>OZ014520.1:75844154-76444154 GCA_963966055.1 Lathyrus aphaca
GATTTTGGAAATAATTATATGAAATATCGTGTTATGTATGAAACTTATCTTACACTGATTAATGATTTTCTAGCATTCTACAACTCATCATTTATTTCATGTTGTTTTATCGTTAAAATCTCTCCAATACATCTAGTTTTCGTTTAACTTTCTTATATATTTGTTCATTTTTCAAAGCATAAAATTTTATACTTTCAAGGATGAATTAGTATAACAAGAAGTGTTGAATAAAGAAATTGAAACATTGAAGATATTTTAACCATCTGGTACGAATTTGCCCAGGAACTTTGAAAGGGGGTTTGAAACCTTGAACCACCGCCATAGAATTCAATTCTAACCAAATTTCCTCCATCTATTCTCATGTGCGAACTCAATTGCTAATACCTGAAGCCGAAGGCCCCAGATTGCCTAAAGAAGCACCATCACAATTGATCATGATCCAATCCCACGAAGGCGGTTTCCAAATCACTTTCAGAATCTTTGGAGCACAAGAAGGCTGAATAGTGACTTTGAAATTCTTCAACAACTCAAAATCATGGATATTGATAAAAGAGTGAGTTTTAAAATTATTACCAGCCAACCCACAAACCGACATAATACCATAACTAGATGTAGAAGTAGAAATTATTCTGTCTCTAATACGGTGAACAGTGAAATATTATAACAATAATATATATATATATATATATATATATATATATATATATATATATATATATATATATATAGATTAAATGATAATTATAAAATTGTGTAATTAACCAACTTCATTAATCAAATTTTTATACTGCATTAACCAACTTTAGTGACTGATAAAAATTATTTTTAATACCTGGACGTTTATTAACCAATTTCATTGTTGTATTAATCAAATTTTTACACTACATTAATCAATTTTGGTGACTGCTAAAAAATATTTTTAATACCTAGACATTTATTAACTAACTTCATTACTGCATTAACTAAAATTTTACACTGCATTAACCAACTTTGTTTCACTACTTTAAAGTCAGTATTCATAGATATTGTTCATGAACACTGTTCATGTTCATGGTACTATTCGAATGTACTGTTCATAAAAAATATTACTGCATTAACTAAATTTTTACACTGTATTAACCAACTTTGTTTCACTACTTTAAAGTCAGTATTCATGGATACTGTTCACGAACACTATTCAAGTTCATAGTACTATTCGCGTGTATTGTTCATGTATATTGTTCATAAAAAATATTATTTTATTTAAAAAATACTATTCACTATATAAATACTATTCATCGTGTAAAAAAGAGTGTAGGAATAATATTTATGTTCTAGCAAAGCAAACAACATTGAACAGATGAATAACAACAACATTAAAAATTAACTTACATTAATCCAACTAATTATAATTACAAATATTTCAAATATCCTCTCAATTCTTAATCAGAAAACTAATGTTGAGCACTTTCAACGACCAATGCCAAAGTTCAAAAACAAAAGAGGTGATTAGAATTTTCTTCTTCAACAAAATAGAGGCTCCACCTAAAAGGAAAAAAAAATCATATGCTTCCATTGATCATCCGTGAAAAGTTTAGTCAACAACAGTCTTCAAACTCTAAAAGATTTAGAAGGCGGTATAGACTTAGTCCAAACCTACTTAAACTAACCAATAATACGATGTTAGGAAACTAGCAATAAGTGAAAAGCAAAACTAGCAAATATAACTCACTGTTAAAGCAAACCGCCTTTGTACCTAAAAGAGAAAGCAAAGAAATCAAAGCCGGTAGCGAAATCAAAAACTCGATACTTTCAAACATTGAACATAAGGTAAACGGTAAACTATTAAACAATTAGAAACAATAATCAATAGAACATAAGTTTGAACTTTGATTAATTTACCATTTACAGTTTCATATTATTGCTTGTAACTTACTCATTTTAAAATATTGTACTTTCAAAAGAAGAACAAAAGGACTATTTTTTTTTTATAAAGAAATTTAAAATTTCATAAGTAGAATTGAATGCAGGATTAGAGACATAATAATAACTAGCGTTCAAACGGGTATTTCAGTGTCCGTTTCTCCGCTTTTTTAAGATGCACCGCGTAGAAATATTAACTGTGTCAATTTTTATAAGTTTGATTTTAACATAAATTATTTATATGATGATGTCAATGTCATGGTAAAATAAACTAATCATATTAGACACATGGATCCAATTAATGGTGTGTGTATCTTTTTATGATGTTATTATTATACGTTGCATTAATAAATTATATTATTTAGAAACCGTCAAGTAGACTTTAAATCATAAACATATTTTTTTTATTTAATTTTAATCTTAATTTAAAATATTTATATAATAAAATTTGTGATATGCAATTGTGTAGAGGGTATTATATAGAAGGTATTAATTTGTATAGAAGATATAAGTAAATTAACTATAGAGAAGAGAATAAAATGAATTATTTTAATTTACTTATAACAATTAATTATTTTTACTGACATTTTATTATAAAAAATGTTAGTATGTTTAAGGTATAATAATATTTGAATATAGATGATAGAAAATTACTGCAGCATGACATTGACATCATCGTATAAATAGTTTATGTTAAAATCAAACTTATAAAAATTGGCACGATTAATATTTCTACGCGGTGCACCTTGAAAAAGCAGACAAACGGGCACGGGAGTTAGACAATAAAAAAAATTCATGCATAGAGAAAAATATATTAGTGATCTAACCAAACTTATATATTTTAATCATGACAGAGTCTAAAAATGACATTCTTTTGATTTTATGGTAGTTACTTATGGTTAATAGCTTTAGTACATATTTTGTTATTTTACTACTAAAAAATTGGACAATAGTTACTTATAAATAAATGTATTGAAAGGTAGCATACTGAAACCAGATGAATTCTTGCATGGAAATATATCTAAATCCATATTCTTACACACATCCAATAAAAAGAGAAAATTTAAAATTTATTTTTAATTTAATTTATTTCTTAATTGGATTTATTGAGTGGTTATGGTTATGGAGGAGAGAGAAAAAATTATTTTTATTTTTTAATTAATAAAATAATTGTGATTGATTGTGTGTATATATGTTTTGTATGTTTGTGTCTATCTAAGGATTGTTCCAACTATCTATATTTGGAAAAAAAAATTATACTATGTAATTAGCAAGATTGCTTCAATATGAGTTTAGTGATCTTTCAAAGAAAATGAGAGAGAATAAAATATTTAATAAAAAATAAATATGAAGAATTTTTTTATATGATTTTGTTTTATCCAGGTGCCATTAATTTATATTTATGTAATGCAATTAACTTTTGTATGTAGTTATAACTATTTAAAAAAAGAAAAGTACAATTTTCTGAAGAAAAAAAACTGGACTCACTATTAGTATATTTTAGAATTAATTAAATTATATTTTAAAGAGTAAAATAGAAATGAAAAAGACTCATTGAATAAATCATGTTGAACCTCAAAATATTGAACATGCCTGTTTTACTCTCCCTATTTTACTATTTTATTCTATAGTTTGATAAAAGTTACATTTCTATTGTATCATCCTCATTGAATAAAATAGAAATTATTGAACAATTCATTAATCTGAAATGGTTTATATCATGTATGATACTCTACTTTCTATCAAATAAAAATTTCAGAACAATAAAATATAACAGATAAGTAAAACAATTGATCTATTTTAATTACAGATTAAAGTACATATTGTAGACTATGCTAAATGAATCAATTATATAGCATTAAAGTGTACAATATCGGCCACTAAAGTAGTTTATTTCAGCGTCAAAATTTTATAATGATAATATGATAATTTATCTTGAAAAGATGTCATTTGCTGGCATGTTCAATCTTTGCTCCGATAAAGCCATTATATCCATATGTTCCATCTTTGCACTGATAAAGTCATCATCTTCCTAATTTATTTGTAACTTTATTTTATGGTCATTCTATAGTTTAAAAATAGGACGAAATATAAGTTTTTATCCATGGTAAGATATTGTAGGAGCAAGATGAAGATCATATTATATTATTGGTTGGGAATTAATTGATATTGTGGTTCAACAATACATGACTTTAAAGTATAAAAATAAGTTTACTCTTTATCCATGACTTTTATATATTTCTTCAAACCTCTTTACTATCAATGGAAATAATAAAAATAAATATCAAATAAATAAAAAAGAACATGTGATGAAAGAATATATGGAGATAAGAAATTGAGAGAGTGAAAACAAATATAAATAAAAGATTTTGTATAGGCATGAAGATGAATATAACCAGATTTCTTCTCTTTTTTGATTCCATCGACATCTATTATGTTACTTTCTCCCATAAATTTTACTCTCTTATATTTTATCTCTCATTCACCCATATATAAAAAACGATATAATTAATAACCGCTCTTATATTCTTCTCTTTTTCATTGAAATCTGAAGTAAACACAGTGGTCAAACTGACTTTTGATGAAACTGATGCGTGCCATGTGTTGCACCCCAAAATTTGCCCTCACAAGACAAGACTTTGTGTACTAATAGGTTCACAAGGTTCACAAGGTTCACAAGACATCTCATGAGGTTCACAAGGTTCACAAAGTTCACAATCAGTCAGAAGATTTGACATTTCCCTCAGACAATGCATCCTCCTAAGCAATGCATCCTAAACTAGGGTTTTGACTTTAATCAGGCTAAATGGACTTCCAAGACTTCAAGTGAGCTTCCTAACTTCTTATATGTGTTTAAGAATCCCCATGACAAGTTTCAAAACTTTTCCCAAAGGTTTGCTCAGTCAGATGATCAGGTAGGTCAAAATCAGTCAAAGTAGTTAAAAAGTCAAAATGAGGTCAACTGTGGTCAAACCAAAGTCAAACTTCATGATTTTTTGCCAACATCAAGTATATGAAGTAAAATTCATCATTTGATCAAGGGTTTATCATGATTCATCAAGGAGATTTCAGATCATCAAGAATCGGGAGTTTCTAAATTAGGGTTTTCACAAGAAAAGTCACCTGAACTTTGACCAGCCATAACTTTCACATGCTTCATCAAATTTTTTCCATCCAAAGCTCATTTTGAAGGAAATTGAATTCTCTACAACTTTGTGTCTCACAAGCCAAGCCCAAAAATGCTTCATTTGGAAGGTATGAGCCAAGACATTATAGGTCCTTTTGAAAGTCAACAAAAAGTCAACAACTTCAAAAGAGCATAACTTGAGAATGGTAAAAGATATGGACATGAAACCAATGGGGTTGGTTAGAGGACTCTTTAAGCTTTCCAAAATGTCCAAGAACACCCTCATATCATTAAAATTGAAGGATTTGTGCCCTTGCAAAGTTGGGAAATTTTAGGGAAGTTTATGAAGCAAATAAGGCCTAAAATCAAATTTTTGCTAAATGAGCCCACCAAATTGCCATCCCATCTTTATAAAAACACCAAGCACGACCCAACCCACTTATTTTCTGATTTTTATTTTTTTATTTCATATTTATTTGAATTTTATTCATTAAAATACCATTTAAATTGAAATAAAATATAAAATCAAATATTTAAAAAAGGATTTTGCTTCTAGAAAGTCATAAACATTATTTGGATTAGATTGATACACAAGTTATGAGGATTGTCCCAAAATAGCAAGGTTGGATCAAATAAAAATCAAGTTTTAAGACATAATCTTTTTCAATATTCAAGTGATCCAAAAGTCCAAATAATCATACAGTTTTTTGACATAATATCATTCATATATATAAAAGGAACATATCACAACCAAGAGGAAGAATTTTTGCAGCCTCTAAAACCACTTTCAAACTTTCAAAATTCATCATATTTTTGAAATTCGGATTCTAACATTTGGTAGTTTTTCAGGTGAATGGAGCATGCTAACCTCTTCCCTATACATCACTGAATATATACCAATGATCATATGCATCTAAAAGCCCATGAATTGGCCAAACTGAATCAATTTTTTTTGACATTCATGAGTTTTTCGTTTTCATACATTGATGTAAAATAAATTGCATTTGATTGTTGATTCTTGTTTATGATGAACTAACAATTGTTTCTGGATGCTTTGATTTGAGTTTTGATACAGAATGAGTGATCCACCATTTTTAGGGTTTCGGCCAAGGTTTAGGGTTTCACGATTCATCAATGATAAATGAAATCTAAAACCATAGATCAATTCTAATCAACCTCTGGATCTTGTTTGTACTTTTAATTTGATGAAATTTTACTGTTTTGATGATGATTGAGATTCGTAGGTTTTGCTACAAACTTGAATTCGCAGGAAAAGTCGTATCTAATTTCGCAGCAAAATTCGTATATCCAGAGGTAGAAGATGAAGTCTGTGCGCGAATTTGGAATTTTAAAATTTGTCTTATTTTATTATGATTGATTCCCATTATAATTACAAAGAAAGTAATTGGCTCAGTTGGTAAAGGATGCGCGTATGCAAGGCAAAGGTCAAGGGATCAAATCCCAGCTTCACCAATTTTTTGTGTTTTATCCATTTATTTTCCAGGTTTAAAATATAATGATTTGTACCCATCCATAATCACCAAACGCGCGCTGGCCTAGTGGAGAGCTTGCTGGTCTTAGAGATGCCAAGCCTAGGGCCTGGGTTCGAATCCCAGCCCCAGGTAAGTTCTTTTTCTTACTTTTTTTATTTTATTTGATGTTTGTTTATATTATAATTAATTTAATTAATAATAAATGTTTAAAACAAAAATGTTTATATTATTTTCTTGTATATAATTCAAAAATTTATATTTTTAAAAATTTAAACTTTATTCTTAAAATTATTTAATATTTATTTTGTTGTATTATATGTTTTTGTATAAATAATTTAATTATATTTAGATTAATTTATAAACCCTAAAATTTTATATGTAAAAAACCTAATTTTTTTTATAAACCCTAATTATCTTATAAATCTCAATATATTTGTTTGTAAATTTTAATTATATATATTTATAATTTGTTTATATTATTATTATATGTAGCTTTTTTATATAAATAATATAATTAGGTTTAGATTAAGTAATTAATTCTAGTTTATTTTTTTTCTCTAAACAATTAAAAACCCTAATTTTATTTTATGAGTTTAATTTATTATTTTTATATGCTTACTTAATTATAATTAGCAAATATTTTTATAGTATATAATTATTATTATTAAAATTCCCTTAAAAATAATTATTTATTTAATTTTGAACTTTTATTTGTTTCTAGATTATATTGTTATACTAACCTTCTTATATTTATTTTTGTTTATTATTACTAACCAATTTGATTATTTATTTATTATATGCTTACTCATTTAAATTATTTTTATTATTATTATTCTTATAATGTAATTGTGCCAATTATGTAATAGTTGTAGAATTATTCTTATTAATTATTTTTAATTGCCATGGTTAGGAAAATAAGGAGTGTAAACATGTTTGTACTTAAAATTGAATTTAGATCACTAACTTGTAAGATAAATACTTGAATTTGTACATGCACACACGTAAGTCGATCCTGGATCGCCATATCACATTCTTAAGGATACCTCTCATGTTGCCTAAACAAAAAGGTCAAGTAAGGTGTAAAGCAAAGTCCCTTCTCTCATATCATCTAGTCCCTTAAAAGATAATAAGATCAAGTCCCTCCATGGTTGCCTTCGTAAATGATCTTGTGCCTTTCGAATAAAAGATGATAAGTCCCTTCGAATTGCTAAATACACCTTACAGTTGCCTAATCACAGTTGTCCTTTCATTTGTCCCTCATACATCCAAGGTAATGACTACCTATTCCTTAATAATAGGGATAGTCTTACCACTTAAAGGATATTTAAGAACAGAAAAGACTTAACTTAGGGTAGGTTCCTCTTATGTACTTGCTCACCTTTTCAAACATTTCAAAAACACTTCACATTTTCAAACAATTTTCAAAACAAAGGCTTTATATATATCCGTACAAGGATCATTATAAAGGAAAATTTTTTAATCACACACTACATTTCTCAAAACTATTTAAAGTGAGCTAAGTAACTAAGAGCCCATGGATAACCATGGATGTAAAGGGTGCTAACACCTTCCCTTTACATAACCTACCCCCCGAACCCAAAAATCTTTTAAGGTCTTTCCTGTTCTTTTATGCCCTTTCCTTTGGATAAAATAAAAGTCGGTGGCGACTCTTGCTATCCGCAACATAACTAAAGTCAGTTCTCCCACCGTGTTACAGAACTGGAAACTCTGCTGGGGATTTAATAAAAGAGGGGTACCCTTAGGAATTAGATCACTTTAAACTTGTTTGCTTTGTTTGCTTTACTTTACTTGTTGGGTGCTTTTATGTGTGAAAGATCCTAACCCGGATCTAGTGTACCTTAGGTAAATGGCAATAGACCAAGGAAACTGTACGGCGTATACCGATATGGTTGATCTGGTGGCCATAGTTAGTGTGACTTCTTGGTTGGTGCTTATGTTCCTTAAGTCAAGTTGAGGATAATATGAGGCTTCCATATGTTGTCAATACACTAACTGACTTTTAGAACCCTAGTCATCCCATCTTGGCCTTTAGAAAGTAGTGAGATAACCGGCTTTGGTGAAGACTGAAGTGGGTTGATACTCGATACTACACTCATTGAGATCTTAAACTTGGAGGGTTTTGGTTGGCAAGTAAGTTGCCTACTGAACAACCACCCTTGTGAAGGATCAATGATATTGAGATCCCTTAGAACCTGGTTACTTTTGTAGGACAGGATGAACCAACTAAACTTCAGGGGAGGGTACTTACCTGTAAACCTCATGCAAGCCTTCAAACTTAGGGTTATTGTGTGACTTGTTTGTGTGTGCCACATGTTTGTGTTTGAGCATCACATCATAGCATCATCATGCATCATAAGCATAGCATTTTCACTAACCATTTCAAGGACCAAAGGATTTATCTTTGTTCTTTGTTGCAGGTCATGGCTTCTGCTCGTAGGAATACTATCATGATTAATTTTGTAGGAATACCTTCTAAGCTTAAAGAATTGGTCTCTCAAGTTTCTGAAAACTCCCAGTTCATCAAGAGGCATGGTCACCTATTGGATCTAGTCACTTCAGGGTTCAATGAAGATATGATGAGTGTTTTGTTTCAGTTCTTTGACCCTAAGCACCATCGCTTCACATTCCCCTACTATCAGCTGGTTCCTACAATGGAAGAGTTCTCTAAACTTCTGGGTATACCTGTTCTTGATCAAAGACCCTTCACAGGCTTGGAAAAAGAGCTTAAACCAGAGGTTATTGCTGTAGCTCTACATCTGAAGAAGTCAGATATTGTTCTAGAAACGAGAAGCGGAGTTAAGGGTATTCTTGCTAAGGTGTTGATAGAGAAGGCTCAAGTGTTCTTGAAGGCTATGAGCTATGATGCTTTTGAGGAGATCTTAGCCTTGTTGATTTATGGCTTAGTGTTGTTCCCCAATCCAGATCAGTTCATAGACGTTCACGCCATCAACATATTTCTGAGTCACAATCCAGTGCCTACATTACTTGGAGACATCTTACACTCTCTTCATACTCGTACTACAGAGGCACGAGGAACGTTGATGTGTTGCATACCTTTGCTATATAGGTGGTTTATTTCTCACCTTCCTCGCTCAATGATGAAGAATGAACAAGGGTTCAGGTGGTCTAAAAGGATCATGTCACTCTCTCATTCAGATATCCATTGGTTCTCCAGATCTATGGAGAATGTCACTATCATTGACCGTTGTGGGGAGTTTCCTAATGTGCCACTTCTAGGCATAAGAGGAGGCATTACTTACAACCCTTCTTTAGCTTTACGACAGTTTGGTTACGCTCGGAGTGATGGTCCTCATGACATGTTGATTCAGGGTATTGTGTTTGACTACGACAATGATCTTCAAGGTTACCGTCAAAGGTTCATACGAGCATGGGGAAAAGTGAACAAGGTGGACAGTAAGGCTCTGGAGCCCAAGTACACTATTCCTATGGAAGCTTACCTCAGATGGGTGCGATCTCGTGCTCAGACTCTCATGATGCCATATCCTGCCATCCTGCCAGTTACTATGGAGCCTGTTGCTGAAGGAGATACCTCTTATACCATCCTTCACCCAGACATGCCCACTGACATGGAAGACTTACAGAGGTCCTGGATCCAGTTGAAGGAGCAAAGGGATACTTTTGAGGCTCATTACAAAGCAAGTCAAGAAAGAATCCTGGAGCTAACAAAGCAACTTCACGAGGAGCGAAATCTCAACTCATACCTCAACACAAAGAGGAAACGTCCATGGGAGACTTAAAACCCCATCTTTTGTATTTATTTCATTTATTTTTGTACGCCCAAGGGGCAAACAAATTTATTACTAATAAAAGTTTACTTTCTTGATTGTTTAAGCAAATTTAAATCCTACGGTCCTTGAAAACATTGCATACGCACTTATACACCATATCATTGCATCACAGGTTTCTTATGTACAAGTTTCTTATCTTCTCGCTATTTATTTCAGCAATGGCTCTTGAACAAATAGTCTAAGATCTCCAGGCACAAAATGCACAGTTCCAAGAACTGATCCTGAACTTGTCCAAGGGGCAAGATGAATTGAAGACACTGCTGGCCAAGAAGACCAAGAAGACTAGAAGGTCAGGTGGCCTAATCAACATGGGAAGAAGGTTCAGAGGCCCTGTCAAGACCAAAGAACAGGTTGAAGATTATGAGTCTGAAGAGTCTGAGAAAGAGGGAGGCAGTCTCCATAATACAATGGGCGATTCTGATTCTGAAGCTAACTACTATCATGATCCTAATGAAGATAAGTTCAAAATGCTGGTGGATAGAATGGATGCTATGGAATTGCAAAAGTCTTCTGGGCTAGATTTTGAAGACCTGAGTTTGATATCTAGGGTGGTCATACCCATTGGTTTCAAGGTTCCTGCTTTTGTAGTGTATGATGGTGTCTCCGTCCCCAAGCTGCATTTGAGGTCCTATGTCCGGAGGATCCAACCCCATACTGCTGATAAGAAGTTGTGGATCCATTTCTTCCAAGAGAGCTTATCTGGAGCTCAATTGGAGTGGTACTATCAGTTGGAGAGTGTCAACATCCGTGATTGGAATGATCTTGCTGAGGCTTTTTATAAGCAATATCAGTACAATGCTGATCTAGCCCCTACTCGCATGCAACTACAGAGCATGTCTATGGGTGCTAAAGAAAATTTCAAGGAGTATGCCCAGAAGTGGAGAGATTTAGCTGGTAGAGTGCAACCTCCTCTAACTGACAGAGAGTTAGTGGATATGTTCATGTGTACGCTGAATGGTCCCTTTTATAGTCATCTCATTGTAAGCTCATCATCTGGCTTCACTGAGTTGATAATGACAGGAGAGCGCGTAGAAAGTGGTATAAGGAGTGGCAAGATCCAAGTGGGTGCTTCTTCATCCAGTACTACAAAGAAGCCCCCTAGTGGGAAGAAAGAGTCGAATGCTGTTTATGGTCAATCTGATCATAATAGGAGGCATCAATCTGTGAGTGCAGTTCATATCTCCAATCCTACTCCTACAACACTAGAGCCACCACAAGGCAATCAAAAGAGGCCTAGAAGGCAGTTCACTAAGCTCAACATGTCACTGGTCCAAGCCTTGCAACACTTGTTGAAGGGTGAACTCATCACTTTGAGGGACCCCCCTCAGAATCCCAATGTTACCTCTCCCAGGTACAATCCTAATGCACGATGTGCATATCATTCAAATTGTCAGGGACATGATACCAATAGTTGCTGGATATTGAAAAACAAGATTCAAGATATGATTGATGCTGGAGAGATTGAGTTTGATCCTCCGGGTACTCCAAATGTGATTACTGCTCCCATGCCAAATCATGAAAAGACTGTCAATGCCATTGATGAAGTTTCACATATTTCCTCAGTTGCAGACGTGACTACACCATTATCTGTTATCAAGAAGAAGTTGGTACAAGCTGGGTTCTTTCCAGGTTGTAATGAAGATTGTTTCTATTGTGCTTACAAACCGAATAGTTGTTGGAAGTTGAAGGACGGAATTCAATGCCTCATGAACAATTACACAATATTGTTTGAGTGGACACCTTCTATGGAGAGCATGGTTGAACATATAACTAAAGGTGCGAAGGTTGAAGAGGTGGATATGGTTGATAAAGTGCCGGTAAGGATTACTTCCAAGGGACCTGTAAAAATCACTCGTAAGGGTCCAATTAAAATTATTGCTGAAGGCCCTGTGAAGATTGTTGCTGAAGCTAGAGTGGCTCCTATGATCATTACCACTCCTGGTCCTATTCCATATACTTCTGATAAAGCTGTGCCTTGGCATTATGGGTCCGATGTTTATATCCATGGTGTTAAGCAGGAATCCTTAGCTGAGACACCTGTTGTTGATGAAAATCTTGATGTTGATAATATTGCTGGATCTAGTAAGATCACCCGAAGTGGAAGAGTCTTCTCTCCTCCAGTTACCTCCAAGAATACAGTTACTCCAACTACTACCTCCACTGCTGATACTCGGGGCAAAGGTCCTGTTATTGAACCTATACAAACTGATGTACCAACTGCTGATGATCTTTCTAAGCAGATGGAAGAAGTACTAAAGATCATTCGCAAGAGTGATTATGATGTTGTTGATCAATTGGGGCATACTCCCTCCAAGATTTCCATGTTGTCTTTACTGTTGTGTTCTGAGGCTCATGCCAAAGCCTTGATAAATTTTTTGAAGACAGCTCACGTACCAAATGAAATATTTGTGGACCAGTTTGAAAATTGTGTTGCACACTTGACTTATGATAATGGGTTAGGTTTCTCCGATGCTGATTTGACTCCTGCCAAGAGGGATCATAATAGGGCTCTACATATCTCTATTGAATGTAGGGGCACTACCCTGTCACATGTGTTAATAGACAATGGTTCCTCGCTGAATGTGTTGCCCAAGGAAGTGCTGAATAAGCTTAGTCCTGAAGATGTTGTGTTGAGGCCCAGTAATATAGTGGTAAAGGCTTTTGATGGCTCGAGGAGAGTGGTGCATGGAGAAATTGATCTCCCAATAAAAGTAGGTTCTCAGGTCTTCAATGCTACTTTTTATGTAATGGATATTCGTCCGTCGTATTCTTGTTTGCTTGGGCGTCCCTAGATCCATAGGGCAGGTGTTGTAACCTCTACTTTACATCAGAAGCTGAGATATCCAGTAGAAGGAAAAGTTATCACTGTTTACGGAGAGGAAGGATATATGATTAGCCATGTGAACACATTTAAATATCTTGAAGTGGAAGGTGAATAGTTTGAAACTCCGTGCCAGACGTTTGAAGTAGTTCCTTGGGTTGTTCCTAATGTTGAAGCTCCTTCTATTGTCAAGAAAGTTCCTGTGGTCACCAGAGTACCTCCTACAATGGGCTCCCTCAAGGATGCTAGAGCTGTGGTGGATGAAGGTGGTTGTACTATTTGGGGTCAGCTTCCTGACATTCCTTACAAGTCTGAAAAATTTGGTTTGGGTTTCACTACAGAGTCCTAGAAGGCTGTTCGTCGCGCTCGTGCTGTTCGTATAACTAATCAGGGGATTATGAAAGACCAGATCAATGTTGTGGGTGACTATGACGAAGACTACAACTTGGATGCTTGGATTTTTCCTACTGTGGGTGATGGGCTCAATAACTGGAAGGCTGAAGATGTTATTCCTATCTCCTTTAGTTAGGAGTAAATACTATTACTGTGTTGTTACTTTTAAAGTTTGTAATTTTTGAACAATTAAACTCTTAAGCCTTGTGCCTTACCCGGGGCACAATGGTGTGCTTGTTTCGGGATGTCATTTCATTTGCATACTTCATTCAATAAAAATCAGTGGACATTTCGTTTTCGTAAATATTGTGTTCCTTGTCTTTATTTTATTTTATTTTTGTTTTATCAGCTATGTGTTCTTACACACGCCCACATCACTAAAATGCAGATCCTTATCCACTCTGGATCCTGTTGATAACAGTTCTACTATTGCCAATTATAATTTCGAGAATCCGATCTATCAAGCTGAAGATGGAAATGAGGACGATTGTGAAGTACCTGTAGAGCTTGCTAGGTTGTTATAGCAGGAAGAGAAAGCTATACAGCCACATGAAGAGCCAATCGAAGTTGTGAATCTGGGAACTGAAGAAAACAGGAAAGAGGTCAAGATAGGGGCTGAATTAGAGGATAGTGTCAAGAGCAGATTGATTCAGATGTTACATGACTATGTGGAGATCTTTGCTTGGTCCTACGAAGATATGCCAGGTTTGGATACAGACATTGTGGTTCACCGCTTACCAGTGAAAGAAGACTGTCGTCCAAAGAAGCAGAAGGTTCGTCGTATGCGTCCTGAAATGTCAGAGAAGATTAAAGCAGAGGTCATGAAACAGTTTGATGCAGGGTTCTTAGCTGTGACTTCTTATCCTCAGTGGGTTGCAAATGTGGTGCCGGTACCTAAGAAAGATGGTAAGGTACGTATGTGTGTAGACTACAGGGATTTGAACAAAGCCAGCCCCAAAGATGACTTTCCACTTCCTCATATTGATGTTCTGGTAGACAACACGGCTCAGCATAAAGTATTCTCTTTCATGGATGGTTTCTCTGGTTACAATCAAATCAAGATGGAACCTGAAGATATGGAGAAGACAACATTTGTTACACAGTGGGGCACCTTTTGCTATAAGGTGATGCCATTTGGTTTGAAGAATGTCGGGGCAACATATCAGCGTGCTATGGTGGCTTTGTTTCATGATATGATTCATCATGAGATAGAGGTATATGTGGATGATATGATAGCCAGGTCCCAGAATGAAGAGCAACATCTTGATCATCTGCATAAGTTGTTTGAGAGGTTGAAGAAATACAAGCTGAGATTGAACCCAAACAAGTGTACTTTTGGAGTTAGATCTGGTAAACTCCTGGGTTTCATTGTCAGTGGAAAAGGTATTGAAGTGGATCCTGCAAAAGTGAAAGCTATACAAGAGATGCCAGCTCCCCGTACTGAGAAGGAAGTTAGAGGTTTCTTGGGATGATTGAATTACATTGCAAGATTTATTTCCCAATTAACTGCCACCTGTGAGCCAATCTTCAAGTTGTTAAAGAAAGATCAGGTGATGGAATGGAATGATGAATTCCAGACTGCCTTTGATGAAATCAAGAAATATCTGCTAGAACCTCCAATTTTGATGCCACCAGTTGATGGAAGACCCTTGATCATGTACTTAACAGTGTTAGACAACTCCATGGGGTGTGTGTTGGGGCAACATGACGAGTCTGGTCGAAAAGAGCAGGCAATATACTACCTTAGCAAAAAGTTTACCGATTGTGAAACAAGATACTCACTGCTCGAGAAAACTTGTTGCACTTTGGCATGGGCTGCTCGTCGACTAAGACAGTATATGTTGACTCATACTACCTTATTGATTTCGAAGATGGATCCAATCAAGTACATATTCGAGAAACCTGCCCTCTCAGGAAGAATAGCGAGATGGCAAATGATCTTAACAGAATATGATATACAGTATACTACTTAGAAGGCCATTAAAGGAAGTGTGGTAGCTGATCATTTGGCTCATCAAGCAGTGGATGATTATCAGTCAATGAATTTTGAGTTCCCTGATGAAGACATTATGATTATTACCAAAGAACCTGGACAACATGACGGACCTGAACAAGAATCCCGATGGACTATGGTTTTTGATGGAGCTTCTAATGCACTTGGTAATGGTGTTGGTGTTGTGATCAGTTCCCCTGAAGGTTGTCATACCCCGATTACTGCAAGACTTTGTTTCTATTGTACCAATAACATGGCTGAGTATGAGACATGTATCTTGGGTATTAAAGCTGCCATTGATATGAAGATTCAGTTCCTAGACGTGTATGGAGATTCAGCCCTGGTAGTAAGTCAGATCAAAGGAGATTGGGATACCAAACATGATAATCTCATTCCTTACAGAGAGCATGTGTTGTCTCTGATCCCACATTTTAAAGAGATTACCTTTGGACATATTCCACGAAGAGAAAATCAGTTGGCAGATGCATTAGCCACCATGGCATCCATGTTTGAAATTAGTTGGGATGATGAGGCTCCCAAGATTACTATTGATAGATTTGAGAAGCCTGCATACTGCAATGAGATTGACACTGAAGAAGAAGAGGAGAAGCCTTGGTTCTATGAAGTGAAAAGATATCTTGAGGCTCAGGAGTTCCCTGAAGGGGCATCTGTTAAAGATAAGAAGTTTCTGAGGAGGTTTTCTGCTAAGTTCTTCTTGAGTAATGGAATTTTGTACAGGCGTAATCATGATTCAACTTTGCTTCGTTGTGTGGATAAGAAGGAAGCAACAGAGATTATGGAAGACATGCATGATGGGATCTTTGGCACTCATTCTAGTGGTCATACCATGGCAAAGAAGATATTGAGAGCAGGTTACTATTGGTCCACCATGGAAGCTGACTGTTATCAACATTCCAGAACATGTCACAAGTGTCAAATCTATGCTGATAAAGTCCATATACCTCCATCACCATTGAATGTGTTGACTGCTCCATGACCTTTTGTCATGTGGGGCATTGATATGATTGGTGAGATTAAGCCTACTGCTTCTAATGGGCATCGTTTCATCCTGGTTGCTATTGATTACTTTACAAAGTGGGTGGAGGCAGCTTCATTTGCATCTGTTACTAAGAATGTGGTGGCTCGATTCATTAAGAATAATCTCATATGTAGGTATGGCATCCCTGAAAGGATTATTACTGACAATGGCTCTAATCTAAACAATACTATGATTACTGATCTCTGCACGCAGTTCAAGATTAAGCATCACAACTCTTCTCCGTATCGTCCAAAGATGAATGGGGTAGTAGAAGCTGCTAACAAGAATATTAAGAAGATTCTACAGAAGATGACTGTGACTTATAAGGATTGGCATGAGATGTTACCATTTTCTCTTCATGGTTATCGTACTACAGTACGTACTTCAATAGAGGCAACCCCATTCTCTTTAGTATATGGTATGGAAGCAGTTCTTCCCATTGAAGTTCAGATTCCCTCCTTAAGAAGGATGCAGGCTTGGATGAAGATGAGTGGATTCAGACTCGACTTGACCAGATAAATTTGATTGATGAGAAGAGGTTAGCAGCTGTTTGTCATGGCCAGATGTACCAGAAACAGATGATTAAGGCTTTTAATAAGAAAGTCAAGCCAAAGGTATATCAGGTTGGTGATTTGGTAATCAAGCGTATCATATTACCACAGGGTGATCCTAGAGGCAAGTGGACTCCTACATATGAAGGACCATTTGTGGTCAAAACAATATTCTCAGGAGGTGCCATGATGCTTACTACTATGGATGGTGAAGACTTCCCACAGCCTGTAAATGCAGACATAGTTAAAAGATACTACGCATAAAAAGAGACCCGCTAGGTTGACTGGCCTAGGCAAAAATAAGGGCATCCCGGCAAACCAAAAGGGTTCGGGCAAAAATTAGGGATATATATATAAAAATTTACACCCGGCAAGTCGAAAACCTGAAAAGGCGGCTTGGGCAAAAAAGGGTATCCCGGTGGATTGAAAACCTGAAAGGGCAATCCAGGAAAAAGTTAGGGATTAAAGCGTATGACCATGTCTCGTTTGGATCACCCATGTAACTCCAACCAGTTGTGCTACTTAACCAAACTCTAACAGATAATGGCAATGGTAGAATTGAAACTCAATAGGATTATTTCCCACATAGCTGATTTTCTTTGTTTTGTAAAAAAATTTATGACGAATTCCTCTTACTAGGATTTTTGTCTCCTTGTACCAACTTGCTTATGTATGGGCCACTTTGTGATATAAATAAAATTTCATCTTTGAATCCAGATTTACTTTTACCCTATTTACATAAGCGAAACGTCCATTGGTTGTGTTTGAATATATGTATGCTTTTGAATATGATTGATGTTTACCAGAAATGCAAAATGCTTAATACGATTGATGTTTACCAGAAATGCATAAAAATGCAGTAATAGTATTTACTAAGGACGAACGAGGGAAGGAATTCAACGAAGCTTCGCCGGTTCATTCCCACAAGATAGCTACAAGTCCCCCAGTAGGGCAAATCCATCTTCATAAATACTTCGAGTCACATCCCCCCTGGAATTTATATCCATCTCTTTTATCCTCAAACGGATAGTCGGGAATTTATTCTTTCAATAGGAGTACGACGAACGAAGACGGGAGGTTATGGATACCATACTATCGAACGAAGACGGGAGGTTATGGATACTATACTATCAAACAAGACGGGAACGAGTTCCTCATATTCTTCAGCAACGAATCGGGATTTATTTTCCCTAGCCAGCAGTTATTATACAAAGATATCCGGACGCTTCAGGCTGCATGATTCATACATACATCATTTACATCATATCATAACATACATATCCATAAATGCATAACACATTTACTTAGGTGCATCATACTATGCATGCATACATATTGCATAAACTAACATTCTCCTTGCAGGATAGTTATATGCAGGTAAAACAATATCAACAACTTACAACGGGTCAGAAATGATCCATACACTATTCAAGATGTCCTCGAATAGCAGGCAAACAATCTGTAAAAAGATCCATTCCCTGGTTCAAGACTTTTTTCAGAAGAACAAATCCTGACGTTCTTTCAACCCTTAAGAGCAAATCCTGACGCTCTTTTGGCCCCTTGTTCAAGACTTTTTCAGAAGAACAAATCCTGACGTTCTTTTGACCCTTAAGAGCAAATCCTGACGCTCTTTTGGCCCCTTGTTCAAGACTTTTTCAGAAGAACAAATCCTGACGTTCTTTTGACCCTTAAGAGCAAATCCTGACGCTCTTTTGACCCCTTGTTCAAGACTTTTTCAGAAGAACAAATCCTGACGTTCTTTTGACCCTTAAGAGCAAATCCTGACGCTCTTTTGGCCCCTTGTTCAAGACTTTTTCAGAAGAACAAATCCTGACGTTCTTTTGACCCTTAAGAGCAAATCCTGACGCTCTTTTGGCCCCTTGTTCAAGACTTTTTCAGAAGAACAAATCCTGACGTTCTTTTGACCCTTAAGAACAAATCCTGACGTTCTTTTGGCCCTTGAATAGCAGGCAAACGGTCTGTAAAAAGATCCATTCCCTGGTTCAAGATATTTTTCAGAAGAACTAATCCTGACGTTCTTTTGACCTTGGAGCGTAGGCAAACGGTCTGTACAAAGATCCGCTCTCTAATCCAAAATATTTCTAGAAGAGATAATCATCACAAGATTTATTTCTACTGGTCCATTCAACAACTCAAATCACGTTGCATAAATGATTCAGAGACGGCTTATACAAAGACCTGGTACTGATATCCAGTATCAACATCAGAACATCACCACATCCAGATATTTTAGATGGCATCTTTAAGCCCATCTCCAGTTCATCCTGATGGCATCTCTAAGCCCATCACTAGTTCTTCCAAGTGGCATCTTCAAGCCCACTAAAGCATATACAACTAATCATCAGTGTTACTCTATGCACTGATGAGTGCAAATTTTTGGGCTTTTGTGTTCAATCCCCTTCAACCTTCCAGGTCACGACTGGCACATATACCAATCTAACACCTCAGGTTTTAGAAAATTGAACAGGGGCAGCTGTTGCACCCCAAAATTTTCCCTCACAAGACAATACTTTGTGTACTAAGAGGTTCACAAGGTTCACAAGACATCTCATGAGGTTCAGAAGGTTCACAAAGTTCACAATCAGTCAGAAGATTTGACATTTCCCTCAGACAATGCATCCTCTTAAGCAATGCATCCTAAACTAGGGTTTTGACTTTAATCAGGATAAATGGACTTCCAAGACTTCAAGTGAGCTTCATAACATATTATATGTGTTTAAGAATCCCCATGAAAAGTTTCAAAACTTTTCCCAAAGGTTTGCTCAGTCAGATGATCAGGTAGGTCAAAATCAGTCAAAGTAGTTAAAAAGTCAAAATGAGGTCAACTGTGGTCAAACCAAAGTCAAACTTCATGATTTTTTGCCAACATCAAGTATATGAAGTAAAATTCATCATTTTATCAAGGGTTGATCATGATTCATCAAGGATATTTCAGATCATCAAGAATCAGGAGTTTCTAAATTAGGGTTTTCATAGGAAAAGTCAACTGAACTTTGACCAGCCATAACTTCACATGCTTCATCAAATTTTTTCCATCCAAAGCTCATTTTGAAGGAAATTTAATTCTCTACAACTTTGTGTATCACAAGCAAAGCCCAAAAATGCTTCATTTGGAAGGTATGAGCCAAGACATTATAGGTCCTTTTGAAAGTCAACAAAAAGTCAACAACTTCAAAAGAGCATAACTTGAGAATGGTAAAAGATATGGACATGAAACCAATGGGGTTGGTTATAGGACTCTTTAAGCTTTCCAAAATGTCCAAGAACACCCTCATATCATTAAAATTGAAGGATTTGTGCCCTTGCAAAGTTGGGAAATTTTAGGGAAGTTTATGAAGCAAATAAGGCCTAAAATCAAATTTTTGCTAAATGAGCCCACCAAATTGTCATCCCATATTTATAAAAACACCAAGCACGACCCAACCCACTTATTTTCTGATTTTTATTTTTTTATTTCATATTTATTTGAATTTTATTCATTAAAATACCATTTAAATTGAAATAAAATATAAAATCAAATATTTAAAAAAGGATTTTGCTTCTAGAAAGTCATAAACATTATTTGGATTAGATTGATACACAAGTTATGAGGATTGTCCCAAAATAGCAAGGTTGGATCAAATAAAAATCAAGTTTTAAGACATAATCTTTTTCAATATTCAAGTGATCCAAAAGTCCAAATAATCATACAGTTTTTTGACCTAATATCATTCATATATATACAAGGAACATATCACAATCAAGAGGACGAATTTTTGCAGCCTCTAAAACCACTTTCAAACTTTCAAAATTCATCATATTTTTGAAATTCGGATTCTAACATTTGGTAGTTTTTCAGGTGAATGGAGCATGCTAACCTCTTCCCTATACATCACTGAATATATACCAATGATCATATGCATCTAAAAGCCCATGAATTGGCCAAACCGAATCAAATTTTTTTGACATTCATGAGTTTTTCGTTTTCATACATTGATGTAAAATAAATTGCATTTGATTGTTGATTCTTGTTTATGATGAACTAACAATTGTTTCTGGATGCTTTGATTTGAGTTTTGATACAGAATGAGTGATCCACCATTTTTAGGGTTTCGGCCAAGGTTTAGGGTTTCACGATTCATCAATGATAAATGAAATCTAAAACCATAGATCAATTCTAATCAACCTCTGGATCTTGTTTGTACTTTTAATTTGATGAAATTTTACTGTTTTGATGATGATTGAGATTCGTAGGTTTTGCTACAAACTTGAATTCGCAGGAAAAGTCGTATCTAATTTCGCAGCAAAATTCGTATATCCAGAGGTAGAAGATGAAGTCTGCGCGCGAATTTGGAATTTTAAAATTTGTCTTATTTTATTATTATTGATTCCCATTATAATTACAAAGAAAGCAATTGGCTCATTTGGTAAAGGATGCGCGTATGCAAGGCAAAGGTCAAGGGATCAAATCCCAGCTTCACCAATTTTTTGTGTTTTATCCATTTATTTTCCAGGTTTAAAATATAATGATTCGTACCCATCCATTATCACCAAACGCGCGCTGGTCTAGTGGAGAGCTTGCTGGTCTTAGAGATGCCAAGCCTAGGGCCTGGGTTCGAATCCCAGCCCCAGGTAAGTTCTTTTTCTTACTTTATTTTATTTTATTTGATGTTTGTTTATATTATAATTAATTTAATTAATAATAAATGTTTAAAACAAAAATGTTTATATTATTTTCTTGTATATAATTCAAAAATTTATATTTTTAAAAATTTAAACTTTATTCTTAAAATTATTTAATATTTATTTTGTTGTATTATATGTTTTGTATAAATAATTTAATTATATTTAGATTAATTTATAAACCCTAAAATTTTATATGTAAAAAACCTAATTTTTTTTATAAACCCTAATTATCTTATAAATCTCAATATATTTGTTTGTAAATTTTAATTATATATATTTATAATTTGTTTATATTATTATTATATGTAGCTTTTTTATATAAATAATATAATTAGGTTTGGATTAAGTAATTAATTCTAGTTTTTTTTTTCTCTAAACAATTAAAAACCCTAACTTTATTTTATGAGTTTAATTTATTATTTTTATATGCTTACTTAATTATAATTAGCAAATATTTTTATAGTATATAATAATTATTATTATTAAAATTCCCTTAAAAATAATTATTTATTTAATTTTGAACTTTTATTTGTTTCTACATTATATTGTTATACTAACCTTCTTATATTTATTTTTGTTTATTATTACTAACCAATTTGATTATTTATTTATTATATGCTTACTCATTTAAATTATTTTTATTATTATTATTCTTATAATGTAATTCTGCCAATTATGTAATAGTTGTAGAATTATTCTTATTAATTATTTTTAATTGCCATGGTTAGTAAAATAGGGAGTGTAAACATGTTTGTACTTAAAATTGAATTTAGATCACTAACTTGTAAGATAAATACTTGAATTTGTACATGCACACATGTAAGTCGATCCTGGATCGCCATATCACATTCTTAAGGATACCTCTCATGTTGCCTAAACAAAAAGGTCAAGTAAGGTGTAAAGCAAAGTCCCTTCTCTCATATCATCTAGTCCCTTAAAAGATAATAAGATCAAGTCCCTCCATGGTTGCCTTCGTAAATGATCTTGTCCCTTTCGAATAAAAGATGATAAGTCCCTTCGAATTGCTAAATACACCTTACAGTTGCCTAATCACAGTTGTCCTTTCATTTGTCCCTCATACATCCAAGGTAATGACTACCTATTCCTTAATAATAGGGATAGTCTTACCACTTAAAGGATATTTAAGAACAGAAAAGACTTAACTTAGGGTAGGTTCCTCTTATGTACTTGCTCACCTTTTCAAACATTTCAAAAACACTTCACATTTCCAAACAATTTTCAAAACAAAGGCTTTATATATATCCGTACAAGGATCATTATAAAGGAAAATTTTTTAATCACACACTACATTTCTCAAAACTATTTAAAGTGAGCTAAGTAACTAAGAGCCCATGGATAACCATGGATGTAAAGGGTGCTAACACCTTCCCTTTACATAACCTACCCCCCGAACCCAAAAATCTTTTAAGGTCTTTCCTGTTCTTTTATGCCCTTTCCTTTGGATAAAATAAAAGTCGGTGGTGACTCTTGCTATCCGCAACATAACTAAAGTCAGTTCTCCCACCGTGTTACACCATGAACTTGTCGAATATCTTATTCCACTGTCGAGGAGATTGTTTCAGTCCATATAAAGATCTCTTCAGTTTTCACATATACTCTTCTTTCCCCTCTTTGACATACCCTTCAGGTTGCCTCATTAGGATTGTTTCATCAAGATCACCATACAAAAACACATTCTTCACATCCATTTGTTCCAGTTCAAGGTCGAACTGTGCCACCATGGCAAGTAACATTTGAATCAACATGTGCTTCATAACAGGAGATATCACATAATTGAAGTCGACACCTTCTTTCTGAGTGAAACCCCTTGTAACCAACATTGCCTTGTATCTCTTCGACGCCACTCCTTCAATTCCTTCCTTAACTTTGAAAATCCATTTACAACTGACTAACCTGGCTCTAGCAGGTTTTTCGATCAGTTCCCATGTATTGTTATCATGAAGATATTTCATCTCATCATCCATGGCCTTCAACCATTCAGTCTTATTTCAACTCTTCATAACTTCCTTATATTCTCTAGATTCTCCGTCTAGAACGTCACTTACAGAGATTAAGGCATAAGCTATAAGATCTACATAACCAAGTTTTTAAGGTGGCTTGATGACTCTTCTCAGCCTATCTCCTACCAGCAGGTAGTCATTATCAGTCTCCTCATCTTCGACAACAATTTCTGCTTCTTCTTCGACTTCATCTAGGTCATGCAATTCAGCATCACTATGCTCCACCTCAACAGGAATTTCTACTTATTCCAACTCTTCGTCAACATCATCAGTTTTCTTGAAATCCATATCATCTTTATTGAAAACTATATCTCGACTGGTGATAAACCTCTTATGACCTGGCTCTAGGCACCATAGCCTATAAGCTTTGACTCCTTCAGGGTCTCCCATGAACATGCATTTTAGAGCTCTAGGTTTGACCTTGTCTTGCCTAATATGATCATATGCTACGAAACCAAATACTCTCAATTTGTCAAGATCTGGTGGATTTCCCGACCAAACTTCTTTAAGTGTCTTTATATCTAATGCAATCGAGGGACACCTGTTTATCTGATATGTTGCTGTCCAAAAAACCTCATCCCAAAACACCTTCTTCAATCCAACATTAACCAACATGCATCTAACCCTTTCGAAGATTGTTCGATTGAATCTCTCAGTTAGACCGTTTTTCTGAAGAGTACCTGCTACATTCTTATGCCTTGCAATCCCATACTCGACACAATAACTGTTGAAAGCTTTGTTACAGAATTCAAGGCCATTATCAGTTCCCAACCTCTTGACCTTTCTGCTAGTTTGATTTTCTACCAGAACCTTCCAACTCTTGAAATTATCAAAAGTTTCATCCTTCATATTCTGAATGAATGCCCATAACTTTTTGGAATAATCATTAACTTTGAATTGAAAATACCTTGCACCTGAATGTGAAGGATTCCTTGCAGGCCCCCAAAGATCAGCATGGATGTGATAAAAGGATCCATGTGTTCTTTTTTTACCTTTGTTAAACTCCACCCTACAAGATTTACCAAATACACAAGGTTCACAAAACTCCAACTTCCCGACTTTGTCACCACCTAGCAGGTTCTGTTTCCCAGTTCGACCATGCCTCTCTCACGGACATGGCCCAATCTCATGTGCCATAATTTCTTCTTCGACAACAGTTTCGTGGATGCAACATTTGTCGAACCACTTAGAACTTCAGCCTCAAGGGTATACAAGCCTTGTTTCTTCACACCTTTCAATACTTCCTTTAACCCATTCATGACTCTTAGAATACTTTTCTCTCCTTGAAAAACATATCCCTTCTTGTCGAATTCACCAAGAGAAATCAAATTTCTCTTCAAGTCAGGTACATACCTAACTTTTGTCAATAACCTTATTGACTAATCATGGAGCTTGAATCTCACAAATCTAAAATCTATAATTTTGCAAGCTTTGTTGTTTCCCAGCAGTGCTGATCCACCATCTTAATCGCATAATTCCTCGAATTTGGAGTCATGTGTCGAGTGCAACCTAAATCCATAATCCACTCTTTTCTTGGGTCGCCGCTTGAAACCACAAGAACATCATATGAGTCGAAATCATACTGAAAAATGGTTGTGTTTCCATTATCCTTACCTCCATGATCTTTCAGGCGTTCAAGGCTCACCTTTCAAATGTGACCCTCTTTCTTACAATGATAACATCGAACACCAGATACTTCACCACTATAAGACTTCTACTGACTTTTATCCTTCTTCTTGTCGAACTTACCATCCTTTCGCATGAATTTCTCCTTAACGACCAAGCCTTCACCGACCGTAGAAGGTTTATGCTCCTTTCGTTTGTTCAAGTCCTTAGAGTACAAGGCAGATTAAACATCTTCAAAGGTCAGAGAATATTTTCCATACAAGAGGGTTTCTTTGAAGTGAGCAATATTCTGGGCAAATCGCATAAAAGCAACACACTTGATCTTTATCATCGATTTTCACATTAATATTTTCAAGATCAAGAATCATCCTGTTGAACATATCCAACTACTAAGCCAACACTTTGTCTTTAGTTATCTTGAATGAATACAAGGCTTGCTTCAGGTAGAGTCGATTCATCAATGATTTGGTCATGTACAAACCTTCAAGTTTCAACCATAACCCTAATGCCTCCGTCTCTTTTATACCTGTCGAAGAACCTTATCATCAAGGCTCAATAATATTGCACTGTGTGTTTTCTATATCACGACCGTCTTTTCAGTTGTTGTTAACATACCATTCATGGTCGTCTCTCCCTTCAACGCTGTAGCACCCCAAAATTTTCCCTCCACAAGACAATACATTGTGTCCCAAGAGGTTCACAAGGTTCACAATGTTCACAAGACATCTCATGAGGTTCACAAGGTTCACAATTAGTCAGAAAATTTGACAATTCCCTCAGACAATGCATCCTCCTAAGCAAGGCATCCTAAACTAGGGTTTTGAATTTCATCAGGCTAAATGGACTTCCAAGAATCAAGTGAGCTTCATAGCATCCTATATGTGTTTAAGAATCCCCATGTCAAGTTTCAAGACTGTCCCAAAAGGTTTGCTCAGTCAAATAATCAGATAGGCTAAAATCAGTCAAAGTAGTCAAAAAGTCAAACTGAGGTCAACTGTGGTCAAACCAAAGTCAAACTTCATGATTTTTTGCCAACATCAAGTATATGAAGTAAAATTCAGCATTTGATCAAGGGTTGATCATGATTCATCAAGGAGATTTCAGATCATCAAGAATCAGGAGTTTCTAAATTAGGGTTTTCATAGGAAAAGTCAACTGAACTTTGACCAGGCATAACTTTCACATGCTTCATCAAAATTTTTCCATCCAAAGCTCATTTTGAAGGAAATTGAATTATCTACAACTTTGTGTCTCACAAGCCAAGCCCAAAAATGCTTCATTTGGAAGGTATGAGCCAAGACATTATAGGTCCTTTTGAAAGTCAACAAAAAGTCAACAACTTCAAAAGAGCATAACTTGAGAATGGTAAAATATATGGACATGAGACCAAAGAGGTTGGTTAGAGGACTCTTTAAGCTTTCCAAAATGTCCAAGAACACCTTCATAGTATTAAAATTGAAGGATTTGTTCCCTTGCAAAGTTGGGAAATTTTTGGGAATTTTATGAAGCAAATAAGGCATTAAATTCAATTTTTGCTAATTGAGCCCACCTAATTGCCATTCAAACTTTACAAACTCATCAAGCACGACCCAACCCACTCATTTTCTGATTTTTTATTTTTTATTTCATATTTATTTGAATTTTATTCATTAAAATACAAATAAAATTGAAATAAAATATAAAAATCATATATTTGAAAAGGATTTGGTTTCTAGAAGGTCTTAAAAAACATTTAAGCTTGATTGATACAAATATAATGGAGATCATACCAAAATAGCAATGCTAGATCAAGGAAATTCAAATTTTAAGATCATATCTTTTTCAATCTCCCAAAGTCCAAAATTCCACAAATTTGTTAAAGTTTTTGACCTAAATTCATTAAGTGGTATATATACAACATGAAGCTCAACCCTATTCAGGAATTCAGAGCCTCAAGGATAAGTTTTGCATTTTCAAAATTCATCAAAAATTTGAAATTCGGATTATAATATTGTGTCGTTTTTCAGGTGAATTAAGGACACCAATCTCTTCCTTGAACATCACTGATCATGTAGCAATAGTCATATGCATCTCAAATCCCAAGAATTGATCAAACCGAATCAAAGATC
Organism: Lathyrus aphaca; assembly: GCA_963966055.1. NCBI lineage: Eukaryota > Viridiplantae > Streptophyta > Magnoliopsida > Fabales > Fabaceae > Lathyrus > Lathyrus aphaca. Next base: position 75,871,745 of record OZ014520.1, read on the forward strand.
TTGAACTTTTATGAATTTTTCGTTTTCTTATCTTTGTGTAATATAAATGGTATTTGATTGTTGTTTCATGTTTGTAGTAAGTTAATGATTGTTTCTGTATACTTTAATTTGAATTTTGACACAGAATCAAAGATTTGCCATGTTAGGGTTCTAAGAAAATCGTGAATTGGGAATTCACTTAACAGTCGATTTTAATCCAAATTAATGGTATATTTAAGATCAGCGGCCTTCATGTAGTTGATCTGGGCAATTAAAATAGATTTATTGTCTGTGTTTTCCATGATTTAATGTGTAGGTGCTATAGTGACGACGAAGATCCGTCACTAAAACTTCTAGTGACAGACAAGCCGTAGGTATAGCCTAACTGGACGGACGGAGCTAGGAGATGAAGTTTGGCGCGCAGGAAATATTTGAAATTTCAAGAAGGCTTAAAACGAATGCGTTTCGTGTATATGACAACTAGCGCGTGTAGCTCAGTTGGTTTTTTTGAAAGACTTTGGTGGTGAGAGACCTGGGTTCGATTCCCAGGTCCTGCGTATTTTTTTTTTACTTTGTTTTATTTCACAGGTCAAACAACAAAACGATTACCATCCAAATACTATCACCAGCACGCAGCTGGCCTAGTGGCAGCCTCATGCGTCCAAGGGAAGCAATGCCTAGGGCGTGGGTTCAATCCCTGCCCCAGGTAAGTTTTGGTTTTTATTTTCTTTAATTATTTTGTTTTACCATTATTGTTTTATAATTTATTTTAATTACAATAAAAATATATTTAGATAATAATATGTAAATCTTTCATATTTTCTAAAAAAAACCTCTAATTTATTTTCTAAACTTTTAATCCTAGTTTTTTTTATTTATTTATTTAAATTAAAATATGTATATATTATTATCATTTATTTATTTTTGTAAATAGTTAAATTAATATTGCAAATTAAATTATAAACCCTAATCCTATTTTCTAAAAATTCTAACCCTAATTTCATAAACCCTAATTTTATTTTATTTTAAATTTCTAACCCTAGTTCTTATTTTATTTAAATATTAAAATTAATCAAACTTTTCTAATATCTAATTAAAATAATTAATAGTATTTTCTTTGTAAATATTTATTCCATGACTTCATATTATTATTCTCATTATATTTTCTTTCAAAAAATCCTTTTAAAAAATGTTTATTTAATTCAAAAATAATTAATTAACTTGTATATATTTTTGTGCTAACCTCCTTTTTCTTATAATTATTTTTATTACTAACCCTTTTTATTATTTATTTATATACTTGATATTTAAATCGTTTCTATATTTATGTAACTGCAAAAGCCTTGTAATAGTTGTAGGGTTATTTTTGTCTTTATTTTATAAATATTTATATTGTCGTGGTTAGTAAAATAGGGAGTGATAATATGTTTGTATTTTAAAATTAATTTAGAATCACTAATTTAATAAGATAAATATATGAACCTATACACGCACACACGTAAGTCGATCTTTGATCGTCATCTCACTTCCTAAGGTTATCCCTCATGTTGCCTAAATCAAAAGGTCAAGTAAGGTGTCTAAAAAGCAAAGTCCCTTCTCATGAACAAATCATCTAGTCCCTTTCAATATTATAAGATCAAGTCCCTTCGATGTTGCCTTCGTAAATGATCTTGTCCCTTTCGAATAAAAGATGATAAGTCCCTTCGTATTGCTAAGACACCTTACAGTTGCCTAAACACAGATGACCCTTCACATGTCCCTTACAACATCCAAGGTAATGACTACCTATTCCTCAATAATAGGGATAGTCTTACCATTGAAAGAACATTTAAGAACAGAAAAGATTCAAATTAAGGTAGGTTCCTCTTAAGTACTTGCTCACTCCTTCAAAAATATTTCATTACACTTCACATTTTTAAACAATTTTCAAAACAAAGTCTTTATATATATCCATACAAGGATCATTATAAAGTACATAAGAAAATTTTTAATCACACACTACACTTCTCAAAACAGTTTAAAGTGAGCTAAGTAACTAAGAGCCCATGGATAACCATGGATGTAAAGGGTGCTAACACCTTCCCTTTACATAACCTACCCCCCGAACTCAAAAATCTTTTAAGGTCTTTCCTGTTCTTTTATGCCCTTTCCTTTGGATAAAATAAAAGTCGGTGGCGACTCTTGCTATCCGCAACATTTAACTAAAGTCAGTTCTCCCACCGTGTTACAGAACTGACGACTCTGCTGGGGATTTAATAAAAGAGGGGTACCCTTAGGAATTAGATCACTTTAAAATTGTTTGCTTTGTTTGCTTTATACTTATCTGTTGGGTGCTCTTATGTGTGAAAGATCCTAACCTGGATCTAGTGTACCTTAGGTAAATGGCAATAGACCAAGGAAACTGTACGGCGTATACCGATATGATTGATCTGGTGGCCATAGTTAGTGTGACTTCTTGGTTGGTGCTTATGTTCCTTAAGTAAAGTTGAGGATAATATGAGGCTTCCATATGTTGTCAATACACTAACTGACTTTTAGAACCCTAGTCATCCCATCTTGGCCTTTTAGAAAAGTAGTGAGGTAACCGGCTTTGGTGAAGACTGAAGTTGGTTGATACTCGATGCTACACTCATTGAGATCTTAAACTTGGAGGGTTTTGGTTGGCAAGTAAGTTGCCTACTAAACAACCACCCTTGTGAAGGATCAATATTATGGAGATCCCTTAGAACCTGGTTACTATATAGGACAGGATGAACCAACTAACTTCAGGGGAGGGTACTACCTTAAACCTCATGCAAGCCTTCAAACCTAGGGCTATTGTGTGACTTGTTTGTGTGTGCCACATGTTTGTGATTGAGCATAACATCATAGCATCATCATGCATCATAAGCATAGCATTTTCACTAACCATTTTAAGGACCAAAGGATTTATCTTTGTTCTTTGTTGCAGGTCATGGCTTCAACTCGTAGGAATACTATCCGGATCAACTTTGTAGGAATACCTCCTAAGCTTAAGAAATTAGACTCTCAAGTTTCTGAAAACTCCCAGTTCATCAAGAGGCATGGTCACCTACTGGATCTAGTCACTTCAGGGTTCAATGAAGACATGATGAGTGTTCTGTTTCAGTTCTTTGATCCTAAACATCATTGCTTCACATTCCCCGACTATCAGTTGGTTCCTACAATGGAAGAGTTCTCCAAACTATTGGGTATACCTATTCTTGATCAGAAACCCTTCACAGGCTTGGAAAAATAGCCAAAACCTGAAGTCATTGCTGCAGCCCTACATTTAAAGAAATCAGACATTGTTCTAGAAACAAGAAGTGGAGTTAAGGGTATTCTTGCTAAGGTATTGATGGAGAAAGCTCAAGTGTTTCTGAAAGCTATGAGTTTTGATGCTTTTGAGGAGATCTTAGCCCTATTGATTTATGGCTTAGTGTTGTTCCCCAATCCAGACCAGTTCATAGACGTTCACGCCATCAACATATTTCTGACTCTTAATCTAGTGCCTACATTACTTGGAGACATCCTACATTCTCTTCATACCCGTACTACAAAGGCACGAGGAACTCTGATGTGCTGCATACCTTTGCTGTCTAGGTGGTTTATTTCTCACCTTCCTCGATCAGTGATGAAGAATGAACAAGGGTTCAGGTGGTCCAAGAGGATTATGTCACTCTCTCATTCAGATATTCATTGGTGCTCTCGATCTATGGAGAATGTTACTATCATTGACTGTTGTGGGGAGTTTCCTAATGTGCCACTCCTTGGCATAAGAGGGGACATTACCTACAACCCTTCCTTAGCCTTACGTCAGTTTGGTTACGCTCGGAGTGATGATCCCCATGACATGCTTATTCAGGGTATTGTGTTCGACTACGACAACAATCTTCAAGGTTATCGTCAAAGGTTCATACGAGCATGGGGTAAAGTGAACATGGTTGACAGCAAGACTCTGGAGCCTAAGTACACTATTCCTAGGGAAGCTTATCTCAAATGGGTGCGATCTCGTGCTCAGACTCTTATGATGCCATATCCTACCATCCTGCCAGTTACTATGGAGCCTGTTGCTGAAGGAGATGCTTCTTATGTTATTCTTCACCTAGACATGCCCACTGACATGGAAGAGTTACAGAGGTCCTGGATCCAGTTGAAGGAGCAAAGAGATACTTTTGAGACTCATTACAAAGCAAGTCAAGAAAGAATCCTGGAGCTAACAAAACAACTTCACGAGGAGCAGAACCTCAACTCATACCTCAACACAAAGAGGAAACATCCATGGGAGACTTAAAACCCCATATTTGTATTCATTTCATTTTTTATGGTACGCCCAAGGGGCAAACAAATTTATTACTAATAAAAGTGTACCTTTTTGGTTGTTTAAACAAATTTAAATCCTGCGGTCCTTGAAAACATTGCATATGCATTTATACACCATATCATTGCATCACAGGTTTCTTATGTACATGTATCTTATCTTCTCGCTGTTTATTTCAGCAGAAATGACTCTTGAACAGACTGTCAAAGATCTCCAGGCACATAATGCACAATTCCAAGAGCTGATCCTGAACTTGTCCAAGGGACAGGATGAATTGAAGACACTGCTGGCTAGGAAGACTAAGAAGGCTAGAAGATCGGGAGGCCTTATTAATCTGGGAAGAAGGTTCAGAGGTCCTGTCAAGACAAAGGAACAGGTTGAAGATTATGAGTCTGAGGAGTCTGAGAAAGAGGGAGGCAGTCTCCATAATACTATGGGGGATTCTGATTCTGAAGCAAATTACTATCATGATCCTAATGAAGATAAGTTCAAGATGCTGGTGGATAGAATGAATGCTATGGAGTTACAAAAGTCTTCTGGGCTGGATTTTAAAGATCTGAGTTTGATATCTGGAGTGGTTATACCCATTGGTTTCAAGGTCCCTGCTTTTGTAGTATATGATGGTGTTTCATGCCCCAAGAGGCAAAACAAATTTATTACTAATAAAAGTTTACCTTCTTGTTTGTTTAAGCAAATTTAAATCCTGCGGTCCTTGAAAACATTGCATACGCATTTATACGCCCTATCATTGCATCACAGGTTTCTCAGGTACAGGTTTCTTATCTTCTCGTTGTTTATTTCAGCAATGGCTCTTGAACAAACAGTTAAAGATCTCCAGGCACAAAATGCACAGTTCCAAGAGCTGATTCTGAACTTGTCCAAGGGACAAGATGAGTTGAAGGCACTGCTGGCTAAGAAGAAGAATCCTGAGGATAACAAGGATGATCAACTAGAGCAACTACAAGCTGAGATGACAGAAATGAGGACCCAGATGAATGACCAGGTGACTCTTATTCAAAGTTTAGCTCAGGGGCAAGAGGAGCTAAGAACCTTTGTTCACAAACTTCAAAGTAATGGAGTTAGGAATCTAAGTGTTAGTCAACCTCCATTAAAACAAGCTGATCTGGTTGAAAGGAAGATGAGGATAAAAGAAGGTAAGAGACAGGTTGCCATTGATTGTTCCTCAATTGAAGAAGAAGGACCCGATAAGGTTAATCCACCTCAACACAAGGAATGTAGAAGGTAGTTTATCAAGTTCAGCACTCCAATGTCACAAGTTCTGCAATGCTTGATGGAGATGAAGCTAATTTCCTTGAAAAATCCTCCTCAAAATCCTAAAACTTCCTCTCCTCACTATAATCCCAAGGAAAGGTGTGAGTATCACTCCAACAGTCCTGGACATGATACTAATAACTGTTGGGCATTGAAGAAAAAGATTCAAGACCTGATTGACGAAGGAATCCTAGAGGTTACTCCAGAAGGTCAAGTTGAATTCCACTATCGTCCATCAAACACCGAAGCTGCAAGACAAGTTGCCCAGGGTAGCAAGAAAGGAAGCCTACCTATTCCTGTTGAGGTATGGGGCACCTTGGGACATACAAGTGGCAAATTTGATTTTATGGTGAAGTATACTGCTCCTCAAAGTTCACAGATTGCAATTGAGGACATTCAGCCAACTGGATGGGACAACATTTGAATTTTCATTTGTAATTTCTTTTATTTGTTTGAACACTTACTATTTTGTTAAACTTTTGTTTTCATTAATGCATTGCATATGTTTGTCTTGAATTAATCCATTCGTTTCACTATATTTAAAACTATGCTTCTATTTTCTATCTTGTGATATTTAACTCCTGATAAAGCTATAAGCCTATAGAGGGAGGATGACGAAGACAATACCATAATATCAGGCAGTATGCTTTTGAACAGACTATGCTGACGATGTGCAGGCATTGTTTCAATTCCTAAACAGTGGAGATATAAGGAAGTTAATCCCTAGTCAACCCTTTTGAGCCTATGAAGTAGGAGTTTTTATTCTCGCAAATTAAAACCCTTATTCATAACCTGGGGCAGGGTAGTTACTCGGTTAACTCAAATATGCCAATTATCTGTGTTGTACACAACTAATGATGGTTCTCTGTAATCATAAAACCTGACAGTCAATATCCAGCAAAAGAACAATTCACTAAGTCAAAACCTATGAAGGAGACTTAATAAAAATTAAGACATCCCGCTAACTGTAACCTTGAAATAAACAGTTCAGGCAAAAAGAAGGGATAATAAAGCAAAAAAAAAAAAGAGGTCACTATGAATCCTCAACAAATAAAGATGACTGAGTATTTGATTCCTGAATCATCACAAATGTCAGTGTTACAATTCCAAACTGCTATGGAACCTCAATGCATGAGTTAACTGAGCATAGGACTGAAGAACATCATGGAGATTGGGTTGGGTACAAATAAAATTTGAGCCTTTATCCTTTGTTTCTGAAACCGTGAACCAGGCCACGTTACAACCCTTTAAAAGTCCTAACTGAAGCATGATTAGTTTGAAAGCGTACTGCTACAAAAAGGTATCCTGACTCCTTTAGGGCTTATTATAAAACTTGAGTTAATATCACAATTTTCACAAAAAAAAATTGTTTTTCTAAAATAACTCTTTTTCAAAACTTCAAGACAGACATAAGCATTGCATTTTTGAATATATTTGTTTGCATATACCTGAGTGTTTGATAAACAGAGAAACTTACAGGATGAATGTTCAATAAACCAAATTCATTCCGATAAACAAATTTGTTTCCTGGATCAAAGTCCATGTATACAAAGGGGCATAATCATTATCTCCCAATCAAGGGGGCAGGCCATGATACTTCCTAACTCATTTGGGGCAATCAGGACAGGATTCAATTATGTTTAAGTAACCAGGGGAAGATCTCCTCATCTATCTAAATTACCAAGGGTAACATTACAGAGTTCATAATGTCAGGGGCATAGTCACTGTTTCCCAATCAAGGGGGCATACCAAGTTACTGTTCAATTCATTCGGGGCCACCAGGTCCAGATTCAACAGCGTTTAATAGCCAGGGGCAGCTTTCCTCATGTATTTGAATTACCAAGGGTGACATTACGGAGTTCATGATGTCAAGGGCATATTATTGTGGGGCGTTCTGCTTATTTCTCTTGAGGTAATTACCTTCAGATACTTCCATTATGGGACAATTCATCCTCAACCAAGGGGCAATGCTTTCTTTTCAAATCTAATATCCGGAGCGTATATGGTCCATCACAATTTGAAGACATGTTCCTCTCATTGTATTACCTTGATCCTCAGCAGAAATCATTGTGGAAATTAATTGTCTACGCCAGTAGTATCAGATGGTGTCAGTATCATGTCTTCAGATCCAGCTATGAGGATTTCTGGGAAGGTATTCAGGAAAGTTAAGAATCTCAGGAGCTCTAAATCCAATTGGTTATACACTCTCGAAGTTGAAACGATTCTGTTTTCAAGTTCAGCTTTACTTTTCCCTCTGAATCCAGATTTACTTCTACCCTATTTACCTAAGCGAAAACGTCCATGGGTTGTGTTTGAATGTATGTATGCTTTTGAATATGATTGATGTTTACCAGAAATGCATAAAATGCTTGAATATGATTGATGTTTACCAGAAATGCATAAAAATGCAGTAATAGTATTTACTAAGGACGAACTAAGGTATGAATTTAACGAAGCTTCGCCGGTTCATCCTCACAAGACAACTACAAATCCCCAGTAGGGCAAATCTATCATCAGAGATACTTCAAGTTACGTCTCCCCTTTGAATTTATGTCCATCTCTTTTATCCTCAATCGGGATACTCAGGAACTTATTCCTTCAATAGAAGTACGACGAACGAGGACAGGAGGTTATAAATACTATACTATCAAATAAGACGGGAACAAGTTCCTCATATTCTTCAGCAACGAGTCGGGATTTATTTTCCCTAGCCAACAGTTATTATACAAAGATATCCAGACGCTTCAGGCTGCATGATTCATACATACATCATTTACATCATATCATAACATACATATCCATAAATACATAATACATTACTTAAGTGCATCATATTATACATGCATACATAATACATAAACTAATATTATAATACAGAATGTTATAATCTTGTTTTTCAGATTAATTCTCCAGCAGACAAACTTCATCAGCAACTTATGACCTTGGGCCGTTGTTTATCTTCCCAAAGGTTACTTCATACCTCAGGACGTTGTTTATCTTCCTGAAAGCTATCATCATACCTCAGGACGTTGTTCATCCTCCTGAAAGCAATCATTACCTCAGGACATTGTTTCTCCTCCTGAAAGCTATCTTGACCTTGGGCCGTTGTTTATCTTCCCAAAGGTTACTTCATACCTCAGGATGTTGTTTATCCTCCTGAAAGCTATCATCATACCTCAGGACGTTGTTTATCCTCCTGAAAGCAATCATTACCTCAGGACGTTGTTTATCCTCCTGAAAGCTATCATGACCTTGGGCCGTTGTTTATCTTCCCAAAGGTTACCTCATTATCATGGGACGTCGTTTATCTTCCCGAAGGCTATCATGAGACGTCGTTTATCTTCTCAAAAGCCATATCATGACTATTGGGCCGTTGTTTATCCTCCCAAAAGTTATGTTTATACCTCAGGACGTTGTTTATCCTCCTGAAAGCTATCATTATACCTCAGGACGTTGTTTATCCTCCTGAAAGCTTCTTATACCTCAGGACGTTGTTTATCCTCCTGAAAGCTATCATTACTCTTGGGCCGTTGTTTATCCTCCCAAAAGTTAAACTCATACCTCAGGACGTTGTTTATCCTCCTGAAAGCTACCATTTCCTCAGGACGTTGTTTATCCTCCTGAAAGCATATCATGACCTTGGGCCGTTGTTTATCTCCCCAAAGGTTACATCATTATACCTCAGGACGTTGTTTATCCTCCTGAAAGCTTCTTATACCTCAGGACGTTGTTTATCCTCCTGAAAGCTATCATTACTCTTGGGCCGTTGTTTATCCTCCCAAATGTTATTCTTATACCTCAGGACGTTGTTTATCCTCCTGAAAGCATATCATGACCTTGGGCCGTTGTTTATCCTCCCAAAGGTTACCTCATTATCATGGGACGTTGTTTATCTTCCCAGAAAGTTATATCTTCATATCTTGGACTGCTTTATCCTCCAAGATACGTATTTGAAGAAATTTTCTCCAAGTGGCATCTTTAAGCCCACTCAAGCATATACAACTAGTCATCAGTATCCCTCCATGCACCGGTGAGTGCAAATTTTTGGGCTTTTGTGTTCAATCCCCTTCAACCTTCCAGGTTACGACTGGCACATATACCAATCTAACCCCTCAGGTTTCAGAAAATTGAACAGGGGCAGCTGTTGCACCCCAAAATTTGCCCTCACAATACAAGACTTTGTGTGCAAATAGGTTCACAAGGTTCACAAGACCTCCCATGAGGTTCATGAAGTTTATAAGACCTCCCATGAGGTTCACAAGGTTCACAAGACCTCCCATGAGGTTCATGAAGTTTATAAGACCTCCCATGAGGTTCACAAGGTTCACAAGACATCTTATGATGGTTCACAAGGTTCACAAAGTTCACAAATAGTCAGAAGATTTGACAATTCCCTCAGACAATGCATCCCCCTAAGCAGTACATCCAAAACTAGGGTTTTGACTTTAATCAGGCTAAATGGGCTTCCAAGACTTAAATTGAGCTTCATAACATCTTATATGTGTCTAAGAATCCCCATGACAAATTTCAGAACTTTTCTCAAAGGTTTGCTCAGTCAGATGATCAGATAAGTCAAAATCAGTCAAAGCAGTTACAAAGTCAAACTGAGGTCAAATGTGGTCAAACCAAAGTCAAACTTCATGATTTTTTGCCAACATCAATTATATGAAGTAAAATTCATCATTTGATCAAGGGTTGATCATGATTCATCAAGGAGATTTCAGATCATCAAGAATCAGAGGTTTCTAAATTAAGGTTTCTTTAGGAAAAGTCAACTGAACTTTGACCAGCCATAACTTTCACATGCTTCATCAAATTTTTCCCATCCAAATCTCATTTTGAAGGAAATTGAATTCTCTACAACTTTGTGTCTCACAATCCAAGCCCAAAAATGCTTCATTTGGAAGGTATGAGCTAAGACATTATAGGTCCTTTTAAAAGTCAACAAAAAGTCAACAACTTCAAAAGGGCATAACTTGAGAATGGTAAATGATATGAACATGAAACCAATGGGCTTGGTTAGAGGACTCTTCAAGATTTCCAAAATGTCCAAGAACACCCTCATAGCATTAAAATTTAAGGATATGTGCCCTTGCAAAGTTGGGAAATTTTTGGGTGGTGTATGAAGAAAATAGGGTCTTAAAACCAAATTTTTCTAAATGGGCTGAACTTTTTGTGACCCAAAGTGTTCCATGACATCATGCACGAAAATTATTTGATATTTTCATAATTTTATTTTATTTTATTTATTTATTATGATTTTTTATATTAAAAATCATTTTAAATTTAAATAAAATATCAAACATGAAAATTTAAAATATATTTTTGTTCTAGAAGGTCATAAATATAATTTGGATTGAATTGATTCACAATTGATGAAGATTGGCTTGAAATAGAAAGGTCTCATTCACAAATATTTGAAATTTAAGTCCTAATCTTTTTCAATCTCAAAAAATCAAAAAGTCCATACAATGATCAAATCTCTTGACCTAATTTCATTCCACTATAAGTATACAAGATAACCCAATGCAAAGGGCACGAATTTTCTGCCTCAAAGAGTAAGTTTGCATATCAAAAAAAGTCACCAAAATTCAAATTCGGATTCCATCATCCAAGCCCTTTCAAGACAATTTGAAGGTTGCAACTTGTTCCCGGATGTTCATAGAGTGATTTTGGATCATAGCATTGCATCTTCATGACCTAAATTGCATAAACCGAATCTCTCTTGCCTTTGAATTTGAATTTTTCGATTCCATCTATTTAGCTAATGTTAATTGATTTTGTTGTTTGATTTGTGTTAGTCATGACTTGTAGATGATTTATGGACTGTTTGGTGAAGAATTATGGCCGGATTATGAAAACACCATAGTTAGGGTTTAGAGCTCTAAATTGGGATTCTGTGATTCACTTAATTTAAATTGATTCTAAGACCATAATTGAATTGTATGAAGGTTGGGGATCACAACCATGTAACTAATTTAATGAATCGTTGCATATTGATGAGTGTATGAGATTGGCAGGTTTGGTACGCATGAAAACTCGCAGGAAATCTCCCAACAATTTTCGCAGGAAAACCTACGAAAATCCAAGGAAGAAGATGAAGTCAGCGCGCCAAATTTTATTTTTTAAAATTCATTATAATATTTTATGTTATGTTGTTGGTATTTTATCAGAACGGATTGCTAGCTCAGTTGGTTGGTGTGTGCGCGTTTGAGGTTGAGGGTCCTGGGTTCGAAACCCCCCAGGCCCTTTTGCTTTATTTTGCTTTTTGTTATGATTTTACAGGATATGAAACAAAACACATTGGCATCCATTCTGTATCACCTGCGCGCGCATGGTCTAGTGGCTGGTGTATTGGTCTTGGAGATTGCATTGTCCAGGGGCTGGGTTCGAATCCCAGCCCAGGTAAGTTCTTTTTCTTCATTTTTCTTGTTTTTATTTATTTAATTTGTTTATATTATAACTAAATAAATCTAAATAAAATTAAAAAATATATAGAATGTGTATATTATTATTTTCTTTATTACAATTTAAACTCATTTTTTATTAAATCTCATTAGAAAAATTATTTAATTTTTGTATAATTAATAATTAATCCTAATTTGTTATTCTAAAAAATATATAAACCCTAATTTTCTAAAAAAACCTAAAATAGTTTGTAAAAACCTAATTAATATTTTATAAACCCTAATAATATTTTTAAACCCTAATTATTTCATGTAAATGTTAATTATGTCCATATTTTTATTATTTAATATAATTCTTGTATATAGATAATTTTAGATAATTAATTAAAACTTGATAATTTAATTTTGTAAATATAATAACATGATTATTCAATTATAATTAACCTTATTTTCATAATATGTATATATTTTATAATTTGATTATAATTTAATTCTTGTATGTAAATAATTTTTAGTATATGCTTAAAAATAATTAAAATTTGCTAATTTAATTTTGTAAATATAATTTATTTTCATAATATGTTTATAATTAACATAAGTTGTATATAATTTAAAACTTTATGATAATTAGTATATAATTATTTATATTTTCTTCTTAATCTTAAAAAGTAATTGTTTATATAAAAAATTGATCTTTTAATTATTATGCTAATATTTTTGTTTATATTATTAACTCTATTTATTTTCACATGATATTTATTTTATTATTACTAACCCCATTTATATATTGTGATTTATTATTATTGTTACTAACCCAATTATTTATTATTATTTATTTTGCTTATTTATTTAATTTGTTAATTATTATTATTATGTAATTGTCTCCTTTATGTAATATTTTAGTAATAATGTTTAATATTTATTTTTAAATGCTATGGTTAGTAAAATAGGGAGTGAAATATGTTTGTATTTAAAAGTTAATTTAGATCACTAATTTAAAAGATAAATATTTAAAATTGTATACTCACACACACGTAAGTCGATCCTGGATCGCCATCTCACTTCTTAAGGGTTTCCTCTCATGTGGCCTAAACAAAAATGTCAAGTAGGGTGTATAAAGCAAAGTCCCTCATCTCACATCATCTAGTCCCTTAAACAGATAAAAAGATCAAGTCCCTTCGAATGTTGCCTTTGTAATGATCTTGTCCCTTTCGAATAAAGATGATAAGTCCCTTCGAATTGCTTATACACCCCACAGTTGCCTCAATAACAGATGTCCCTTACTTGTCCCATTACATCCAAGGTAATGACTACCTATTCCTTAATAATAGGGATAGTCTTACCATTTAAAGGATTCAAGAACAGAAAAGACTTAAACTTAGGGTAGGTTCCTCTTAGATACTTGCTCACTCTTCAAAACATTTCAAACACTATACATTTTCAAACAAATTTTCAAAATAGAGGTTTTATACGCATCCGTACATGGATCATTATAAAATACTTAAGAAAATTTCTATTCACACACTTCACATTTCAAAAACATTTTAAAGTGAGCTAAGTAACTAAGAGCCCATGGATAACCATGGATGTAAAGGGTGCTAACACCTTCCCTTTACATAACCTACCCCCCGGACCCAAAAATCTTTTAAAAGGTCTTTCCTGTTCTTTTATGCCTTTCCTTTGGATAAAATAAAAGTCGGTGGCGACTCTTGCTATCCGCAACATAACTAAAATTCAGTTCTCCCACCGTGTTACAGGGAGCAGTTCACATCTCCAATCCTACTCCTGCAGCACCAGAGCCACCACAGAGCAATCAGCAGAAGCCTAGAAGACAGTTCACCAAGATCAACATGTCACTGGCCCAAGCCTTGCAACACTTGTTGAAAGGGGAACTCATTACTTTGAAGGACCCTCCTCAGAATCCTAATGTTACCTCTCCTCGGTACAATCCTAATGCACGGTGTGCCTATCATTCTAATTGTCCGGGACAGGACACCAACAACTGCTGGATATTGAAAAACAAGATTCAAGATATGATTGATGCTGGAGAGATTGAATTTGACCCTCCTGGGACTCCAAATTTGATTACTGCTCCCATGCCTAATCATGAAAAGACTGTTAATGCCATTGATGAAGTTTCATATATATCCTCAGTTGCAGATGTGACTACTCCATTATCTGTTATTAAGAAGAAGTTGGTACAAGCTGGGTTCTTTCCAGGTTGTAATGAAGATTGTTTTTATTGTGCTTATAAACCTGATAGCTGCTGGAAGTTGAAGGATGGTATTCAACGCCTCATGGACAATTACACCATATTGTTTGAGAGGACACCTTCTGTGGAGAGTATGGTTGAGCATCTAACTCAAGGTGCGAAGGTTGAAGATGTGGATATGATTGATAAAGTACCAGTGAGGATTACCTCCAAAGGCCCTGTCAAGATCACTCATAAGGGTCCTATCAAGATTACTGCTGAAGGCCCGGTAAAGACTGTTGCTGAAGCTAGAGTGGCTCCTATGATTATTACCACTCCTGGTCCTATTCCGTATACTTCTGATAAAGCTATACCCTGGAATTACGGTTCCGATGTTTATATCCATTGTGTTAAATAGGAACCCTTAGCTGATACACCTGTTGCTGATGAAAACCTTGATGTTGATAATATTGTCGGATCTAGTAAGATCACAAGAAGTGGAAGAGTTTTCTCTCCTCCGGCTACCTCCAAGAATACAGTTACTCCAACTACTACCTCTACTTCTGAGCCAAGTGTTGATGCTCGGGGCAAAGGTCCTGTGATTGAACCTGTACAAACTGATGCACCAACTGCTGAGAATCTTTCTAAGCAGATGGAAGAAGTGTTGAAGATCATTCGCAAGAGTGATTATGATATTGTTGACCAATTGGGGTATACTCCCTCCAAGATTTCCATGTTATCTTTGTTGCTGTGTTCAGAGGCTCATGCTAAAGCCCTGATTAAGTTCTTAAAGACTACTCATGTACCAAATGAGATTTCTATGGATCAGTTTGAAAACTGTGTCGCACACCTGACTTATGATAATGGGTTAGGTTTTTCTGATGCTGACTTGACTCCTTCCAAGAGAAACCATAACAGAGCTTTACATATCTCTATTGAATGTAGGGGCACTACCCTGTCTCATGGGTTAATAGACAATGGTTCTTCATTGAATGTACTTCCCAAAGAGGTTCTAAACAAGCTCAGTCCTGAAGATGCTGTGTTGAGACCAAGTAATATAGTGGTGAGGGCCTTTGATGGTTCAAGAAGGGTGGTGCATGGAGAAATAGATCTCCCAATCAAAGTAGGCTCTCAAGTCTTCAATTCTACATTCTATGTGATGGATATTCGTCCTTCGTACTCTTGTTTGCTTTGGCGCCCCTGGATCCATGGGGCAGGTGCTGTGACCTCCACTTTACATCAGAAGTTGAGATACCCAGTGAAGGTAAAGGTTGTCACTGTCTACGGAGAGGAAGAATATATGATCAGTCATGTGAATACGTTTAAGTATGTTGAAGTGGAAGGTGAATATGTTGAGACTTCGTGCCAGACATTTGAAGTAGTTCCTTGGGTTGTTCCTGCTGCTGAAGCTCCTCCTGTTGTCAAAAAAGTTCCTGTGGTCACCAGAGTACCTCCTACAATGGCCTCCCTCAAAGATGCTAGAGCTGTGGTTGAAGAAGGTTGTTGTACTATTTGGGGTCAGCTTCCTGACATTCCTTACAAGTCTGACAAGTTTGGTTTGGGTTTCACTGTAGAGTCCCAGAAGGCTGTTCGTCGTGCTCGTGTTGTTCGTATCACCAATCAAGGGATCATGAAAGATCAGATCAATGTCGTGGGTGACTATAGTGAAGACTACAACCTGGATGACTGGATTTTTCCTACTGTGGGTGATGGGCTCGATAAGTGGAAGGCTGAAGATGTTATTCGTATCTCCTTTAGTCAGGAGTAAATACTATTACTGTGTTGTTATTTTTAAGTTTGTAATTTTTGAACAATTAAACTTTTAAGCCTTGTGCCTTACTCGGGGCACAATGGTATGCTTGTTTCGGGATGTCATTTCATTTGCATACTTCATTCAATAAACATCAGTGGACGTTTCGTTTTCGTAAATATTGTGTTCATTGTCTTTCTTTTATTTTATTCTTCTTTTATCAGCTATGTGTTCTTACACACACCCACATCACTAAAATGCAGATCCTCGTCCACTCTGGATCTTGTTAATAACAGTTCTACTATTGCCAATTATAATTTCGAAAATCCGATCTATCAAGCTGAAGATGGAAAGGAGGAAGATTGTGAAGTACCTGTAGAGCTTACTAGGTTGTTACAACAAGAAGAGAAAGATATACAGCCACATGAAGAGCCAGTCGAAGTTGTGAATCTCGGAACTGAAGAGAACAGGAAGGAGGTCAAGATAGGGGCTGAATTAGAGGATGGTATTAAGAGCAGATTGGTTCAGATGTTACATGATTATGTGGAGATCTTTGCTTGGTCTTATGAAGATATGCCAGGGTTGGATACAGACATTGTGGTTCACCGTTTACCGGTAAAAGAAGATTGTCGTCCAAAGAAGCAGAAGGTTCGTCGCATGCGTCCTGAAATGTCAGAAAAGATTAAAGCAGAGGTAATGAAACAGTTTGATGCAGGGTTCTTAGCTGTGACTTCTTATCCTCAATGGGTTGCAAATGTGGTACCGGTACCTAAGAAAGATGGTAAAGTACGTATGTGTGTAGACTACAGGGATTTGAATAAGGCTAGCCCCAAGGATGACTTTCCACTTCCTCATATTGATGTTCTGGTAGACAACACTGCTCAACACAAGGTATTCTCTTTTATGGATGGTTTCTCTGGTTACAATCAAATCAAGATGGCACCTGAAGATATGGAGAAGACTACATTTTTTACACAGTGGGGGACTTTTTGTTATAAAGTGATGCCATTTGGTTTGAAGAATGTCGGGGCAACATATCAGCGTGCTATGGTGGCTTTGTTTCACGACATGATTCATCATGAGATAGAGGTATATGTGGATGATATGATAGCCAGGTCCCAGAATGAAGAGCAACACCTTGACCATCTGCATAGGTTGTTTGAAAGGTTGAAGAAATACAAATTGAGATTGAACCCAAACAAGTGTACTTTTGGAGTTAGGTCTGGTAAACTCCTGGGTTTCATCGTCAGTGGAAAAGGTATTGAAGTGGATCCTGCAAAAGTGAAAGCTATACAAGAGATGCCAACTCCCCGTACTGAGAAGGAAGTTAGAGGTTTCTTGGGACGACTGAATTACATTGCAAGATTTATTTCCCAATTAACTTCTACCTGTGAGCCAATCTTCAAGTTGTTGAAGAAAGATCAGGTAATGGAGTGGAATGACGAGTGCCAGACAGCCTTTGATGAAATCAAGAGATATCTTCTAGAACCTCCAATCTTGATGCCACCGGTTGATGGAAGACCCTTGATTATGTACTTAACAGTGTTAGACAACTCAATAGGGTGTGTATTGGGGCAACATGACGAGTCTGGTCGAAAAGAGCAGGCAATATACTACCTTAGCAAAAAGTTTACCGACTGTGAAACAAGATAATCACTACTCGAGAAAACTTGTTGCGCTTTGGCATGGGCCGCTCGCCGACTAAGACAGTATATGTTGACTCATACTACCTTATTGATTTCGAAGATGGATCCAATCAAGTACATATTCGAGAAACCTGCTCTCTCCGGACGAATAGCAAGATGGAAAATGATCTTAACAGAATATGATATACAGTACACCACTCAGAAGGCCATTAAAGGAAGTGTTGTAGCTGATCATTTGGCTCATCAAGCAGTGGATGATTACCAGTCAATGAGTTTTGAGTTCCCTGATGAAGACATTATGATTATTACCAAAGAACCTGGACAATATGACGGACCTGAACAAGGATCCCGATGGACTATGGTTTTTGATGGAGCTTCTAATGCACTTGGTAATGGTGTTGGTGTTGTGATCATTTCCCCTGAAGGTTGTCATACCCCGATTACTGCAAGAATTTGTTTCTATTGTACCAATAACATGGTTGAGTATGAGGCATGTATCCTGGGTATCAAAGCTGCCGTTGATATGAAGATTCAGTTCCTGGACTTATATGGACATTCAGCCTTGGTAGTAAGTCAGATCAAAGGAGATTGGGATACCAAGCATGATAACCTCATTCCTTACAGAGAGCATGTGTTGTCTTTGATCTCGTATTTTGAAGAGATTACCTTTGGACATATTCCACGAAGATAAAATCAGTTGGCAGATGCATTAGCCACCATGGCATCTATGTTTGAGATTAGCTGGGATGATGAAGCTCCTAAAATTACTATTGATAGATTTGAGAAGCCTGTATACTGCAATGAGATTGACACTGAAGAAGCAGAGGGGAGGCCTTGGTTCTATGAAGTGAAAAGATATCTTGAAGCTCAGGAGTTCCCTGAAGGGGTATCTGTCAAAGATAAGAAGTTTCTGAGGAAGTTTTCTGCTAAATTCTTCTTGAGTAATGGAATTTTATACAAGCGCAATCATGATTCAACTTTGCTTCGTTGTGTGGATAAGAAGGAAGTAACTGAGATTATGGAAGATATGCATGATGGGATCTTTGGCACTCATTCTAGTGGTCATACCATGGCAAAGAAGATATTGAGAGCAGGTTACTATTGGTCTACCATGGAAGCTGACTGCTATCAACATTCCAGAACATGTCACAAGTGTCAAATCTATGCTGATAAAGTACATATACCTCCATCACCATTGAATGTGTTGACTGCTCCTTGGCCTTTTTCCATGTGGGACATTGATATGATTGGTGAGATCAAGCCTACTGCTTCTAATGGGCATCGTTTCATCCTGGTTGTTATTGATTACTTTACAAAGTGGGTAGAGGCAGCTTCATTTGCATCTGTTACTAAGAATGTGGTAGCTCGATTCATTAAGAATAATCTCATATGTAGGTATGGCATCCCTGAAAGGATTATTACTGACAATGGCTCTAATCTGAACAACACTATGATTACTGATCTCTGCATGCAGTTCAAGATTAAGCATCACAACTCTTCTCCGTATCGTCCAAAGATGAATGGGGCAGTAGAAGCTGCTAATAAGAACATTAAGAAGATTCTACAGAAGATGACTGTCACTTACAAAGATTGGCACGAGATGTTACCATTTTCTCTTCATGGTTATCGTACTACAATATGTACTTCAACAGGGGCAACTCCATTCTCCTTAGTATATGGTATGGAAGCAGTTCTGCCCATTGAAGTTCAGATACCCTCCTTAAGAATCATGAAGGATGCAGGCTTGGATGAAGATGAGTGGATTCAGACTCGACTTGACCAGATAAATTTGATTGATGAGAAGAGGTTAGCAGCTGTCTGTCATGGCCAGATGTACCAGAAACGAATGATCAAGGCTTTTAATAAGAAGGTTAAGCCAAAGGTATATCAGGCTAGTGACTTGGTAATCAAGCGTATCATACTACCACAGGGTGATCCTAGGGGCAAGTGGACTCCTACATATGAAGGACCGTTTATAGTCAAAACATTATTCTCAGGAGGTGCTATGATGCTTACTACTATGGATGGTGAAGACTTCCCACAGCCTGTAAACGCATAGTTAAAAAATACTACGCATAAAAAGAGACCCGCTAGGTTGACTGGTCTAGGAAAAAATAAGGGCATCCCGGCGAACCAAAAAGGTTCGGGCAAAAATTAGGGATATATATATAAAAAAAAATGTACACCCGACAAGTCGAAAACCTGAAAAGGCGGCTTGGGCAAAAAAGGGTATCCCGGTGGATTGAAAACCTGAAAGGGCAATCCAGGCAAAAGTTAGGGATTAAAGCGTATGACTATGTCTCGTTTGGATCACCCATGTAAACTCCAACCAGTTGTGCTACTTAATTCAAGCTCGAACAGATAAAGATCAATCCAATCATTTCCGTCTCAACAGCAGAAGATGAGATACTTGAAGATAATGGCAATAGTAGAATTGAAACTCAATAGGATTATTTCCCACATAGCTGTTTTCTTTGTTTTGTAAAAAAAAATTAATTCCTCTTACTAGGATTTCTGTCTCCTTGTACAAACTTGCTTATGTATAGGTCACTTTGTGATATAAATAAAATTTCATCTTTGAATCCAGATTTACTTTTACTCTATTTACATGAACGGAACGTCCATTGGTTGTGTTTGAATATATGTATGCTTTTGAATATGATTGATGTTTACCAGAAATGCATGAAAATGCAGTAATAGTATTTACTAAGGACGAACGAAAGTAGGAATTCAACGAAGCTTCGCCGGTTCATCCTCACAAGAAAACTACAAATCCCCAGCAGAGCAAATCTATCTTTATAGATACTTCAAGTTACGTCTCCCCTTGAATTTATGTCCATCTCTTTTATCCTCAGTCGGGATACTCAGGAACTTATTCCTTCAATAGAAGTACGACGAACAAAGACGGGATGTTATAAATGCTATACTATCAAACAAGACGGGAACGAGTTCCTCATATTCTTCAGCAACGAATCGGGATTTATTTTCCCTAGCCAGCAGTTGTTATACAAAGATATTCAGACGCTTCAGGATGCATAATTCATACATACATCATTTACATCATATCATACCATAACATATCCATAAATGCATAATACATTACTTAGGTGCATCATGCCATACATGCATACATATTGCATAAACTAACATTCTCTTTGCAGGATGGTTATATGCAGATAAAACAATATCAATAATTCACAGTAGGCCATAAATGATATATACATTACTCAAGATGTCCTTGGATAGTAGGCAAACGGTCTGTACAAAGATCCATTCCCTAATTCAGGATATTTTCAGGAGATTCAATCCTGACACTCAAGATGTCCTTGGAGAGTAGGCAAACGGTCTGTACAAAGATCCATTCCCTAATCCAGGATATTTTCAGGAGATTCAATCCTGACACTCAAGATGTCCTCGGAGAGTAGGCAAACGGTCTGTACAAAGATCCATTCCCTAATCCAGGATATTTTTAGGAGACTTGATCCTGACACTTTTTGTCCTCGGAGAGTAGGAAAACGGTCTGTAAGAAGATCCATTCCCTAATCCAGGATATTTTTCCTCGGAGAGTAGGCAAACGGTCTGTACAAAGATCCATTCCCTAATCCAGGATATTTTCAGGAGACTTGATCCTGACACTTTTTGTCCTCGGAGAGTAGGCAAACGGTCTGTACAAAGATCCATTCCCTAGTTCAATATATTTTTCAGAAGATTTAATCTATTTGCTCTTGAATAGTAGGCAAACGGTCTGTACAAAGATCCATTCCCTAGTTCAAGATATTTTTCAGAAGAATTAATCCTGATATTCTTTTGTCCTTGGAGAGTAGGCAAACGGTCTGTACAAAGATCCATTCCCTAATCCAAGATATTTCCAGAAGAGATAATCGTCACGAAGATTTATTTCTACTGGTCTATTCAACAATTCAAACTATGTTGCATAAACGATTCAGAGACGACCTATACGAAGACCTAGTACTGATATCCAGTATCAAGACATCATCACATCCTGATATTTTAGATGGCATCTCTAAGCCCATCTCCAGTTCTTCCAAGTGGCATATTCAAGCCCACTCAAGCATATACAACTAATCATCAGTGTTACTTTACGCACCGGCGAGTGCAAATTTTTGGGCTTTTGTGTTCAATCCCCTTCAACCTTCCAGGTCACGACTGACACATATACCAATCTAACCCCTCAGGTTTCAGAAAATTGAACAGGGGCAGCTGTTGCACCCCAAAATTTTCCCTCCACAAGACAATACATTGTGTCCCAAGAGGTTCACAAGGTTCACAATGTTCACAAGACATCTCATGAGGTTCACAAGGTTCACAATTAGTCAGAAAATTTGACAATTCCCTCAGACAATGCATCCTCCTAAGCAAGGCATCATAAACTAGGGTTTTGACTTTCATCAGGCTAAATGGACTTCCAAGAATCAAGTGAGCTTCATAGCATCCTATATGTGTTTAAGAATCCCCATGTCAAGTTTCAAGACTGTCCCAAAAGGTTTGCTCAGTCAAATAATCAAATAGGCTAAAATCAGTCAAAGCAGTCAAAAAGTCAAACTGAGGTCAACTGTGGTCAAACCAAAGTCAAACTTCATGATTTTTTGCCAACATCAAGTATACGAAGTAAAATTCAGCATTTGATCAAGGGTTGATCATGATTCATCAAGGAGATTTCAGATCATCAAGAATCAGGAGTTTCTAAATTAGGGTTTTCATAGGAAAAGTCAACTGAACTTTGACCAGCCATAACTTTCACATGCTTCATCAAATTTTTTCCATCCAAAGCTCATTTTGAAGGAAATTGAATTATCTACAACTTTTTGTCTCACAAGCCAAGCCCAAAAATTCTTCATTTGGAAGGTATGAGCCAAGACATTATAGGTCCTTTTGAAAGTCAACAAAAAGTCAACAACTTCAAAAGAGCATAACTTGAGAATGGTAAAAGATATGGACATGAGACCAAATAGGTTGGTTAGAGAACTCTTTAAGCTTTCCAAAATGTCCAAGAACACCTTCATAGCATTAAAATTGAAGGATTTGTGCCCTTGCAAAGTTGGGAAATTTTTGGGAATTTTATGAAGCAAATAAGGACTTAAAGTCAATTTTTGCTAAATGAGCCCACCTAATTGTCATTCAATCTTTACAAACTCATCAAGCACGACCCAACCCACTCATTTTCTGATTTTTTATTTTGTATTTCATATTTATTTGAATTTTATTCATTAAAATACAAATTAAATTGAAATAAAATATAAAAATCATATATTTGAAAAGGATTTGGTTTCTAGAAGGTCTTAAAAAACATTTAAGCTTGATTGATACAAATATAATGGAGATCATACCAAAATAGCAAGGCTAGATCAAGGAAATTCAAATTTTAAGATCATATCTTTTTCAATCTTCCAAAGTCCAAAAGTCCACAAATTTGTTGAAGTTTTTGACCTAAATTCATTAAGTGGTATATATACAACATGAAGCTCAACCCTATTCAGGAATTCAGAGCCTCAAGGATAAGTTTTGCATTTTCAAAATTCATCAAAAATTTGAAATTCGGATTCTAATATTGTGTGGTTTTTCAGGTGAATTAAGGACACCAATCTCTTCCTTGAACATCACTGATCATGTAGCAATAGTCATATGCATCTCAAATCCCAAGAATTGATCAAACCGAATCAAAGTTCTTGAACTTTTATGAATTTTTCGTTTTCTTATCTTTGTGTAATATAAATGGTATTTGATTGTTGTTTCATGTTTGTAGTAAGTTAATGATTGTTTATGTATACTTTAATTTGAATTTTGACACAGAATCGAAGATTTTCCATGTTAGGGTTCTAAGAAAATCGTGAATTGGGAATTCACTTAACAGTCGATTTTAATCCAAATTAATGGTATATTTGAGATCAGCGGCCTTCATGTAGTTGATCTGGGCAATTAAAATAGATTTATTGTCTGTGTTTTCCATGATTTAATGTGTAGGTGCTATAGTGACGACGAAGATCCGTCACTAAAACTTCTAGTGACAGACAAGTCGTAGGTATAGCCTAACTGGACGGACGGAGCTAGGAGATGAAGTTTGGCGCGCAGGAAATATTTGAAATTTCAAGAAGGCTTAAAACGAATGCGTTTCGTGTATATGACAACTAGCGCGTGTAGCTCATATGGTTTTGTTGAAAGACTTTGGTGGTGAGAGACCTGGGTTCGATTCCCAGGTCCTGCGTATTTTTTTTTACTTTGTTTTATTTCACAGGTCAAACAACAAAACGATTACCATCCAAATACTATCACCAGCACGCAGCTGGCCTAGTGGCAGCCTCATGCATCCAAGGGAAGCAATGCCTAGGGCGTGGGTTCAATCCCTGCCCCAGGTAAGTTTTGGTTTTTATTTTCTTTAATTATTCTGTTTTACCATTATTGTTTTATAATTTATTTTAATTACAATAAAAATATATTTAGATAATAATATGTAAATCTTTCATATTTTCTAAAAAAAACCTCTAATTTATTTTCTAAACTTTTAATCCTAGTTTTATTTATTTATTTATTTAAATTAAAATATGTATATATTATTATCATTTATTTATTTTTGTAAATAGTTAAATTAATATTGCAAATTAAATTATAAACCCTAATCCTATTTTCTAAAAATTCTAACCCTAATTTCATAAACCCTAATTTTATTTTTTTTAAATTTCTAACCCTAGTTCTTATTTTATTTAAATATTAAAATTAATCAAACTTTTCTAATATCTAATTAAAATAATTAATAGTACTTTCTTTGTAAATATTTATTCCATGACTTCATATTATTATTCTCATTATATTTTCTTTCAAAAAATCCTTTTAAAAAATGTTTATTTAATTCAAAAATAATTAATTAACTTGTATATATTTTTGTGCTAACCTCCTTTTTCTTATAATTATTTTTATTACTAACCCTTTTTTATTATTTATTTATATACTTGATATTTAAATCATTTCTATATTTATGTAACTGCAAAAGCCTTGTAATAGTTGTAGGGTTATTTTTGTCTTTATTTTATAAATATTTATATTGCCGTGGTTAGTAAAATAGGGAGTGATAATATGTTTGTATTTTAAAATTAATTTAGAATCACTAATTTAATAAGATAAATATATGAACCTATACATGCACACACGTAAGTCGATCTTTAATCGCCATCTCACTTCCTAAGGTTATCCCTCATGTTGCCTAAATCAAAAGGTCAAGTAAGGTGTCTAAAAAGCAAAGTCCCTTCTCATGAACAAATCATCTAGTCCCTTTCAATATTATAAGATCAAGTCCCTTCGATGTTGCCTTCGTAAATGATCTTGTCCCTTTCGAATAAAAGATGATAAGTCCCTTCGTATTGCTAAGACACCTTACAGTTGCCTAAACACAGATGACCCTTCACATGTCCCTTACAACATCCAAGGTAATGACTACCTATTCCTCAATAATAGGGATAGTCTTACCATTGAAAGAACATTTAAGAACAGAAAAGATTCAAATTAGGGTAGGTTCCTCTTAAGTACTTGCTCACTCCTTCAAAAATATTTCATTACACTTCACATTTTTAAACAATTTTCAAAACAAAGTCTTTATATATATCCATACAAGGATCATTATAAAGTACTTAAGAAAATTTTTAATCACACACTACACTTCTCAAAACAGTTTAAAGTGAGCTAAGTAACTAAGAGCCCATGGATAACCATGGATGTAAAGGGTGCTAACACCTTCCCTTTACATAACCTACCCCCCGAACTCAAAAATCTTTTAAGGTCTTTCCTGTTCTTTTATGCCCTTTCCTTTGGATAAAATAAAAGTCGGTGGCGACTCTTGCTATCCGCAACATTTAACTAAAGTCAGTTCTCCCACCGTGTTACAAACGCTTCCAAGAAACCCTACTGAACAAGTAGGGCTTTCATCTTCAAGCGCCACAGACCAAAGTTGTTCACTCTGGTGAACTTTTCAATCTCATACTTTGTTGAAGGAATCTTCTCCATGTTCACTGTAAAACCCCATTTTTACCCGACTTTATAAACTAAATCATAGTTACAAAATTCCATCAACAAACATGGATGTCACATTTTTCCAACTTTTAAAATCAAATAACAACTTCAATAATATAATAACTTCAAAAAACAACGCAGCGGATCAGCATGTTTCAAATCTTTAACAACTTCAAATAAATCAATCATCAAAATAATCTCAACTTGGTTCTTCAATCATAAAACGACTTAAAACTAATTCATAAATTTAAACAAAATCATAAAGGCAAAACAAGAGTTTATCCCCCCGAAGTGCTACGTACCAGAGCGACAAACACCAACTCGAAGCTACTAAGTATTGGACTCTTTGTTACCTGCACGTTACCAACAAAGGGCAACATTCAAACAGAAGGGGTGAGATATCGAATAACATAAACAAGATACGATAATCAATATGTAAACAAGATAGTCATATAATCACACCACTTCTTACAATCAACACACAATCTTGCAACCAATAACGAATAATAACGTAAATAATGCAAAGTGAATGCAACTCAACTTAAATATGCATGTGGTACCATTTGGAGTAAACTCCCAACTTGAAACATTGTCAGGTTATTGAGGCATTATAAACTTATTTGCCAATCCAGGCCAACTTGAATCGAGCATACGCTCCAACTTGAAATATGCACATGTATGCAACTAAGAATGGCATACAACAACAATATAATCATCAATTATCAACATAACGACTTGAACAACTCAGCAACATGAATCAACATTGGTCATATGACCTACATCATATTAGTCTTCCCAAAAATCGGGACAACACAACTTATAACAACTTTAACACCACTTCAATGTGAGAACAAAAATTTACGACTTAATCGACTAAATTACTAAATTAATTATTTTAAACTCTCAAATATATTCTAAACGACTTATTTTATCTTTACTTTAAGTCTAAGATCAATCCGACTTGAAACGGATGCGAAAACAGGTCGAATCGCCAAAAACTGCATTTTTCCGCACCTGCCCTGCTCATACACGTATGGCCTCCTTCATACGTGTATGGCCTAGTTGTGCTACGCGTAATGCCTGCGTATAAGGGTCTTGTTACGCGTATTACCCTGCTTGATACGCGTAACACCAGATCTATTACGCAAATGTACAAAAAGCCTACAATTTTAACTTTTCTGCGATTTCTCATATTTTCACCATTCTGTTCAATCTTAATTGGGTTTCTACATCGATTTTACTCTAAAAACTTCTACAACTATTCATCTATCAATTCTTATGGTTAATTTTATGAAACCTAACTCCTTCTACACAAAATCTACGACAACAGTCCAACAACAACACAGACAACAGATGCAATAATGAATATATCAACAATACAACAGGAACAACATGTCTTTCATCAATATCAATACGAAATCAACAACAACAAATCATACCAAAATACAACAATGAATTTACACGAAAATCCTAACCTACATACGATCATCTAGTCCCGGTTATGGAATTCGAACCCCACCCTTACCTTGGATTGAAGGCAGCTCGAATTCACCGCAAAAATTCCCGCAAAAATCTTTGACCTATTCTCTCCTTGATCTCTCTCTAAGGTTGTTCTTCTTACGAAGATTCTGATTAGTCTAATTAGGTTTTAGCATTGTTTTTACTAAACTCTCACTAATCCACTTAATTACTATTGGCCTAATTAGCACCCTCAACATTACTATTCTTATACAGCAAAACTAAGCCAAACCTAATATTATCTCTATAATAATTATTATTATTCGACTTAATTAATTAAATCCGATTTAATCAACTTAAGCGACCCAAACACAACTTAACCCGTAACATAAAATCAACTTAAACGACTTAACGACAAGGACGACAAAACAACACGTAACAACTTATAATCAGGAAAATACACAATAATATTTAATTAAATTAATTAAATAAATACAGGCGTTACATTCACCGCACCAATTTGTTGTGAATCAGATACCTTAGAAACAAAGTATAATAGGTTTCTTTATGATCAAGAAACCCACAAGGGTTATGGTTTAGGGTAACCACGGATAAAAGGATTGGTTATAAACTGTTATTCTTTCCTTTCTCTTTAAACAAGATTACAAGTATACAAGAATAACAAATAACCTCTCTCACTTTTGAATTAGGATTTTATCTTCATATTTTCCCATATACAAAATATGAGAGACTAGTATGCTATTTATAAGAAAACTAACACACTAACCTAATGGTCTTCTTAACAATTACCCATTACAAGCTAACTTAGGGTACAAGCTAACTTAAATAATTATATCCATAACACAAGGCCCAGTTAAACAATAACATGTGAGTGGATTTCGACGACATGCTATTCGTACTAGGGGTTGTTCCAATATTCCATACTAATATTAAGTTTGAGCTAAGTTAAAAATCCAACACAATAAAATAAAAAATAAAATTACTAATTTATTCATATAGATGATGTAAAAATATAAAATTAAAATTTAATATGATATGAATAAAAAACAAATAAATTTTATATTTAATTAAAAAATAATAATTAATAATAATTTTATTGAAATTAAAATATTTAAAAATAAATTATTACTAAAAATTTAAAAAATATTAGTATTAATATTTTAAAAAATATATTATATATTTTTTGCAATAATAATTATTCAGTTCAAGAATCAGAAATGGACGCAGTTGAATAATTGATGATCTTGAACGGTGGTGTAGTTCTTCTTTACGAGAACACAAGGTCGACATACATGGTTAGCACTCCAAAATTTAAGTTAGTTCAAGAATTAAGATGAGTGTACAAAATGTGGAGATCAGAGAATGTACCTTACTCTTTGCATGTGGACTGATTTTATAGATCGAGTCTAGTAGAGTGGATTTGAAATGGATTGAGCCCTAGTTATTTGGCCGACCAGAATAGTTTCCCCAAGGCTTTACTAGGCAATTAAATGGGTTGGGAAAGTCTTTAGTGAAGCTGGTCGATTTCTAAGGACGTTGCCCGTCGAACATAGAATGAAACATTTGGAATCATTTGAAAGATAATGGGTGTCGTACCTCGAAAAATAAGATCTTAAAACAAACAACAGAGTCGCCATCTAATTCTATTTATTCTAACTAAAGAAAAGGGAGATATAGACACAACCTGAATAAAGGATAAGAAATGGTCAACGAAACCACTAATCTAAGTTCGGGAGTCAGTTACGCAAAGGGAAGGTGTTAAGCACCCCTCACGTCCGTTGTACTCAACGGGAACTTCTTAGTTTAATTTGCGCTTAAATGTTAACTTGTATTATTGTCTTCTTTTATTATTGTGCTTTATGACGGAGAAAAAGATTGAATTTTTTATTATTATGCTCGCGAAGGATTAAAATCCCCGTGCCTACGTATTCCCTTGTGCAATGGGAAAGTCAGAGCTTCGTAGTTCGTGCAACTACGGTTTGTGTTTTTTAATTGAACGATTGTTTGAAATGCTTTCTAATGCTAAGCGTTGGCTTATTTGCTCGCGATAGGAGGCTGAAGCGCTAGCTTGTTTGCGAGATAGAAAGATGTAAACGACGTTCATTTAGAGAAAGATGTTTGACCTTTATTAAGGTGTTTTAAACGAGAGGGAGAATGAACCACAACGCGTGGGGCTATCCCAGGAGTGATTGCATTCAAGAACCCGTGGAGTGCTGGACTCCAGAGTTCAGTTAGTCGTTGATTAATTATAAAATGATTTGCATTGATTGGTAAGTTTTAAATTGTATTTTAAAGAAAGAGACAAGTCGTCATCTTTAAGGGGAGGTATCTCACCTATTCCACCACAAATAGTTAAAGGAGTGAAATCGAAAGAAGCTTTAAACTTGGATACGAGGATCGACAAGCAATGCCACATTCTTTCTTTGAGAAATAAAATCGGAAGAAGCTTTAAACTTGGATATGAGTATCGACAAGCAATGCCACATTCTTCCTTTGAGAAATAAAATTGGAAGAAGCTTTAAACTTGGATACGAGGATCGACAAGCAATGCCACATTCTTCCTTTGAGAAAAAATTGTTGTTAAGATTTGATTTGTGTTTGTGGGGATAAGAGGAATATCTTCCTATGGAGATGAATCATGTCTAATCTTTTTAAGATTGTTGAATTGTTTTGAATACGAAAGAGTGAATGAATTACAAATCGGGGGCTAGTCCCAACAGTAATTCAGTTCAAGCACCCGAGGAATGCTAGATTCCTTCTGAGTTCAGTTCTTCGTATAGTTTATTTAACGGTTTCGGTGTTTTAGGAACGAGAGGGTGAATAAACCACATCGCGTGGGGCTAGCCCAGGAGTGGTTTAATTCAAGAACGTGCGGAGGGCTAGACTCCGGAGTTCAGTTACTCGTTATTTGATTTGTGAATTAAGACGCGATTGTTTAGAAAACGATAGAGTGAATGAATTACAAATTGGGGGCTAGCCCCAACAGTAATTCAATTCAAAAACTCGAGGAATGCTAGATTCCTGAGTTTAGTTCTTATGTTAATTAATTATTGTAAACACCCCAAATTTTCCCTCACTAAGTTCACACCATGGCTTATGATCTTTTCATTTGCATAAGTTCAATCATATCATCTCATATTGCATTTTTGCTTCACTGCATTGGTTCAAAGTCATATGCATCTAGGGTTTGTGATCTGAGCAATCAGTGAGCTATCTGAGCCACTCCAAAGGTCTTCAATCATCTCAAGAGGGTCCATGTATGTTCAAGCATCATATTATATCCTCCCAAGATCAAGGAAGTCAAAGAATCACAAGAACTGAGAAAGGCATGGAAGCAGAGCCAAGCTTAACTACACAAATGACCTGAAATTAGGGTTTTGGTTTCAAAGGCCATAACTCCAATTTTTTTGGTCATTCTTGTTTCTATTGGTCTTTATATCTTATAAGGATCCTGCATACCAATTTTCATGAAGAAATTCAATGGGGAAGGCATCTGATCAATAGATGACTTCTTGAGCAAGTCAGCGCAAAATCAGGGCATCTGAGGCCCCCAATCATCCAACCAAAGGGTCTTTTCCATCATTTTGGGTGTATATGATCTTTATTTGATCTTAGAAGAAGTTAGAAATTCACAAAATTGAAGAAGTTCAAAAATGCTTCAAATGAAAAATTCTTGGTCATGAAAGTTGTAGATTGGATCATTCCCTTTTCAAAAAGTACAAGAACTTGATCTAATTCATCATAAAACTCAAGTTATGGCTTTGCAAAGTTGGGAAAAATCACTAAATTTCACTTATGTATCAAAGAGGGAAACTTGCAAAAACTCATGCCAAGGCAAAATGTGACCTCTAATTAACTTCTAACCATTACAAAAACATCATACATGACCTAAAACTCAGAATTGCCCAAAGAATTCTCAAGTTTCATGCCTTGAATCACAAGCTACCATAAGGCATTTTTCATAAATTTTCAAGAAAGGAACTTTTTTGCAAGAAGAACTTTTAATGATTGGTTTGATTGTTAATTGATCTCAATGCATCATAATAACTTCATATGGTCCATTTTGCTGCAAATTGGCCAAGAACTCATAAGTTTCCTTGCCTTGATTCACAAGAAACTCCAAAGAGGGAAATATGCAAGAACATTGGAAACTCTTGATCAAGACCATCCAGCTTACAAAACCTGATCCAAAGGCCTTCCTTGACTCAAGCTGAAGCAAGACAAGCCCTAAGATCTCCTCTGACCCGAGCCATACCTATGGTACACAAAATCTTGACTTTTTGCATCTTTGCCCATACCAATCAAACTGCTCCACAACAACTCTCTGCCCAATCAGAACATGTTATGTGGACCTCAAGGACATGAAACATATACACAGAAGCCAGCATCCTCCCACAACTCAGGATACACAAAAACCGGCCAAAACTTCACCTCTTCGAAACTTCTTCCACAGCCACCAAACTTCCATTTTTTCTTCACCAATGAGTCACATATCATCCAAGGAACAATAATTAACCACCAAAACAACCTGAAATACCACATATCAAAACCTCAAAACCTGCTACACCAGAGTTGAAACTTCAAAGCCAGCCACTCCCAAGGTTTTCTAAGCTTCATTTCATCATCAGGAGGTTCAGGGAAGTGGACTTGCATCAAAGGAAAAGCCAGAAAGCCCTGAATCAGAAGATTCAATCTCAGGTATAACTCATGAACTTTTTTCCCAGAAGCTTGTTTTTAAGTTCTTGTATGATTCTTTGTGCTCCCCTGATCATGGTGATATGATTATTATTGAAAATGGTTGAGAAACCACCATGTATGCAAGTTCTGAAATTTTTGCCCGTTTTCACGTTTTGGTTCGAATCTTGTTCATGATGCGAAATAAATGAGTTTTGATTGGGGGTTTAGGTTTAGAAATGTTAGAGGATCATTTCTGGGCAAGAAATTTGGAGATTAGAGGCTTAGGGAAGAAGTTAGGGTTTGTGTTCGCCGGAGAAGATGACCGGAACACTGTTCCGGTCACCTGAAAGTAGTTATGCCCTAATCCTGTAATTAGGCTGAGTTTGAATAATGACCTTTAGATCTTGTGTTTGCCGCGCGTATGGACGTTCCAGATTGCTTGATTAAACCCTAATCCATCATTAAATTAATTAATTAGGTTAATTAGCTCAGGACAAATCCCAGCCCTTAAAACACGCGCCAGTCAACCTTTTCCTCCCAACTTTAAATCCTGGCCTCAGGATCTGTTTACTTTTCCATTTAAATTAATTTTATTTCATTTTCTTGCATTTTTCTTGTGCATTTTATTTAAAATAGCAAAACACTTTCAAAAAATTTTATTTTTTGCATCATGACTTTAAATATTTTTCTCATTCTAAAAATAATTTTTATTTTATTTTTGGCATTAAAAATTATTTTTAAATCAATTAAATGTTTATTTTTAATTAGTTAATGGAAATTAATTAATTAAAAACACATTTAGGTATTTAAAAATTACAAAAAAATTCAAAGAGAATTTTAAAACATTTACAAACTCACAAGACAAATTTCTTTTTGGTTTTGATCATATTTTTCCAATTTTTATTTGAATTAGGGTTCTTTAATTTGAATATTTTTAACCCTAACTTCAAAAGTTCATAACTTTTGATCCAAGTTGAGTTTGTGAATGATTCTTTTTGCATTGTGTTAAGCATACTTTCAAGCATCCAAAAACATTTTTGTTTCATTTTTATGATGCATTTTCAATTTGTTTGGCATTTTCCCTTTAGGATCATCCTTAAAACCCTAGAAACTTAGGAAAATCATAAGTCCTTTAGGGTTTAGCTTCTGACCTTCCCCTTTGGGAAGTGAACTTGTATAGGTTTAGGGTTCTTTTGGTTTCATTTTAAATTTTTTATCTTACCATTTGCTTCTGATTTTGTATTTTTCATCTCATGTTGTGTATAAACCATAATTTGCATCTTCATTAGCATCCATCTTGCATAAGCTTGCATACATGAACTTGCCATGGCATTTTGTGCATCCACATGACATATAATACATCTTAGGACACATTGAAATCATGTTTGTTCATTGCATCATTCACTTTCCATGTTATGCATCCATTTCATTTCATATGCATTCATGAACTTTCATGCTTCCTACATGTCTCATTTGCA
Source organism: Lathyrus aphaca (assembly GCA_963966055.1). Lineage (NCBI taxonomy): Eukaryota > Viridiplantae > Streptophyta > Magnoliopsida > Fabales > Fabaceae > Lathyrus > Lathyrus aphaca. The sequence continues at coordinate 75,904,961 of OZ014520.1, forward strand.
TTCCCATCCTTTGTATGATCATCCACATCTCTTGGTATGCTTTTGCATCATCCCATAGCATCATTTACATCATGAATATGCTTCTGATTTTGGTCTGCATCCTTGCATTCATTTCATTGTCATTTCATTTCATTTCCTTTGCTAACTTTTCAGGTGGTAAGTGTTTGAGAAGTGAATTTGCCTTCACTTCTCATAATCTCTCCTCATCTCTTTTATGCATCATTGATGCATTTTAATTGTGAATTAGAGTGAGCTTGCTCATTCATGTTCCCTCCTCACCTTCTTTCTTCAAGCAACTTATCTTCTTAAGTGAAGTAAGTTGTCTTGCTTCTTCTGCTTCTCCTCCTTTCATCTGCTTCTTCCTTGGTGGCTTTCCCTTGAAGATCTTCTTGAAAGCTTCATAAACCCTAGGAATAACCAAGCATGATCACAATTAGGGTTTGATTAGTCCCCCCATTAGTTTTAACTTTGTGTCATCTTTGTGTCTTCTCTTCTCATTTCATAATCAGGGACTAAACCTTAAAGGTTTTAAGGCTTTGTGATTAAGCTTATGTCTGCATCCTTCTATTAGGATGGAGTGTATAACTTTAATCCTAAGTGTTAAACCCTTAATATGTTTAAATCTCTTAATCAATCCATTTAATAATCACTAAGACATCAAGCTTGTAACTTGGGCCTTGCATTAGGGTTCTAATTCTTCCTTAAATGGTTAAGAAGGACTAACCCTAGTGTTAATGGACAAGTCCCTCTCAAGTTGTCTTACAAATCATAAAATCCACTTCTTAATCTTACCATTAACTAAAATCCACTTTAATAAAGGCTTTGTTTTGTCATGAGGTTAATCCTTAATCATGGATTAAGTTGAGGTATCTTCCTCAGCTTAAATGTTCTCATCTATTATCCTTCTATTAGGATGGTGTAATGGGTCCATTAAATCCTTGATTATGGCTTAAACTCATTACTTAACACTAAACAAAAACTCCAAAAACATCTAAATAAATGCAAGTAGGTTAATGATCTTAATCCTACATCATGGTGATTAAGTGTGAGGTGTTTACTTCATGCTTAAGGTATTCTCATTACCCCTAATTAGAGGGAAGATGTGATGAGTTTACAAACCCTTGGTTTAGGCTTAAGCTCATTTTCTTATGACAAACTCCAAAAGCAATAAAAGATTGAAAACGCAAAAACAAACAATAATCGTCTCCTCCGGGATTCTTTTCTCATCTCATTCACTCACAAGTGAGAACTTGCTTCTTCTGTCTAATGCAAGACAGTTTGCACCTGAGCCAGACAGGTCATACACTTGAGCATAGGCAAGTAAGCAGTTCACAAGTCAATTTACCTTTCAGTCTCTTTTAGTCAAATTACGGTGTTTTGACTTCCTCATTGCACGAGAGGATACGTAGGCATAACTTAATAGTTATCGAACAAAAGTCTCAGTATATTCCCCATCTTCCAGCATTATCCTTTAAGTCTCATTATCATAAGCATTTCACTCCTGTTCTTACACTGACACTTCTTTTATTTCACTTCACACTTCTTGTACACTGACACTTGCATTCTTTCCCAGCTTTTGCACACAAAATAGCACTGACACTACCCCTTTTGAACACAATCTTTCAAGCGTGGATCCCGTCGAGTACGACGGAAAATCTGGGTGCTAATACCTTCCCAGGTTGTAACCAACCCCCTTTCTCTGTTTCTCTGGTTTGCAACCGTCTTATCCATCTTTTCTTAGGTTTATGCAGCAATACATTTCCTTCGGGATAAAAATGCCTAGCTGGCGACTCTTTTCAGTTCACCCTTGTGTTCTCTCTTTCGCCGACCGTTCGCGTCTGTACCCCTTCTGACCAGGTGTCATTTTGGTGGGAGCGACAATTATGACGTGTCAGGTCGTGCAGACGGCGATCACATAGTGACCGACTTACGTGTGTGCAAAATGTAGACGAGAATGTTTTGTTTAAATGATTTTGTGAATCGAGTGTTTTAAATACGAAAGGGTGAATGAACCACGTCGTGTGGGGCTAGCCCAGGAGTGATTCAATCAAGAACGTGCGGAGTGCTAGACTCCGGAGTTCAGTTCTTTCGCAATTTGATTAGTTTGATGAAAAAACACATTTTGTGTAGGAGATTTAGGATTTTAAAATCGGGTGGTGAGGTACGAGTAATCAGACAAACACACGTGTGATATCAAGACTATAGTGAGGCGCAAAAGAGATAATATTGAGTTTTAGTGATACCTAACGGAGTAGGTTCGTTGCCTCTTCAATACGCACAGAGAAAAAACTCAAGAAAGTTGTCAGAAGCTTAACGCACGTCCAAGCATCACCAAGTAGCAAGCGTCGAGTAATGAGTCTAGATTGTAGTGAAACTCAAACACAAGCTTCAAGTATCAAAGCAATCCCAGATTAATCGAAATAGGCATCGAGAATCAATATCACCACCAAGCATCAAGAAATAATTAAGATGAAACATTAACAAACTAATCTAAATATCCAAAGACTAATCAAAGATTTAAATTACAAATTTAATGAAAAGTAATAATAATGATAGTAATAATAAAATTACTACTAAAAAATGTCTCAAATTAAACTAAAACTAAACTAAACACCAAATTAATCAACTATAAGAAACTAATTACTTAATCAAAGCAAACAAACAAAGGAAAGAGAAAAAAAATAAAGAAATAAAGAAATATGAAAATGAAGGAGAGCTGTCGCTGGACTGTAGGGTGCAATCAGAAAATCATTTGATCCATGGGCTTGGTCCAGTATGAAATGTATGAAGGCAAACCAAAAAGGATTAAAAAAAAACAATTAGAATTTATAAAAAAAATGCAACCGTGTGGTATGGTTTGTGTAGAAGTTAACATCAGCCCAAACACTCATAAAAATAAATAAAACATGAAAACAGAATAAATAGAAAAAGGAAATATAATAAGTAAATAAAAGAAAACTCAGTGAATATGAACAGGTTTCACTAAAACACGCTCCTCTCCAACCCTAAAAGAAAAAGCGGAAAAAGTGTCCTCTAGATGGTCTCAGTTCTTCGCCCAAGATCGCGTTCGAAATCCTCCCACACTCGCAGTTTCTCATCTCCGGCGTTTCTCGGTTTCGCACAGCGGCCCTCGGTGGTCTTGGATCCGTTTCTCACGGTGTGATTGGAACGGTTCTTTGCGGCGGTTGGTTCATGTGGGGGGAGTCTCACGGTCGGCGGTGGTTTTTAGTTTCAGATCACAATTTCGGAGGATGATTTGAGCGGTTTTACGGGAGAGGCGAGGTTTGTGTTCGTCGGCGATGGTTGTGTTTTAACAGTTTGCGATGGTGGTTCAGCAATTTGGGGTGGTGGCTGATGGATGGTTTTCGGCGGGTTATGGATTTCTGTGGTGAAGAGTGGTTGTGGTTGAAGAGCGGTGAAGAGAAGGGGGTTTGGTGGTGATGATTTCTGGGTTTGATTCAGAGGAGACAGAGGGAGGTTATGATTTGGTTTCGCCGGTTTTGTGAAGGTTACGGTGGAAAAAGAAAAGGGAACAGTGGTGAGTCGTAGTTGTGTTTTGTTGGATTTTTCTTAACAGGTTTTTTTGCGGTGGTTTCTGGTGATCTGTTTTGGTGAAGCCCAGTCCCCATGAGGTATTTTTGGTCATCTCCCTCCTCTCGTTTTATGCGGTTTTTTGAAGATGTTAAATGGATCCCCCCTCTTTTTTTATGTCTACTTCTGGTAAAGAAGAGTATTTTTTCGTTTTTAAAAAAAAGTGAAAGTCCCTCCTCTTATTTTTTCATTTGGTTTTTGTCTCAGGGTCTTTGTGAACTTTTTTCGAAAATTTATCCCCTGGTCCGTCCTGAGTTTTCTTTGGTTTTGTTTCCCTCTTCTCTATGCATTGAATCCTCTCTTTTACTTTTTTGGTGCAGGTTTGTGTGAGGGTCATTTTGGTGTAAACTGAAAGCTATTGATGTATGGAAAATATGCAGAATTTTGGAGTGTTGTGTAGTCTGTGTGTAGCAGGGATATGCTTGTGTTGGTTTTTGTGTGGGTCAAGAATATGCACTATCTAAAAGAATAAAATAAAATCTGATAAATGACTAAATAAAAGTAAAGTAACTAACTGATTTAAATAAAAATTTATAAGTTATAAAAGAAATTTCTAACTTAATTCTTAAGACAACTGAATTTCTAATTCTAATTAAATTTAAATTTAAATTTGGATTAACACTAAACTTAAATTGCAAATTAAACTATTGTTTTAATAAAGGTAAAAGAAACTAAAACATTATAAAAAAATAGTAGAGATTAATTAATTAAATGAATTAAACCAAAAAATTAAAAAAACACTAAGTAAATAAAATATATTAAAAATAAAAATTAGAAACAAACTAGTAAAACTCAATTAAAATAAACTGAATAAACAAAAACAAAAGTAAGATTTAAACTAAATTATAAATAAGCCTAAAACAAATACCTAAATAAAAAACGGAAAAATGCATGATTTACGATTAATGGACAAAATGCAGAAAAGACTGAAAATCGATACCACGGCGAAATAAACGTCAAAAAATGAACAAAATTTGAAAAATTTCAGTTCAAAATTTAGGGTATGACAGCTGCCCCTATTTAATCATCTTGAACCTGAATATACGAGTAACAAATATTTTTTTTGGACATGCAAAGTGAAAGAGGATTAAATATCAGAATACCTAAAATTTGGACCGAGAATGCAGATGAAATGATATGATGTGCAATGCAAAATGCAAGACAAAAGCTACGACGCTATTGGGAAAGAAAATTGACACTACTGGGGATTAGACACACATGACTAGAGTACAAACCACACGAGGAATTTTTTCTTGAGCGAAGCCAGACGACAACTATCTACAAGTCCTAAGATGACTCGAAATCTTTGAACAAAATTCCACGTTGAGGAATCTACTGCCGAGATTTAAAACCTCATTTGGAAATACCTTATGTTGAGGTATCAAAATGAACCAGAAATCTACTGTTGAGATTCTGGAAAGAAGACATCTTCTGCTGAAGTCTACTGGAGATCTACTGCCGAGACTTTCCAGAGAATCTAAGAATGAAATACCTTCTGCCGAGGTATACTATGAAATTCCTATTGTCGAGGATTAACTGAGGATACACCTGTTGCCAAATCTTATGCCGAGATTTAACTAAGGATGCCATTGTCGAGATCATAAAAAGTAAATACCTTTCGCCGAGGTAGATTGGAAATCTTCTGCCGAGACTTGCCATTTGGCAAAAAAGTAAGTTCATATCAAACTTCTCACCGTGTCCTGGAGAGATGCCATTTGCTTGAAAAAGAGATTCATATCAAACTTCTCAACGTGTATTGGAGATATGCCATTTGATAGAACCCTCATCATACTTCCCTTCTTCTGAAAGAGACAGCCATATGATGGAGAAACAACTTCACCCTCAAACTTCTCAACTTGTCTGGAAGAGATGCCATTTGACGGAAATTGGAAATTCACAACAAACTTTTCACCTTGTCTGGGAGAGATGCCATTTGTTGGAGAACAAAAGAGATTCATATCAAACTTCTCAATGTGTATTGGAGAGATGCCATTTGATAGAACCCTCACCATACTTCCCTTCTTCTGAAAGAGACAACCATATGATAGAGAAACAACTTCACGCTCAAACTTCTCAACTTGTCTGGAAGAGATGCCATTTGACGGAAATTGGAAATTCACAACAAACTTCTCACCTTGTCTGGGATAGATGCCATTTGTTGGAGAACAAAAGAGATTCATATCAAACTTCTCAACGTGTATTGGAGAGATTCCATTTGATAGAACCCTCACCATACTTCCTTTCTTCTGAAAGAGACAGCCATATGATGGAGAAACAACTTCACGCTCAAACTTCTCAACTTGTCTGGAAGAGATGCCATTTGACGAAAATTGGAAATTCACAACAAACTTCTCACCTTGTCTGGGAGAGATGCCATTTGTTGGAAAACAAAGAGATCCATATCAAACTTCTCAACGTGTATTGGAGATATGCCATTTGATAGAACCCTCACCATACTTCCCTTCTTCTGAAAGAGACAACCATATGATGGAGAACAACTTCACGCTCAAACTTCTCAACTTGTTTGGGAGAGATGCCATTTGACGGAAATTGGAAAATCACAACAATATTCTCACCTTGTTTGGGAGAGATACCATTTGCTGGAAAAGAAAGAGATTTGTACCAAACTTCTCAACATATTGGAGAAATGCCATTTGATAGAACCCTCACCATACTTCCCTTCTTCTGAAAGAGACATCCATATGATGGAGAAGCAACTTCACGCTCAAACTTCTCAACTTGTCTGGGAGAGATGCCATTTGACAGAAATTGGAAAATCACAACAAACTTCTCACCTTGTCCGGGAGAGATGCCATTTGTCGGAAATTGGAAAATCACAACAAACTTCTCACCTTGTCTGGGAGAGATGCCATTTGTTGGAAAACAAAGAGATCCATATCAAACTTCTCAACGTGTATTGGAGAGACTCCATTTGATAGAACCCTTATCATACTTCCCTTCTTCTGGAAGAGACAGCCATATGATGGAGAACAACTTCATGCTCAAACTTCTCAAATTGTCTGGAAGAGATGCCATTGACGGAAATTGGAAAATTCACAACAAACTTCTCAACTTGTCTAGGAGAGATGCCATTTGTTGGAAAACAAAGAGATCCATATCAAACTTCTCAACGTGTATTGGAGAGACGCCATTTGATAGAACCCTCATCATACTTCCCTTCTTCTGAAAGAGACAACCATATGATGGAGAAACAATTTCACATTCAAACTTCTCAACTTGTCTGGAAGAGATGCCATTTGACGGAAATTGGAAAAATCACAACAAACTTCTCACCTTGTTTGGGAGAGATGCCATTTGTTGGAAAAATATAAGTTCATACCAAACCTTTCCGCCGAACAGGGGAGATGCCATGTGATAGATCAATAACCTTGCTGGGGATGAATAAACTGCTCGAAAAGAGACTGCCATCCATTGATTCACTTTGAAATCCATGGATAAGAACAAAGCTTCTCCAATAAAGAGACTGCCACTTATTCATTCACTTGGAGGTCCAGGGATGAGAACAAGCTTCTTCAATAATGAGACTGCCACTTGTTGATTCCACTTAGAAGTTCAAGGACGAAACAAGCTTCTCGAATAAAGAGACTGCCACTTGTTGTCAAGTATAAGTGTTCCAAGATAAAGTTGCAACAACACTGCTGGAGAACAAAGTTCGTCTTCGCTGGGGAATCTTTAATAAATTATTTCTGGGAGACAAATTATTCAAAGGTGCAAAATAAATGCACTTTCCATCTGGAAATCCAATCATCAAAATTGTCAAAGACCAAATTCAATCCAGGAACGAGCTGGAAAGAAACTGTCAAGCAAGACACTAACCCACGAGGAATGAACTCAACTGGATATTTATCCTATCCAAGTGTGGAAGGAAAACTAAAGAAAAAATCTTCCACGGGGGTAAAAACTCAGCGGGGAATTAGAAAGAATGTACATTTTCTGCCTAAGGCTGACAACTCTATTTTGAGAGAGACATATCACTTGGGGATAAACACGACCAAGGTAGATGAAGGTAAGCATTAATGAATGCGACATGAATATGCATATGAATATGAATTCATTTATGATGTACATGTATGTATATGCGTTATGTGTATGCTGACAAACAAACAAAACAGACACAAGAGATAAACTGGTGATGAAATAAACATCACAACAAACGGATACTCGACCAATCTCGTCAAAGTGTACACGATCACTGAAGACAGGGTAGAGAGCCATCCAACGAATAAAATCCTGCTACAAAGCTCAAGTCTATTTGATGAGAGAAAGATACTTCAATCGAGAAATAAACTTAAGCAAATCTTCTAACTTCAATGTCCATCAGAAGGAAACAAACATGCAAACTCCTTTTCCATGGATGAAGTAAATTTGTACTCCATTGGGGAAGAAAATCAACATTCAGCTGGAGAAGCTTGAATCAAGGCTCAATTGGGTATTAGACTTAGTATCTCACTAGAAGCACTAAGTAGTAAAAGGAATTCACCAGAAAATACCGAGGCATGCCCCTGACATATCATAACAACTTGGTGTAAGGACCCCGTCATCTGGAGATACTTGCAAGGTATATCACAAGAGCGCCTTGCTTAGGGAAACACGTGGTCATGCACCCACAAAATGGTTTGTGAGTAGATATCATCTCAAGAGGATTTTATAGAAGACTTGACATTCAAAATGCCCCAGTGTCTTCAAACTCTTGGAGAAATTTTGTCGAATCTCGACGTAACTGCCTCAGACTGACTGAATTCAGCACGAGTGAGTCTTCAATGTTTTTCTTTTAGGGATGGTCAGAATGTGTAAGTAATAAATTAGGAAACAACCTACCTCTGTTTAGCAAAGTCTTCAAGCAACCTGCCCCTGTCTAGCAAAGTCTTCAAACCACATGCCCCTGTCTGGCAAAGTCTTCAAGCAAACTGCCCCTGTCTGGAAAAGTCTTCAAGTGATATGCCCCTGGGGATAAACATTCTCTGAACTGGTTGTTCAACTACTCATCAGAGTTTCAAATCTCAAGAGATTAAGCTCATCACTGGTACTCATACATAGACTTCAATGATATCAAGCAAATGCTATCAAGCAAGATGTTAATGTTGAGACTGTTAATGCAACACACATGTTTGTCTCGAAGTTTTTTTTTGTTTTTGAAAATATTTTCACAATAGCCTATGACCGAATCACTATCTAGGATGTGATATTCATTTTTTTATAAAGCCAACACAAATTTTGAGCATAGCTCATATGAGTCAGGAAACACTATCTCATCGAGCGCGCTTTTGAAATAAATCCCACTTCAATTAGGACTTTTGAGGGTTGTAATATGGTTTGGTTCACGGTTCTTAGAAACAAAGGATAAAGGCTCAAAGTTTATTTGGTGCCCACCCATTCTCCGTGATGTTCTCCAATCCTATGTTTAGCTAAATTGACACATACATTTGTCTTTGATGGTTTTGTAGAGATGATGCTCCAAGGTCCGCTTGAAATGACAGTCATCTTATTTGTCCCCTATGGATATCAGTGACCCATTTGATTTTGGTATGGTGGTCACTAAGTCTTATGTATTTGAGGACTTCTTTCAATTGACTTATTCTATTTGGTCCCTAAGTCTCCTTTTGGGTGTTTGACTTAGCGGGATTTCCCTTTTTCCTTTTCTTTATTTTTTTATTTTTTATTGGAAGGTTGAAAATTGTGACTGTCAAGTCATTGATTGTAATGGATTCCTTGATGGGATGTTTCATCTTATGATTTGAATGTGTAACCAAATTAACTGAACACTGCCCTGCCCCTGGTTAAGCGTAAAGGGTTTTGAAATATCCAAAAGAAACTCCTACTTCTAGGCTCGAAGTGGTTGACTAGGGATTAACTCTTTATTTCTCCAATGTTTGGGAATTTGAAACATTGCCTGTACATCATTAGTAAGGTTCTAATCAAAAGCATTCAACTAGAGAAATTGCGTTCTAATTTCGTCATCCTCCCTCCAATTCTCTGCCTAAGTAGGAGACGGGATAATGTTGGCATTATAAAAGTAGAAAAAGTATTATGAGTGAATACGGATGGACTACTTCAAGACAAACATATTCATTGCATTAATCATTCAAAACAAATAAGTTCTTACATGCCAAAAACAAATGCATTAACAAACACAGAAAAATACATATGAAAAGCAGCGAATGAACTAAACATCTGAGAAGATAAACTTCAGAGCATCAAACGATCATATGCATAAAGGAACTTGTCCTATACTCCAGCTGCAGATTGACTTTGACAGGACTCTCTTGAGTTTTTATCAGTACAAAGGCACTCCGTCTACAAATGGGCTTCTTTCATTGAAGGTCAACACCCCATAGTCGATCATCTCTTGAACCTTTTCCTGGAAAACTTTGCACTCTTCAATCAAATGCCCCAATATTCCACCATGAAACTCACAACTGGTATTTGGATTGAACCCACGGGGGAGAGACCTCATGGCCCTGGTCTTTCTGGGTGTCATTATTGAGTTCCGGTCAAAATAAGACCACAATTGACTATAAGTCATTGGGATTGGGTCAAACTGGTGGGTTGCTCCTTCAGGATTGTTTGGAGATCTCTGCTGATTCCGACGTTGCTGACGAGTAGAAGTAGAATTTGGCTGACACTGAGAAATTACAAGATCTTGGATCAAAGAAATCAGTTGTCCTTTATCAATCTTCAAGCTGTGAACATCTTCCTGGAGTTCATTGTTCTCCTGCACAAGGTTGTCTACTATGGTCTTCATCGTAGTCGAGAATATTCCCATATGGTTTCTCAAGGTAGTGACTTCATCTCTAAGCTCTTTGTTTTCCTGCTCAAGTTGGTCCATCTTTCTCTAGTGACTGGTCGAATACAGTTGACTGACGGAGAATAATACATGTGTGAGTTGGATTGTTGGGAGATGATATGCAAATGCAAATGGTATGCGAATGAATGCAATGCTCTAGATCACAAACATAAATAGTTCCAGAATTGGATATAAAGGCAAGGTGTTGGATCCAAGGTATAAGTAAATCGGAACCTCCTAACTGGTAAGCCTTAAGTGGAGAGTTCTAAATTATTTACCCATAAAGCCCACTCACAGGATAGCTTCTATGATGATGGTATAAGGATACTCAAGGTCACAGACGTTTATCGTACTAACGCCCCGCCACAGGCTGGCTGCATTGTAACGATAATGACGATAAGGTCTACCTTGAGTGTATTTCTCATGCTAGGCCAACAAAGGGGCCAGCCCTCAGAGCCTAACATTACAAAACTACCAAAACTGAAACAGGTTCTATGGGGTCCCAGAATCACAGCCCTTTCGTGAATCAGGTCACGCGACAGGCTAGCTGTGTTGTGACAAGATCTACGAAAAGTCTAACTATCTGGGGGAGCTTTCATGTTAGGATGGCAAGGAGCGAGTCCTTTGAGACTAACACTAATAACTACCAATTCTAACTTAGGTGTTCCCTCTTCTTTTTCAAAACTCAAGTATAAAGCTTCACCCGTGATGTCCCGAGATCCAACAAGCAAAAATAATGAACATTATAATAAAGAAGAAAGCAATAAAAAATAGCAATAGTAAATAAAGGAGACAATCAAGACAAGTTAGCAAACAAACGCAAACTATCCTAAGTTAGGCTCGAATCTCTTATGCATAAGGCATTCGAATCCCCAGCAGAGTCGCCAGCTGTCGTACCTCGAAAAATAAGATCCTAAAATAAACAACAGAGTCGCCACCTAATTCTATTTATTCTAACTAAAGAAAAGGGAGATATAGACACAACCTGAATAAAGGATAAGAAATGGTCAACAAAACCACTAATCTAAGTTCGGGAGTCAGTTACGCAAAGGGAAGGTGTTAAGCAACCCTCACGTCCGTTGTACTCAACGGGAACCTCTTAGTTTAATTTGCGCTTAAATGTTAACTTGTATTATTGTCTTCTTTTAATGATTTTTTTTAATGTTCCAATTATTATTTGTTATGGAGAAAGGTTAAGTTTTTTATTATTGTGCTTTATGATGGAGAAAAGATTGATTTTTTTTATTATGCTCGCGAAGTATTAAAATTCCTGTGCCTACGTATTCCCTTGTGCAATGGGAAAGTCAGAGCTTCGTAGTTTGTGCAACTATGATTTGGGTTTTTTAATTGAATGATTGTTTGAAATGATTTCTACTGCTAAGCGTTGGCTTATTTGCTCGCGATGGGAGGCTGAAGCGCTAGCTTGTTTGCGAGATAGAAAGATTTAAACGACGTTCGTTTAGAGAAATATGTTTGACCTTTGTTAAGGTGTTTTAAACGAGAGGGCGAATGAACCACAACGCGTGGGGCTAGCCCAGGAGTGATTGCATTCAAGAACCCATGGAGTGCTGGACTCCAGAGTTCAGTTACTCATTGATTAATTATAAAATGATTTGCATTGGTTGGTAAGTTTTAAATTATATTTTAAAGAAAGAGACAAGTCGTCATCTTTAAGGGGAGGTATCTCACCTATTCCACCACAAACAGTTAAAAGAGTGAAATCGAAAGAAGCTTTAAACTTGGATACGAGGATCGACAAGAAATGCCACATTTTTTCTTTGAGAAATAAAATTGGAAGAAGCTTTAAACTTGGATATGAGTATCGACAAGCAATGCCATATTCTTCCTTTGAGAAATAAAATCAGAAGAAGCTTTAAACTTGGATACGAGGATCGACAAGCAATGCCACATTCTTCCTTTGAGAAAATATTTTTTGTAAGATTTGATTTGTGTTTGTGGGGATAGGAGGAATATCTTCCTATGGAGATGAATCATGTCTAATCCTTTTAAGATTGTTGAATTGTTTTGAATACGAAAGAGGGAATGAATTACAAATCGTGGGCTAGTCCCAACAGTAATTCAGTCCAAGCACCCGAGGAATGCTAGATTCCTGAGTTCAGTTCTTTGTATAGTTTATTTAAAGGTTTCTGTGTTTTAGGAACGAGAGGGTGAATAAACCATATCGCGTGGGGCTAGCCCAGGAGTGATTTAATTCAAGAACGTGCGGAGTGCTAGACTCCAGAGTTCAGTTACTCGTTATTTGATTTGTGAATTAAGACGCGATGGTTTTGAAAACGAAAGAGCGAATGAATTACAAATTGGGGGCTAGCTCCAATAGTAATTCAATTCAAAAACCCGAGGAATAATAGATTCCCGAGTTTAGTTCTTATGTTAATTAATTATGACGCGTCAGGTCGTGCAGACGGCGATCACATAGTGATCGACTTACGTGTGTGCAAAATGTAGACGAGAATGTTTTGTTTAATTGATTTTGTGAATCGAGTGTTTTAAATACGAAAGGGCGAATGAACCACGTCGTGTGGGGCTAGCCTAGGAGTGATTCACTCAAGAACGTGCGGAGTGCTAGACTCCGGAGTTCCGTTCTTTCGCAATTTGATTAGTTTGAAAGTTTGATGAAAAAAACGCATTTTGTGTAGGAGATTTAGGATTTTAAAATCGGGTGGTAAGGTACGAGTAATCAGACAAACGCACGTATGATATCAAGACTATAGTGAGGCGCAAAAGAGATAATATCGAGTTTTAGTGATACCTAATGGAGTAGGTCCGTTGCCTCTTCAATACGCACAGAGAAAAAACTCAAGAAAGTTGTCAAAAGCTTAAAGCACATCCAAGCATCACCAAGTAGCAAGCGTCGAGTAATGAGTCTAGATCGTAATGAAACTCAAACATAAGCGTCAAGTATCAAAGAAATCCCAAATTAATCGAAATAGGCATCGAGAATCAAGATCACCACCAAGCATCAAAAACTAATTAAGATGAAACATCAACCAACTAATCTAAAGATCCAAAGACTAATCAAAGATTTAAATTATAAATTTAATGAAAAGTAATAATAATGATAGTAATAATAATGATAGTAATAATAAAACTACTACTAAAAAAAATGTCTCAAATTAAACTAAAACTAAACTAAACACCAAATTAATCAACTATAAGAAACTAATTACTTAATCAAAGCAAACAAAAAAAGGAAAGAGAAAAAAAATAAAGAAATAAAGAAATATGAAAATGAAGGAGAGTTGTCGCTGGACTGTAGGGTGCAATCAGAAAATCATTTGATCCATGGGCTTGGTCCAGTCTGAAATGTATGAAGGCAAACCAAAAAGGATTAAAAAAAACAATTAGAATTTATAAAAAAAAGGCAACCGTGTGGTATGGTTTGTGTAGAAGTTAACATCAGCCCAAACACTCATAAAAATAAATAAAACATGAAAACAGAATAAAGAGAAAAAGGAAATATAATAAGTAAATAAAAGAAAACTCAGTGAATATGAACAGGTTTCACTAAAACACGCTCCTCTCCAACCCTAAAAGAAAAAAGCGGAAAAAGTGGCCTCTAGATGGTCTCACTTCTTCGCCCAAGGTCGCGTTCAAAATCCTCCCACACTCGCAGTTTCTCGGCTCCGGCGTTTCTCGGTTTCGCACAGCGGCCCTCGGTGGTCTTGAATCCGTTTCTCACGGTGTGATTGGAACGGTTCTTTGCGGTGGTTGGTTCAGGTGGGGGGAGTCTCACGGTCGGCGGTGGTTTTTGGTTTCAGATCGCAATTTCAGAGGATGATTTGAGCGATTTTACGGGAGAGGCGAGGTTTGTGTTCGTCGGCGAAGGTTGTGTTTGAACAGTTTGCGACAATGATTCAGCGATTTGGGGTGGTGGCTGATGGATGGTTTTCGGCGGGTTATGGATTTCTGCGGTGAAGAGTGGTTGTGGTTGAAGAGCGGTGAAGAGAAGGGGTTTGGTGGTGATGATTTCTGGGTTTGATTCAGAGGAGACAGAGGGAGGTTATGATTTGGTTTCGCCGGTTTTGTGAAGGTTACGGTGGAAGAAGAAAAGGGAACAATGGTGAGTCGTAGTTGTGTTTTGTTTGATTTTTCTTAACAGGTTTTTTTGTGGTGGTTTCTGGTGATCTATTTTGGTGAAGCCCAGTCCCCATGAGGTATTTTTGGTCATCTCCCTCCTCTCATTTGATGCAGTTTTTTGAAGATATTAAAGGGACCCTCCCTCTTTTTTATGTCTGCTTCTGGTAAAGAAGAGTATTTTTTTCGTTTTTAGGAAAAAGTGAAAGCCCCTCCTCTTATTTTTTCATTTTGTTTTTGTCCCAGGGTCTTTGTGAACTTTTTTCGAAAATTTATCCCCTGGTCCCTCCTGAGTTTTCTTTGGTTTTGTTTCCCTCTTCTCTATGCATTGAATCCTCTCTTTTACTTTTTTGGTGCAGGTTTGTGTGAGGGTCATTTTGGTGTAAACTGAAAGCTGTTGATGTATGGAAAATATGCAGAATTTTGGAGTGTTGTGTAGTCTGTGTGTAGCAGGGATAGGCTTGTGTTGGTTTTTGTGTGGGTCAAGAATATGCACTATCTAAAAAAATAAAATAAAATCTGATAAATGACTAAATAAAAGTAAAGTAACTAACTGATTTAAATAAAAATTTATAAGTTATAAAGGAAATTTCTAACTTAATTCTTAAGACAGCAGAATTTCTAATTCTATTTAAATTAAAATTAAAATTTGGATTAACACTAAACTTAAATTGCAAATTAAACTATTGTTTTAATAAAGGTAAAAGAAATTAAAACATTTTAAAAAAATAGTAGAGATTAATTAATTAAATGAATTAAACCAAAAAATTAAAAAAACACTAAGTAAATAAAATATATTAAAAATAAAAATTAGAAAAAAACTTGTAAAATTCAATTAAAATAAACTGAATAAACAAAAACAAAAGCAAGATTTAAACTAAATTCTAAATAAGCCTAAAACAAATACCTAAATAAAAAACTAAAAAATGCATGATTTACGATTAATGGACAAAATGCAGAAAAGACTGGCAATCGATACCACGACGAAATAAACGTCAAAAAATGAACAAAATTTAAAAATTTCTGGTCAAAATTTAGGGTATGACAATGGAAAACAAGAGCATTAAATGCTCCCTTTTACCATCAGAATGTTTCATTGTCTGCTTCTATTATGTCACCCTAAGAAAGCATCTTAGAGAATACTTTCTCAGATCATGACACTTGAGTTCTTCTGTCACTTAGTTCAGATAGATGGAGCGGTGCAAAGACTACCCTTGAGTTGGTATCTTGACTTTCATTTGGACTGCTTAGATTTGAATAAACTTTAAATAAGAAATAAGTTTTGCCCCTAAGATTTATTTTACTATCTTTGTTGTAAAACGTCGTCTTCCTTACTCCAGCCTTAAGTTTCTTCTATGATCTCCTTTCTCCTTATTCAGGTATGTCATTACCCCTACATTTAAGAGAACGAGGTTTTTTTCCTTTTCATTTCTAGGGGTCAATCCTTTCTTATAGACCCGTCATCACTAACTTGCTGGATATGTTTATAATGTGTAAGAATTTGGATTTTTAAGGAGTAAAAAGGAATGAAAATTTTTAGAACTCTGCACTTATATTGATAATGAAATTCAGTACAGAATGAGAAACATAAATGAATCAATGGATTTTAATTCCACCACTTGCAGTATAGAAACATAAAAAGAATGTAAGAGAAAATCCAAAAAGGGAATAGAATATTTCCAAGGGATAAGATTCTGATTTCATCACACCCTACTCTAGATCCTTACCTCCCACTAAATTGTAAATTCCTTCAAAAGTTTGTTAGGCTTTCTCTCTCTGTTACTCTTTCTTGCTTCCACCCGTCCCTTTCTATTATTTGCATCAGCTCCACTCAATGATTGTGCAATTCCATTTGTACCCTCAGTCTCTATCATAACATTACTCCCTCTATTGAAAGGAACCTTGTCCTCAAGGTTAAGGGATGGAAATATGGTATGCAATTGAGTGTAATCCTCCCATGTAGCGTCCTTCGCAGCAAAACCAGTCCATTGAACCAATACATGTCTGACAGGTCTATCCTGAACCATTATCGTGCAGGACTGTAGAATACACTGAGGCATGATTATAGGACCCTGAGTTGTGGAAATCAATGGAAAATGCATATAGGGTGTGGAGTGGGGGCCCTTGCAAGCTTTAAGGAGAGATACATGTAACACGAGGTGGATTTTTACGGTTGGAGGTAAAGCTAGTTTGTAAGCCAATGTCCCGACACGTGATAACACTTCGAAAGGCCCAAAGTAGCAAAGTCCAAGCTTTTGATTCTTTGACAATGCAACAGAAACTTGACGGTTAGGTTGCAGCTTGACTAAAACCTTGTTGCCTACTGCATATTCCACGAAGTGATGCCGCTTGTCAACAAATTTTTTCATGAGGTTTTGAGCCTTAGCCAAATTGGCTTTCAGTTGTGCTAAAACAACATCACGTTCACAGAGTAAATCCTGCAAGGTAGGAGGATCATATTGCTGCAATTAATACTTAATCACTTAAGGAGGGTCTCTGCCATACACTGCTCGAAATGGTGTCATGCCAATACTGGTGTGGTACGAAGGGTTGTACCAGTACTCCGCCCAAGGCAAGAACCTAACCCAATGTTGTGGGTTGTCTGCAGTGAAACAATGAGGTACAACTCTACACATTTGTTAAGTGCCTCTGATTGACCATCTGATTGCAGATGATAGGTTGAGCTCATGTTCATAGTGGTTCCACTTAATCGAAAAAGTTGTTGCCAAAACTTGATGAGAAAGACTTTGTCATGGTCTGACACAATACTCTTGGGATAACCATGGAGTTTTACAATGTAATGCATAAAGGCTTGAGCTACAGATAGGCTCGAGTAATCACTCTTCAACGACATCAAGTGACACTATTTGGAAAGGCGGCCAATGGCCACTAACAGAATGGTGTAAGCGTGCGAGGGTGGAAGTACGATAATGAAGTCCATTTCCACATCTTCCCAAATTTGTGTGGGGATAGGAAGTGGCTGGAGTAAGTCAGAAGGTAGTGTGGTAGCAGTCATAGCTTGCTGATAGATATGGCAGTGTGAAATGAAGTAGTGACATCTCTATGCAGAGTTGACCAAAAAAATTGAGCAGTAATGTGTGCTTTGGTATGAGTAATGCAAGAATGACCTCCTAATGGAGAGCTGTGGAATTCTTGAAGTGTAAAATTAATGAGGTCAGACGCTTCCGGTATCACGAGTTTGTCCTTACAGTAAAGTAACCTGTTCTTATGGGAATATGCATATTCTGGTGGTGAGCCCTGAATACACTGTTGTAAGGTGGACGCATATATACCATTTGTTATCCCTGCTTGTTTTATCTATTTCAACAGTGAGGAATGTGTGGATGAAAGGGCTAGCATGAGGGGTCGAGACAAGGCATCCGCTATAATGTTATCCTTTCCCGGCTTATACTCAATGGTGAAATTATAGCCCAAAAATTTGTGAAGCTATGCTTGTTGTTCAGGAGTTTGAATGGACTGTTATGTCAAAGATTTGAGACTCTTCTGATAAATGCGTATGATAAATGTATGACCGATGAGATAGTGGAAAAATTTGGAAATAACCTTACTAATAGCATATAGCTCTCGCACATAGGCACTTTGTTTCTGCATCCTTGGGCTAAGCTTTTTGGAGAAGAAATCAATGGGATGTTTGGCTTGGCTCAGTACTGCTCCAATGCCAGATTTAGATGCGTCCGTTTCCAAAATGAAGGGTTTGGAAAAATCTGGTAAACTGAGAACATGCGCAACTGTTAATGCGCGTTTCAGATTATCAATTTCCGTAAAAGCTTTGTTATTCCAAAGGAATGAATCCTTCTTTAGAATATCAGTTAAAGGTAAATAAAGTGAAGTGTAACCTTGTATGAAGCGCCTATAATAACCCGTGAGTCCAAGGAACCCGCATAGTTGTTTCAGATTACAAGGTTGTGCCCACTCAAGCACTGCTTACACCTTCGAGTGATCCATTGTAACACCTTGTCCTGAAACTGTATGGCCTAGGTAGTCAATCTGTGTAAGACCAAAGCAACACTTGGATAGTTTAGCACACAAGGAATGTTCTTGTAAGAGCTGCAAAACCTCTTCCAAATGACACAAGTGAGCATGCCACAATGGGTTATATATCAAAATATCGTCAAAGAATACCAACACTGACTTACGAAGGTGTTGGTGAAACACTTGATTCATAAGGCTTTTGAATGAAGCCGGTGCATTAGTTAAACCGAATGGCATTACTAGCCACTCATACAACCCTTGGTGAGTATGAAAGGTAGTCTTATGATGATCTTTAGGCCTAACTAAGATTTGATGGTAACCAGACAACAAATCTAACTTGGAAAAATAAGCAGCACCGAATAACTCATCAAGCAACTTGTAACACCCAAAACACCCCATGTAAATATTAATAAAATCAAGAGTAAAATTTTCAATTTTTATTTGAGTGTCACAGTCAACTTCATAACTGGCTCAGTGATACGTTTTCAAAACATTTGTTCAACATGCAGCGGAAATAATTTTTTAAACTAATATGACTTAACTTCAATTACAAAATTATTTTTCAAAAGAAATAATAAATAACAACAACGTCGACCCGGCACCCAAAGCGACGTATTAGAACCACCACTCTAAAGACGAGAAGTACTCCGACTTCACTGACCACCACTAAACTTATCCTGCTCACCTACAAGTTATCAACGGGAGGGTAACATTCAAACAGAAGGGGTGAGATACTTACATCATAAAGATCATATAATAAGAATTAAGAAAGTATCCTAAAACACACCACTTCTCAACAAATATTATTCAACAACAACTTATGCCATAACTACACATACTCACACATCATATACAACAACTACAACAGTCGTGGAATGATACTCGACTCAACTCTATGCATGCGGTACCATAATCCGATCTCTATTTCAAGATCCAGTTCCCGTCGGAACTCTCGACCCCTCTTTCGTGGTCCAATATGATCCCTATTTCATGATCACACCCTCGGACCCTATTTCATAGCCACGTACGATCCCTTTTTCATGACAACACCAACATCACAACAATGACATACCTCATCTTGGTATGTTACACAACTATACGACATGTCATGCAACACCAATGACATACATGCATACTCATTACCACTACATCATATAACATCAACAACAACTGTCACATATCATAACATTTATCAATCACTACTAATCCTCATCAATACAATTATTATGCATTTCATAACTTATAATCATATAATTAAGTTCATATCACAACAACACAACATAACATATACAACATATCACGTACTCATATCCCATCATTTAGACGTATGAAACATACTAACACAATACTACTCAACAATTCAACAACACTAACGTCCACAACATACATATTACTTTTAGCTCAATTACACTAATTAACCCTACAATTAGGTGTATAACTCTCCTCTCGCTACTTCTAGCTACCCCACATCACTTTCTAAGCATTACTAATGAATAAGAATATTTTTCTGTAATTTTAGGAATTTAAAAATCAACATTTTCTATTCAAGGTCTCGTTCAGCGGGGGGCTTGCTCGCTAAGAGAATAACCTACTGAATCTTGCTTGCTAAGCGAGCTCCAGCTCGCTAAGCACGCTCTGCGATTTCTCAAATTGTAGCTCTGTTCTCAGCACCCAACCTGCTACGAATTTCTCATGTATCCAGCACCACAAACAACCAGAAACCACAACATTCCTCAAATGCATCATTTAATACATACAATTAACATCTAACAATAATCAACAACACATAATTCAACCTAATCCCTCCTCAATCCACCACAATCTCAATCCCTAATTCTCAACCTACCCAATTCCCATTATAAAACCCTTAAGATGGAAGAATACCACCCTTACCTTAAATTTCGTTGAGGAAATTTTCTCCTTCGCGAACTCTTATTCCCGATTAAGCCTTTTCCTCTTCTTCTCCTCTTCACACCTTTCACGCCCGTTCTTTCTCTTTTCCAAATGCGATTATGATTTTCCCTTTTCCCTTATTTCCAACATAACCCTTAAGACCCAACTTTTGATCTTCCTTTTTTACCCTTAATACATTCACCAATTGACCACCTTGTCCGTATCTCCTATTTATTCCATTTATTTAATTTAACCTCTAATAATACAATTATCCACCAAAAATATAATTTAATATCACAAATATTTCCAATAATATATTATTCTTCACACATCACAATGCAACATTTTCAATAAAATATTTAAATAAATTTGGGGAGTTACAACTCTCCCCTACTTAAAAGGTTTTCGTCCTCGAAAACTTTCCTTATACAAAAAGATTCGGATACGATTCTCGCATCCCGCTCTCCAATTCCCAAGTCATATGCCCTCCGGCAGCTCCTCCCCAAACCACTCGCACAAGGACAATCTCCTTTCCCCTCAATTGTTTTACCTTCCGATCATCGATTTGTTCCGGTAATGCTTTAACCGTAATATTATCTCTTACTTCAACTTTGTCCATCGGTATTACATGTGACGGATCTTGAACATACTTCCGAAGCTGTAACGCATGAAATACATCATGCAAATTGGACAATCTCGGTGGCAACGCCACTCTATAAGCGACAGGTCAAACTCTTGCCGAAATTTGATACGTCCCAATGAACTTAGGAGTGAGCTTCCTCGACTTCAAAGCTCGTCCAACACCGGTCACCAGAGTAACCCTAAAAAATATATGGTCTTCTTCTTGAAACTCAAGATCTTTCCTTCTCTTATCATGGTAACTCTTCTGCCTACTCTGTAAAGTCTTCATCTTTTCTCGGATCAACTTCACCATTTCTGTAGTCTGTTGCACAATATCAGGTCCAAGTACAACACTCTCACCCGACTCATGCCAATATAAGGGTGTCCTACATCTTCGACCATACAAAGATTCAAACGGTTCCATTCCGATACTGGAATGATAACTATTGTTATATGTAAACTCAATCAACGACAAGTGACTATCCTAAGCACCTCCTTGTTCAAGCACACAAGCCCTCAACAAGTCCTCCAAAGATTGTATCGTCCTCTCTGTCTGTCCATCAGTCTGAGGATGATAAGCTGAACTCAATTTCAACTTCGAACCCAATGCCTCTTGCAAACTCTCCCAAAACCTCGAAGTAAACCTCGGATCTCTATTCGAAACAATGCTCAAAGGTATTCCATGCAACTTCACAATTACACCAACATATATTTCTGCCAATTTATGCAAAGAATAGGTAATACCAATCGGTATAAAATGCGTTGACTTAATCAATCTATCAACAATCACCCAAATGGCATCATGCCCTCTTGGAGTAGTAGGTAACCCTGTAACAAAATCCTTTGATATACTATCCCATTTTCACTCGGGTATATCCAACGGTTGCATCAAACCAGCAGGTTTTTGATGTTCCACTTTCGACTTCTGGCAAGTCAAACACGCATACACAAACTGAGCCACATCTCGTTTCATACCAGGCCACCAAAATACCTTCTTTAAATCTTGATACATTTTCGTCGCTCCTGGATGAATACTCAATCTACTCCTATGCCCTTCTTCAAGAATCATTCTCTTCAAATCAATATCATTAGGAATACAGATACGATCCCGAAATCTAAGTACTCCCTGTTCATCAACTCGAAATTCATTATTTCCAACTCTTTCATCATTAACCATCAAGTCCACCAGTTTCACATCTGCCTTCTGACTTTCCCGAACACTATCAAGAAAATTATTATTAACCTTCAGCATTCCTAAGATCATACTATGAGGTGTATGTTCACAAACCAAACTCATATCTCGGAATTGCTTAAATCAACTCCAACCCTCTAGCCATCATAGCCTACATATGAAATGTCTTCCGACTCAGAGCATCGGCCACAACATTAGCCTTACCCGGATGATAATTGAAACTAAAGTCATAATCTTTCATAAATGCTAACCAACGTCTCTGTCTCATATTCAGTTCTTTCTGATCAAACAGGTATTTCAAACTCTTATGATCACTATAAACTTCAAACCTCAAACCATACAAATAATGCCTCCAAATCTTTAAGACAAAAACAACAGCTGCCAACTCTAGATCGTGAGTAGGATAATTCCTCTCATGAACTCTTAACTGACGCGAAGCATATGCCACAACCTGACCATCTTGCATCAATACTCCACCTAAATTTGTCATAGAAGCATCACAATAAACTACAAACGGTTCACCTGCTTTCGGTAAAATCAAAACAGGTGCAGTAGTAAATTTATTCTCCAGCTCAATAAAACTCTTCTCACACTGAGAATCCCATACAAAATCCATGTTCTTACAAGTCAATTGAGTCAACGGAAGTGCCAACTTCAAAAACCCCTAAATAAACCTCCGATAATAACCAACCAACCCCAAGAAACTTCTAATGTCACTGACTTCAAAGTCTCCCATTGTAGTATTGCATCTACTTTGGACGGTGTAACACGGTGGGAGAACCGACTTTCTATAAATGTTGCGGATAGCAAGAATCGCCACCGACTTTTATTTTATCCAAACGGAAAGGACATAAAAGAACAGGAAAGACCTTAAAAGATTTTGAGTTCGGGGGGTATGTTATATAAAGGGAAGGTGTTAGCACCCTTTATATCCATGGTTATCCATGGGCTCTTAGTTACTTAGCTCACTTTGAATTGTTTTGAAAAGGTGTAGTGTTTGATTAGAAATTTTCTAAGTACTTTGTAATGATCCTCGTATGGATGTATACAAAGACTTATTTTTGAAAATTGTTTTGAAAAGTGTGGTGTGAAGAGTATTTTGAAAGGTGAGTAAGTAATTAAGAGAAACCTACCCTATATTAAATCTTTACTGTTCTTATGTTCTTTCCATGGTAAGACTATCCCTATTATTAAGGAATAGGTAGTCATTACCATGGATGTGTTAAGCGACATGTGTAGGGACGTCTGTATATAGGCAACTGTAAGGTGTCTTTAGCAATTCGTAGGGACTTATCATCTTTTATTCGAAGGGACAAGATCATTTATCGTAGGCAACCTTGAAGTGACTGGATCTTATAAACTGAAGGGACTTGATGATATTTATGAAAGGGACTTGCTTAAGACACCCTACTTGACCTTTTGAAATAGGCAACTGAGAGGCAACCCTAGGAAGTGCAAGATGGCGATCAAAGATCGACTTACGTGTGTGCGTGTTCATATTCAAATATTTTTCTTATTTAAGTTAATTATTCTAAGTTGATTTTAATTACAAATATGTTATTCACACCCTAGAATTACTAACCACACAGTAAATATATTTATAACAAATAAAGCAAAAATATAAACCTAAAATATTACAAGGCTTCAGGACAATTACAATATAATCGAGAAATATAATAATGATAAATAATAATAAATAAGCAATAATATTAGTAATAATAAGAAGTAAGAATAAAGGTTAGGAAAAATAAAAGAAATAAGAAAATAGCAAGACAAATTAATATTAGAAAAGATTTTTAGTTTTAATTAAGAAAATAGGTTTTAATAATAATAAACGAATAACAATCCATTCACATATTTAAAAATAATGATTAATAATTAATTATAGTTTATAAAAAATTAGGTTAAATATTAAAGTTAAGAAAAATTAGGGTTAGGGTTATGAAAATTAGGGTTTTGATTATTAATCTAAACCTAATTAATTTATTTACAAAAATATATACAATAATAATAATAAATATAAATACATTATAAAATAAATATAAACAATTTGATTTTAAGAAAATAAATTCTGAATTTTAAAATATAAGTTTTTATAGAAGAAAATATTATAAACATTTGTTTAGAAATTATTTTTTAAGAAATTAAATGAATTAAGTAAATATAAGTAAATAAAAACACAAAAAATTTGAGGAAAAATAACATACCTGGGGCTGGGATTCGAACCCAGGCCCTAGGCTTTCCATCCTTTAGTCCAGCAACACTACCACCAGGCCATGCGTGTCTTGGCGTTTATAAGATGAGTAGCAATCCTTTTGTTATAACCTGTAAAAAATCAAATAAAATGCAAAAACAAAATGGCCTGGGGGGATTCGAACCCAGGACCATTACAATCACACACAAACACTCAAACCAGCTGAGCCACATGGGGCGCGTTCAACATATAATTCACAATAAAACATTATAAGATAAAACAAGTTTTTGAATTTCAATTTTCAGTGCCAATTTCATCATCTTCCTCCTCCGTCCCTGCGAATGTACCTGCGAAATTATATACAAAATTTCCTGCGAATTTTCTCATATGCATACCCTGTGAAAATCGTATCTCATAGCCAGGCCTATAATTTCATCAAATTAACTGGGTTAATGTGATCCTCAGGATATATATATAATCTAGCCATGGTCTTTTAAATGATTTATATTGCCTCACACGTGAAACCCTAAAACGAGTTGTCAAACCCTAACAATGGCAATTACATCATCCGGCTTCGAAACTTCCAAGAAAACATGCAGAATCAATCTAAACAACATCAGGATTAACAATATCAAGTTAGAATTCTTTGATAATACATGTATAATGAGAATCGAAAAATTGAAAATAAGAAGATAATGTGATTCGGTTAGGTCATATAAGAGTGTTCTTGATGATGCAAATGATTGATACATGTTCAGTGATCATTGAAGAATGCATTGCAACCTTTAGAATGACCAAACGTCCTCTCCAACTCTAAAACCGAATCTCACTTTTTGTTCAAATTTTTTGACTTTGCTCTTGTTCTTGGAGGCTGAAAAATCGTCCCCTTATGCTTGTGATTACTTGTATACATATAATGGACGCAAATTAGGTCAAAAACCAATCTCTTCTTTGGGCTTTTTGGATATCTTGATCATGAAGAAAGATATGATTCCAAAAGTGAGAAAAATCAAATATTTTCATGCCTCAAAGACTTTACATGAAATTTGATCCTCTCAATCAACTTTAAATGATATTTCAATCATTCTAGAACCAAAATCAGATTTTTAAATTGACTTTTTGTATTTTATTTTCATTAAAATTGAATTTTATTAAATAAAATCCAAAATAATAAAATATAAAATATAAAAATATGGAAAAATAGTCAATGGGTTGTGTATGACCTTATCCTTGAGATTGGATTAGAATTTGGTAGGCCCATTTGGCAAAAATTGTTTTTAAGACTTCATTTGCTTCACAAACCTCCCAAAAATTTCCCAACTTTGAAAAGGCACATATCCCTCAATTTTAAGGCTATGAAGTTGTTCTTGGACATTTTGGAAAGCTTAGAGAGTCCTCTAACCAACCTCTTTGGTCTCATGTCCATATCCTTTACCGTTTTCAAGTTACGCCCTTTGGAAGATGTTGACTTTTTGTTGACATTTAAAATGACCTATAATGTCTTAGCTCATACCTTCCAAATGAAGCATTTTTGGGCTTGGCTTGTGAGACACAAAGTTGTAGAGAATTCAATTTCCTTCAAAATGAGCTTTGGATGGAAAATTTTTGATGAAGCATGTGAAAGTTATGGCTGGTCAAAGTTCAGTTGACTTTTCCCATGAAAACCCTAATTTAGAAACTCCTGATTCTTGATGATCTGAAATCTCCTTGATGAATCATGATCAACCCTTGATAAAATGATGAATTTTAATTCATATAATTGATGTTGGCAAAAAAATCATGAAGTTTGACTTTGGTTTAACCACAGTTGACCTTAGTTTGACTTTTTGACTACTTTGACTGATTTTAGCATATCTGATCATCTGATTGAGCAAACCTTTTGGGAAAGTCTTGAAACTTGACATAGGGATTCTTGAAGACATATAGGATGCTATTAAGCTCACTTGAAGCCTTGGAAGTCCATTTAGCCTGATGAAACTCAAAACCCTAGTTTAGGATGTATTGCTTAGGAGGATGCTTTGTCTGAGGGGATTGTCAAACTTTCTGACTAAATGTGAACCTCTTGAGATACCTTGTGAACCTTGTGAATATCTTGGGACACCTTAGTACCCAATGTATTGTCTAGGTGAGGGCAAATTTTGGGGTGCAACAGCTGCCCCTGTTCAATTTTCTGAAACCTGAGGAGTTAGATTGGCCTGTGTGCCATTCGTGACTTGGAAGGTTGAAGGGGATTGAACACAAAAGCCCAAAAATTTGCACTCGCCGGTGCGTAAAGTAACACTGCTGATTGGTTGTATATGCTGGAGTGGGCTTAAAGATGCCATTCAGAGGAACTGGAGATGGGCTTATAGATGCCATCCATAATATCAGAAGGTGATAGTATCTTTATGTTGTCACTGGATATCAGTACTGGGTCTTCGTATAGGCCGTCTCTGAATCATTTCTG
The DNA here is from genome assembly GCA_963966055.1 of Lathyrus aphaca. NCBI lineage: Eukaryota > Viridiplantae > Streptophyta > Magnoliopsida > Fabales > Fabaceae > Lathyrus > Lathyrus aphaca. The sequence goes on from OZ014520.1 coordinate 75,931,791, forward strand.
TAACATGGTTTGAGTTGAATGTCAGCACTAGATCTTTGTATAGATCGTCTCTGCATTATCTCTGGGGGGAAAGAATATCCTTCATTAGGTGTTATTACTTAGATCTTCGTATAGATCGGCTCTGAACCATCTTTAGGAACATACTTTAATTTAAGCATCAGAATCAAATCTTCGTGGCGATCTTTTCTGAATTGCTTTTGGTAATATCTTGGGCTAAGTACAAGATCTTCGTATAGATTCTTTATGTACCATCCAAAGATAAACTGTTGAATAGACCATTAGAAATAAATCTTCGTAGTGATTATCTCTTCTGGAAATACCCCGGATTAGGTATAGATCTTCGTATAGACCATTTATATACCATCCCAAGGATAGAAAGAATATCAGGATTAAATCTTCGTGACGATCACTCCTGAACTTCTTCTGAAAGAATCTCTTGGATTAAGTGCTAGATCTTCGTATAGATCATTTACGCACTATCCCAAAGATAGTTGACCATCGGAAATAAATCTTCGTAACTATTATATCCTTTGGAAATATCCTGGATTAAGCACTAGATCATCATATAGATCATTTACGTACCCTTCCAAGGACAACTTGAGTATTGATCATCAGAAATGAATCTTCGTAGCGATTATCTCTGAATTAAGAATCAGTACTAGATCTTCGTATAGATCGTCTCTGAACTGTTTTGATTTGTTGATAGTATTTATCTGCATGAAACTATCCTGAAAAGAAAAGATTAGTTTATGCAATATGTATGCATGTATGGCATGATGTACCTAAGTAATAATGTCATATGTATTATGGATGCGTATGGTATGATATGATGTAAATGATGTATGTATGAATCATGCAGCCTGAAGTGTCTGGATATCCTTGTATAACAACTGCTGGCTAGGGAAAATAAATCATGGTTCGTTGCTAAGGAATATGAGGACTTCGTTCCCGTCTTGTTTGATAGTATGGTACTTATAACCTCCCGTCTTTGTTTGTCGTGCTTATTGAAGGAATAAGTTCCTGATTATCCTGATTGAGGATAAAAGAGATGGATATAAATCTGAGGGGGGATATTACTTGAAGTATCTGAAAAGATTACTCCGTGGGGATGAACCGGCGAAGCTTCGTTGAATTCTTATCTTCGTTCGTCCTTAGTAAATACTATTACTGCATTTCATGCATTTCTGGTAAACATCAATCATATTCAAAAGCATACATACATTCAAACAAAACCAATGGACGTTTTCGTTTAGGTAAATAAGGTAAAAGTAAATCTGGATTCAAAGACGAGATTTTATTTATTTTAGAAAGTAGCCTATACACAGGCAAGTTTGTACAAGGAGACAGAAATCCTAGTAAGAGGAATTCGTCGTAAAAGTTTTACAAAAACAAAGAAAAAAAGTTATGTGAGAAATAATCCTATTGAGTTTCAATTCCACTATTGCCATTATCTTCAAGTATCTCATCCTTTGCTGTTGAGATGGAAACGATTGGATTGATCTTTATCTGTTTGAACTTGATTCAGGTAACATAACTGGTTGGGGTTACATGAGTGATCCAAACGAGACATAGTCATACGTTTTAATCCCTAACTTTTTCCTGGATTTCCTTTTCAGGTTTTCAATCCACCGGGATACCCTTTTTTTGCCCAAGCCGCCCTTTCAGGTTTTCGACTTGTCGGGTGTACAATTTTTTATATATATATCCCTAATGTTTGCCCGAACCCTTTTGGTTCGCCGGGATGCCCTTATTTTTGCCTAGGCCAGTCAACCTAGCGGGTCTCTTTTTATGCGTAGTATTTTTTAACTATGTCTGCGTTCACGGGGTATGAGAAATCTTCACCATCCATAGTAGTAAGCATCATGGCACCTCCTGAAAATACCCTTTTGACTACAAATGGTCCTTCATATGTAGGAGTCCACTTGCCCCTAGGATCACCCTGTGGTAATATGATACGCTTGATTACCAAATCTCTAGTCTGATATACCTTTTGCTTAACCTTCTTATTAAAAGCTTTGATCATCCGTTTCTGGTACATCTGACCGTGACAAACAGTTATCAACCTTTTCTCATCAATCAAATTTATCTGGTCAAGTCGAGTCTGAATCCACTCATCTTCGTCCAAGCCTGCATCTTTCATGATTCTTAAGGAGGGGATCTGGACTTCAATGGGTAGTACTGCTTCCATACCATAGACTAAGGAGAATGGGGTTGCCTCTGTTGAAGTACATATTGTAGTACGATAACCATGATGAGAAAATGGTAACATCTCATGCCAATCCTTATACGTAACTGTAAACACCCCAAATTTGCCCTCACCCATTCACACCATGGCTTGTGGTCAGCCTCATATGCATAAACACAAACATATCATCTCATATCTCATTTTTGATTCACTGCATAGTTTCTAAGGCATCTGCACCTAGGGTTTGTGATTTGAGCAATCCCAAAAGCATCTTGAGCCATTCCAAAGGCCACCAATCATCTCAAAGGGGTCCATGTGTGTTCTTATGTCATATTCCATCTCCTCAAAGCCAAAATTGCAGAGGAATCACAAGAACTAGGGTTTAAGTGGATGCAGAGCCAGGATGAACTGCACAGTTGACCTAAAATTAGGGTTTTGGTTTCAAAGGCCATAACTCCAAATTTTTGGTCATTCTTGTTTCCATTGGTCTCTATATGGTATAGGGAGTATGCATATCAATTTTCATGAAGAAATTCCATGGGGAAGTCATCTGATCAAGGGTTGACTTTTCAGACAAGTCAGTGTAAAATCAGGGCATCTGGGGCCCCCAACGACCCAACCAATGGTTGATCTTCATCATTTTGAGTGTATATAATCTTTATTTGATCATGGAAGAAGGTTGAAGTTCATAAAAATCAAGAATTTAGGGTTTTTGCCAATGTTGACTTTTTGGGCATAGTTGACTTTTCAAGAATGCATCATTTTAGGTCATTTTTCAAGCCTTGATTCTTGATCCAAAAATGCTTCAAATGGAAAAACTTTGGTCATGAAAGTTGTAGATCTCATTTTTCCCTTTTCAAAAAGTACAAGAACATGATCAAACTCTTCTTGGATCAAAAGTTATGGCAATGCAAAGTTGGCTAAAATCATTGATTTTCAAGGCATGCCCTAAGTGAGAATTTTGCAAAGTCATGAACCAATGCATTATGTGACCTCTAATTCATTTCAAACCATTACACAAACATTCTATGAGCCTAAAAAATCAGAATTGGACCAAGTTTCTACATAGTTTGGTTTATGTAACAAGACTTTCTTCACATGTGAACCTTAAAGCCACAAGTTGCAAAACTCATGATCATGCTTTCACCAACTTGCTGCCTTGAATGTTGGACCAAGCCTAGCCTTTCCCTTCACTTTGCTGCGCAGACCATGCCCTTTGTACTTGGCTAGAAGTTGCCCATGCCCTATCTTACAAGAAGTTGACATATTTGCAAAAGTGGCTACACCTATCCATAAAGCACAAGTCACATCCTCTGACCAATTGGATTAGTTTATACTATCCATTTGCAAGCCATTCCAAGTACTAAGCAAGGCTGAAGCTCTCTCATTGATCACATTCACAAAAACCTACCAAGTTGCAACTTCCTTCGAATCCACCTCCACAGCCACAAAACACCCAAGCCAACTTCACCATTCAACTCACCTTGCTCCATGGACCACAAAGCACCAAGAACACAAGCCTGAAACAGCCTGAACATCTCACTGCCATTTCTCACTTCATTTTGCAGTTTCATTCGAAACTCTCACCACAGCTTGCAAACATCCAAACAAACACTCCAGACCTTCTCCATTCACCCTCAGGATCACAAACAACCCCTCACCATGGCCTGAAACCTCCAGAAACTCCATTGCCATTTCTGACTGAGCTGAAGCAGGAGCTTTCGAAACTCACTATCCAGCCAACTTAAATTCTCTTTGAGCATTCAAACATCTTCTGGGGACCAAGTGGAGTAGTTTGCACTGAAGGAAGTGGCCAGAAAGTCCTCAAACTGAAAGCTTCGAATCTCAGGTAGCCTGAAAATTATTTTTCCAGAAATTGTTTTTCTTGTTGCAAACTTGTTCTATGTGCTTCACTGATCATCCTGGTATCATTGGTTTTGAAGATGGCTTTGATTTGAGAGTTTAATTTGTCTCTGAAACCTGCGTGCCCTAGAACTTGTTCTCTTCAATTCAATTTGTTTAGGAAGAATAAATTTGTTTTAGGATAGGGGTTTGATTCGTGAGGATGTGAGGAACATTTCCCAGTTTTTATTTTTCATTTTTGATACGTTTTTAGGGAGTTTGAAGTTTCTCAGGGAGGGAGCTGGCCGGAGAAGACGACCGGAGGTCTTCTCCGACAGCCTGAGAGTGATTAGGGCTAATTGTCATTAATTAGGCAACTTCAAACCTGGGCCTTTAGATCTTGTTTCCCGTGCGCCAGTGGATGGTCAGGATCACTTCATTTGCCCTAATCCACTTAATTAACATTAATTAATTCGTAATTAACTTAATTTGGTCAGATTGCATCCCCACCCTCCATTCACGCGCCAGTCAACCAGTTCAAATCCTGGGCTCATCTCAGCCATCCTTTCCTTTGACTTTTATTTTATTTGATTTTTAATTCATTTTATTCCATTAAACTCGCATAATTATTTTAAAATAGTTAAAAATTCTTAAAAATTATGAAACTTTTTCCTCTGAGTTTTATTAATTTTTATGACACAAAAATATTTTTATTTTATTTTTTATCATTAAAAAAAGTATTTTTAAATATTTAAAAGATTATTTTTAATTGATTAATGGGAATTAATTAATTAAAAATACTTTTAGGTATTTAAAAATTACAAAAAAATTCATGAAATGTTCTAAGACATTTAGAAACATTGTCCAACCTTCAAACCAAATTTCTTTTTTGATCTTGATGCATTTTAAGAATTTTTCATTGAATTAAATCATTTTTTATGCATTAATTTGTTCCTAAGTTCAAAAATTAATTTCTGCCTATTGGAGAAGGTTGAGACATTGATTCTTTTTGCATTGTTTTGTGTTTAGCATATAGTTTCTAAGATAAAATGGCCATGATTTGATCTTGCATTTTCCAATTGTTTGGCATTTCTTTTGTTAAGAACCTTAAAAAACCCTAATAACTTAGAAAATTCATATCTTGAGTTTGGTTGAGAGTTGGGACCTCCCCTTTGAACCTTGGTTTAGCATAGGGTTAGGGTTTCTTTGAGTGCCATTTTCCATTTTTATCTTAGGGTTTTGTTTCTGTTTTGGGTTTTTGTTTGATGTTTGATCCATGAACCCTAATTTGGGCTTTCTCTTGCATCCTTCTTGCATTTCCTTGCATAACATGACTTGTCTTTGCATTTTGTGCATTTTTGTGATTCATTTGACATCTTAAGACATATAGAAAGCATGTTTGATCATTGCATTACATATTTGCCATGTCATTTGTCTTGTATGCTTCATAACTTTTCATGTTCATTCATGCTCCTTAGCTTGCATCATTTGCATCCATGATCTTGTATGAGCATCTCCATGTCTTGCCTCATGTGTGCAGCACCTCATAACATCATAATCATCATCAACATGCTTCTGGTTTGGCCTAGCATCACACCATTTCATCCCATCTTGCATTGCATTACATTTCTTTCTAACATTTCAGGTGGTAAGTAAACTTGAGAAGTGAATTTGCCTTCACTTCTCATAACTTTTCTTTTCATCTCTCTTGCATACATTGCTGCATTTCTATTTGTGTTTGAGATTGAGCTTGCTCATTCTTGTCTCTCCCACTTTCTTTCTTCAAGTGACTTGACTTCTTGAATGAAGCAAGTCACTTTGCTTCTCTTGATTCTGTTCATCTGCTTCCTGGTGGCTCCTCTGAAGATTGTTCTTGAAAACCTCACAAACCTTAGGATCAACCAAGCATGACAATGAATTAGGGTTTTGATTAGTTCCCCTCATAGTTTTACCTTTGTGTCTCTCTTTGAGTCTTCTCTTCTCATCTCATAATCAGGGACTAAACCCTAAAGGCTTTAAGACTTTGTGATTAAGTTTATGCCTGCATCCTTCTCTTAGGATGGAGTGTATAACTTTAATCCTAAGTCTTGAACCCTTAATGTGTTTAAATCTCTTAATCAATCCACTTAATAATCATCAAGACATCACACTTGTAACTTGGGCCTTGCATTAGGGTTCTAATTCTTCCTTAAGTGGTTAAGAAGGACTAACCCTAGTGTTAATGGACAAGTCCCCCTCAAGTTGTCTTACAAACAATAAAATTCACTTCATCATCATACCATTAAATAAAATCCACTTAATCAAAGGTTTGTTTCGTCATGAGTTTAATCCCTAATCATGGATTAAGTTGAGGAGCCTTCCTCAGCTTAAACATTCTCATCTATTATCCTTCTATTAGGATGGTGTAATGAGTCTGTTTAATCCTTGATTATGGCTTAACCTCATTACTTAACACTAAACAAAAATCACAAAAACATCTAAATAATCACAAGTAGGTTAATGATCTTAATCCTACACCAAAGGTGATTAAGTGTGAGAATCTGACTTCACACTTAAGGTACTCTCATTACCCCTAATCAGAGGGAAGATGTGATGAGTTTACTAACCCATTGGTTTAGGCTTAAGCTCATTATCTTATGACAAACTTTCAAAAGAAATAAAAGACTGAAAACTCAAAAACAAACAATAATCGTCTCCTTCGGGATTCTTTTCTCATCATCTTCACTCACAGACGAGAACTTGCTTCTTCCGTCTAATGCAAGACAATTTGCACCTGAGCCAGACAGGTCATACACTTGAGCATAGACAAGCAAGCAGTTCATCAGTCAATTCACCTTTCAGTCTCTTTGGGTCGAACTACGGTGTTCTGACTTCCTCATTGCACGAGAGGATACGTAGGCATAACTTAACAGTTATCGAACAAAAGTCTCTGTATATTCCCCCTCCTCCCAGTTTCATTCTTTTAAGCCTCATTATCTTGAGCATTTCATCCATGTTCTTACACTGACACTTCTCTTATACACTATACACTGACACCTGTACATCTTTTCCAGCTCTTTTACACACAAGTTGCACTGACACTACCCCTTTATAACACAGATCTTTTAAGCGTGGATCCCGTCGAGTACGACGGACAATCTGGGTGCTAATACCTTCCCAGGTTGTAACCAACCCCCTTTCTCAGTCTCTCTGGTTCGCGACTGTCTTATCCATTCTTTTTCTAGGTCTATGCAGCATTACCTTTCCTCCGGGATAAAAATGCCTAGCTGGCGACTCTTTTCATCTCCAGTGAGTTCACGGCTGTGTGCTCTCATTGTCCCTCTCGCCGACCGTTCGCGTCTGTACCTTCATCTGATCCATTTTCATTTGTCGGGAGCGACAGTAACTGTCATCTTTTGTAGAATCTTCTTAATGTTCTTATTAGCAGCTTCTACTGCCCCATTCATCTTCGGACGATACGGAGAAGAGTTGTGATGCTTAATCTTGAACTATGTACAGAGATCAGTAATCATGGTATTATTCAGATTAGAGCCATTATCTGTGATAATCCTTTCAGGGATGCCATATCTACATATGAGATTATTCTTAATGAATCGAGCCATAACATTCTTAGTAACAGATGCAAATGAGGCTGCCTCCACCCATTTTGTAAAGTAATCAATGGCAACCAGGATGAAACGATGCCCATTAGAAGTAGTAGGTTTGATCTCAACAATCATATCTATGCCCCACATGGCAAAAGGCCAAGGATCAGTCAACACGTTCAATGGAACTGGAGGTATATACACTTTATCAGCATAAATCTGACATTTGTGACATGTTTTGGAATGTTGATAGCAGTCAGCTTCCATGGTAGACCAATAATAACCTGCTCTCAATATCTTCTTTGCCATGGTATGACCACTAGAATGAGTGCCAAAAATCCCATCATGCATGTCTTCCATAATCTCTGTTGCTTCTTTCTTATCCACACAACGAAGCAAAGTCGAATCATGATTGCGCTTGTACAAAATTCCATTACTCAAGAAGAACTTAGCAGAAAACCTCCTCAGAAACTTCTTATCATTGACAGATGCCCCTTCAGGGAACTCCTGAGCTTCAAGATACCTCTTTACCTCATAGAACCAAGGCTTTTCCTCTCCTTCTTCAGTGTCAATCTTATTGCAGTATGCAGGCTTCTCAAATCTGTCAATAGTAATCTTGGGAGCTTCATCATCCCAGCTAATCTTAAACATAGATGCCATGGTGGCTAGTGCATCTGCCAATTGATTCTCTCCTCGGGGAATATGTCCAAAGGTAGTCTCTTAAAAATATAGGATCAAAGACAATACATGCTCTCTGTACGGAATGAGATTTTCATGCTTGGTATCCCAATCTCCTTTAATCTGACTAACTACCAGGGCTGAATCTCCATATACGTCTAGGAACTAAATCTTCATCTCAATGGCAGCTTTGATACCCATGATACATGCCTCATATTCAGCCATGTTATTGGTACAATAGAAACAAAGTTTTGCAGTAATTGGGGTATGACAACCTTCAGGGGAAATGATCACAGCACCAACACCATTACCAAGCGCATTAGAAGCTCCATCAAAAACCATAGTCCATCGGGATCCTTGTTCAGGTCCGTCATATTGTCCAGGTTCTTTGGTAATAATCATAATGTCTTCATCAGGGAACTCAAAACTCATTGACTGATAATCATCCACTACTTGATGAGCCAAATGATCAGCTACAACACTTCCTTTGATGGCCTTTTGAGTAGTGTACTGTATATCATATTCTGTTAAAATCATTTGCCATCTCGCTATTCGTCCGGAGAGAGCAGGTTTCTCGAATATGTACTTGATTGGATCCATCTTTGAAATCAACAAGGTAGTATGAGACAACATATACTGTCTTAGTCGGCGAGCAGCCCATGCCAAAGTGCAACAAGTTTTCTCGAGCAGTGAGTATCTTGTTTCACAGTCGGTAAACTTTTTGCTAAGGTAGTATATTGCCTGCTCTTTTCGACCAGACTCGTCATGTTGCCCCAACACACACCCCTTTGAGTTGTCTAATACTTTTAAGTACATAATCAAGGGTCTTCCATCAACTGGTGGCATCAATATTGGAGGTTCTAGAAGATATCTCTTGATTTCATCAAAGGCTATCTGGCACTCATCATTCCACTCCATTACCTGATCTTTCTTCAACAGCTTGAAGATGGGCTCACAGGTAGCAGTTAGCTGGGAAATAAATCTTGCAATGTAATTCAGTCGTCCCAAGAAACCTCTAACTTCCTTTTCAGTACGGGGAGCCGGCATCTCTTGTATAGCTTTCACTTTTGCAGGATCCACTTCAATACCTTTTCCACTAACAATGAAACCCAAGAGTTTACCAGACCTAACTCCAAAAGTACACTTGTTTGGGTTCAATCTTAGCTTGTATTTCTTCAACCTCTCAAACAACTTGTGCATGTGATCAAGGTGTTGTTCTTCATTCTGGGACCTGGCTATCATATCATCCACATATACCTCTATCTCATGATGAATCATATCGTGAAACAAAGCCACCATAGCACGCTGATATGTTGCCCCAGCGTTCTTCAAACCAAATGACATCACCTTATAACAAAAAGTGCCCCACTGTGTAACAAATGTAGTCTTCTCCATATCTTCAGGTGCCATCTTAATCTGATTGTAACCAGAAAAACCATCCATGAAAGAGAATACCTTATGCTGAGCAGTGTTGTCTACCAATACATCAATATGTGGAAGTGGAAAGTCATCTTTAGGACTGGCTTTGTTCAAATCCCTATAATCTACACACATACGTACCTTACCATCCTTCTTAGGTACTGGTACCACATTTGCAATCCATTGAGGATAAGAAGTCACAGCTAAGAACCCTGCATCAAATTGTTTCATCACCTCTGCTTTAATATTTTTTGACATTTCAGGACGCATGCGACAAACCTTTTGCTTCTTCGGACGATAGTCTTCTTTTACTGGTAAACGGTGAACCACAATGTCTGTATCCAACCCTGGCATATCTTCATAAGACCAAGCAAAGATCTCCACATAATCACGTAACATCTGGATTAATCTGTTCTTAACATCATCCTCTAATTCAGCCCCTATCTTGACTTGTTTCTTGTTTTCTTCCGTCCCCAGATTCACAACTTCGATTGGCTCTTCATGTGGCTGTATAGCTTTCTCTTCTTGTTGTAATAACCTAGCAAGCTCTACAGGTACTTCATAATCTTCCTCCTTTCCATCTTCAGCTTGATAGATCAGATTCTCGAAATTATAATTGGCAATAGTAGAACTGTTATCAACAGGATCCAGAGTGGATGAGGATCTGCATTTAAGTGATGTGGGTGTGTGTAAGAACACATAACTGATAAAATAGAAATAAAAGAAAGAAAAGGAGCGCAATATTTACGAAAACGAAACGTCCATTGATTTTTATTGAATGAAGTATGCAAATGAAATGACATCCCGAAACAAGCATACCATTGTGCCCTGGGTAAGACACAAGGCTTAAAAGTTTTATTGTTCGAAATTACAAACTTAAAATAAAAACACAGTAATAGTATTTACTCCTGACTAAAGGAGATAGGAATAACGTCTTCAATCTTCCAATTATTGAGCCCATCACCCATGGTAGGAAAGATCCAATCATCCAGGTTGTAGTCTTCCTTATGGTCACCCACATCATTGATTTGATCTCTTACGACCCCTTGATTGGTGATACGAACATCACGAGCACGACGAACAACCCTCTGAGATTCTGCAGTAAAACCCAAACCAAACTTGTTAGACTTGTAAGGGATGTTGGGAAGCTGAGGGACAGACTGAGGAACAGGATCAGAGAAAGGAACAACTTCAAATGTTTGACACGGAGTTTCAACCATTTCACCCTCCATTTCTACATATTTGAAAGTATTCACATGGCTAACCATGTACTCCTCTTCGCCATAGACAGTGGCAATTTTGTTCTTCATTGGATATTTCAACTTCTGATGCAAGGTGGAAGTCACAGCACCTGCCCCATGGATCCAGGGGCATCCAAGCAAACAAGAATACGCAGGACAAATATCCATCACATAGAAAGTAGAATTGAAGACTTGAGAGCCTACTTTGATTGGGAGATCTACTTCTCCATGTACCACTCTTCTTGAACCATCAAAGGCCCTCACCACCACATCACTTGGTCTTAACACAACATCTTCGGGACTGAGCTTGTCCAGAACCTCTTTAGGGAGCACATTTAATGAAGAACCATTATCCACCATCACATGAGACAAGGTAGTGCCTCTACATTCAATGGAGATATGCAGAGCTCTGTTATGGTTTCTCTTGGTAGGAGTCAAATCAGCATCAAAAAAGCCCAGACCATTATCACTAGTCAGATGTGCCACACAATTCTCAAGCTGGTCCACAGAAATCTCATTTGGCACATGCGCAGTCTTCAGGAACTTGATTAAGGCTTTAGCATAAGCTTCAGAACACAGCAGCAAAGATAACATGGAGATCTTGGAGGGAGTATGCCCCAATTGGTCAACAATATCATAATCACTCTTGCGAATGATCTTCAGTACCTCTTCCATCTATTTAGAAAGATTCTCAGCAGTCGGTGCCTCAGCTTGCACAGGTTCAATCACAGGACCCTTGCCCCGGGCATCAGTACTTGGCCCAGAATTGGAGGTAGTAGTTGGAGTAACTTCACTTTTAGAGGTAGCTTGAGGAGAGAAGATTCTTCCACTTCTGGTGATCTTACTAGATCCAGCAATATTATTAACATCAAGATTAACATCAGTAACAGGTACATCAGTCAGAGGTTCTTGCTTGACACCATGGATGTAAACATCAGAACCATAATTCCAGGGTATAGCTTTATCAGAAGTATAAGGAACAGGGCCAGGAGTGGTAATTATCATGGGAGTCATTCTAACTTCAGCAACAGTCTTCACAAGGCCTTCAGTAGTAATCCTGACAGGACCTTTAGAAGTGATCCTGACAGGGCCTTTGGAGGTAATCTTCACTGGCACTTTATAAACCATAGCTACATCTTCAAGCTTCGTACTTCGAGTCAGATGTTCACACATGCTTTCCACAGAAAGAGTCTTCTCAAACAATATGGTGTAATTGTCCATGAGGCGTTGAATACCATCTTTTAACTTCTAGCAGCTATCAGGTTTGTAAGCACAGTAGAAACAGTCTTCATTGCAACCTGGAAAGAAACCATCCTGCACCAATTTCTTCTTGATAATGGATAGAGGAGTAGTCACATCCGCTACTGAGGAAACATAGGAAACCTCATCAACAACATTAACAGTCTTCTCATGATTGGGCATGGGAGCAGTGATCACGTTTGGGGTCCCAAGAGGGTCAAATTCAATTTCCCCAGCTTCAATCATGTCTTGAATCTTGTTTTTCAACACCCATCAGTTTTTGGTGTCATGTCCCGGGCTATTAGAATGATATGCACATCTTGCATTAGGATTGTATCGAGGAGAGGAAGTATTAGGATTCTGAGGAGGATCCCTCAAAGTAATGAGTTCCCCTTTCAACATGTGTTTCAAGGCTTGGGCCAGTGACATGTTGATCTTGGTGAACTGTCTTCTAGGCTTCTGTTGATTGTTTTGTTGTGGCTCTAGTGCTGCAGGAGTAGGATTGGAGATGTGAACTGCTCCCACAGATTGGTGACTCCTGTTACGACTATGTTGACCATACACAACATTAGACTCCTTCTTTCCACTAGGGGGCTTCTTAGTAGTGCTTGATGAAGAGGCACCCACATGTATCTTACCACTCCTTATCCCACTTTCCACATGTTCTCCAGTCATTATCAACTCAGTGAAACCAGATGATGAGCTTCCAATGAGGTGACTATAGAAAGGACCATTCAGCGTACTCATAAACATATCCACCAGTTCCCTGTCAGTCAGAGGAGGTTGAACTCTGCCAGCCAGGTCTCTCCATTTCTGGGCATACTCTTTGAAACTCTCCTTAGCACCCATAAACATGCTTTGGAGCTGCATGCGAGTTGGTGCTAAATCAGCATTATATTGGTATTGCCTATAAAAGGCCTCAGCAAGATCATTCCAATCATGAATATTAACACTTTCCAGTTGATAGTACCATTCCAATTGAGCTCCAGATAAGCTCTCTTGGAAGAAATGAATCCACAGTTTCTTATCAGCAGTATGTGGTTGAATCCTCTGGACATAGGACCTTAGGTGCAACTTAGGACATGAAACACCATCATATACCACAAAAACAGGAACCTTGAACCAATAGGTATAACCACTCCAGAAACTAAACTCAGATCTTCAAAATCAAGCCCAGAAGATTTTTTTAGTTTCATAGCATTCATCCTATCTTCTAACATCTTGTATTTCTCCTCACAAGCAGGATCATGATAATAGTTTGCCTCGGAATCGGAATCTTCCACAGTACCATGGAGACTACCTCCCTCCTTCTCAGAATTTTCAGACTCAGAATCCTCAATCTGTTCCTTTGTCTTGATAGGACCTCTGAATCTTCTACCCATGTTGATAAGGCCTCCTGATTTCCTAGTCTTCTTCTTCTTCTTGGCCAGCAGTGTCTTCAGCTCATCTTGTCCCTTGGACAAGTTCAGGACCAGCTCTTGGAATTGTGCATTCTGAGCTTGGAGTTCTTTGACAGTCTGTTCGAGAGCCATTTCTGCTGAAATAAACAGCGAGAAGATAAGATACATGTTCATAAGAAACCTGTGATGCAATGATATGGTATGTAAATGCATATGCAATGTTTTCAAGGACCGCGAGATTTAAATTTGTTTAAACAACCAGAAAGTAAACTTTTATTGGTAATCAATAAACTTGTTTGCCTCTTGGGCTTACAACAAAAATGAAATTTATACAGAGGTGGGGTTTTAAGTCTCCCATGGACGTTTCCTCTTTGTGTTGAGGTATGAGTTGAGATTCCGCTCCTCGTGACGTTGTCTTGTCAGCTCTAGGACTCTTTCTTGACTAGCTTTGAAATGAGTCTCGAACGTATCCCTTTGCTCCTTCAACTGGATCCAGGACCTCTGTAACTCTTCCATGTCAGTGGGCATGTCTGGATGAAGAATGATATATGGAGTATCTCCTTCAGCAACAGGCTCCATGGTAACTGGCAGGATAGCAGGATATGGCATCATAAGAGTCTGAGCACGTGCTCGTACCCATATGAGATAAGGTTCCATATGAATGATGTACTTTGGTTCCAGAGTCTTGCTGTCAACCTTGTTCACCTTACCCCAAGCTCGTATAAACCTTTGTCGGTAACCTTGCAGATCGTTATCATAGTCGAACACAATACCCTGAATAAGCATGTCATGAGGACCATCACTCCGAGCATAACCAAACTGACGTAGAGATAAAGAAGGATTGTAGGTAATTCCCCCTCTTATGCCAAGGAGTGGCACATTAGGGAACTCCCCACAACGGTCAATGATAGTAACATTCTCCATAGATCGAGAGCACCAATGAATATCTGAATGAGAAAGTGACATAATCCTCTTGGACCACCTGAACCCTTGTTCATTCTTCATCACTGATCGAGGAAGGTGAGAAATAAACCACCTAGACAATAGAGGTATGCAACACATCAGAGTTCCTCGTGCCTTCGTAGTACGGGTATGAAGAGAGTGTAAGATGTCTCCAAGTAATGTAGGCACTGGATTATGAGCCAAAAATATGTTGATGGCGTGTACATCTATGAACTGGTCTGGATTAGGGAACAACACTAGACCATAGATTAATAAGGCCAAGATCTCCTCAAAAGCATCATAACTCATATCCTTCAAGAATACCTGAGCTTTCTCTAACAATACCTTAGCAAGAATACCCTTAACTCCACTCCTCGTTTCTAGGACAATGTCAGATTTCTTCAAATGTAGGGCTGCAGCAATGACTTCAGGTTTAGGCTCCTTCTCCAAGCCTGTGAAAGGTCTCTGATCAAGGATAGGTATACCCAGTAACTTGGAGAACTCTTCCATTGTAGGAACCAGCTGATAGTCGGGGAATGTGAAACAATGATGTTTAGGATCAAAGAATTGAAACAGGACACTCATCATGTCTTCATTGAACCCTGAAGTGACTAGATCTAGTAGGTGACCATGCTTCTTGATAAACTGGGAGTTTTTAGAAACTTGAGAGGCCAATTCCTTAGGCTTGGGAGGTATCCCTACAAAGTTGATCCGGATAGTATTTCTACGAGCAGAAGCCATGACCTGCAACAAAGAACAAAGATAAATCCTTTGGTCCTTGAAATGGTTAGTGAAAATGTTATGCTTATGATGCATGATGATGTTATGCTCAATCAAAAACATGTGGCACATACAAACAAGTCATATAATGGCCCTAGGTTTGAAGGCTTGCATGAGGTTTAAAGGTAAGTACCCTCCCTTGAAGTTTAGTTGGTTCATCCTGTCCTATAAAGTAACCAGGTTCTAAGGGATCTCAATATCATTGATCCTTCCCAAGGGTGGTTGTTCAGTAGGCAACTTACTTGCCAACCAAAACCCTCCAAGTTTAGGATCTCAATGAGTGTAGCATCGAGTACCAACCAACTTCAGTCTTCACCAAAGCCGACTATCTCACTACTTTCTAAAGGCCAAGATAGGATGCCTAAGGTTCTAAAAGTCAGTTATTGTATTGACAACATATGACAACCTCATATTATCCTCAACTTACTTAAGGAACATAAGCACCAACCAAGAAGGCACACTAACTATGGCCACCAGATCAACCATATCGGTATACGCCGTACAGTTTCCTTAGTCTATTGCCATTTACCTAAGGTACTCTAGATCCGGGTTAGGATCTTTCACACATAAAGCCCAACAGATAAATATAAAGCAAACAAAACAAACAATTTAAAGTGATCTAATTCCTAAGGGTACCCCTCATTTCTTTAGTAACTCCCCAGCAGAGTCGCCAGTTCTGTAACACGGTGGGAGAACCGACTTTCTATAAATGTTGCGGATAGCAAGAGTCGCCACCGACTTTTATTTTATCCAAACGGAAAGGACATAAAAGAACAGGAAAGACCTTAAAAGATTTTGAGTTCGGGGGGTAGGTTATATAAAGGGAAGGTGTTAGCACCCTTTATATCCATGGTTATCCATGGGCTCTTAGTTACTTAGCTCACTTTGAATTGTTTTGAAAAGGTGTAGTGTGTGATTAGAAATTTTCTAAGTACTTTGTAATGATCCTCGTATGGATGTATACAAAGACTTGTTTTTGAAAATTGTTTTGAAAAGTGTGGTGTGAAGAGTATTTTGAAAGGTGAGTAAGTAATTAAGAGAAACCTACCCTATATTAAATCTTTACTGTTCTTATGTTCTTTCCATGGTAAGACTATCCCTATTATTAAGGAATAGGTAGTCATTACCTTGGATGTGTTAAGGGACATGTGTAGGGACGTTTGTATATAGGCAATTGTAAGGTGTCTTTAGCAATTCGTAGGGACTTATCATCTTTTATTCGAAGGGACAAGATCATTTATCGTAGGCAACCTCGAAGGGACTTGATCTTATAAACTGAAGGGACTTGATGATATTTATGAAAGAGACTTGCTTAAGACACCCTACTTGACCTTTTGAAATAGGCAACTGAGAGGCAACCCTAGGAAGTGCAAGATGGCGATCAAAGATCGACTTACGTGTGTGCGTGTTCATATTCAAATATTTTTCTTATTTAAGTTAATTATTCTAAGTTGATTTTAATTACAAATATGTTATTCACACCCTAGAATTACTAACCACACAGTAAATATATTTATAACAATTAAAGCAAAAATATAAACCTAAAATATTACAAGACTTCGGGACAATTACAATATAATCGAGAAATATAATAATGATAAATAATAATAAATAAGCAATAATATTAGTAATAATAAGAAGTAAGAATAAAGGTTAGAAAAAATAAAAGAAATAAGAAAATAGCAAGACAAATTAATATTAGAAAAGATTTTTAGATTTAATTAAGAAAATAGGTTTTAATAATAATAAACAAATAATAATCCATTCAAATATTTAAAAATAATGATTAATAATTAATTATAGTTTATAAAAAATTAGGTTAAATATTAAAGTTAAGAAAAATTAGGGTTAGGGTTATGAAAATTAGGGTTTTGATTATTAATCTAAACCAAATTAATTTATTTACAAAAATATATACAATAATAATAATAAATATAAATACATTATAAAATAAGTATAAACAATTTGATTTTAAGAAAATAAATTCTGAATTTTAAAATATAAGTTTTTATAGAAGAAAATATTATAAACATTTGTTTAGAAATTATTTTTTAAGAAATTAAATAAATTAAGTAAATATAAGTAAATAAAAACACAAAAAATTTGAGGAAAAATAACATACCTGGGGCTGGGATTCGAACCCAGGCCCTAGGCTTTCCATCCTATAGTCTAGCAACACTACCACCAGGTCATGCGTGTCTTGGCATTCATAAGATGAGTAGCAATCCTTTTGTTATAACCTGTAAAAAATCAAATAAAACGCAAAAACAAAATGGCCCGGGGGGATTCGAACCCAGGACCATTACAATCACACACAAACACTCAAACCAACTGAGCCACATGGGGCGCGTTCAACATATAATCCACAATAAAACATTATAAGATAAAACAAGTTTTTGAATTTCAATTTTCAGTGCCAATTTCATCATCTTCCTCCTCCGTCCCTGCGAATGTACCTGCGAAATTATATACAAAATTTCCTGCGAATTTTCTCATATGCATACCCTGTGAAAATCGTATCTCATAGCCAGGCCTATAATTTCATCAAATTAACTGGGTTAATGTGATCCTCAGGATATATATAATCTAGCCATGCTCTTTTAAAGGATTTATATTGCCTCACACGTGAAACCCTAAAACGAGCTGTCAAACCCTAACAATGGTAATTACATCATCCGGCTTCGAAACTTCCAAGAAAACATGCAGAATCAATCTAAACAACATCAGGATTAACAATATCAAGTTAGAATTCCACCACTTCCAGTATAGAAACAGAAAAGGAATGAAAGTGAAAATCCAAAGAGGCAATACAATATTTACAATGGAGAAGGTTCTGATTTCACCACACCCCACTCTAGATCCTTAGCTCCCACTAAATAGTAAAATCCTTCAAAAGTTTGTTAGGCTTTCTCTCTCTGTTACTCTTTCTTGCTACCACCTATCCCTTTCTTTTATTTGCATCAGCTCCACTCAATGATTGTGTAATTCCATTTGTACCCTCAGTCTCTATCATAACATAATGCAGGTGTAGAATTCGATCGTTCTGATGACAATAATCGTCGAGATTATTCCTGTGTAGACCTACGATATTTAGTGATTCTCATAAGTTTTAATGGTGTTGTATCCCCTTTTACTCCTATATCTTTGAGAAATTATGTGTACGTCTTCCTTTGAATGCTTTTGAAAAGGAAGTGTTGAATCATCTTCGCATTTCTCCGTCGCAACTCCATCCCTGAGGCTTTGTGAGATATTGATAGGAATATTAGGGAAACATGGATCGGCTTCCCTCAATCTATTCTTTCACCTTTTTGAAGTTAATCCTCTCTCATAGAGTCAAGATTGTGGGCTTGTCTCTCTTTGCTGGTTTAAAAATGAGATCTTTCATGTTCATAATTGATAGCAGAAAAAGATTAAAAAAATAGAAAAAAACATTTTCAAAAATGTGAAATTGTTGGTGAAAACTCAATTTTAAATAACTTGTTTCTACTATTTTAATAAAATAATAAGTCTTTTTTTTAATACAATAATAAGTGAGTTAAGCCTTTCTAATTTTATAACTCCAATTGAGAAGGCTAACTACTAGCTATGCATGAATCATGACTTAAGCATTATACAAATGGAATAAGAAAAAAAATATACAAAGAAAACAGAGAGCGTCATAACTTTTGATATAACACAAAACCAAGTATAATTTTATTTAATTTTAAAAAATGAAAGTCATAATTATGGAGTTGATAAAAATCCTCCTATTGAGAGTGATAACCTTTAATATAACCTTTGAGCGTGGTAACCTTTGGCACAACACAAAACCATGTATACTTTTATTTTATTTTAAGGAGTATAATTAAGGAGTAGATATAAATCCCCCTAGCTACCGCAAAGTCTTTGATTGTTTTCATTTTGCCTATAAATAGAGATATCACATTAGTAATATATATCAAACCAAGCAAACACTACAACTAAACTAAATTTTATCATTCATTAGTACTTACTATCTATAAAAAAATGGGAGATACCAGCTTTACTAAAGAGGATAACAAAAGTATTGTTTCCTCTGAGAAACAAACAGAAGACAGTGATTGTCTTTCTGCCATGATACTTACCACGAATCTTGTTTATCCAGCTGTGTTGAATGCTGCCATTGATCTCAATTTGTTTGAGATTATTTCTAAGGCAACACCACCTGGTGCTTTTATCTCCCCATCACAAATTGCTTCTCAATTCCCATCCTCTAACCAACACTCCGACTTGTCTAATAGACTCGACCGAATGTTGCGTTTGCTCACTAGTTATTCCCTTCTCACTTCTTCTACTCGGACTGCCCAGGACAGTACTATCGAGAGAGTTTACGGACTCTCTTCGGTCGGTAAATACCTTGTCCCCGATGAAAGTAGAGGCTACTTGGCTTCATTCACTACATTTCTATGTTATCCCGCATTGCTACAAGTTTGGTAAGTTCTTTAATATCTATAATATAATACATGCATGTAGAATTAATTAAAGATGTTTATTTGGATAAATAACTTTAATTATTATTCAGGATGAATTTTAAGGAAGCAGTGGTTGACGAAGACATAGATTTGTTCAAGAAAGTTCATGGAGTGACAAAGTACGAATACATGGGAGAAGACAAGAAAATGAACAAAGTATTTAACAAGTCAATGGTGGATGTATGTGCAACAGAGATGAAAAGAATGCTAGAAATATATAAAGGATTTGATGGAATAAAAACATTGGTGGATGTTGGAGGAGGAAGTGGACAAAATCTGAAAATGATAATATCAAAATATCCAAGAATAAAAGGAATAAATTTTGATCTGCCACAGGTAATTGAAAACGCAGCAGAAATTGCAGGGATAGAACATGTTGGAGGAGACATGTTTCAAAGTGTTCCACAAGGCGATGCCATCATACTAAAGGCTGTCTGTCATAATTGGTCCGATGATAAATGCATTCTATTTTTAAGCAAATGTCACAAAGCTTTGTCACCCAATGGAAAAGTCATTCTCGTCGAATTCTTATTGCCGGAAGAACCAACTTCCACCGAAGAATCTAAACTTGTTTCAACTCTTGACAATCTCATGTTTATCACTGTTGGTGGAAGGGAAAGAACTGAGAAACAGTATCAGAATTTGGGAAAACTATCTGGATTTTCCAAATTCCAAGTTGCTTGCCGTGCTTTCTCGTGCTTGGGAGTAATTGAGTTTTACAAATAAGCATGACTTTGAATTTTAAAATCGGTGTGCTAAGTGAAAAGGGGGAATAAAGGCCTCTTTGTGAGGTCAATTGTGTTACAATGTACTTTCTTATTATAATTTATGCTTTCATGTAATGTAATGTTTACGCTGTTTAAGATGATTTGTTTTTCTGGTGTTGTATAAGTTTGATTTTAGTTGTAATTTGGAGGAAGAATATTTTTTTTATATATAATAAAATTGCATGTTGTAAGTTTGTAACTATCTTCAATTTCATGTATTCTATTAGGTTGTATTTTTCTTGCTGAATCAGTTGATCCCCGCTAGCAGTGTACTATAGACAACAAAATAAGGTGTACCGTATTTGATAGGTATAATTTGGTAAAAATGAGATGTTCTTGTGTTCATGGATAGTCATTAAAGGAATGATTTGGTAATGTCTTTCCTCATAATGGATAGATTGGTTACTTTAGGCATGTTGTGACATGGAATTGGCAGACTTTTCTAAATGGGTAGACAACCATTCTCCCCCTCTTTCCTATTGGGTTTGAC
This sequence comes from Lathyrus aphaca, assembly GCA_963966055.1. Taxonomy (NCBI): domain Eukaryota; kingdom Viridiplantae; phylum Streptophyta; class Magnoliopsida; order Fabales; family Fabaceae; genus Lathyrus; species Lathyrus aphaca. Next base: position 75,952,848 of record OZ014520.1, read on the forward strand.
TCATAGGATGTTGAAATAGAATCTCTGACTTATTAAGGGATAAGCTTTAGTTTCATACCTTGCCTTTACAATTGGTTCAGTCTTTGGGCTTGTCCTGTATAGGGGTGGTAGGTCCTAAGCTTCAATTTAAGATCCATATTATAATACATAAGTCTAAGCTCATGATCCCTTGGGTTTACATCACTCCATAGTCTCCCAAGGTTGTTTCACGGTTTTGAAATTAGCCAAAGGAGAAATTATCGGGTCAAATTGCATATTAGGTCGCATTTTTTAAGACGTTTCGTGATACTCTCTAAAATTATGCAAAGCAATCAAACTACCACGACGTCTTTAGGTTAAAATAACACGGTTCTATATTGTACGATTTTACTTATACGATAGATTATAAGTCTAGAAATACATCCACTAATAGTACAAAGACCATTCGATGAATACCTTCACTAGGATACAGGAAATCAAGCTCCACAACCTAATCTGAAAATCCAGCACCACGGGACATAACAATTGACCATCTACTTCCAAAAGTGGCCATAGCAGTGATAGAAAATCCTTCTTTCAGATTTTTATTTATTAATCCACTGGAATGGAAATGATTCATTGCCCTTGTAAGATTGTTGCAAGTGAATTTGTTGATGTACCACACTCTAGCCATTTTATATGCATGAACATAATTTTCTTTTTAAACCAAATCCCCCATTAAGTCCAAACTTCAACTTAACAATTAAAAGCTTTGAAAAAAACATGAATTGTAATTGAAAAATCTCCAAGATAAGCAAAACTCTTGTTCTTGCATGAACTTTGACTAGAGACTATCAAATTACTAGCCCCTGCATTTGATGAGTTTGAAACTAATAACCTATAAAGCACGGGCTCCGACATGGATACCGAAACACGATACAGACACTCTGACACCGTTAAATAATAAATATAGGACACTGACACTGCTATATATACCATAATATTTAAGCTTAATTTATCTATTTATAATTAAAAGAGTTAAAAATATTGTAATAAAAAATTATTATCTTTAGTTCTTCATTGATAACATTGTTTCGATACATATTCAAAAGATGTATAAGGCATTGTTGAAAATGATTTTTTATAAAAAAAAAACTTGTCTTAATTGTTCGACACTTGATGTACGAGTGTCAGACATCGATTCTAAGAGTGTCGAAACAAATAAAAAATCTATTTTTGAGAGACACTTGTTTGACTTTTGTGACACTTGTCGTACGAGTGTCATACAACTGTCACACACTGAGGCGTATCAGACACCGTGACACGTCTATTTTTAGAGGTGTCTATGCTTCATAGCTAATAGGTAACTGCAACTATCAAAATAAAGACACTACTACAAAACGCGTAAACAATGATGTCAAGCTCACCACGGTTCATCCCTACACCGTTCTGACATATCTAAACTATGACACTAATGTATTATATTTGTTTTTTAATTTAAAATTAATTGTATATAACAATGATTGATACGCCAACTGTGGTGATACCATCAAACTTTCATGGGTTCGAACCACCACGTCATCATATATATTATTCTTTTTATGTTAAGGCGCGCTTTTTCTCTTTTATTTACTTTTAAATAATAAAAATTTAAAGGTTATGACTACAATTGTTTTTTCCATCGTTGTGAAATATTTTGTGTGAATTTTTAATTTTATTCTAAATATCACTTTGGCGCTTCATTATGAAATTTCATTATGAAAGGAATATATCATGACGACTTGTAATAATGACTGTCGTAGTATGTTTCAATATTTTTTGTATCATAAGGTTGATTGTATAGACCATCGTAGTATCTTTACAATATACTCCAAAGTATCCATTTTCCATTGAAAATAGAAACTAGACGAAACGATAGACGATTTCAACCTTAAACCCTAACGCTCAATACTGTGAAACAATAATCGATTTCAATCAAATCTTGCATCATCAGTATCCATTATTCACTGTGTTGTTGTCATTTTCATCATCATCGTCACGATCGTTACGAAAAGAAGAATACACACCAATCAACACCGTCGTCATCATTGTCACCGTCGAGAAGGAATAGATAACAACGACATCGTCGTTATCGCAAGGAAGGAAGACAACAACAACACCAACACCAACAGCAACATCGTTAACGTAGTCATCACGTTTAGGGTACATAAAATATTTTCCTCATGCATCTACAATAAAATCATTTGCCATTGTTTTTCATTTCGTTGTTGTTTATGTCCTGCTGCCATTTCACTTCTGTTATCTATCCCGCCCCTCATCTAATGGTTCATAATTAATTTAGAAAAATAAAATTTCTTTGAAAAGACACATATAAATAGATGAATGGCTAAGATGGAAGTTGAATGGAAAGACACATATAAATATAATGAGAGATAATATTTTGTTGGAATGGTTCATATATTATTTTATCTTTAAAATATTATTGAAATAGTTGATAAAGTCGCACAAGACACAATCTGTTAAATTCCATTCAAGAAAATAAATATATACATTGCTTTCAATGATGTGACACAAAATACATTTAATTAGATTTCATTTTTTTCACTAATAGTATACATAAAAAAAGTTTATGAATTGACACGGAACGATTTCATACTTGTGAAACGAGATACAATCAATTCGATCCAAAGAAAAAAATCATACACAAATATTATTTTTAATGTGCATTTGAATATAATTCAATTATTTATATATCTAAAATTATATCTCATACGTTTCTCATACCCGTGCGGACGCACGAGTCTTCTACTAGTTTCTAAAATTGTCCTTTCACCGTAAATTATTTATATTAACAAAAGGGTATTTTAGTTATCAGCAAATGTTTACTTTTTTCATTCTCATCTCCATGGGCGGTTTTAAGGCCCGTCCAGGCTGGGCATATGCCTAGGCTCTGGTCCAAATTTTTTTCGTCTTTACACCATAATTTTGAAAATTACGTCGGTTAAAAAGTAATGTTACGGCGGTTCAAACCGCCACAATTAACGAAAATAAAGAAAAATATAAATTCAAAACAAAAATTAAATTATAAAAGTGCGATTACGGCGGTTTAAACCGCCACAAATAACAAAAATTGCATAAAACTACAAATTTAAACCAAAATTTAAATTTTAAAAGTGCTGTTACAAGGGTTTAAACCGCCACAAATAACAAAAATGTAGAAAAATATAAATTTAAACCAAAATTTAAATTATTAAAATTTTATTACGGCGGTTTAAGACGTCAGAATTAACAAAAATGCAGAAAATATATAAATTTAAACCAAAACTTAAATTGTTAAAATGTTTTTACGAGGTTTTAAAACGTCAGAATTAACAAAAATGCAGAAACATATAAATTTAAACCAAAAATTAAAGTATAAATTAGAAATTAAGAAAAAAAATACATGTCTAATGTTATTAATTATGGTTTAAACCAAAAAAAATAATATTTTTATGCATAAAAATATGTGTTTAAGCCAAAAAATTCTATATTATGCAAATAAATTATATTTTTATGCAATTAAACATATATTACATATATTTTTTTTTTATATTATAATATTTAGATTCAACTACATTAAAAAATATGCAAGAATTAAAATAAAGAATAAAATTATAATTTAGGACCAAATTAACCATAAATTAAAAATGATTGCTTGAAGAATATAAATTAACATAAAAAAAACAATTACTAAAATTAAAAAAAAAAACATACAATGTTTGTCAACAAGAAGATGAAAAGAATAAATTTTATCCACAAATAATATAAAATATATATTAAGAATCTATACAATTTTATGAATCAATTTCCACAATTAGAAAAAAATATTTGATTTAAAAAACAATAAAAACAAAATTCATCGTAAAGCAACTGACGTGTAAAAATAAAGACGGTCAAAACTGTTATTTTTCTATTAACACTACGTGGGTTTATAAAACCGCCATATTTTACTGTAAATAGTGACAGTTTTATTAAACGTCATTTTAAAACCGTCATAATTCTTGCAAATTTTTACATACATTTTGTCCTACTACATCTTGAGAAGTGACATTCATTTATCATACTCCACCAATTAAATTACAATTAAATTTTACATACACTCATTCTCTCTCTTCTTTCAAAAATCAAAATTTTCTCATATTTTTTTTTCACACATTCTCACTTTCATTTTAATATTTTTCTCCATTTTTTTATTATCACTAAAAATACTAATAATCTATTTTTTTTTTTTTAATAAAATTAAAAATATATTTATCTCACGAGTCATTATCAATATAATATATATTTTATTTTAATCAACATTTATCTTAATTTGAAAGGTAAATTTCTTATTTTTTTCTTTTTATATAATTATTTAATACAATTTAATTTATATGATTATTTTTCATTTTACAATTAAGTATATCATTTTAAATTTTGTATTTGTATCTAAATACACTTTATATCGCATCAAATAATTTATTTATCTCATGAATCATTATCACATCAAAATCTCTTCTTTTTTTTTGTCTTTTTTCATCTCACAAGTCATTTTTTACATTTCTATTTAAAAAAACATTAATTTGTATCTAAATACATTTTTTATATTTGTCTTTCTCCATCAAAATTTTCAGTTTTATATAAATATATTTTGTATTGTATCAAATATTCTTTCTATTTTACAGGTCACTATAAATACAATACATGTTTTATTTTAACCAACCAATATTATCTTAATTTGAAAAATAAAATCATTATTATCAAATATTAAATATTTCTTTTTTTTATCTCATAGGTTCTTTTTTTCTATTTATATTTTAATATAATTGAATTTCTATAATTATTATTCATTTTAAAATTAATAGCTAATTTAAAATTTAAATACTTATATCAATACATTTATAATATTCCAAATTTACATATAAATTTAAATATAATTTATACTATATTAAATAATTTTACCGTGCGGGAGCACGACTATCTTACTAGTCCAAGTATGTATAAAAGAGGAGGTGGTAGGTTAAATACCCAATTTAGAGGTAGGGTACAAGAGTCTGGCTCATAATGTAGGATACTTAATATGAGTTTAAACCCTTCTTAATGAATTACAGGTTCTATTTAAAGCCCTAGTGATTTTGTGTGACAATCAATTAGTCATCCTTCTTACTCACCATATGAAGATTGATTTGTCCTTTATACGGAAAAATGTCACGATTAAACAACTTGCAATTGTCCATATATTAGACACTAGTCAATAGGTTTAAGTGTCCACGAAGCCTTTCTCATCCTCCATGCACCTTGAGTTCAAGCACAAACTCAAGGAAACTATATCATATCATATTATCTAAATGTATAAATAATTCAAAATTATAATTTTACTACAAAATAGAAATATATCATATCATCTTATTATAATTTTACTATAAAATAAAAATATATCATATCATCTTAATGAAAATTTCAATGACCTATTTAAACTAACCAATGACACCAAGCTAGGAAACTAGCACTTTTTTTTATTTTAAATACGGATGATATAAATAGAAAGAAAATTGATACAAAAATATTGGGGGATATCTATCAAGACCCTATCAAGAGGAAACAAATCTAAAGAATGATAAACCTAGCATATTTTTTACAAAATCTGCTCTCAAGCAAGCAAGAATAGAGTCAAAATAAGAATATTCACTAAGATTAAGCTCGATGTTAGTAAGCGTATCTGCACAACTATTACCCTCTCTAAAAATATGAGAGACCACAAAATTCCAGTTAGAGACTATGTTCAGAGAATTAACCCGTCTATTTCTAATATGCCAAGGCACCAAAAAAGGTGACCTAAACGCTTTTACACCGCCGTAGAGTCAGACTCCAACCAAACGTTATGACAATTTTTCTCATGGGTGAACTCAATTTCAAACATTGCACCTGAGAGTTCGGCAATAAGGGAATTGGACATACCCAAACCAACAACAAAAGCTCCCAAAAATTCACAACCACTACCTCTCGCAATACAACCACAGGCCGAAATACTAGAGACAGAGGCTCCATCACTGTTAATTTTAATCCAGTTTCTCGGAGGAGGCTACCACAAGACCTTAACAATTTGCGGGGCCTTTGGTGGTCGAATGGTGACCCGTAAATTCTTGAGGATCTCAAACTCGTTCATATCCAAAAAGGAAGCCCGACCCAAACTACCAGTAAAAGCAATGGCCTCAAGGATGTACGAAATGGTAGAGTTAAGATTACAAGGTTCATGATTAAATCTAACCTTATTACGGGCCGACCAAATGACATTGGGGACGAAAATAACATCAGTGCATACAATCTCTCTGTATTGCCCTGTACCACATCTATTAAGCAGATTTTCAACATCCAACCACCCACCAATAGCATCCCGACAATTCAGCCTTTTACCAACCCAATTCCATATATGAGAAGCAATTCTGCAATAAAAAAATAGGTGATGAGATGTTTCTTTGGCAACCTCACAAAGGTCACTGCGAGAGGGGAAATTAAAATGGCGGCGCTTCCATTGATCGTCTGTTGGCACCTTATTATGAAGGAGCTTCCACACATAGCAAGACTTTGACAGAGGAATAGATTTAGACCAGATCCATCTCCACCAATTCTTTCGAATCCCTTTAGATCTCTTAAAATTATAGGCCATTTTCGAAGTTAAAACACCATCCATGGAATGCTTCCACACTTTACAATCCGACCGTAAGTCGAAAGGAATGTGGCAAGCCGTGATTCTATACTGAATGAAGGGGTATGGACGTGAGAGAATTGGAGAAAACCCACCTGCCATCAACCAAAATTCTGCTGACTTTTTGATCCAGAATACCATCTGAGTCCGGCAACTCGGCGTGCAACGAAGCTCCACACCAACTATCAAATCAAAGACTAATCAGATCACCATTCCCCAAACACCAAGAAGAGTTTTCAGCAATGGTAGACATCTCCACTTTAAGACTGAACCAAAGGGAGGAGAAGATATGATGCTTTATGATTTTACCTTTTCTAAGAACTCCCTGCATGAGGAGAACTACCCAAGCATTGTTGGAATTCAACAACTCCCAAGCAAGTTTGAGATTGTATGCTTCATTCATACTCACGAGCGATCGCAAACCAATACCACCTTCCTCTAAGGGATGACACATAGTCCTCCACGCCACAGAGATAACTTTGGCCTTAGTGACTTCCCCACTCCAAATGAATATTTTTATCGCCTGCTCAATATCTCTAACAAGGGAAATAGGCCACGAATACACTTTCATACTATGAATAAGCATACTTTGAATGACAGATTTAACAAGCTCCATCCGACTGACAAAAGAGAGAAGAGTGCCCTTCCAAGAAGCTAACTTATTTATAACCATATCCGCAATAGGACGCAAGTAAGTCGCTTTAGGCTTGCCTTTAAAAATCGGAACACCAAGATAAACAAAAGGCGTAGAACCAATAATAAAACCCGAGAGATTCGAAAAAATATTCAACCTAGACTGGGTCATGGCACCTCCAAAAATGTGGGATTTTCTGCAATTTACTTTTTGAGATGAGATGTTGGCATAATCTTAAACAATATTGATAAGAGTTTTAATGTTGGAAAGCTTCCCTTTACAAAATATGAGAACATCATCAGCATACTTGATGTGTGAAGGTATTGTGATATTGTTAGGCCCTTTGATGAGATCCAACTTCTTAGTTGAAACCGCCATGCCTATTTTGCGACTAAGAACTTCTTCCGTAATACAAAAGAGTAGGGGATAGCGAATCTCCTTGCCGGAATCCTCTCAAACATTGGAAATATCCGTTGAGCACACCATTGACGTTTACCAACAAAAACGCAGAATTCAGGATACCCCTTATCTAATAGCAGAATATAGAGTTGAAACCAAAATTCTGAAGCATTTTTAGTAAAAAAAATCCCAATTTAACGTATCAAAAGCTTTGGAAATGTCCACTTTTAGCGCCACATTGCCACACCAAGACCTCGAATCCAAAAGATTTATTCCTTCCGAAGCAAGTCCGATGCAATTGTGGATATTTCTGCCATGAATGAACCCACGTTGCTCCTCTGAGATTAACATCGACATGATAGTAGCAAGTTTGTCAGCAATCACCTTGGAAATGATTTTGAGCTTGAAATTTGAAAACGGAATATGATGAAAGATATCCAACGTGTCTGCACCTTTGATTTTTGGGATGAGAATAATACCATTTGCATTGAAGCCCGAAAGGATCCAAACCAAGGAAAAGAATTGAAGAACAACCATAATGATGTCTTGAGAAATGATATCCCAATAATTCTGAAAGAAAATCGCCCCAAACCCGTCTGGCCCAGGCGCAACATCCCCATTTAGATTGAAGACAACATCTTTAATTTCCTCAGCCGATGGCAAGGCAGTGAGCATTCGATTTGTCTCCTCATTCACAAGAGAGGGAATGACAGCGTCCACTGAAGTGTAGTCCTGCAAAACAGTGTGGTTAGCTGAAAACAGTTTTTCAAAAAAACTCACAGTGCATTCAGAAATCTCCTCAGGTTTTGTAAGAATTTCATCTCCATTTTTGAGCAAAAAAATTGGCTTGAATTTGAGTTTTATTTTGGCAATTCGGTGAAAATATTTCGTGTTACGGTCTCCCTCAAGATTTCGTTTCACTTTGGCTTTGTGCTTCCAGAAGTTCTCTTCCATTACCAAAGCTTTAGTCAGGGCGGTTTGTGCGTCAAATTCCAGAAGCTTGAGATTCTCACTAATGCCATTAACTTGAATACATTTTTGGAAAGATATAAGATATTGCTCAGCTCTTTTGACATTTTCGGTAATGTTTCCGAAAATAGTCTTATTCCAACTTTTAAGCTCTTTCTTCAAAAGTTGTAACTTCTTGTTAAGGATATACATTAGACACCCGACAATGTTACGCGACCAGACCGACTCAATCAACCCCTACAGCCTCCGTGCAAAGTCCAAGTGTAAAGAAACATGAACTAAGAAACATTCTTAGCAATGTTTATATGAAAATCAAACAACATAGGATGATGATCAGAGCTGACTTTGGTGAGAGTGGAGACCGCAATGCAATTACAAATGTCAACCCAAAGAGGATTTCCAATACATCTATCTAATCTTCTTTCGACGAAAAATGGAGGATCTCGCTTATTTGACCACGTGAAGTGCGCTCTATTAGTGGAAAAATACAAGAGATTATTGACGTCCGTCCAATTACGAAAATATGTCATTGGTCTTAAACCAAGGTTGCTACTGCCCCTATGCTCATGGGCACCAATAATTACATTAAAATCACCGATAAAAACCCGAGGCAAATGATAATTAGAGAGAAGGTTATCTAACTCTCTCCATAACTCCTTCCATTTATACAAATTGGTAGATGCATAACCGCCGCAATGACCATCAAATGGTTATCAACCATAAAAGAAAAGGCAACAGATTCAAAGCAAAAGCAAAAGCAAATTAGGAAACTAGCAAATATAAGTCATAGTCAAATCAAACCGCCTTTGTACCCAAAGAAAAAAGAAAAGAAAACAAAGCCAGTAGCAATAGCAAACTAGCAATAATTAAAATATCAAAATTAGAGAAAAGGGAAAATTAACCAATGATACTTTCAAACATTGGAATAATACCTAAATAATTAAAAATAAGGTGAATGGGAAACTTTTAGAAACAGTATCATTCGAGGATAACTTTGAACAAATTCATATTATTGCTTGTTACTTGCTAATTTTAAAATAATTTACTTTCAAAAGAAGAAAAGGACTATGAATTAAAAATAAGTTTAAATTTGTATAAGTATATTTAAAGGGCATGATAAAAGATATAATATAATAATAATATTGTATATGTCTCAATTTAATATTTGATGAGATGATATTATATAATAAATTAATCATAAAATTTATTATATTATATCTCTCTAGATGAAATTCCAATAAAACCAATAGAGTAAAATTAAAAAAAAAAAATTATTAGTTTATTTTTTTATAAAATATAAAAATTAAATAAATTAAATTTGACATTTTATTTAAAATTACTGATTAAAAATAAGTTTATTGAAATAAAAATATTTAAAATTAAAATTATTACAAAAAATTTCAAAGATATTAGTATTAATATTTTAAAAAATTAAATATAATTTTCTGGAAATAATGAATTCTTAATTTACATATAATTTATATAATTTCTATCATATATTAATATGACATATCTAACATATATAAAGGAATTTCTTATTTGTTTATAATCTTTAAAAAAATTAAATTGGTTATTCAATTGTGAAAATGAATTTTTATAAAGTTAGTTAAACTTATTTTATTAATAAATGTATTTTTTATTTATTCATTTTAAAATTTATTAAAATTAATTTAAAAATATATTTATTTTTCACAGGAGTAATTTTATATTTTAAATTTAATAACTTGTTTCTACTATTTTGTTAAACCTTTCTAATTTCAAATTATCAAATTGAAAGGATTTTATCATTCCAATTGAGAAAGCTAACTACTAGCCATGCATGAATCATGACTTAAGCATTATACAAATGGAATAAGAAAAATACAAAGAAAACTGAGTGTGGTAACCTTTGGCACAACACAAAACCATGTATACTTTTATTTTAAAAAATGAAAGTGATAATTAAGGAGTAGATATAAATCCTTCCTAGCTACCACAAAAGTCTTTGATTTGAGGTGTACTTTTTTTTATTTTGCCTATAAATAGAGATACCACATTAGTAATATAACACAACAACTGAACTAAACTAAAAAAAGATCATTCATTAGTACTTACTATCTATCAAAAAATGGGAGATACCAGCTTTGCTAAAGAGGATAACAAAATTATTGTTTCCTCTGAAGTCCAAACAGAAGACAGTGATTGTCTTTCTGCCATGGTACTTACCACGAATCTTGTTTATCCAGCTGTGTTGAATGCTGCCATTGATCTCAATTTGTTTGAGATTATTTCTAAGGCAACACCACCTGGTGCTTTTATCTCCCCATCACAAATTGCTTCTCAATTCCCATCCTCTAACCAACACTCCGACTTGTCTAATAGACTCGACCGAATGTTGCGTTTGCTCACTAGTTATTCCCTTCTCACTTCTTCTACTCGGACTGCCCAGGACAGTACTATCGAGAGAGTTTACGGACTCTCTTCGGTCGGTAAATACCTTGTCCCCGATGAAAGTAGAGGCTACTTGGCTTCATTCACTACATTTCTATGTTATCCCGCATTGCTACAAGTTTGGTAAGTTCTTTAATATCTATAATATAATACATGCATGTAGAATTAATTAAAGATGTTTATTTGGATAAATAACTTTAATTATTATTCAGGATGAATTTTAAGGAAGCAGTGGTTGACGAAGACATAGATTTGTTCAAGAAAGTTCATGGAGTGACAAAGTACGAATACATGGGAGAAGACAAGAAAATGAACAAAGTATTTAACAAGTCAATGGTGGATGTATGTGCAACAGAGATGAAAAGAATGCTAGAAATATATAAAGGATTTGATGGAATAAAAACATTGGTGGATGTTGGAGGAGGAAGTGGACAAAATCTGAAAATGATAATATCAAAATATCCAAGAATAAAAGGAATAAATTTTGATCTGCCACAGGTAATTGAAAACGCAGCAGAAATTGCAGGGATAGAACATGTTGGAGGAGACATGTTTCAAAGTGTTCCACAAGGCGATGCCATCATACTAAAGGCTGTCTGTCATAATTGGTCCGATGATAAATGCATTCTATTTTTAAGCAAATGTCACAAAGCTTTGTCACCCAATGGAAAAGTCATTCTCGTCGAATTCTTATTGCCGGAAGAACCAACTTCCACCGAAGAATCTAAACTTGTTTCAACTCTTGACAATCTCATGTTTATCACTGTTGGTGGAAGGGAAAGAACTGAGAAACAGTATCAGAATTTGGGAAAACTATCTGGATTTTCTAAATTCCAAGTTGCTTGCCGTGCTTTCTCGTGCTTGGGAGTAATTGAGTTTTACAAATGAAGCAATTACATCAACAACAGTTACTTTGAATTTTATAGTAAAGTCAAAATAAATAAGACCTCTTTGTGAGGTCAATGTTGTTTTTGTTATGTAATTTCTGGTTTGCTGTTATTATGTATTGTCTATTACTTAGAGGGTTTTGCTTCATGTCCTCCCTCTATTTTGTAATTTTCTTCCCGTTTATATAATCTACTGATTTATTAAAAAATTATGTATTGTCTATGCAATTTAACAAAATTTGTTTTGATTGTATTATGAAAGTATAAGTTTAAGTTTGGTTTGATCGATTTCATGTAACATTGGCTTTCTTAATATTAAATATTTTAATATAATATTCAAAATTACATAATTTTTCAAAAAATTATTGATTTTTTTTTAAATTTAAGTGATTTTATTTTAAATTTTGAGATATAAAGAAAAACCACAAACAAAATTATGAAATATGCATATTATTTTTTTGGGTTAATTTCCATTTCCTCTAAAATATTAAAAAAAAAAAAAAAAGGTGTTGAATCCATATGACTAGGTCAGTTTCCTTCTTATGATTTATTTACACCGCAAAACATATATATTAATTAAGTACTTTCAGTTTATTATTTTACTAATATTAAAAACTATTATTAATTAAATATGAATAAAATAATATTTTATTATATAATAATAATTGTTTAAAATAAAGTTTTCATTATATTATTATTAAACAAACATTATTTTTTAGTATTATTTACATTAGTATGGATAAATTTATTCCAAATTTATTTTTGAGTATTATTTTTTAGTATAATTAAATATGAATAAATTAATTCAGTTTTTGATATTTATTTCAGTTTTTTTAAATCAAAGAAAAAAATATATTAATTAAAAAAACAAATACAAAACAAGGTCACCCACTCACCCTTAAAAGGATCCAACCACTCCTATAAGACTAAACTTACATCATATATTCTATTAAATGAGTTCTAAACTTAATATTGAGCCATCCTTTATACACCATAATGTCATTTATATTATTCACAATGCTAAACTTAATATTGAGCCATCCTCTATACACCATAATGTCAATTATATTATTTACAATGCTATTGCTATTTACATTATTTCCAAAAGTCACATCATTTCAATACTACCAAATGTGTTAGCATGTCTCTGCAGTAGCCAGCTTCAAGAGTTCAACTCTCCATCCTTTTCATTTCACCTTCCCACAAACCCATTGAATTTCTTCACTCATTGCTTGGGGTCATGAATGACATTGATCCGAGACAGCACAACTTCTCAAATATGTTTCTTTTTTCATAAGCAAGAAATATATTGAAAAGTGAGAGCTAAATATTCTCACACAAGCTTACAAAAGAAAGGTTAAAATCTCAAAGAAAATTACAATCCAATTGCTTCCTACGAAAGATACAAAATTGGGTCTTTAACAAATTCATAAAAATTGCAATTGGGAAGTGTAATCTTCCCGATGAACGACCATCTCCAGATAAGAGTTTTGATGTTCCAAACTGTATCCAACACGTTCCAAGAGGCGTTCTTAAACACTATCTCGTTTCTTAACAACCAAATGCTTCAAGTCGTTGCCAACCACACGATACCTTCCTTACCCCACTTCAATCTCAACCTCTTACCCCAGTTGCACCAAACCAGAAAGCTTTCCTTTAAATTTAGAATTTCCCGGATATTAAATCCTAATCACTCCGCCACTTCATTCCAAATAAGTTTCGACACCGTACAACCCAAAAACAAATGATCAACATTTTCCGGTTTGCAATGGCAAAGAACACAATTATTGTCGGAGTTGACAAAATTGCACCCTCTTTTGATTAAGTTAACCTTAGTTGGGAGCCTATTCAAAAAGTCTTTCCACCCGAAACACCAGACCTTGAACGGTGCCACCATACTCCAAATTTTTGAAAATGCTTCCTCAAAAGCGTTACAAGGACCAATCAGGATGCGAAAAGAATCAGTTAGATGGAAAAAGCTAGCAACCGAAAAGATCCTTGTGTCGTCGGCTATCCAAACAACCCGATCTTCCCCCCTTCAACCGGACCCGATCCTCTCAAAGCGATTGATAACGCAGTGGCCTGCTGCAAAAATTCCATGTCAGATTCAACCGAAACCGAATTCCTCGGATCAACTGTCAGCATATCGTCAATCGTCAAAAAGCCAGAACTGAAAACTTCTTCCAGCTGGACATTAACAGAATTTGTTTCCTCCTATAACCTCACTGACCTGCCAACAGAAAACGAAGGATCCGCCTCAAAAATTGGGCGACTAAACGGGCTCATCGGAACAATAGTCGGCGAAGGCCTGCTATGAACATCTTCCGAACAGCCAAACTTGTGCATGCCAGAAAGGGAAGCATAAATAACAGCAGAATTAGGATCAAAATTGTCAGCAGAATAATCGACGAGTGCAGCGTCTGCAGCTTGCGCGGGCTCCGAATCGGTGTTGTCAATAGTAACCTCAGAAAAAACAGAACCAGTAGCATCAATAATATGGTTGCCGCTAGTAACAAATAAATCCCCTATGTTACCAAAATTGATGCCAAGGGATCCCCACCTCCATCTCCCTTCAATCCAACCTAGGTTAGTGAGGTTTTCCTAGTGTTGTCATGCATGTATGAACCTAAGTTAGTAAGGTTTTCTAATCCTAATGAGCAAAGGAAAAGAAAAGGGAAGTATAATACAACTTACTTCCTAATGAAACTAAGTTGATCCTAAAGGGGATTAGCATGAAGTTGTGGAGATTAAACACAAAAATGATAAAAACACATACACTTTGAAAGCATAAAGGGTGTAAAAGATATTAAGGTTTAGAGACTTACCTTTACCTCCCTATAAAATAAGGGTTAGTATGATAAACATGAATAAGAAATGAGGTAAACAAATACCAAACAATTCCTAAGGGATCTAAGACCTAAACTAGACTCAATCATAAGTTTAAAGGACCTAAACAGACGCAAAGAAAAAATCCAGCAGCCTATTACAACTCCTAAATGCACAAACAGCAATGAAATGCAATGCAAAATGCAAACAACTTTTTACAGCTAATAATCAGCATGCAAAACAGGTGTAAAAAGTGTGAAAATGCAACAATCAGCATATATTTTACAGCTACTGCCAGAAAACACAACTATGGAAAATGAGACAGATTTGGCTTATTTTTATTTTATGCATAAAATGGATGACAAAATGCACATACATCATGTAACATGATTAAATGCAACATCAACATGAAAGATTAACATGGATTAATGAACATGATTATTTACAATGGCTTGATTGTTAAAGAATGCACAAAACAAATATTCAACAAGTATGCATTTTGAGCACATGAGCATAAGAGCATGAAATGTGAATATGCATAAACAAGAATCAACAAAATGAACATGCAACTTGATGCAAAAATCAGAATTGGCATCAAAGAATTGTGATTAAAGATGCAAACAAAATGCAAAAATATGCATACTCATGATTATGTATTTTTTTTCAAGAATTCATGGCATGGCATTAGAACACTCAAACTATTTAGAACTTACATGTACAAAAAATGATGCAAAACAGAATATGAAACATTTGTTTACATGCTAGTTGATGCATTTGAACCTAGCAACAACATGTATAAAGCACTTGATGCATTAATGAACAAGTAAACACAAATATGCAAAAGTAATGAAACGCATGTCAAAATGACTCGAAACGATGGAATCGAACACCTAAAATGATCCTAGAAATTCTCTAAAATCGTTACCTAATCATACATGAAGATTAAAAGGACAATGAGATACAAATAAGTCATGAAACAAACAAAATTTTCAAAATCAAACAGCGTTAACCGGTTAACGGTATTGGTTAACCGGTTAATGCCCTCAAGTTTTCAAAAATAGGGGCAATTTTCAACGTGTTAACCGGTTAACCAAATACGTTAACCGGTTAACACTGTGCAGAATGCTGAAAAAAGTCAAGAAATAAGCACTTTTGGTCATGAACCTACTTCTAAAGACCCCTAACATATACATGAACAACCTAACACGAATTTTACACTTAAAGATGGTATTTTAACTCCTATTAGCACCTAGAATAAGCTACTATTCTAGCTTCTAACCAAAATAAGTAAAATACGATCAAATCGTAATCAAACGTAAAATGATCAAAACGCAAGCATACAACAAGTAATCGAAGAATGTCATACGGCGAGATGAAGAGAATAAGTTAAAAGTGAAAATTCGGTATCAGATTCACCAACCTACAAAGTGGAGAATTGCGTTGGTGAGTGTTGCGATTTTATCGGTGTGCAAAATGAAGAGAAAACCATGAGCTTCGATCTTCAATCCGCAAGAACGCAAAATAAATGTTGACGCTCCAAATTGCTTCCGATTAGTGAAATAAACACCGTAACTGTGTCGGATCTTCGATAAACCACTGAATTGGTGAAGAAAATGGAGGCTAAGCTTCCGATCGATCGAGTTTCGATGTGAAACTTGATGGATCGTGATGAAGATGAAGCTTTGATGAATTTGGTAATGGAAGAAAATTGAGAGAAAAAGTTGAGAGAAAATGAGAGAGATCAAGTGAAATTTGTGAAAATGAGGATTATTAAGATAAAGTTTTGAGGTTTGGAGTGATTTGAGATTATATAGATGTTAGGTTTGGGGTTAGGTTTAGGTATGGACTTAGCATAAGCACTAGGCTTGGGAAAATAAGGCTTGGAGTTAGGGTTGAAGTTAGTTGAAGTTAGTTAGGATTCTAGAATATTCCTTGAAATATCCTAGAAGGATCTAGAAGGTGGTGGAAATTTCCAAGGGAAAAAATGAAGTGTGTGAGGAGTGTAAGGCAAATGTGAAAGAGGTGAGAAAAATGAAGCGAAAAAGTGGAGCGAAAAATGGGATTAACTAATTTTTGAAGCTTTTTATTCCATTTTCGCATGCGTTAACCGGTTAACGCTATAGGTTAACCGGTTAACGGACCAAAAACCTGATTTTTCCTTTTTTTTGCATGAGAAACCTCAGGAATACGTCCGTACTGTCCATTTTGAGTTGATTTTGATTTTAATCCCTTCTAGGGCTTTGTGGATGACATTGAGCTCCTTGTAGAATCACTTGGCTCTTATTGACTTAGCGGATCGAATTGTTGGATAACTGATCATATGTCATATGCTAGTAACCATAGATGTTATGCTTCATTTTTCTATGCGAGGATGTTTGGTCATGTATGCAATATGCTATTCTATATGATATGAAAATGAGAGGGCAAATTTTGGGGTGTTAAACATTCCATCAATCAAAAACAATTATTAGGGTTTAGGTGAAAAGTCAGAAGTTCTGGCATTTTATCTTATCATAATGACATTCATTCATTCATCTGTGGATTGAGGAATCAAGAGGAGTAACACCATTTTATCTTATGTGTTGCTTGTTGTGCTTTGTTGCATCTTAGACAAAAGGAGTAACACTATTCTTGATCACTTCAAAAACCTCTTGGTAGCCAAACAACGCATTAATTTGCTTGTATCATTTGACGTAATTCTTCGCATCAAAGATATGCAGGTTTGTAGAAATTCTTTCATTGGAAACAGAATTTATGCTACACATTAAGTGTTTATGGATCAGAATCAGACTCTTAATGCCAAATATTAAAACCAAAAAACCACAAATTTGGTGATAACTGGGTTAACACAGTAGGTTAACCAATTATAACAACGAAAACACTATTTCGCTATTATTTGGAAGAACCTCTAACCTTATTACAACTGGTTACCGCTCCGTATTAATCTATTATAACATTTGAATTATTTAAATAACTTTCGACATATTCAACTAATAAAAATTCATTATTAATTGAACCCCAGGATCATGTTTGAAAGTTGAAACCTTAAATCCCATCATAGTGTATGTGAGTCTATTTTGGTGAACCAATTATGATAATGAATCCAAACTATATTTTCAATTCAAACTGTCAAATCATTGCAATTATAAAGAAGCTAGTTATGGCATTAGCGTGAAAGAGCTTTGAAATCAAAAATCAAATAAGGCATACTAGAGTAGACTTTATGAAATACAGATGTGATTTTTAAAATATTTTGATTCTCTTATTTATCTCTCCTTTCATATGTCAATATCAAGGTTTGATTAAACAAAATATGCACATTAGGTTATATTATACCGTAAGTAATTCAACTTTTGTTGAGTTAATAAAAGTTAATTAATTAGACCAAAACAAGACAATTTTTTTTTAAAGTTAAATAAATACTAGTATCATATTTGTTTGGATGCAATAATGGTTCAATTAATCAATCTAAGGTTGAATGATCACAGAAATGCATACTACTGATATGAAAGACTTTTATATAATAGAGATTTGTCTATCTCTGAAGTTTGGAATTATGCACTTCTATCAATCATTAAAGATGCAAAAATTTCTTTTATTAAACAGTTTAATTGATTGTCGTGAAGCAACATCTTATTTATCTATTTAATCAATTAATTTATTAGTTTATTCATTTTTTTAACATGAATTGATTGTTGACATATAATTGAAGAATAATTTTTCAAATTAGGGATTACAAGAGACAGCAAATTATTATTATTATATATAAATTAACAACGAATTTTCACGTTATTTGGTCAAAGAGATAACAACCAACTTGCTTGAAAATTGCAAGAACTTTACACTGTGGGAATAAACATTAGTATTTTATTCCTACCAAACAAAAGAAATGCCAAACTAAAAATTATTCTAAAGAGGAAGTACATGGTTTGTATTTTAGGTAGGCCGAAGACTTACGGGATATTCAAATAAATCGATTATTAAAATAGAATTTTTTTATTTCATCTTATATATCTCTCTCGCATACGATGTGTATTTTTATTGTTGTCTTTCTTGTTTTTGCTGATGTATCTCTGGACACATCATTTTATTTTTTAACGTTGGTTTGTTTCGTAGATACATCAACGGAACGTTGATTTGTTTCTATTTTATGTACTGTAAGATGAAAATAAATTCACTGCAACGTAACAATATTATGTATTGTAAGATAGATGAAAATCGACACAGATGATCATCTGCAACGTAACAATATTATGTATTTTAAGATGAAAATATATTCACTGTAGATCAGCTACAGAGTTTGAGTAATAATTTATACTACACGTAACAATATCATTTGTTTACTTTTTCTTAAATAATGTCTTATAAACTATTATTGTTTTCATTTAATTTTAGAAGCCTTCTTTGTGTCGAAAATTCTTATTCTCGTTTAGCAACCGATAATAGGAGTACCACCAACTTTGTGTTCACTCTACCATATGTCTTAGATAACGTCAAAGAAATAATATTTTACTGTTGATCTTGATTTGTGGCACAAGCTTCGATGGTAGAACTGATATTCACCATGCCTTTTTTGGATATATAACTTATGTTGTCTGCTGTTATTTTGTTTAAATATGAGTTAGAACTATTAGATAACTTATAAAATCGTCAGTGAGGTTTATTATCTGTTAAAATTCCGTAAATGCATCTACGAACTAGTTCCGTAGATGTATCTACGGAAACTTTCAACATAAAAAAAATGGTGCGTCCGGATGTATATCAACGGAACTAGGGGACATAATTGAAAATTCAGCATGTGACTAAGAGATATATGGGGTGAATTAAGAAATTCACTTATTAAAATTATTCATATTTATATTTAAATATGATTATTAAAAACCGATTAATTATTAGTATGATTTAACCAAATCCATATTTTAGATATGTTAATATGGTTTTAATCAAATCCATAATGTGGGTATCCATATCCAAATTAAAAGCCAAATTAAACAAATTTTTTTTATTCTAATTTTTTTTCAAATTTCTGGTAAATAAATAATACTGAAAATTTAACAAAAAAAAAATTCAAAAAAAAAAAGAAAAAAAAATGTTTTTTAAAGTTTTTTTTCTTCTGAAAATAAAAAGAAAATTATTTTTAAAATTAATGAGACTTTGATTAATTAAAAAAAACGTTAAAATACAGTTAAAATACAAGCGATCTTTTAGAATCTAGTAACTAGAAATTCAAGAAAACCTATAAAAACCACTAAGAAAATTAACAACTATAACTCCTTCTATCATTAGTGTACCTATACATTTTCTAAGTCTCTTATTAATATTTTTTTATTTTTGAACATAAATATTTTTTATTAAAATAAAAAGATATTTAATTTTTTGAACATAACTATTTGTTTCCATTTCATATTACTTACTTACTCTCTGCCTCAAATAAACGATTCACTTGAAAAGAAAAAAAAAAGTAAATGTTGTAAAATAATTGTCTTTTTTATTTATTTTAAGTATTATATCAGTTATACTTTTCAATTAAAATATTTAATTTTTAATCTTGTATAATTTTTAATTTAATATATCATAAAGTTAAATGCAGCCATACATAATAAGAGTATTTAAATAAAATTATTTTTCTCTGTTTTATTTATACAGTTATTTTTAATATGTGTGTAACAATCAACTCGATCAATTAACTTTTATTTAAATGAGTGCAATTTTATGTGAAAATATTAATATAAATATTAAAATGAGTTGAGTATAGTTTTGTATTTTATAAAAATGTTTTTTAAAATATGAAAAAGCTTTTAAAATTCTTTTTTTATAAATTGAAAGATTAATTTTGAAATCCTTTAACATAAATATTCAATATTGAAGATTAAAATATATCAAAATCACAATATTTTTAAAATTTATTTATCTAGAAAATATTTTTTATAAAAAATTATTTGAAATATTTCAAACTTAAGTGATTTTATAAAATTTTAATATCCAAAAAAATATAACAAACAAATTTTAATATCAAAAAAAAATTTAATATCCAAAATAACTATTTAAACAAATTTTTATTAAATTTTAAAAATATATATTTTAAACTTTTTGTCAACAAAAATATTTAACATTATAAAAATGATTTTTAAAAATAAAACTAAAATATAACAAACAGACTCAGAATCATGATGAAAACTCAATAAAAAATGAATAAATCCACCACAAATTAATAACATTCTCCTCTTTTCCACGAACAAAACAATGATCCCAGATATATAATTTCCACGTCTCTTTTTTAAAGGAACATAAGAATGATTTTACACGTTATTTGGTGCAAGAGACTATGCAACCTACTTGTTTGAAAATTGGAAAAACTTTAAACTATGGAATGGTACATTGGTTTTTCCAATCAAAAGGAATGGCAAACAAGTCACCTTGAAATTTTAAATGTGTTCAAACTTTGATCCCTTCCTTGTTGTTCGAAGAAAAGAAACTAAAAAGATTAATACTAAAGGCGGGGGAGTACATGGTTCGCAATTGTGATTAGTCATAGCAATTGAAAAATATATTTACACATTACTTTTTCACTTTACCAAATTCTTTCTTAAATGATATGGATAGGAATTTATGTGCACCGAAAGTATAGTTGTTTGTTATTAGTTTTATTATATATATCTTTAATATAAGAAAATTTATTGTTTTGAAAAACTCTTTTTTGCCATTTCTTCTAAATCGGTCACCTTATTAAAATAAGGACAATTTTAGTCTAAAAAATTACTTTTTGTAACTAATGATGTCACTTTGTTCAATTACAACTACATACTTAGTGTATTATACCTTTATTTGCTATGTTTGGTTCAATTGATGATGTCACATGTTTCTAAATCAACCATTCCAATTCAATTTTTTTTTTATCTTTTCTCTTTTACTAAGGCGGATCATATCACATCCATTCAAATTTCTTTTTTCTCTGACCTCTTATTTTTTTACTTTCCTCTTCTCTCACTTACAAAATCATCATTCTCTTCCTTTTCATTTTCTTCTTTCTTTTCTCTATTTCGTTTTCAAAAAGTTCAGATTCTTCTCAATTTTTTTTTCAATTTCTTTTCAAGATTAGGTCTTCTACAATCTTCTTCTCACTATGTGTTCTTCCACATTTTGTTTGTAAACTTTTTGAATCTGTTTTTTCGATAATATTTTTTAAATACATTATGTTTTATGCTTTTTGATTTAGATGTGCTTGTTGTTTGACATTTTATTAGATTTGTTTGAAGGTTTAACTGAGAATTCGAAATAGGTTATTTTGGCCATGATTTGGTGAGATAAAAGGAAGAAGATTAGGGTGAATTTTATGGGTGAAAAATCTGGGTTTAGGTAAAGATGTTGGAATTATATCAATAATAATTAATCATATATACATGTTCTATGTATTATGTTATATATTTTAGTGCAAAATAGAATAGATAATACAAACATGTATATAATTACAAGATCTACGACATGTTAGTATATGAGAGAGGAGATTGCAGGAATACTTGGATCTAATGAGAAATGTTTTGTTGACGGTAATCCTGAAAGTTAGAAAGTGTAGAGATAAGTGACGGACACTTGTTGGCTTGTGGATCTTCCTCAACTGGTACTCCTAATGTCTTGAATACTCTTCAGATAGGGGAAGAGGTAAATTGTTTGTGTACGGTATATTGGGGACCATAGCCTATATATATTGTGATGGCCAATTAGGGTTCCCATTATTCTCAAATGGGTCATCTTGACATCCACTCATATTTGAACCCATATCCAATTATTTAATTAATTAATTAATTAAATAATTCCTAAATAAAATCTAAATAGCCTTTTAACCTTATTTGATCACATAATTTATTCAAGACACTTTATTTGATAAAATAACTAATATAATTAAATAAATATATTTGGCCACATAATTATTGGAATAATATTAAATCCGTAAAATATTCTAACAATCTCTCACTTGGCCAATATATCTTAATAATTAGATCATAATTCTTTAGTCGCGCATCTGAATGTTATTTATCTTTAGATTTCAACTTTACAATCTGGTCTACCTCATACATCAACAATGGGACCATCGCGACTATCGTCACTAACGCATAACGTGACAGAACCCCGATCACTACCATATCAATGTACTTGATAACATAGATCGATATGGATGAGTGGCATGGAAATTTCATGTAATGTGATATCTGAATCATGCCTATTTCCAATTGGTCCAACTGAATTCTTTATTGAGATCAAACTGAAGTTTGCAAATTCAATATTTGCACAAACGATACAGAAATGGTTATAACAATAATAACTTCATAAACTTTATTTCTGCAGATAATCTTAACATTAAGTCTGCATCGATATCAAAACAATATTATAAAACGTAAGGAATTAGTGACTCCCACTAATTAAGGACATCCATAGTGACAACAATCATTTAAATACCTTATATGTCAAGTCTTTGATTAGTAAGTCATCTAACATACCATTTCTATTTATATGTTATATCCTTCAACAACAACAACTTATAAGTCAATAAACTTTATAAAACAATTGTTGAAACATTATCCGACAAACTTATGTCATAATATAACCCGAGTTATCTTTCAAAACCTTATACTATATGAAACCAAGTGACATAAATACTTATAGTTATTTCTTGAATTAGGATACCCATTATATATAGACATCCAAAAGAATCAGAGACGAACATCCTAATGATCTCCAAATCATTTACTCTCTAATATGTGAGCACAAGTTCCTTTGTTCTCTATAACAATCATTATGGTTGTCTCATTTCAACAATTCAAATTTTGAATTTTCGTATCTACCAAATGATCTCATTATATATACGCTTATTCCGGATGTATATACATAAGATTCCCAAAAACCAAAAAAGTATAGAAAAAAACTTTATTTTCTAAATTTCCAGTTTCTTTTATTTTGGACATTGGTTGAGACTTAATAGTCTCCCTTGATAATTGAGACATACCCTAGTTTATTGTCTTTCATGTCAGTTTTATTTTCAACTTTATTGGTATATACATAAATATTTTGTGATAATTGGATGATACCTTGAGAATAATATCTAAAAATCTAAATACCTAACACAAAAGAAATGTGCCCAAGATCTTTCATCGCTAAACTTTTCTTAGAGAGTTCTTGGTTTCACACTACAATCGTATACTATTACTGACTAAATAAAATAAAATCGACACATTAAACTAGGAAGATAAACTTACTCACTGTTCGCTGTGATTTCTGACGAACAACCTCTGGTTAACCAATCTCTCAGAAAACTGGGTTACTTGCAGGACCAACCAAACAAGTCCTAGGACACATGTGCAATTGTTTTGTCGAATTACTCTTAGTGTTGTGAATGATTTGTGGTTTGTTTTATTAATAGTATCAAAAAGTTAAATACTTTGAATTCGAAAGTAAGATAAAGTTGAAGTTAAAACAAAAGTAAGAAAAATGGCGAAAGATGTAAAACTTTGCAGGAAAGTAAATAAAACTGGAGATAAAATAACTTGATGAAACAAACTTAATGATTTAAATAACTTGAAAGCAAAATGGTGTTCAACACATACATTGTTCCAAATATCAGACTCATTTTCTCTCACACTGGGTACTTAGAGTATTTACAGGATTTTGTATAAGTTTTCACACACACATTCTAAACACAAACTATCCTACTTATATACAAACAAAGTAACTGCCTAGAACGGAAAAAATTATGATTAAATGACAAGTGTCAGCCTGCATGCAATTTCCTTCCCTGAAACTTCCATGTGTCCAACTGCCAAGGGTTGCAAATTTTAAATTTTGAACTCTTTCCTTTGGTGACGAAACATTACATCTCTTCATATGTCAAAACGTCGAAGAAGAAACTCTTCAAACTTTACGAACCAACGCTTCTGTCAAACACCTTCCTTCTGTCGAAATGTCGAATGACGCACTCAGCTTGTCGAACACCCAATTATAAACAGGTTCCCAAACTTGGCTTGCCAGAATACTATTTGTCCTCCTGTCGAAGCACTTGAGCTTTTAACCTTGTCAACATCTCTTGAACATCTTCACTTCTCCTTATCCTTCTCTACTGATCATCCTCTCAGCAACAGAAATGACTTCAAGTTCCAAATTTCAAAGTGTCGAAATTATGAGCTTACAAATTGCCCCCCATCAAAGATGTTTTCGACTAATTTGGAGAAATATCCTTTGCTGTCGAAATAACTTCTGACATTATGTCAGTCTCATTAATTATAAAGTGACTTTGTTGAGTCCTAAGGAAACACCATGATTCCAACTTTCTGAAAAAACGTCTTATCTAGCCCACGTTTACACAATCTTCCATAACCCTATATTCTAGCTAAATCATGGCTCCCTACCAACCGTCACCTTTAATCACCACCATTGGATCAAACGCATGTCCCCCATGACCTGAACTGAAAAGTCTTTTCTTTTTCTTTTTTATTTATTTTTATATCCTATCACCTTCTATAAATACCATCTTCTAAAACCTTTCTTCCTTTTCACACTCTCAAACTCTTCTTTCCTTAACACATAAAACCTCAATTAAAACCCTTTTTAGCTTTCTGCTACTCCAACTCCAAGCTTCTCATAACAATGGCGCCTCCAAAGAACATTGTTGACCGTAGTGCTAAGAAAGCAAAGAAGACTGTTGATCTCCCTCCTGCTCATACATTGTCTGGACCCACGCAAGTGAATCAACAACAGTACATCCCAGAACCTCCAAATGAGAGGGAGAAAGCTAGTATCTACAGATCTCAGGTAATGATCCCTATCTTAGTCTCTGGAGTTCACCATGCAATGTTAGGTCCCATCTTTGATCCTAAAGCTGACCCAAATCGTTTAAAGGATTTTTATCCTTGCTATTCTGCCTCTAAACCAATAGCTGCTAGTAAGAACCCTAAGTTTGTCGAAACATCATCTAAGAAACCTGAAATTCCCATAGCTTCGACAGAATTAGACTTGTCCTACTTAAATCAAACTAGGATCTTTAGGAGCCCTCCCCTAACAAAAGACCCTTCAGACTATTTAGCTTGGCTCACTAGAGTCGAAAAGGTCAAAGAAAAATTCTAGAAGAAGACTGGCATTTACGACCTGATTCAGTTGTCGAAAGAAGGCCCACGCTACTGTCAGAATATGCTGCTGGCTTCTTTATATTTCTGGGATAGTACCTACAACAACTTCCTTCTCCCTTGTGATATGGTTACTCCTACCCTTTTCGACATAGCAGCCATTACTGGCCTCAGTCCCATAGGAGAAATCTTTAATCCTGAGCACCTAAATAAAGATCCCATAGGATTCGACACCAAACACGCTAGTTATTCCTTATTCATTGCTTATCACCAAGGCGAAGACACTGAGGAAGTGTCCGACAGAGAACATATTGCTTTCCTTACTCTGTGGCTAGCCAAGTTTGTCTTCTGTACTAGATCACTCCAGGTTTCTAGAAGCTATATTATCATGGATAATCAACTCCATAATGGAGTTGCATTTTGTCTAAGTGAATTGCTTCTGGAAAATCTCTATGAATCTCTGAGTGAGAGTGTGAGCAACTTAAAAACCATCAAAGACAAAGGAACCATCAGTCTCACAGGCCCCTTCTGGATCTTACAGTTATGGTTGAACGCAACCTTCGAAGCCTGCATCCCTATCAAGATGCCAGTTGACGAAGAAGAGGTGAAAGACAGGCGCGTCGAATGGCCTAGGTTAGTTCAACTAACACCTACTGACGAAAGTGTAGGTCTTCGACAAGCCTTCACAAGTTATGTAATGATGTTCGCCAAACGTTACAAGTTCACCCCATCTATGGCACCCTTTGCCAACAGGACTGTGGGTCCCAAATGGTTCACAAGACAACTCCCAGTGGAAAACCAAAAATAAGAAGACTCCTACATATCCATCTGGGAGGCCTTCCTTATGCCAAGACACCTTTTCTCCCACCACAACCTCAATAACACTAAAGTCTCTCTTATTGTCTATCAACCTAACCTGGTGGCTAGGCAATTTGGGCTAACCCAGACGAAGACAAAACCAATCTACCACAAGAAAGGCTCCATTTTGTTCTACAACTCATTTCAAAATTTTGAGAAAAGTCTAGAATTGTACAACAAATTTTTCGACGCATCTTTGGAGGTCTACCCCACCATATTTCGACCAAACTTCTTATGCACTGAAGACTTCGACGTTTGATGGAAGGAGTATTATATTAACAAATTCTTTGATGTAGCAACTCTCAACACTCTCCTGACGAATGCCTTTGCTTTTGTGCAGGAAAAGAAGAAGAAAGGTACAGATAAGCATATCAAAGAAATTCAAAAATTTCAAAAATATTTTGAAACTATTTACAGGCCCAATGATCTTCGTCGAACCATAGGCGAAGCAGCAGTGACTTTAAAACAAAAATTTTCAGAAAAGTTGGATAGGTTGGGGGTGCCTTCATACATTCCACCACATGCACGTTACAACTTTGTCTATACTTCGTTTCCCCCAAAGTTTCCCCCACTCCCTTCTGCAGAATTTGGTGTGGCCTTGTGCCCTCCATTTCCAGATTGGTTTGTGTGTGGATCTCACTTAAAGCTGCTTCGCGAGTCCAGCAAAAAACTTGCCGAACGTGTGGTTCCGACGAAGTATTATTTGGGCAACTTCACAGGGCACCTTCATGTTGGAATAGAACATGTTAGTGTGGAAGAACCCATTCTTGAAGGTGTCGAAGAAATTACATTCCTCTTCTTATTTCTAATTCTTTTATGTCTTATATCAATGTTCATTCAATTCTTTCTCTTTCAGCTGTTAGAATCATCAAGAAAACTCCTGGTGAAGGGACCTCTTCCAAGCAGGTCGAAAAATCACCCATAGCTTCCAAAAAGGTTTCGACCAATAATGACATCTCACTTTTCTTCTCTTTTATATAAACTTCAATATTCTCAATACTGAGTGCATGTCCTTCTTGCACACCTCAGGTCACTCGCACACCAGCCACAAAAAGAAAAATCGAAGAAAAGGAGGCGAATCTCGAAGAATCTGAGGATGAATCTCCTGAGCCTCAACCCCTCAAAAGGAACAAAGGTATGAGAATAAAGACAGTGGCTTCCCAGAGATCCCTTGTTCAGAGACAAACTCCTCCCACTAGTCCAACCAACAAAATCCCTTCAAGAAGTGAAAAAAGTGGAGATTCAAGCACTCACACTGAGATTCCTCAGGTATTATTTTCGACTGCCAATATTCATAGTTTTAACTGCATTGTTTCTTTATTTTAAACTTCCCTTTCCTATTTACTTCAGGTTATCATTGATGTCGAAGAAACTTCCAAGGTTCAGGAAGAGGTTATTCCTTCTGATTCTGAGAAGACTTTAGCTGAACGGCTTCAAGAAGAAACCACTCCAGATACTGGTGTCTATGGACCTCAGACCTTCAGTGATTTCGACATCAGTGACCCTGAGTCCTCTGACAACTATTCTCCTCTTCGTCCAGATTTTACTGTGGAAGAAAAAACTGCCCCAGACTAGGATGTACAACCTTAAGAGCCAATTGATACAACAAATACTGATAAGGAAGCTGTCGGAGAAGAAGAAGATCTGTCGAAGCAACCAGACACAAACTTGAACCCTGGAGGAAGTACCCAAGCTGTTCCTACTCCAACAGAAACTCCAGCAGAAACCCCTTTAAATACGGGTTCGACAAGCTTGTCACATGAGGAAATCGAAAGCTTGAAAGTAAGAAAGCCTCTGGAATATCTAAAAGCTTTACTCAACTCCAGGTACAACTTTCAAGACTCTTCCCACAGCAGCTCAACAGCTTCAGGGGCTACCTCTGAAATTCAACCCATCAGTGTTATCATGGCTGAGATTAAGGCAAAAATACTTGGGGTGGACCTATTTGAGACTCTGGCTGAAAACCCTTCTGCACAATATGATTTGAAGAAACTCCTAAAACAAGCCAATCTCCTGGAGGCTTCGACTGAAGAGAGTCGTCTGGTGATGGAACTGATGTCTATGATTGATTCTGTAAGTGTTGACTTGGTTCGTCAAAAAGAATTTTCTCAGAACATCACAGCCAAATCTGAAAAACAAGTCTCAGAATGGAATGTTGTAGCCTCTTCGACAGACAGAATCTCAGTGCTAAACAAGCTTTCTGAAGATTACTCCAAAGCTGCTGCTGAGTGCGAAAACAACATCCAGGCTTATCAAGCTCAGATTGTTGAACTTCAGAAGAAGATCCTCCAAGAGAAGGAACGTCAAGCCAGCCTCCAACAGCCCAACCAAGAAGAAATTGACAGGGAGCTTCAGAAAGGTCTTCAACATGCAGAAACAGCCCAACAACTCCACAGAGAAATTGACGAACTGACTGTTAGCAAAAGTCTCTGCGAACGTCGAATTCAGCTTCAAAAGAAGAAATTTGACGAACTCAAAACAACTTTCCTTCAACAGTAGTTTGTAATAGAAAATAGGAAATTTTATCACTTTAAGAATTTTAGCATTTTCATATGTAATGTTACTTAACGCCATCTGTTTGGCGAAGACAAGCTTTTGTTTGCAATTTTATTCCATTTCTATCTTTATTTCTTGCAATGTTGGTTTATACTTCTTCAAATATTTGCCATTTATTTTCAGCACTCTCCTGTCTTTTTCCATTTCTTCGACTTCATATGCGCCATTTGAAAAAACTCTTAAAATTTTGAAAGGTCCTTCCCATTTAGGAGACCATTTTCCCATTAATCTATCTTTCTTTTCCATGGGAAAAATTACTTTCCAAACTAAATCATCAACTAAAAAGGTTTTAAATTTTACTTTCTTATTGTAACACTTTTCGACTCTTTCTTTCTGCCTTTTTATTAACTCTAAAGCACGTAACCTCTCCTCATCTAAATCAACCAATTCATCCATCATCATACTCCAATAAATCTCAGATGGAATCTCATGATGCCTTTGAATTCGTATTGATTGTAAATAGATTTCGACTGGTAATATTGCATCATGTCCATAAGTTAATTTAAATGGGGTAGAATTAGTTGCCTCTTTAGGAGACGTCCGACAAGCCCAAAGGATTTGATCCAAAGTCTTGTGCCAATTCCTAGGTTTTTTACCCACATGCTTTTTTATCAGATTTATCACAACCTTATTGGCTGCTTTGACCTGTCCATTTGCTTGAGCATAATAAGGTGTTGAAGTTAGTAACTTAAAACCTGTCTCTTTTGCAAATGCTTGCATGCTTCTTCCAGTAAACACAGATCCTTGATCAGTGGTTATAGTTTCTGGTATTCCAAACCTATAAATTATATGCTTCTGGATGAAGTCTATAACTGCTTCCTGATCTACATTTGTCAGTGGTATGACTTTAATCCATTTGGTGAAGTAGTCTACTCCAACCAAAATGTATTTCTGCCCTTTTGAAGAAGCTGGTCGAATTTCACCAACCAAATCTAAATCCCAACATCTGAATGGCCAAGGCTTTATAATAGAATGTAACTCATTCGCAGGCACATGAGGTATGCCTGCATGAATCTGGCATTCTTGACATCCTTTTGCAAATTCGACACAATCCTTCAACATTGTTGGCCAATACATCCCCTATCGAAATAGTAACCATTTCATCTTGTGCCCTGCCTGATGTGCACCACATGCACCACTATGCACGTTCGACAAAGCTATATAAGCTTCAGTCTCACCTAAGCACTTTAGTAAGACTCCTTCTGCAGTCTTTTTAAACAACTCATTTCCAAAGAGTACATAGCTTAAAGCTCTATACTTTATCTTTCTTTCGACTGTCTGGTTTGGATTTTGTAAATAATCCTTAATAGGTTTTCTCCAATCTCCTACCCCTGGATCATCTACATTGAAAATTTCAAAATTTTCTTCATTACCATATCCCAGTCTTATGGTCTCCAAATCAGATGGGAACAGTCTAGTGGATAATACTTTTCCTCTTACTTCGACAACTTTCTCCATATTTTCCTTCGACACTCTGTAGCCTGATGCCAGTTGAGCCAAGTCATTTGCTTCCTGATTTTCTAATCTAGGAATGTGTCTAAAGGCTGCACTGTCGAATCTCTTGAGGAGTCTGTTGGCTATCACAAAATACATGATCAAATTTTCTTTGACACATTTATATTCTTTTGTCAATTGTTTTATTACCAACTCAGAGTCACCCATTATTTCGACCTCTGTTGCCCCCAATTCCAACAATATTTCAAGTCCAGCAATTAAAGCTTCATATTCTGCTTCATTATTCGAACAGCAACCTTCTATTTTGTACTTGAACTTTGTTGGAATTTTATTAGGAGAAATAATTAATACCCCAATACCTGTTCCATTCTTATGACTGGAACCGTCGAAATATAATCTCCAAGGTTCTCTTTCGACGTATTTTATTTCATCTCCAACTATGGAGTGGTCAGCTATAAAGTCAGCAACCACTTGTCCTTTGACAGCTTTTAGAGGCATATATTTTAAAGAATACTCAGTCAAGGCTAAAGCCCATTTTCCAATTCGACTATGTAGAATAGATTTAGACAACATATGTTTTATTACGTCGAAATGAGAAGATATATATACATCAATGGGTTTTATGTAATGCTTTAACTTTGTACAAGAGAAATATACACATAAACATAATTTCTCTATCATACTATATCTAGTTTCAGCATCATTTAAGACTCTGCTGAGATAATAGATGGCTCTTTCGACGCCATGTTCATCTTCCTGACAAAGCATGCTTCCCAATGTTCTGTCGGATGCTGATATGTAGAGCCTCATACTTCTTTCTCGACAAGGAGACATTAAAACTGGAGGACTTTCCAGATATTCCTTGATCTTGTTGAAGGCATCTTGTTGTTCTTGCCCCCAAGTGAAGCCCTCCTTCTTCAGTCGAAGTAGAGGTGAGAAGGTCTGTGTTTTTCCACTAAGGTTGGAGATGAATCTTCTAAGAAAGTTAATTTTCCCTAGTAGAGACTGCAATTCCTTCTTTGTCGATGGCGCTTTCGCTTCCATTATGGCCTTGGCTTTGTTTTCATTAATTTCAATCCCTTTCTTGTGGACCACAAAGCCTAAGAAATCACCTGCCTGCACACCAAAAGCACATTTAAGGGGATTCATTTTCAAACCAAACTTCCTCATCCTTTCAAAGGACTGTCGAAGGTGGTCAATATGGTTTGAGCCTGAGGTAGATTTAATCACAATATCATCTATATAAATTTGCATAAATGTTTCGATGAAATCATGAAAAATAGAATTCATGGCCCTTTGGTAAGTAGCTCCAGCATTTTTTAAACCAAAGGGCATGACTACCCACTCATATGTTCCTATTGCCCCTGGACACCGAAAAGCTGTTTTTGGAACATCTTCTTCAGCAATAAAAATCTGGTTATAGCCAGAATACCCATCAAGCATACTTAAATACTCATGGCCTGCTGCAGAATCTACAAGCATTTCTGCTACTGGCATAGGATATTCATCCTTAGGGGTAGTTGAGTTTAGATCTCTAAAATCAATGCACACCCTAAGTTTTCCATTTTTCTTAATCACAGGAACAATATTAGCAATCCATTCGACATACCTTGTTGTACGGATGAACTTGCATTTTAGAAGTCTTTCAACTTCCTCTTTAATTTTCGACAGAATTTCAGGTGCGAAACGTCTGGGAGTCTGCTTTATTGGCTTTTTCCCTTCTAGTATTGGCAACTTCAATTCGACCAAATTTCTGTCTAAACCAGGCATTTCGTCATAATCCCATGCGAAGCAGTCTTTAAACTCATTCTGCTTTGTATATTGTTCCTCAATATTTTCTTGAGGATGTTGTTCTTCGACAACTTGTGTGTTGGCTTTAAAAGCCATATTTCTTACTTCGGCCTCAAGGGCCGCTTTGAGTTGTTTTTCGGCTACATAAGCCGTAATCTTTTCCATTGTTGATGCTTCAGTCATTTTCACTGAACTCACTTCCCCACCCAGTTGGGTTGACATGGGCAGTCCCCCAAGTGTAATTTGTCTCCCCAATTATTTCTTTATCCCACTAGAAACCATACGTAGGGTGGAGGTACATGGAACAGTAGGCGTTGTCGGAGGCTGTTAGGTCGAAACCAGCAGGATTGCAAGGTGTTATGTGGGCCAAGTTTTTGTCGAAGTTACGACTAGTGACATTGTTCACATCAGCCATGAAGTAACTTTGGTCTGCTTCTATGTTTTCGACAATCCCATCTGGCCTCCAAATTGCTATCCTTTGATGCATGGATGATGGTACAGCCCCAATTCCATGGATCCACTCTCTTCCCAACAGCAGGTTGTAATTTGCTTTTGATGCTATCACTACAAACATTGTAGGCCTGGTAATAGTTCCTACAGTCAGGTTCAATTGGATCACCCCCAATGTTGTCCCTACCTTACCTTCATAGTTGGACAACACCATATTGTGAGGTTTGGTGTCTGAGTCATCTTTTCCAATCCTCTTTATCATATAATGAGGAATTAGATTCACAGCTGCTCCTCCATCTATCAGGATTTTGTTGACACCCACGTTTTCTACTTTTCCTTTTATGAACATAGGCTTTAAATGAGCCTTCATCGCATCATCTGGCTTTTCTAAGAAAGCATTTTGCTCTTCGACACAGCCATTATTCATTATGTAGTAACATACAGGCTTAAGCCCTATGCTATCATCTGCCATATCATCCTCTTCGTCTTCGACTTCCATTATCCTATCATAGTCTCTGGGCAACACAGAAACCACATTGCAAGTCACGTCGAAGGACGCATCAGACTCTGAACTGAAGTCATCAGTAACTTCTTCGTCTTCTGGCATTTTGTTGTTTATTTTCTGCATTTCTGTTGTGTCACTAGATTTATCTTTCTGAGGGAGTTCTTCTTTTGCCAGGGATTTCCCTTTGCTTATTGTCTGCACACACTTGCTTGACTCAGCTTTATTCTAAACAATCCTTTTTTGTTCTGCAGTTTCTTTTTCAATTTTCTTCTGCCTTTGGAATCTTCTCCATTGGGATCTGGACATAGGATTCTTCCCCTTGTAGTTTTCAGAAACGTACTTTGGCTTTGCTTTCTCTCCCTCCTTTTTCACTTCTATTGAAGCACCCCTGTTCACTTCAAAACTTTTCCATCTCTTCTGACCTTGGGCATCCCTTATAGGTTGGACCCATTTGTCATCGTTCGGTTTGTTGGATGGTTTATAGGTGCTGTAACGTCTTTCTCCCATTCCTTGGTTATGATGTTCCCTTCTTCTTGGGTCGAACCTTTCATTTCTGATTTGTGGGAGTGCTCCCCAGTTTCTTTTCTTTTGGGTCTTTTCTGCTGCTTCTAAGTCATTAGCTGCTTTCCTGTCGAACACAGCGCTGCACCTTGGGCAAAGCATAACTTCTGCGTTCTTCCTCTAGCACCTCTGGATGAATTCGACAAGACTTTCATTTTCTTCTGGGTAAACCAGCTTCTGATGCTTCTCTTGCTGTTTCTTTCCCTTGTTGGTGTCTGGTCCTATTTTCTGAGTGACTTCCACCATATGAATCCCTGCATTCTACTCACTTGTGATCTTCAATTTGTTCATTTTTTCGACTAGCATCATTTCCTCAGGGATATTCTCCTTTAACTGATTCACACTGCCTTTTGGGTGTAAGCCCTTATAGATGTATTTGCAGAACTGTGCAACACCTTCGGCAGAATCTTCTTCAGTTTTGGTGGTACTTCTGTTTATTGGTTCGACAATGTGGACATTGTCAGCAGTCTCTGTTCTTTTGATCTTATTCTGACTAAGCCCTTCAGTGGCCTCTTTTTGGATAATGAGGGCTTTGTTATCTTCCTCCTCCTTATCATTTTTGAAAGAATCTCCCCATCCCGTGGGTTTGATTTTGCTGATGTTAGTTTTGGAGCTTGGTGGTGCTGAATATTTTACCATGAAGTCAAATTTCCCAGTGGGTTCTCCTAGAGTGTCCCAGATCACCCCATGCTCAGCATCTCTTTTACAGTTTTTCTTGTCGAAGCTTCTGCCCACCTTGACTGTATTTCTTTCGTCGAAACCTTCAGTAGTTTCAATGGCGTTCTCCCTGTCGAAGTCTTCAGAAGCTTTGACTTCTTCTTCCTCAGCCTGGTCAGTAAGGTCATCAGCCCCCTCCACCACATTTACATGGGTGTCGAAGCCCTCAGCAGCCTCTATCATGGTGAAGTTGTTGTCGAAACCTTCAGTGGCTTCTACTATTTCAAAGCTTTCCTCAAACATGAATTCCATTTCGACCACATTCACCATTTCTGGTTCAGCATAGTTGGCTTCCACAACTTGCATGGCATTGGAGTCAATTCTCATCTGTTGCTTAGCTTTGTCTCCAAACTTCAGCCTTCCATTCTGGATTGCATTCTGGACAAGATCCCTGAAAAGGTAACATTGAGAAGTTTTATGACCCAAAAAATTATGGTATTTGCAAAAACCTCTCTTTTTCTGTTGGTCTACAGGAGGCTCCTTAGTGCCTGCTGGTTTTATTAACTGACCATCTTTAACTAATAAATCACAAATTTCATCACATTTGGTGATGTCGAATGTGTAGGTTCTTTTAGGGAACCTGTCATTCTTTTCCACTTCGACTGGATTTTTTCCATTCGACGGGGCTAAAACTTTGCAGGAATATGGAGGGCCTTGTTTTAGTTCTGCCAGATCAATTTCTTGCTGGTCGAAAATGACTGGTTCGTCTTCGTCATAATCATCTTCCTGAACTATTCCTACATAGACCACTCTTTCCTTCTTGTTTTAATTTGATCTAAATTTTTCATTCTTTAGCCTTTCTATTTTCCTTACTCTATCTGCTAGTTGTGCCATGTCTCTCAAGTACTGGGTATCTAGTTTTTTCCTTATGGAATAATCCAGACCCCCTGCAGCCATTTCGACTAATTCTTGTTCCGGCACTTGTGTAAAGCATCTGGCTTTTAACAATCTAAACCTATTCAAATAATCATCTATAGGTTCAGAGAATTTTCTTTTGACACTTGCTAATTCTTTCAAACTTATCTTAGTTTGTCCCATATAGAATTATTCGTGGAACAATCTTTCTAATTGGGTCCATGTAAATATTGAAGTTGCAGGCAGAGAAGTAAACCAAGTGAAAGCATTTTTCGTCAAAGAACTTGGGAAATATTTCATCCTTAAGTTCTCATTATTAGCAATCTCTCCGGCCTCTATCAAATAACGCGCTATGTGTTCTATTGTGGACTCACTGGTGTCCCCTGAAAATTTGGTGAATTTGGGGACTTTCCACCTTGGTGGTAATTCTTGTTGCAACACATATTCAGACAAAGGGGAAGTATAACTAGGTCTTTGTAATCCTACGTTTACCCCATTTTGTGCCATTATTCTCTCAACCATGGTTGCAATATTGTTTTCGATAGGCAGATTGTTGTGACGCATTCTCTGCTGTAATATCTCATCAGCATTTTGGTCTCTTTGGACTATTATTCTCCTAGGTTCCTGTCGAATGGGTTCTTCTACATGAGGTTGTTCATCTATTACCTCTAGGCCTCTAGGATTTTCTTG
Source organism: Lathyrus aphaca (assembly GCA_963966055.1). NCBI lineage: Eukaryota > Viridiplantae > Streptophyta > Magnoliopsida > Fabales > Fabaceae > Lathyrus > Lathyrus aphaca. Next base: position 75,989,224 of record OZ014520.1, read on the forward strand.
AGGGTTTCCTAATGGCCTTTGGTTTATAGTGAGTTCTTCTTCGACAGGCCTATTGGCAGGATTTTGATTTAACTGTAATCTCTGCCGTGCTTGAGGGACTCCAAAAAAATTAGCAATGCGTGTCATTTGTTCTGCCAATATCTGGTTCGTTTGGGTAGTATTTTGTATTAAAGGATTGAACACTTCCCCCATTTGTTGTGTCAATGCCTGTACCATATCATGGTTGCTTTCATCCATCTGTTGACGAATTACTTGCGCAGAATGGTTCGTCATAGTTTGCATATGGAAACCTGGTGGAACTTGATTTAATCTACTTCCATTTCCACCATATCCTGATCCCTGCAATGGTGAAGACATTTGAACCATAGCATCAGAAAATAATGGTGACGAATTATGTAGGCTTGCCATCATTGAAGTTGGCATTCCATATGGCTGTTCCCTCCCAGACATGGGCAGAGAATAATTCAGATATGGCCTAAAGGTGTTTCCTCCAGGAGGAGGGGTTCCCATGGGCCTTGAGTGTCCCATGGTGGAAGAACTAAGCGCATTTTGGGACCCTGAATCTGTTGGTATCGAATCCACTGATGGAGGCCTAATCTGTTCTAAAACAGGGCCAGAAACTGCTACTCCTTCTGACGAAGGGATGGGATTGGAAACTGGGATGGTTTTGTTAGGATTGTTTGAAGTATTTGGCAAGTTTTCCATCTTTCTTCCTCTTGTTCTTTTTGGTCTTTCTACGTCGGTTACGGCTAGCTTATCGCTTCTAAGAATCATACAACGCAGCAAGGAACAATTTGTCTAAGAGGATTCTCTATTAATTCTTATTAATTGCACTGGTCCCACTGGGCGTGCCAATTTGTTCGCTGTGATTTCTGACGAACAACCTCTGGTTAACCAATCTCTCAGAAAACTGGGTTACTTGCAGGACCAACCAAACAAGTCCTAGGACACATGTGCAATTGTTTTGTCGAATTACTCTTAGTGTTGTGAATGATTTGTGGTTTGTTTTATTAATAGTATCAAAAAGTTAAATACTTTGAATTCGAAAGTAAGATAAATTTGAAGTTAAAACAAAAGTAAGAAAAATGGCGAAAGATGTAAAACTTTGCAGGAAAGTAAATAAAACTGGAGATAAAATAACTTGATGAAACAAACTTAATGATTTAAATAACTTGAAAGCAAAATGGTGTTCAACACATACATTGTTCCAAATATCAGACTCATTTTCTCTCACACTGGGTACTTAGAGTATTTACAGGATTTTGTATAAGTTTTCACACACACATTCTAAACACAAACTATCCTACTTATATACAAACAAAGTAACTGCCTAGAACGGAAAAAATTCTGATTAAATGACAAGTGTCAGCCTGCATGCAATTTCCTTCCCTGAAACTTCCATGTGTCCAACTGCCAAAGGTTGCAACTTTTAAATTTTGAACTCTTTCCTTTGGTGACGAAACATTACATCTCTTCATATGTCGAAACGTCGAAGAAGAAACTCTTCAAACTTTACGAACCAACGCTTCTGTCAAACACCTTCCTTCTGTCGAAATGTCGAATGACGCACTCAGCTTGTCGAACACCCAATTATAAACAGGTTCCCAAACTTGGCTTGCCAGAATACTATTTGTCCTCCTGTCGAAGCACTTGAGCTTTTAACCTTGTCAACATCTCTTGAACATCTTCACTTCTCCTTATCCTTCTCTACTGATCATCCTCTCAGCAACAGAAATGACTTCAAGTTCCAAATTTCAAAGTGTCGAAATTATGAGCTTACACTCACACACTGAACTTGTAAAACCCAATAATTTTTCATAATATACATCTCAAAATCAAACGAGACAATTACATTATGAAATATTGTGGTATCACTAATGAGACAATTTCATTAAATTATAAATGGATTTTATTTGTTCGTAAACTAAAAACTTTGTATCTATTAACACAAAATTTTCTCTCGTTGCACCATATTGTATATCTTAATGTCGCCATTAAGAAACACTAACTTGATATCCATCTTATGAATCTCCAAAATTATAACAAGTAACAAGTGTCACAACTATCATAATAGAATCTTTCAATCATACCAAATATAATTTCTCTTTTCAGTTAATTCTTTATGACATTTGATGCTCTAGATCTTGAGGATGTTGAGTTTGATCCTCAAGAATTAATTTCTCAATTTAATTGAGAGAAAGAAAAATAATATCCTTATGAGGGTCCAAATTTGCTATATAAATAGCAACTATATGAATTGAGCTAGAACCAATTCTTTCCACTCAGTTTTGTTATTTGACACTATCTCTCCCCCAAACTCAATATTTTCAAGAAACATTACAATATTTGTCTCAAAATATTCTGTAACTTCGGACTAAGGTTTATATTTCTCAAACTTTTCAACAATTCTAGATTGTCACAATTCATGACTGAATTAACTATAATAATATTTGAATTTAAAAGACAAATTGAATCCATTATTTAAAAAAAAGTAAGTTATCATATTAAAACAAAATTTTATTCATTTACCAAATTGTCTTTTAAATACAAATTTTGTAAGCTTATAATGATAATCTAAAATAGTTAAATAATAATAATAAATAATAATAATAATAATAATAATAATAATAATAATAATGTTGGTGATTTTAGTAGCATCAATGTATTTTAGTAGTAATGTGATTTACTACAGACTGATGCAATTATGCGTTAAAGCTTGGAAACGAGTTAGGGTAGTGCGGAGTGCACGCTCGTCAAGCCAACGCATAATTGAATGCGAATAATTGAAACGGGGTTCCAAGTGGCGAAGCCCCTGGCGAGGTGCGGGGCAGCGCCCCGTTGGGGTTCCAAGGGGCGAAGCCCCTGTCGGGGTGCGGGGCAGCGCCCCGTGGGGTTCCAAGGGGCAGAGCCCCTGGCTGGGGTCCCGCTGTCCCGCACAGGTGTGTCTTTTCGTTTTGAATTATTGATCTCCTATATAAGGAGTCATTTGGCCTCAGTTTGCAGACAGATAACAAAATCGAAAACTTTCTACATTTTGAACAATTTTCTTTTGCCAGAAACAAATCGTTCTTCAAGAATTATCCCCACAAAGATTTCGTGAACCCAGGCAAGAATAGGATCGAAATACTTTGTTCGGAAAGTGTACGAACACGATTCTTCGAAGTTATTCTGGATTATCATACCCGCATATCTTACAAATAATAATAATAAAACACAAATCTTCACCAAATTTGCCTCTTTTAAATTGACGTGTTTTTCGACATCATTGAACATTTGTCAGTTTAGATCATATTTTCTTATTATTCTTTATTTGCCCTTATCCTTTGAGGTATTTACCGAATGAACACTATTTTATTTTCTCTTGCTTCAATCTTTTCTTTATTGCACACAATATGAAATTATTATATTAAAGAATAATTTCTAACTTTAATAGTTATAAACTTAATTGTACAAAGAGAATACCATATGCTAAATTTTCGACAAAGTCAAATAATTGATGAAACTATAGCACTTTAGCAAGATTAAATAGTTTTATAATGTGCTTATGATGTTTTCTTTTCTTAGTAATCTTAATGAAAATTCACCACTCCAATGAGAATTTGTCTTTCTCTTTATTGCTTTAGAAGCACTAGAATTTAAAAAAATATAATATAAAAAATTTATGTCATCTTAAATAACACCTCTAATGTCTTTGGATTACAAAACTTTAAGATCATAGACCTGTGAAATTTTGAGTGTACTCACTTTTTAAACTTGAGTCTCACTTTAAATATTTTAATTGTGAGATAATTTGAGTTTCTACATCCCTATGTAAGGTCTATATCTAGCTAAGAACATAATGTTCATATTTTATTCCTAAAAGTTATAACTTTTGAGAATCAAAATATAACTTATTTTGCATATACATAAACTATATCAATTTATAGATTACCATAAAAAAAATGTACTCACCAAAAATACCAAGTGCAACATTCATGTCAAGTCTTTAGACAACAACATCAATTGCTAGTGGTATTTTATTACAGTGATAAAACATTGACAATTAATATTGATAAACAATAAATTCTTTCAATCACCACATGTTTTCCTTATATGTGTGAGTGCAATCAAATAAACACTTGAAAGATTTACACTCATACAACATCATTACTGATACGTGAATAGATTATTATATAGACGTTCATATTTACTTATAAATTAAAAGACTCAAATAAGATACCAAACACACCATTAATTCTCAATCTTTGATTGCAAGAATTCACTATAAACAGTACTCTCACGCAATAATCAAACATTAGTAATAAGTCTGGTCTGATAATGGATGTCTTTGACATCAATCATTACCCACATGGATAACATTAATAATTATTACATATTTACCATCACAAGTATGCAATTGTTTGGCCAAACTGTGTCTTCCTTTTGGCCGACCATAATAGTTCGCATGAACAATTACAGACTACATCTTTTGCAATTCTGATTGAATCAAATTTATACACAGAGATTACTTTTGAAACATGTTGTTTCAATCAACTCAACCAAAATTGCTAGACATTTTAATAAATTCAATGGAAAGAGTCTTAAATTTACGAGATACTACCCACAAATTTAGGTCGTATTCATTTTAGATGTCGTTTAACAATAATAATAATAATAATAATAATAATAATAATAATATTTCTTTAAAGTTCTTAGTGTGAGAATAAATTCTCAATAAAATATAATTTTTTTATGAATTTATACAAATTGCATAATTAAGAAATTTTTTATAAACTTAATAACAATCAACTCAAATAATATAATCATGCTAAATGCATAACTTCAAATCAGATAAATATTAAATATTTATATATCTCAAATAAATGGATGCTATTTATAACTTAATAGTACACCGAATGGATGTTAAAACAATTTTTTTAAACTGTGACTTAGTAGAACAAATCTATATGGACTAACCAGAAGGGTTTGTAATTCATGGGCAATAAACAAGGTATGTAAGTTAGATAAGTCTTTGTATTATCTAAAACAAGCTTCAACGCAATGACATGAGAAGTTTGATAACTTAATGATATCAAATGGATACAAAGTGAATGAAGGTGACAACGCGTTTATTATAAATCTGAGAATTGAATTTTCACTATCATATGTCTCTATATAGACGACTTACTCATATTTGAATCAAACCTTCATGTAGTTAATGATGTGAAATCCTTGTTGTGAAACAACTTTGATATTAAAAATCTCGGAGAAGCGGGTGTAATTCTTGGAATCAAAATCACTAGATCTGAAAAAGGATTTTATTTGGATCAATATCATTATGTGGAGAAGATCTTAAAGAAATATAATTACTTTGGCTGTAAATTTACGTGCACGTTATATAGTCCCAGTGTGAAACTGTTTAAAAACACTAGTGAAAGTGTCAGACAATCAAAATATTTGAGCATCATTGGAAGTCTTAGGTATGCATCTGTTTGTACTAGACCCAACATTACATATGTCGTAGCATTGTTGTGCATGTTTACTAGTAAACCGAGTAATGTGTATTGACAAGATATTGAGCGAGTCATGCAGTATCTTAAAAGTACCATAAATATATTGGTTTACATTATCAGAGATTTCGTGTTGTATTTGAAATATACAATAATGCAGATTGGAATACTTTATCAGATGATTTAAAAAAAACTATTGGCTATATATTTAACATAGTTGAAAGAGTTGTATCTTGGAAATCAAAGAAACAAACTATCTTGGTGTAGTCCACTATGGAGTTTGAGATGGTAGCATTAGCGACTGCTAATGAAGAATTAACTTGGTTAAGATGCTTGCTAGTTGAGATCCCTTTGTGAGAAAAACTTATGTCAGTTGTGTTGATCCACTATGATAGTACCGCGACTATTGCAAAAGTTGAGAACCGTTTTTATAATGATAAAAGCTTTCAAACTAGAAAAAAGCACAACACTATTAGAGATTGTATCTCTAAAGGTGTTTTAAGAGTGGATCATGTACGCACTGATGAAAATTTAGAAGATCCTTTGACAAAAAGATTAGCTAGAGAGAAAGTCCATAATACTCCAAAAAGATGAGACTAATGCCCATAGAGAAATGACTTGCTCATGATGGTAACCTGACCTAAATGACTGGAGATCCTTAGAAATAGGTTCAATGTGTAATAATAAGTTATGAGTAATATGAGATGATCATGCAAGTATAAATAAGTAAAGCATGAATCCTGAAGCAAAAAGAGGATGAGATAATAAAAGCTCTTAATGAGATTTATACTTTGTTTGAGGGAGTACATAGGCTACATGAGTACATAGGATACACGTGCAGGACCATTAAAGCACTGGCTATTAGAATACACCTTAAGAAAAGGTTATGTGCGAGTTTGATTTCTGAGATAAAGTTCAAGACAATTGTGTCACTCTTGTTGAATCAGAATCTGAGTTGCTACACAAAGATTCAAGTCGTAGATACCTTTGTTTATGCACAATCTTAGAAACGTTTGACGTTACTTTTGAAAATAATTTTTAAAATCAAGTGGGAGATTGTTGGAACATTATGTCAATATTCCAATATAGGGAGATGAATTTGAAAAAATTCTCTAAGTCCCACATTGTGTGTAAGTTGAAAAAACTCTTTAATCCCACATTGCTTATGTGAGTATCTTAGTCAGCTTGCATCGTTATGTAAGGAAATTCCATATTTCTTTCCAAAACACATCAAAAACTTTGTTTATTGAGTTTTTCCTTCTTCACTCTCATAACTCTGTGTCTTTTGAATTTTCAAAGCGCCAACTTTCCCCATTTCTTTTTACTCGTTGAATTTTTCAAGTATTTTCTTGAATTCCCTTTATAGAATTATATTAATTTCTCCTCGTTTGAGTTGAGAAATTAAGAGTATTAATTTTTCAATTCTCTTTGAAGAATTATTTGAATTTCTCTTGTTTGAGAAGTTATTTTGAGTGGTATGACCATTATTGAATTCTCTTTGGAAAATTATTGGAATTTATCTTGGTTTGAGAAATTATTATGACCGATCGTTATACTAGATACTACGAGTGATATTTATACCATATTCAAATGGTCTTTGTACCATCAGATGATGTATTTCTAGACCAATTATCTATCGTACAAATAGTAATCGTACAATATAGAACATGATTGTTTTATCTTGGAGACGTCTTAGTAGTTTGATTGTTTTGTATAATTCTGGACAGTGTCACGAAACGTCTTAAAAAGTGCGGCCTAACCCGCACCTCAATTCGATAATTTCTTTTGTGACTGATATTTATCTTGGGAGACTATGGACCGATGTAAACCAAAGAGACCATGAACATCTTGGGAGACTATGGACTGATGTAAATCCAATAGACCATGAGCTTAGACTTATGTATTACAATATGGATCTTAAATTGAAGCTTAGGACCCACCACCCCTATACAGGACAAGCCCAAAGACTGAACCAATTGTAAAGGCAAGGTATGAAACTAAAGCTTATCCCTTAATAAGTCAGAGATTCTATTTCAACATCCCATGAGTCAAACCCAATAAGAAAGAGGGGGAGAATGGTTGTCTATCCATATTGAAAAGTCTTCCAATTCCATGTCACAACATGCCTAAAGGTGAACACAAGAACATCTCATTTTTACCAAATTATACCCAACAAATATGGTACACCTTATTTTGTTATCTCTAGTGGGGATTAACTGAGTTCAGCAAGAACAAATACAACCTAATAGAATACATGAAATTGAAGATAGTTACAAACTTACAACATGCAATTTTATTATATATAAAAAAGATATTCTTCCACCAAATTACAACTAAACTCAAACTTTTGCAACACCAGAAAAACAAATCATTTTAAATAGCGTAAACATTACATTACATGAAAGCATAAATTATAATAAGAAAGTACACAATTGACCTCAGAAAGAGGCCTTTATTCCCCCTTTTCACTTAGCACACCGATCTTAAAATTCAAAGTCATGCTTATTTGTAAAACTCAATGACTCCCAAGCATGAGAAAGCACGGCAAGCAACTTGGAATTTAGAAAATCCAGATAGTTTTCCCAAATTCTGATACTGTTTCTCAGTTCTTTCCCTTCCACCAACAGTGATAAACATGAGATTGTCAAGAGTTGAAACAAGTTTAGATTCTTCGGTGGAAGTTGGTTCTTCCGGCAATAAGAATTCGACGAGAATGACTTTTCCATTGGGTGACAAAGCTTTGTGACATTTGCTTAAAAATAGAATGCATTTATCATCGGACCAATTATGACAGACAGCCTTTAGTATGATGGCATCGCCTTGTGGAACACTTTGAAACATGTCTCCTCCAACATGTTCTATCCCTGCAATTTCTGCTGCGTTTTCAATTACCTGTGGCAGATCAAAATTTATTCCTTTTATTCTTGGATATTTTGATATTATCATTTTCAGATTTTGTCCACTTCCTCCTCCAACATCCACCAATGTTTTTATTCCATCAAATCCTTTATATATTTCTAGCATTCTTTTCATCTCTGTTGCACATACATCCACCATTGACTTGTTAAATACTTTGTTCATTTTCTTGTCTTCTCCCATGTATTCGTACTTTGTCACTCCATGAACTTTCTTGAACAAATCTATGTCTTCGTCAACCACTGCTTCCTTAAAATTCATCCTGAATAATAATTACAATTATTTATCCAAATAAACATCTTTAATTAATTCTACATGCATGTGTTATATATTAAAGAACTTACCAAACTTGTAACAATGCTGGATAACATAGAAATGTAGTGAATGAAGCCAAGTAGCCTCTACTTTCATCGGGGACAAGGTATTTACCGACCGACGAGAGTCCGTAAACTCTCTCGATAGTACCGTCCTGGGCAGTCCGAGTAGAAGAAGTGAGAAGAGAATAACTAGTGAGCAAACGCAACATTCGGTCGAGTCTATTAGACAAGTCGGAGTGTTGGTTAGAGGATGGGAATTGAGAAGCAATTTGTGAGGGGGAGATAAAAGCACCAGGTGGTGTTGCCTTAGAAATAATCTCAAACAAATTGAGATCAATGGCAGCATTCAACACAGCTGGATAAACAAGATTTGTGGTAAGTACCATGGCAGAAAGACAATCACTGTCTTCTGTTTGTAGCTCAGAGGAAACACTAAATTGGTTAGGAAGGTAGGAATCTCCCATTTTTTTGTTAGTAGTTCCTAGGTTTCTTAGTTTCTTTCTATTGTTTTTGTTGTGTTTTGCTTGCTTGATTATTTGCAACCGATATTGTGCTCTTTTTTATAGGCAAAATAAATACTGTGCTTGTGAAATAAATTATTTGCAATTACTTTTTTTAAATAAAATAAATTATCCTTGGTTTTGAGAAGTGTGACTTAGCTAGATTTATTTAGCTCTTTGTTTTCTTTTATTTTAATTTTATTTATTTAGATACTGCTAAACTCATGACTTTTGCATGGATAGTAGGTAGCTTGCGTATGCATGACAACAAGGTGGTAAGATAGGTAGGGGAAGGTTTTTTGGGGATTAAATTTCTTAATTTTCATTTTAAATTCCTATTAAAAAATAATATATTTTATTTTGTACAAATTTTATATGTATGTAATTTTAATTTCTGTTGTTTTCTAAAATTTTGAAAACTGATTAATTATTCTTATACTTTTAAATTTTTGAATAATTTTTTTCGTTCATATTTAGAATATTATAAAATATCTTTTTACTAAATTTTAAAATTTTTTAAAATGAGAAGAATTAAATATGAATTTTTTAAATTTCAAAATATAAGAATAAAAGTAATGAAAATCTCGACTTAGAAATCAAATTTTGAATTTTTTTTTAGAAACTTTTTATAACATTCTAAAGATGTCTGTCAAATAATCATTTAAAAATACATATTGATTTAACAAGAGAGATTAAAACTACGAACATAATAATTTTATAGGAATTCAAATATACTATTATTTTCTTAATAAAAACTAAAAAATAAAATTAAAATATTTATAGGAATTAAAAATATATTTAACTATTTTTTATTTTTTTACCTCCTCAAACCAGAACCTTTAAATGCAAATCTAAACCCAAACTCAATTAAAATAGATTTTTTCAACCAGAATCTTTAAATGCAAATCTAAACCCAAACTCAATTAAAATAGATTTTTTCAATTTTACTTGTTATTTGTCCTACCTACATGGTATAACTTTTTGTGATTGTATGTATTTTTAATACAGTTGGTAGTGGCCTTATTTGTTAGACCTCGTACCTATCGTGTCCATGTAATTTATAAATTTGTATCAATTTGTTTCTGTTAGAAGTAGGTGACTTCCAATATAAAACTCTATTTTCACTAATTGAGTATGTATCTCTTTATTTTATTTTTATCTTCTCTCTTTTATTTCATCATCTTAAAAATCAAATAATCCCAACACCTACCACATATATTTTTAAATTGACATTTAATTGTGTCTTAGATATTATTAGTATTAAAAAAAAACACTTTTAATATATGATGTGAAATTGATATGATATCAGTTACAGAGAGAATGACATCATAAAAACTTTTTATATCGATTTATAATATCTGAGGCGATAGTTGAAATAGTTGAAATAGATTTAGATAACATATATTTTATTACGTCGAAATGAGAGGAAACATATACATCAACTGATTTTATATAGTGCTTTAACTTTGTACAAGAAAAATATACACACAAACATAATTTCTCTATCACACTATATCTAGTTTTAGCATCATTTAAGACTCTGCTGAGATAATAGATGGCCCTTTCGACACCATTTTCATCTTCTTGACACAGCATGCTTCCCAATATTTTGTTTGATGCCGAGATGTATAACCTCATACTTCTTCTTCTACAAGGGGACATCAAGACTGGAGGACTAGCTAGATACTCTTAGATCTTGTCGAAGGCATCTTGTTGTTCTTGCCCCATGCAAAGTTTTCCTTCTTTAGTCGAAGTATAGGAGAGAAGACTTGCGTTTTTCCACTAAGGTTGGAGATAAACCTTCTGAGAGAGTTGATTTTCCCTAGCAGAGACTGTAATCCCTTTTTTGTTGATGGCGCTTTCGCTTCCATTATGGCTTTGGCTTTGTTCTCAGTTATTTCGATCCCTTTTTTGTGGACCACAAAACCTGAGAATCACCCGCCTGCACACCAAACTTCCTCATCCTTTCAAAGGATTGTCGAAGATGATCTAAATGATTTTTTCCTGAAACAGACTTGATTACAATATCATCAATATAAATTTGCATGAAAGTTTCAATAAAATCATGAAAAATTGAGTTCATAGTCCGTTGGTAAGTTGCTCCAGCATTTTTTAAACCAAAGGGCATTACAACTCATTCGTAAGTCTCTATTGCTCCAGGGCAACAGAATGCTGTTTTAGAAACATCTTCTTCTGCAATAAAGATTTGATTATAGCCAGAGTATCCGTCTAACATACTTAAGTACTCATGGCCTGCTGCAGAATCTATAAGCATTTCTGCTACTGGCATATGATATTCATCATTTGGGGTAGCTGAGTTTAAGTCTCTAAAGTCAATACATACCCTTAGTTTCCCATTTTTCTTAATTACAGGCAATATATTTGCAATCCATTCGACATACTTGGCAGTGCAGATGAATTTGCATTTTAGAAGTCTTTCGACCTCTTCTTTTATTTTTGACAGTATTTCTGGTGCGAAGCGTCTTGGAGTATGTTTTACTGGCTTTTTTCCCTCCATTATTGGTAGCTTCAATTCGACAAAAATTCTATCTAAACCATGCATCTCGTCGTAGTCCCATGCAAAGCAGTCTTTGAACTCTCTCAACAAACGGACTATTCCAACCTTGAATTGAGGGTCCATCTTTGCACTTATGTAAGTTGGCCTTCTTTCTGCTCCCAGTCCCAGATTTATTTCTTCCAATGGATCCTGCGCCACCATTTTCTTGTTAGTTGACACTGGGTCTTTTTTGAACCCTAGGGGTTCGTCATCATAGATGGCGTCGAGCTTCTGGTGTTGTCATTCGCCCAACTGGTTGTCATCATAGTCTTTGTCAACGTCCCTTTGAGGACGTTGTTCTTCAAAATTTTCTTTGTTGGCTTCGACGACCATATACTTTACTTCGGCTTCAAGAGCCGCTTTGAGTTTATTTTCGGCTATATAAGCCGTAATTCTTTCAAGAGTTGTTTCTTCAGTCATCATCATCAAATTCACTTCCCCAAACTGTTGGCTCAATAGGAGAAGTTCCCCATATGTGACTTGGTTCTCTTATTACTTCTTTGTCCCACTGAAAGTCATGCGTTGGATGAAGATACATGGAACAGTAGGCGTTGTTAGTTGCCTTCAAGTCGAATTCTGTTGGACTGCAAGGAGATATATGAGCCAAATTCTTGTCGAAACTTTGACTGTTTGCATTGTTTATTTTAGTCATAAAATAGCTTTGATCTGCTTCAATATTCTCAACAATCCCGTCAGGGCGCCAGATAGTTATTCGCTGGTGCATTGAAGGCTCATATTCCATGAATCAATTCTCTTCCAAGTAGTAAGTTATAATTCGCCCTTGAAGCAATGACTATGAACATTGTTAGCCTTGTTATGGTCCCAACAATTAAGATTACCTGGATAACGCCCATGGTAGTTCCTACTTTCCCTTCATAATTTGACAGCACCATATTGTGAGGCTTTGCGTCAGAATCATCTTTCCCAATCTTCCTTAGCATGAAGTGAGGCATCAAATTTACTGCAGCTCCACCGTCCACCAATATTTTATTTATACCAACATTTTTGACTTTTCCTTTGATGAATAAAGGCTTCAGGTGTCCCTTCATTGATTCATTTGGCCTTTCAAAGAAAGCGTTCTTCTCTTTGATGCAATCGTTATCCATCACATAATAACACACTGACCTAGGTCCCATTGTATTGTCTTCCATGTTCTCTTCTTCATCTTTGACCTCCATAGTTCTATCATAATCTCTGGGAAGGACAGACACCACATTGCATACCACATAGAATGAACCCTCTGAGTTAGACTTGAAATCATCAGTTAGTTCATCATCTTCTTGCACTTTGTTGTTGAGTTTCAACATCTCTAACATGTTGCTTGGTTTATTCTTATGGGAAGGTTCCTCTTCGCCTGGGGCCTGGGCAGTTTTGCTTGATTCTGCGTTGTTTTTGTTTATACTTTCCTTTTCGATCATGCTTCCATCTGCAACTTCTTTTTCTGCCCTCTTATTCCTTTGAAATCTTCTCCATTGGGATCTTGACATATGATTCTTTCCTTTGTAGTTCTCTGATGGGTATGGTCTTGGTTTTGGCCTTTCAATCTCCTTCTTTCCTTCTACCGAAGATCCTCTATGAATTTCAAATTTCTCCACTTCTTTGGTCCTTGAGCATCCCTAATGGGCTGGACCCATCTATCATCAACAACTTTGCTAGATGGTTTGTAAGTGTTGTAGTTTCTTTCTTCAAACCTATGGAGGTGGTGCTTAGTTCTTCTTGGGTCATATCTTCCAGTTTTGATTACTGGGATTGTCCCTCATTTTCCTTTTTTCTGGGACTTATACACTGCTTCTAAGTTTATTGCTGCCTTCTTGTCGAAGATTGCACTGCAACATGGACATAACATCACTTCAGTCTTCTTCCTTTGAAACCTTTGGATGAATTCTTCTAGATTCTCGTCCTCATCTGGATATGTCAGCCTCTGATGCTCTTCTCGACGGTGATCCTCATCAACTTTCTCTTGGATTTTCTGGGACAAGTCTACCATGTTGATGTCTATTTTATGTCCATCAGTAATACTTAATTTATTCATTTTTTCAGCAAGAGCTCCTTCGAATTCAACCTGGTTCTTTGTCAGGCAGAAACTTTTCTCTCCGATTCGTTGCTTTTTAGGATCCTCCATTGTTCTGCGCAGGATGTCGTAAGTGGCAGGTTTTACAGGGTCTTCAGCAGCTTCTACCTTGATTCTGATGATGTCCTTATTGACAGGTCCCTTCAGAAACCTTCTTTTTGACGCTAAGGAAATTGTTAGCTATCTCTCCATTAGTGCTTGCAGGAACATCTTCCCATCCAGTTGGTTGGATTTTGTTTATGTTAATGCGAGAGCTTGTGGGAACAGTGTATTTTACTAGAAAATCAATTTTTCCAGTTGGTTCCCCCAAAGTATCCCATATTATTCCATCTTCAACCATGTTGTTGTTATTTCCTTTGTTGAAACCTTCAGTAGTTTCCAGCTTTTTCTAGTTATCAAAGCCTTCAGTAGCTTCAATTTTGTCCTGACTGTCGAAACCCTCAGTAGTCTCAACTTTGTTTTGACTGTCAAAACCTTCAGTAGTCTCAACTTTGTTGTGATTGTCGAAACCTTCAGTAGCCTCAACTTTGTTGATGTGGTCATTCAGTTCCTTAACATCAAGATATTCAGTAACCTTGATCATTATTGGCATAGTCACGCAATCTTTGGATACTTCTTCCACTTCAGGATGATCTGGGAGATCATCAACAATCCTCACCATGTTTATGTGGGTGTCGAAACCTTCAACAGCTTCTATCAGTTCAAAACTATCCTCAGACGTCTTTTCGACTTCGACCATATTCACAATGAATGGTTCAACATAATTAGCTTCGACAATCTGCAAAGTATTTGAATCAATCCTCATTTTTTGTTTTGATTTGTCTCCAAATTTCAGTCTTCCATCACGGATTCCATTTTGAACAAGATCCTTGAAAAGGAAACATTGAGAAGTTTTATGACCCAAAAGGTTATGGTATTTGCAAAAACCTCTCTTTTTCGGTTGGTCAACAGGAGGCTCTTTAGCGTCTGGTGGTTTTATTAACTGACCATCTTTGACCAACGCGTCGAAACTTTCGTCACACTTGGTGATGTCTAACATATAAGTTCCTTTAGGAAACTTATCATTTTTTCTGGTTCGACTAGATTCTTTCCATTCGACGGAACCAGTACTTTACAAGAGTATGGTGGGCCTTGCTTTAGTTCTGCTAAATCAATTTCCTGTTCATCGAAGTTAACTGATTCATTTTTGTCATAATCATCATCTTGACATACTCCTACATAGGCCACCCTCTATTTTTTACTTTTATTTTCTCTAAGTTTTTCAGCTTTTAACCTTTCGATTTGTCTCACCCTATCTGCTAGTTGTGCCATGTCTCTCAAATATTGAGTGTCAGTTTCTTTCTTATAGAATAATCTAGACCTCCTGCAGCCATTTCGACTAACTCTTGTTCTGGAACTTGTGTGAAACATCTTGCTTTTAGCAATCTGAACCTATTTAGGTAATCATCTATAGGCTCTGAAAATTTTCTCTTGACACTGGCTAATTCTTTCAAACTTATTTTAGTTTGTCCCGTATAAAATTGCTCATGGAACAATCTTTCTAACTGGGTCCACATATATATGGAGTTTGTAGGCAAGGATGTAAACCAAGTAAATGCGTTTTTTGTCAAAGAACTTGGGAAGTATTTCATCCTTAAATTTTCGTTGTGGGCTATTTCCCCTGCTTCGATCAAATAACGTGATATATGTTCTATGGTGGACTCGCTAGTGTCCCCTGAAAATTTGGTAAATTTGGGGATTTTCCACCTTGGGGGTAATTCATATTGTAGAACATATTCAGATAATGGGGAAGCGTAATTAGGCCTTTGTAATCCCACATTTACCCCATTTTGCGCCATTATCCTTTCGATCATGGCTGCCAAATTGTTTTCGGCAGGCAAGTTGTTATACTATATTCGCTGTTGTAAGACATCATCAACATCCTGGCCTCTCTGGACTATTATCCTCCTAGTCTCTTGTTGGAAAGGTATTTCGACATGAGGTTGTTCGACTCCTCCTCCCTGGTTCCCTAGGTTGGGTTGGGGATTGTCTAAAGGCCTCTGATTTATTGTGGGTTCCTCTTCGACATTCACTACTGGGTTCCGAATTATTTGGTCTCTTTGTCGAACTTGAGGGACGCCAAAAAAGTCAGCAATACGCGTCATCTGCGCTGCCAACATTTGGTTTGTTTGGGTAGTGTTTTGTATCAAAGGATTAAAAACCACTCCCATTTGTTGTGTCAACATTTGGACCATATCATGATTACTTTCGTCCATTTGTTGTCGTATTACTTGCGAAAAATTATTTGTAATTGCTGGCATTTGGAATCCTGGTGGGGGTTGATTCAATCTCATATTCCCAACAGATCCTGATCCTTGCAATGGTGATGACATATTCAATAAGGAATCAGAATAGACTGATGATGCGTTTTGCAAACTTGTCAGAGTGGTGGTAGGCATCCCATAAGGTTGTTCCCTACCAAACAAAGACATTGTAAAGTTCGTCGAAAAAGGCATATGAACGTTTTCTATAGGGGGAGGCATTCCTATGGACAATTGGTGTCCCATGGATGAAAAACTATGTGATAACGAGAAAACGCATCGATTATATTGCTAGGTTTCATTAACGTTTTATCGCATATTCACCGTTTTAACACTCGATTTCTCGAGTTTTTCTTACCATTTTGCAGGTACATCATTATATGGAGCTAAATCATGAATTAAGAGAAAAAGGAACAGAAGAAACCATAAAAAGATGAAGAAATGAAGAAGCCTGCAAAAGACTGCATAATTTGTTGCAGTCACGGTCGTCACAAGGGTGTCACGACCGTGACACCCCAATTTGAGCCATCACGACCGTAAGAGAGTGGTCACGACCGTGACACTTAAAAACCACAAGTTACGAACGTGAAGACCTTGTGTTGCACCCCAAAATTTGCCCTCACAATACAAGACTTTGTGTGCTAAGAAGGTTCACAAGGTTCACAAGTTCTCAATGCTTATATAACCTTTCATGAGGTTCACGAAGTCTACAAGTTACTTTATGAAGATTCACAAGGTTCACAAGTTTCTCAACATCTTCAAGACCTTTCATGAAGTTCATGAAGTCTATAAGTCACTTCTTGAAGGTTCACAAGGTTCACAAGATTCACAATGATTACAAAGCTCCCCTGAGGTTCATGAGGTCTGCAAAGCCACTTCATGAGGTTCACAAGGTTCACAAGCTTCACAATACCTCCCATTAGGTTCACAATACATTTTATGATGGTTCACAAGGTTCACAAGGTTCACAATTGGTCAGAAGAGTTGACAAATCCCTCAGACAATGCACCTCCTAAGTAGTGTATCCAAAACTAGGGTTTTGACTTTAATCAGGCTAAATGGACTTCCAATACCTCAAGTGAGCTTCATAACATCTTATATGTGTATAAGAACCCCTATGACAAGTTTCAAGACTTTTCTCAAAAGTTTGCTCAGTCAGATGATCAGATAAGTCAAAATCAGTCAGTGCAGTTAAAAAGTCAAACTGAGGTCAACTGTGGTCAAACCAAAATCAAACTTCATGATTTTTTGCCAACATCAAGTATATGAAGTAAAATTCATCATTTTATCAAGGGTTGATCATGATTCATCAAGGAGATTCCAGATCATCAATAATCAGGAGTTTCTAGGGTTTCCTCAGTAAAAGTCAACTGAACTTTGACCAGCCATAACTTTCACATACTTCATCACCAAGTCTCCATCTAAAGCTAATTTTGAAGGAAATTGAATTCTCTACAACTTTGATGTTGAAAGTTAAGCCCAAAAATGCTTCATTTGGAAGATATGAGCTAAGACATTATAGGTCATTTCAAAAGTCAACAAAAAGTCAACAACTTCAAAAGGGCATAACTTGAGATTGGTAAATTATATGGACCTGAAACCAATGGGGTTGTTTAGAGGACTCTTCAAGCTTTCCAAAAAGTCCAAGAACACCCTCATACCTTTAAAATTGATGGAGATGTGCCCTTGCAAATTTGGGAAAATTTGTGATGGTTTATGATGAAAATGAGGGCCTAAAAGCAATTTTCTCCAAATGGGCTAGCCAAATTATGACCCAACCCATACAATAACATCATGCACGAAATTTCCATAATATTTTCATAATTTTTATTTTATTTAATTAATTTATTATGATTTTTTATACTTAAAATCATTTTAAATTTAAATAAAATATTAAAAATGAAGATTTATTTTTGTGATTGATTTTAGAAAGTCTTAATTGGTGATTAGAATCAAAGAGGAATGGAATCATGTGATTGATACAAAAATAGCAAGTCTTCATGAGCCAATATTTGAAATTCAAAGCACCATCTTTCCCAATCTTTTTAAATCAATTTTTCCACATGATCCATCAATTTTTTAACCTAGAATCATTCACCTATATATGCTGATCATAACCCTAGCCTCAGACACGATTTTCCAGCAGCCCAAAGGTAAGTTCCAAAACTCAAAAATTCAAGCAAAAGTGAAATTCGGATTCTCTCTTCTAAGGCTCTAAAAGGTAAAATAAGAACATGGTTGGCTTCCTTGGACATCAGGGATCATGAATCACCATTCATAAGCATTCAAATCATGCCCTAATGATGAACCTGAAGCTTTGTTCATGCTTGAAAATATTTTTTCGATTACATCAATTCCTTGCATTTAAATGGATTTTGCTTGGCTTATGTTGTTTGTTGTGTGATGTAGACTGTTTCTGGGCAGGAAAACTCAAGGAACCGTGGCTAATTCACAAGATGCCATAGTTAGGGTTTGGACCTAGGTTTAGGGATTTTTGATTTAAGAAACTTAAATGAATTCTAAGAACATAGGATTAATCCTGTGAATGCCTGGATCATAATGTTGGTCTTAATTTTGTGAAATTGTACTGTTTTGATGGTTATTGATATTTGTAGGTTTTGCTGGGAATGTTGTTTTCGCAGGAAAATTTGCAACAATATTCGCAGGTGATTTCGAAGGTCTCAAGGAAGAAGAAGACTGCTTCCCGCGCGTCTGAGAATTCAAATATTTATTAACATATTTTATGTTTAATTGTTGGATTGACTTCACAAGCGCGCAGCTTGTCTTGATGGTAAAATTGGTTTGTGTGTATCTTGTGGGCACCGGTTCAACTCTTGGCTGGCGCATTTTTTTTTCCACTTATTTTTCCAGGTTAAACATACATAATATATTATGTATTGTTGTGAATCCACTAGCAGATGGGCTCTCCCAGCCAGGCGGTCATGTGCGCGTTTGCTATCTTCAAAGGTCCTGGGTTCAACACCACCCCAGGCCTTTTTTGCTTATATGATTTCTTCTGATTTTTCCAGGTTATACATAAAACCAATTTTTCCCCTTTGTTTGCTACCTGCGCCTGGCTGGCTTAGTGGTTGGTGTTGTTGCTGGTAATCAGAAGGACGTGGGTTCAAGCCCCACCCAGGTAAGTTTTTTTTGCAAATTCTTTTTATTTTAATTTCTTTAATTAATTAGTGTTATTGTTTTCTTAATATTAATAAAAATTAAATTATGCATGTATATATATTTAAAAACAATCTTTATATATTTTTTTTAGTTCAAACTTTTATTTTTCTCAACTTAAATTATTTTCCTTGATATATAATTAAATTGTAAGATATATGTTTATTTAATAATTTGTATAAACCCTAAAAATATTTTTCTAACAAAACTCTAATTTATAAAAACTCTAGTTATTTATTTACTAATTCTTAATATAAATTATTATATATATATATTTATTGAATATAATCTCTAATATAATTTTTGGCAATAATCAATAAAAAATTAAATCTTGTAAATATGCTTATAATTTATTTTTCTCCTTATATAATATGTGAATACTTTTATAATTTTTGTTTATTTAGAAATAATTGAATTTATAATAAGTAAGTTTTGTAGTTATAATATATTTAAAAATAACTTAATAACTTGTAAAATTAAAATAATTGTTTGCTCATATTTTTTCTAAATATAATTGTTTATATTAAAAATTGTTGATCTATTATTATCATAATTTTGGTTAATTTTATTTATTATTGTTATTACTAACCATATTATTTATTTTACTTTATTAATTTTATTAATCTTTATTATTTACTAACCATGCTATTATTTATTATTATATTTTTATGTTTCTAACCTTGTTTGTTATTTCTAATTATTATTATTTATCACTAACCCAATATTTATTTATTTATTGCTTACTATTTTGTTTATATATATATATATATATATATATATATATATATATATATATATATATATATATATATATATATTTTTTTTTTTTTTTTGCTTATTATTTAATTTGCTATTTATTTTGCTTATTATTATAATTTTGTAATTGCTTCTTGGATGTAAATTTTATAATTATTTAATTATTTTTGCTATGGTTAGTAATTAGGGAGTGAAAAATATGTATTTCATTTAAAATAAATTAGATCACTTTAATCAAAGATAATTAAATTAACACTCACACACGTAAGTCGATTTTTATCGCCGTCTTACTTTCTAAGGTTATCCCTCAAGTTGCCTACGAATAATGGTCAAGTGGGGTGTATAAAGCAAGTCCCTAAAGTAAAACATCATCAAGTCCCTCATGGTTGCCTTTACGAATCGAGTCCCTTCGAATAATGATGATAGTCCCTCCTATATGCTAATTACACCCCACAGTTGCCTTCATAAAAACATATGTCCCTCTCATGTCCCTTACATCCAAGGTAATGACTACTTACTCCTTAATAGTAGGGATAGTCTTACCAATGAAAGGATAAAGAACAATAAAGACTTTAAACTTTAGGGTAGGTTCCTCTTATGTACTTGCTCACTTCAAAAACTTTTCAAACTCTTCAAACAAATTTTCAAACAAGTTTTTACACATCCGTACATGGATTATTATTAACTATTCTGAAAATTTTTCTATTCACACACTACACTTTCAAAAACAATTTAAAGTGAGCTAAGTAACTAAGAGCCCATGGATAACCATGGATGTAAAGGGTGCTAACACCTTCCCTTTACATAACCTACCCCCCGGACCCAAAATATTCTCTCAAGGTCTTTCCTGTTCTTTTATACCCTTTCCATTTGGATAAAATAAAAGTCGGTGGCGACTCTTGCTATCCGCAACATTATTTAAAGTCAGTTCTCCCACCGTGTTACACCTTGTCACGACCGTGACAAGGGTAAAATTAGGTTTTTGACTCAGACTACGTCAAGACATTACGTGAAGACCATTTCTCCTATTTTGTTGCCACGTTCCTGCATTCCTTCCACAAATTCAGCAAGGCCCATGCAACAGAGGTCCAAAAATCCAGCCCATTAAGGATTCTATAAATAGTACAAGTTCTATGAACAATGTACAGAGCATTTTTTATTCAAAATTCCTGCGGAAGCTCTGCCGAACTGTATTACGAACCAGCTTTTATTTTCTGCATTATTTTCTGTTCTCATTCTTATTGTATCCAAACCCGCCATATAAAAATTTCCAACATCAGGAAATTGTTATACATTTATTTGTTTCTAAACCTTCAGCATTCGTTTATTTTCAATTTCTGCCAACAACTCCAAGCTTTCCGGTCTGTGGAAGAAGGAGTCTGCTCGAATATTTGTTAACCAGGTTTTTCATTATATTGCAATTTAATTATTTATAATGTTTATTTATTTTTCTGCCATGAGTATTTTATTATTAAATTTTCTGTCTCTGTCTGGTTCAACATCGATGAGTAGCTAAACACCTTAGGGCGGTATGTAGTTATAACAAACTTAACCGGTAAAATATAACCATAGGCTAAAAATAATTAATCACTTAACATTCTGGCTGATACTTTTTAATTAAATCGACCTTTTCGTTACGAGAGTAAGAAAAGAGTATTAGGTTAGGTCAAGACCACGAGAGTGTGAGATTTTAACCAGATAGCTAAAGTTAGGCATTTAAATTAAACACAGCGAGAGCGCTTTAAAATAAATTAGAATTACTTAGTTTCCAAAAATTACCTCTAAACACTTATGGGCTAGCGAGAGCAGGCATAGGGCTTTAGGGATAAGATCTGATATAAGACCACGAGAGTGTGAGTTGAGGGTATTTAAACGGGTAATCTCTACCGAATAGATTAAGTAAACACCTTTATAAGCCTAGGTTAGATTGACCCACCTAAGTTAGTATAATTACATACCGACCGCCTTAGTATTACTTTATTAAAACTTAAATTTAATTCCGCCTTTAATAGTCTTAAAAATCAACAAAAAATCGTGACAACCATTCGCCTTAGCTAAACTAGAAGTTCATCTAGCACTAAGTAACAATAGAATCCCTGTGGATCGATAATCTTAAATATTACTTCGATAGGCTGTGCACTTGCAGTAAGATACCGCTAGATGCATAATTAGACACGTCTTTAGCCCATCAAGTTTTTGGCGCCGTTGCCGGGGATTCCTTAATTTAGTTACTAGTGCATTTAGGTAGCATTGTCTAGACTAAGGTATCAACTATTTAATTTAATCTAATTTCCGAGTGTATGCCAAGTACTCGCTCTAAAAGCGAAGACTTGCAACCTCTAATCCCTGAATCGGAACGCTTCTTACACGTAAGAAGACGTATATTCGATTACGAAAAAAGTTACAGTATTCCAGATCTTCAATTAGATCCGCCTAAACCAGTCGTAAAATCAAAGGACGCAGAGATGGCTGAAGAACAGACTCATCCACTCAAGTATTACGCTAATCCTTCGCAAGCTGAACCGCATTCACGAATTGCAGCGCCGGCTATCAACCGAAATGATTTCGAACTAAAACCTTCGTTGATATCAGCCGTGCAACAAAATCAATTCGCCAGAAATCCTACCGAGGATCCGAATCTTCATCTTTCGATCTTTGTGCAATATGCAGATACCGTAAAAGCCAATGGAGTTACCCAAGAAGCTATTAGACTACGTTTATTTCCTTTTTCGCTTCGAGACAGAGCAAGAGCTTGGCTTCAGTCTCTGCCTTCAAACTCAGTAACTACGTGGGAAGAACTTAAGAGAGTTTTCTTGAATAGGTATTTTCCACCTAGCAAGACAGCTATGCTGAGAGCTCAGATCAACGGATTTAAGCAAAGAGAAAGTGAATCATTATTCGAAGCTTGGGAACGCTATAAGGATCTGCTGAGACTTTGTCCACATCATGGATTAATAGAATGGATGGTCATCCATACCTTCTATAATGGACTCTTGTATAATACAAGAATGACAATTGACGCTGCCGCGGGCGGTGCATTGATGGACAAGGAATATAATGATGCCTATGCACTTATCGAAAGTATGGCTCAAAATTATTACCTTTGGGGAAGCGAGAGAGTCGCAACTGAGAAACCAACAAAGGGAGGTATGTACGAAGTAAGTAGTATGGACCAAGTCAATGCGAAGTTTGACTAACTAAGCCAAAAGATCGATAACTTGGCCATAACACCAACAGCCACCGTGGCTGCAGTAACACCTAACTGTGAGTTATGTGGAGTCCCAAGACACGAAGTTTCTGATTGTCAACTATTGGCAGGAACTCCCACTGATCAAGTGAATTATGCTCAAGGAAACCCTTACTCAAACACATACAACCCAGGTTGGAAGAATCATCCGAACTTCTCCTATAAGAATAACAATGCTTATTACGCACCAGGTCAAGCACCAGCTACATCACCAGGATATCAAAAGACTGCTCCTAATATCCCTAGAAAATCGAACCTTGAATTGATGATGGAGAACTTTATAGCTAACCAATCTCAAACAAACAAGGACTTCTTAAACCAAAACATTCACACTAGTGAGCAGATTAAACAATTAGTGAGCAAAGTAGATGCATTAGCTACGCATAACAAGATGCTGGAAACTCAGATTTCACAAGTAGCTCAACAACAAGCACCTACTGCTGCACCAGCTGGAGTTTTCCCTGGACAACCTCAACCTAATCCGAAAGGACATGCTAACGCTGTAATATTAAGAAGTGGCAAGGAACTTGACGGACCTACCGATCCAAGACTTGACAATCCAGCCATGTACCAAAAACCGGATAAACCGACTGAAGTGGTGAATGATCCAGAAGAAAAGGAAGATGATAATCAAGAGGTAGTGGAGAAAGAACAACCTTATGTGCCTCCACCACCCTATAAACCACCAATTCCGTACCCTCAAAGATTAATAAATTCCAAGACGACGGGTCAATTTAAGAAATTTGTCGAACTTCTGAAAAAGTTGAATATTACTATTCCGTTTACAGAAGCAATTACCCAAATACCCTCGTATGCTAAGTTTTTAAAAGAAATCTTATCCAATAAGAAAAAGATAGAGGATAACGGAACAGTTACACTTACTGCCGAGTGTAGCGCCATAATTCAGAATAAAATGCCTCCTAAGCTAAAAGATCCAGGAAGTTTCTCTATACCCTGTGTAATAGGAAAATTCGTCATTGACAAAGCTCTATGTGATTTAGGAGCCAATATCAGTGTTATGCCCTTAACGATTTGCAAAAGGCTAGACATGGGAGACCTAAGACCAACTAAAATGTCTGTTCAACTAGCCGATCGCTCTGTTAAATATCCTGTAGGCATACTAGAAAACGTCCCAGTACGTATAGGACAATTCTACATCCCTACTGATTTTATAATCATGGACATCTCTGAAGACTCCACTACACCTATCATACTAGGAAGACCATTCTTAGCTACCACCGGAGCCATAATAGACGTAAAAAGAGGAAAGCTAACCTTTGAAGTAGGTGAAGAGAAAGTTGAATTTATTTTAACACAATTCTTACAATCACCAGCTATAGAGGATACATGCTATCTATTGGACGTAATTGACGAATGTGTAAGAGAAATGGAACTGAAAGAGACCACTTATTCTGAAATAATGAAAATTCAAATCCCTCCGATTTTCGAAGATGATAATTGGCGTAAACCGTATCAGGATGATAGTCTAAGCGAAAGTTTAGCACTTACACCGGATCCCATGCCAAGTAAAGATAAACCTACATTAGGATTAAAAACTTTACCTCATAACCTAAGGTACGAATTCTTAGACGTTGAATGTAAAAGACCAGTTATAGTAAATTCCAGTTTAGGAACTATAGAAACAAAGAAACTTTTAGATGTCTTGAAGAAATATCCAACTGCATTAGGATATAACATATCTGATCTCAAAGGAATATGTCCTTCAGTTTGTATGCATCGTATTCTGCTAGAAGAAGATTGCAGAACCTCCAGAGAATCTCAAAGAAGAATTAACCCAACCCTTAGCACTGTAGTAAAAGAAGAAGTTAAGAAATTATTAGATGCCGGAATAATATATCCAATCTCTGATAGTGAATGGGTTAGTCCAATACATGTAGTGCCAAAGAAAGGAGGTATCACTGTTGTGAAAAACGCTCAAGGCGAATCGATATCGCAAAGAGTAGTGACAGGATATAGAGTGTGCATAGATTATCGTAAACTAAACAAAGCCACTCGAAAAGATCATTTCCCACTACCTTTCATAGATCAAATGTTAGAACGATTAGCCAAGCATTCTTACTTCTGTTATCTTGACGGTTACTCAGGATTTTTCCAAATCCCTATCCATCCTGATGATCAAGAGAAGACTACATTCACATGTCCTTATGGAACGTTCGCTTATAGGCGAATGCCCTTTGGATTATGCAACGCTCCTGCAACCTTTCAAAGATGTATGATGTCAATCTTCGCAGATTTTATAGACAACATCATGGAAGTGTTCATGGACGACTTCTCTGTATGCGGGCAAAGTTTTGAAGGATGTTTATCAAACTTAGAAATGGTGTTAGAAAGATGTGTAAAAGTAAATCTCGTGCTTAACTGGGAGAAATGTCATTT
Source organism: Lathyrus aphaca (assembly GCA_963966055.1). Lineage (NCBI taxonomy): Eukaryota > Viridiplantae > Streptophyta > Magnoliopsida > Fabales > Fabaceae > Lathyrus > Lathyrus aphaca. Next base: position 76,014,951 of record OZ014520.1, read on the forward strand.
TATGGTCAACGAAGGAATCGTATTAGGTCATGTAATATCCGACAAGGGAATTGAAGTTGATAAAGCTAAGATTGAAGTAATAAAAGATCTTCAACCCCCTAAAACCGTTCGAGAAATACGAAGCTTTTTAGGACACGCCGGTTTTTACCGACGATTCATCAAAGATTTCTCGAAAATCACTAAACCTCTTACCGGTTTATTAATGAAAGACGTTGAGTTCATATTCAATGAAGATTGTCTTAAAGCATTCGAAACTCTAAAAACAACCCTCATCACCGCACCAATCATGCAACCCCCTGACTGGAGATTACCTTTTGAAATCATGTGCGATGCGAGTGACTATGTTGTAGGCGCAGTTCTAGGCCAGAGAAAGGAAAAGAAACTTCATGCGATTTACTATGCTAGTAGAACCTTAGATTCTGCCCAGATGAACTACGCCACTACCGAAAAAGAATTGTTAGCAGTTGTCTTTGCGCTTGACAAATTCCGTTCTTACCTAGTTGGAGCGAAAATAATCATTTACACAGACCATGCTGCTATCCGATATCTATTAACTAAGAAAGATGCTAAACCAAGACTCTTAAGATGGATTTTACTCTTACAAGAGTTTGATCTAGAAATAAAAGATAAGAAAGGTACTGAGAACGTCGTAGCGGACCATTTATCTAGAATAGAAGGTATTAAACCCGAACAAGTGCCGATTAACGATGATTTTCTGTATGAACAGCTGATAGCACAAATAGGAAGCGACCTAGCTCAGTTAGACATAAATGAATCAGAACCCGTGGAAACAATCCAGACAACTGTAGGACTGCCATGGTACGCTGACATTGTCAACTACCTAGCCGCAGGAGCTCTTCCACCCGATCTAACCTATCAGCAGAAAAAGAAATTCTTTCATAATCTAAAACATTACTATTGGGATGAACCATTATTGTTCAAAAGAGGACCAGATGGAATCTTTCGCCGATGTATTCCCGAAGAAGAAATAGAAGATGTCATTGCTCAATGCCATTCATCTCCTTATGGTGGACATGCAAGCACTTCCAAGACTTGTGCAAAAATCTTGCAAGCCGGCTTATTCTGGCCTAATCTATGGAAGGATGTCCACATCGCTGTTATAAATTGCGATCGGTGTCAACGCACTGGCAATATTTCAAGAAGAGATGAAATGCCTCAAAAAGGAATATTAGAAGTAGAAATCTTTGACGTCTGGGGAATAGATTTCATGGGACCATTCCCATCATCTTTCGGTAATAATTACATACTCGTAGCTGTTGATTATGTTTCGAAATGGATTGAAGCTATAGCTTCTCCTACAAACGATACACGAGTAGTAATAAAGCTTTTCAAAAATATAATCTTTCCCAGATTTGGTGTGCCTAGACTCGTCATAAGTGACGGTGGCTCGCACTTCATTTCAAAAATCTTTGACAAATTACTATCTAAATATGGAGTAAGACACCGTGTGGCTACACCATATCACCCACAAACAAGTGGACAAGTCGAAGTCTCAAACAGAGAAATTAAACAAATCTTAGAAAAGACTGTCGCCATATCTCGGAAAGATTGGTCATCTAAACTTAACGAAGCTTTATGGGCTTATAGGACCGCTTACAAGACACCCATAGGTACTACACCTTTCAAACTAGTTTATGGAAAATCTTGTCACCTCCCAGTAGAACTAGAACACAAAGCTTATTGGGCGATTAGAACTATCAATATAAACTATAATGCTGCAGGAGAAAAGCGAATCCTAGACATTAACGAATTAGAAGAATTAAGGTTAGATGCTTATGAGAATGCTAAGATATATAAAGAAAGAACTAAGCGATGGCATGATAAACGCCTATCTAGGAAAGAATTTAGTGTGGGAGACGTTGTACTCCTCTTTAATTCAATACTTAGGCTCTTTCCTGGAAAATTAAAATCTAGATGGTCAGGACCCTTTGAAATAACTAAAGTATTCCCGAGTGGAGCAATAGAAATTAAGGGTAGGAATAGTGAACCATTCATAGTAAACGGACAACGTTTAAAACATTATCATAAAGTTGAAAATAGAGATTATGCGAATAATCTAAAGCTTTTAGAATTGTCCACTAATTCCCCTGATTGATCTAAACCTAAGCTTTACGTCAGGCTTTTGACGATAAAAACAGCGTTTAGTGGGAGGCAACCCATTTACTTATTTAATTATTTAATTATTTAAACTATTCTTTTCTTTTAGCATATTGTTATTCATCGTTTTACTATTTGTTTAATTGTTTTGTCATTTTATAGTTTTATTTTATATTACTATTATTGCCATTACATTATGCATTTCATTTTCTTATTTTTATCTTAAATCACTTTTTACAGATTTTCTAAAGTCTTTTCCACTTTCCTTCTTCCCCTGATTTGTTTCCTCCATATTTGCACTGACCATGTCTAACCAACCAATTAACCATATGGAAACCAAATTTAGAGGTAGGAACCAAAGAATGAAGTTTGAAGAGTTATCACAGAGGCAAATGGATTTGACCCTGTACCCGGATGATAAGACTATGGAAACCCTAGGTATACATGATAGTATCGTGTACTTGTTAAACCGACTCGGATGGGAGAATGCATTGATCCAACATAAGTTTGTGACTTACCGCGAGCTCACCCTTGAGTTCCTTAGCTCCTTAATTTACCTACCTGAGCGCGGCTTTGGATTTAGGAAAGGATTTATTAGTTTCCGCCTGTTTGGAATAGAATATGACTTTAACCATAAAGAACTAGCTGACTTGTTAGGATTCCCTAGTGGACCATTTGCTTTTACTACCACACAGGTAGAATTGATGGATATTGAGCTAGATTTCTTTTGGGGAACTTTAACCGGAAACTACCACCCTGAACCAAATAACATGAATAATGATGAGATCCATAATCCTGCTCTCCGTTACTTCCATAAATTCCTTGCCCACACCTTCTTTGGAAAAGAAGAAAACATTACCGGAGTTTCTAAAGATGAATTATTTATTATGTCATGTTTCACTAATGGACAGCCTGTTAATGGTGTACCTTTCATGATGCAAACCTTCACCCGTATCCAAGAAGAACCTGAATTACCTATAGTAGTAGGAGGTCTTGTAACCATGATTGCTGATGCCATAGGACTTAGGTACCAACTGCACAGGTGCAACCGTCTAGGAACAATCCGTCCTATGAATCTTAATTTCTGCTTCAATAGACATATCATAAGGAATTTAGGACATCCACCTTTTGAGTACCTAATCCGGAACGAAGTAGTAACCCTGTTCACATTGCCTAACCATGCTAGAGTAAGTGTTCACAATAAGGATAACTGGCTTTATGAGTTAAACCCACCTGATTATCCACCCACTCCTGAAACACCTCAGTCTTACAAGATAAAAGATGATATAATGACCGATGTCGAAACTGACCCTGAGACACCTCCTGGTTACCATGACATTGACCACACTGAAGAAGTACATGAAACCCCTGAAGTGAATCAAGGAGATTATGCTAACAACTTACAAAACATCATGAACACTCTCAATGCTTACCAAACTGACATTAATTTATTTAAAGAAGACATTAAGAGCATGCGATTGGACATTATAGGTTTGACTGACATAACCTGCGAACAATTCTATCACTTGAACTCCGCCATCGAAGACTTGAAGAAACGCTTTTGAAAATGCTATAAGTGATTTAGTTTATTTTTCTCATTGTTTTCGTTTCTAGTTAGATTTATTTTTCGCAACAATTTCATACCGTAATTTCCGTTTATGTAACTTCATTTTCAATTACTTTATGCAATGCACCTTTAATTCCAAAATTTCTCCATTTTTAGCAATTTATATATTTTTCATTCTATGTACTGTTATACTTGCATTTATTCATATTACATACAATCTCTCATGCCATGCAAGTTAGTGTAGTACTGTGTTGAAATTATATACTATATGGTGTTTAAAATTTAATATGAGTGTTAGTGAAGAAAATACATTATTATAAAATATGTGAAATAAGTGAGAAAATGTTTTTCTGGAAATTATTCAACGAAGCGTGCCCTCACGGTCGTCATACCCATCTCACGATCGTGACGTGCTTAAATAGCGTGTCACGACCGTCACACCCCTGTCACGACCGTGACAACCCCTATTACAGGATTCGTGAGAAACAAAACTGTTTCTCTTCGTGCCTCTTCTTCTTCTTCCTCCATAACTTCCTCAAAACTGTCCATTTTCTCCATAACCTCCGTAACCTCCCCATTACCAACTTTAAACCTCATTAACCCCCCATTATCATAACCTATCACATTCTCACTCTCCATTATTTATCCCGAATCAATATTTCTTTCATTTTACCATTTTTTTCACAAAACATAAAAAATCTTCATTCTTCACTCTAAGCTCTTGCATGCAATGGATTCTATTACTTTTAGAGAAGGTGATGTTGGAGAAACTCAGAGAGAACGCTTTCTCCGATTCCAAAACCGCGGTGTGCAACCTACACGTTACATTGACACTGTCTGTTTGAGGGAACTCGGAATGCTTGCCAGTGTTACAAGCCTGCTTCAAAAAGTCGGTCTGTGGGATCTTTGCAGTCAACCTCAGCCCACATTCGAGCTTCTGACACTGGAGTTCTTAAGCTCATTCAGTTACATCACCGGTACCGGTTCTCAGAGTCAGCTCACCGGTGTCGCCAAATTCAGATTGCATGGCCAAGAGTTCAACATTTCGCAAGACAGGATAGCCGAGTTGTTAGGCTTCGATCACGGTACTGAAGCTCACCGTCGCGTGCCCGATAATTTTAGTGAACAAGCTTTCACTCTATGGCACGACTTAACCAACACCCGTGCATCAGCCTTCCAAAGCCTCAACGCTACGCACATTCACAACCCGGCAATCCGCTATTTCCACCGTGTCATTTGCAACACCATCTTCGCTCGAGAAAGCAACCATAAGCTCAACTCCAAGGAGCTTCTATTCTTACATTGCGCTCTTAATGACGAGCCGATCAACGCTGCCCCTTTCATGCTTTATCATATCCAGGCTATCGCACACAGAGGCTCCACCCCGTTCTTCATAGGCGGCATTGTCACCACCCTCGCCATTCAGCTGGGGCTTGGTGACTTGGTCGTTAATCAGCCTCACCTAGCCGCAGAATTCCTCACCAAGAGTTATTGCAGGTCCGTTCACCTGATTGCGCAGCGAGAGGATGGCAGGTATAGCCCTGTTGTCCATGGCACCATTTTCCACCATATCATTCTGCCGTCCCGCGACCGCATCGATCCATCCAGCCGAGCCAACTGGCTCTTTGTTTTACCTGATGCTGCCGACCACGCTCCTATCCATGATCAGGCAGATCTCCCAGCGGATGAGATGCAGGACGCTATGGATGCAGCTGAGCCTATCCAGGATACACCAGAGACATCTACCCGACAGCCCCCTGCTCCAGAAGTCACTCTTGAGGAAGTCCTCCGTGCGATTCATCAGCAGAATCAGATGAACGTCGCACTAGAGCGAAGGCAGAAGGAGCAGTATGATGCTTTACTCAGCACTATTGCAGCAAACCAGGAAGCTACTAATGAGAAGTTTGGAGAAATTTTCAGTGAGCTAGAAGCCCCCCGCATTGACATCACTGCTGCCACCGGCACCGGTTCTGACCCTGAAGCGACTCCTTCCAGACGCCGCTCCCGCACCAGAAGCCGAGCCCGCGGTCCTCAGCAGCTATAGCTTTAGTTTGCTTATGTTTGTTTTTTCGTTTTGTCGTTTGTACTGTACTTTTACCGCATTTATATCACAACATTGAGGACAATGTCTGATATAGTGTGGGAGAGGTACCTTTCATTTCCGCATTTTCCCTTTTTCGCACTTTTCCATTTCGTTGTATTTTCATTTCCGTTGTATTTCTTTTCGCAAGTTAATGAAATGAGCAAATCTTTGTGCTATTTTCTTTAATTTTAAACTTTCCCCGATTATTTAGCCATACCAGAAAAAATCTTTAATTATTCGCATTACCCGACTTACCTACGGAATCGTAATTAGGAAGCCGAGAACGATTAAACAAGACCAATACAATCTTGACACCTTTGACTTCCTACTTAAGCAATTCCATCCCGATTACCATTACGAGTACACTTTTAGTTTCAATTCAAAAGTAACCCCTAGTAGTTTATACTAGCAGTCAGCACCGTCTGAACACAAACCACATGGGGAGCCGATGAATATAAGCGTTTGATGCCTAATCAATAATGATCCTTCATATCTCGATGCAAAATGAAAAGAAATTGCACCAAAGTACACGGTCGCATATAAGAAACGAGAAAAATGAGAAGGAGTCCATTGCGGGTTGGTTCAAAGGAACTGGTTCTGAACTCGGTAGGGCGTGCTACGGCTCGATCCCCCACAACCTCCAAATCAGATAAAATATGTAGGGTTACCGCACTCGTGTACCAGACCCCGTGCTCAAAAAGGATCAAAGTCGCTAACCGGCTACTCCACTACGTGCGTGCTAAGGCAAAGGGCTTAATGTGATTGCGCTAGAATGAAACCGGGCGAAATAAGATCGAAAAACTCTAGGTGAAATCGTAAAGTAATTGCCGATTGTTTCGTTTAACGGGAAGTCGACGACATAGCTTGTTGCTTGTGTCATTAGTGTATCGGTAGTGTTCTATCAAAGTACCGGATTATTCGACAAAACGATCCCTCGTACGGTTTGTTATGAGTATGCGTGAATAAAATCTTGTCCGCCGATTTTCAACCGACTATTTGCTTGAGGACAAGCAAAGGTTTAAGTTTGGGGAAGTTTGATAACGAGAAAACGCATCGATTATATTGCTATGTTTCATTAACGTTTTATCGCATATTCACCGTTTTAACACTCGATTTCTCGAGTTTTTCTTACCATTTTGCAGGTACATCATTATATGGAGCTAAATCATGAATTAAGAAAAAAAGGAACAGAAGAAACCATAAAAAGATGAAGAAATGAAGAAGCCTGCAAAAGACTGCATAATTTGTTGCAGTCACGGTCGTCACAAGGGTGTCACGACCGTGACACCCCAATTTGAGCCATCACGACCGTAAGAGAGTGGTCACGACCGTGACACTTAAAAACCACAAGTTACGAAAGTGAAGACCTTGTCACGACCGTGACAAGGGTAAAATTAGGTTTTTGACTCAGACTACGTCAAGACATTACGTGAAGACCATTTCTCCTATTTTGTTGCCACGTTCCTGCATTCCTTCCACAAATTCAGCAAGGCCCATGCAACAAAGGTCCAAAAATCCAGCCCATTAAGGATTCTATAAATAGTACAAGTTCTATGAACAATGTACAGAGCATTTTTTTATTCAAAATTCCTGCGGAAGCTCTGCCGAACTGTATTACGAACCAGCTTTTATTTTCTGCATTATTTTTTGTTCTCATTCTTATTGTATCCAAACCCGCCATATAACAATTTCCAACATCAGGAAATTGTTATACATTTATTTGTTTCTAAACCTTCAGCATTCGTTTATTTTCAATTTCCGCCAACAACTCCAAGCTTTCCGGTCTGTGGAAGAAGGAGTCTGCTCGAATATTTGTTAACCAGGTTTTTCATTATATTGCAATTTAATTATTTATAATGTTTATTTATTTTTCTGCCATGAGTATTTTATTATTAAATTTTCTGTCTCTGTCTGGTTCAACATCGATGAGTAGCTAAACACCTTAGGGCGGTATGTAGTTATAACAAACTTAACCGGTAAAATATAACCATAGGCTAAAAATAATTAATCACTTAACATTCTGGCTGATACTTTTTAATTAAATCGACCTTTTCGTTACGAGAGTAAGAAAAGAGTATTAGGTTAGGTCAAGACCACGAGAGTGTGAGATTTTAACCAGATAGCTAAAGTTAGGCATTTAAATTAAACACAGCGAGAGCGCTTTAAAATAAATTAGAATTACTTAGTTTCCAAAATTACCTCTAAACACTTATGGGCTAGCGAGAGCAGGCATAGGGCTTTAGGGATAAGATCTGATATAAGACCACGAGAGTGTGAGTTGAGGGTATTTAAACGGGTAATCTCTACCGAATAGATTAAGTAAACACCTTTATAAGCCTAGGTTAGATTGACCCACCTAAGTTAGTATAATTACATACCGACCGCCTTAGTATTACTTTATTAAAACTTAAATTTAATTCCGCCTTTAATAGTCTTAAAAATCAACAAAAAATCGTGACAACCATTCGCCTTAGCTAAACTAGAAGTTCATCTAGCACTAAGTAACAATAGAATCCCTGTGGATCGATAATCTTAAATATTACTTCGATAGGCTGTGCACTTGCAGTAAGATACCGCTAGACGCATAATTAGACACGTCTTTAGCCCATCACTATGCGCATTTTGAGATACTACAAACGCAGGTGTTGACCCTGATGAAGAGGGTATGGCTTCTGATACAAAAACTGACCCTGTATTTCCTCCATTCAAAGGAGTGGGGGTAAGCACTGTATTATTTTCATTTTGACTATGTGGCGGATTTGCCATTCTTCTTACTCTTGTTCGTTTAGGTCTTTCTACGTCGGTTACGGCTAATTTACCGCTTCTTAGAATCATACAACAAGGTAGCAAAATCTTTTAACTACGAGTAATTCTATTGAATTTTCAAAAATTTTACACTGGTCCCACTGGGCGTGCCAATTTGTTCGCTATCGAATTTGGCGAACAACCTCTGGTTTTCCAATCTCACTGAATTAGTTTACTTGCAGGACCAACCACACAAATGATAGGACACATGTGCAAATTTTGATAAAATTCCAAACTCTTAGAGTAAGAAGTCTTTTGATCTTTGATTTGATTGGTTATGGCTTTCATATACGAATGATTTTGATTAGATTATTTTAAATAAAAATTTTAAAGTAAAGTTGACAAAGTAAATTTGACAAAAGTAAAGACTTGCATAAAGTAAATAACGAAGGATAAATTGGCTGCTAAATGTAAAGGAAAGAATTAAATAAAGAACTTTGAATTTGATAAAAAAAACTTAAATAAATGGTGTTGTTCACACGTACATTTTCCAGATAAAACTCTTTTTCTCTCAGACGGGTACTTTAGAGTATTTTTGCAGGAATATTGTACAAGTATTTTCACACACTAAATATAACAAACAATATCCTATTTATATACAAATAAAATAACTGCTATCAACGGAAAAATCTTCAGACTAATGACACTTGTCTTTCTGCATGTTCCCCTTTCTTAAAAAGTTTCCACGCGTCCTTCTGCCAAACGAAATAACTGTCTGAATTTGAATTTTTCCTTAATGTCGAAACCATGCGTACCTTCTGGCTTGTCGAATTGTCAAACATAATATATCAACCAAATATGTAGAAACAATACATCACCTCTCCTTGTCGAAACGTCGAACGCTTCAATTATCACTCAATTTCCGTCGAACTGTCGAAAACAACATATCAACTAAAACTGTCGAAATATCTCTTCAAGTATATTTCTTCAGTTCTTTTTCTTTGTCGAATTTCTTCCTCTGTCAAAGAACATAATTTTATCTTTTAAATCATGGTGTCGAAAATATGTGTCTACGGGTCCATCTTATTTTGTTGTCTCTAGTACACTGCTAGTGGGGATTAACTGAGTTCAGCAAGAACAAATACAACCTAATAAAATACATGAAATTGAAGATAGTTACAAACTTACAACATGCAATTTTATTATATATAAAAAAGATATTCTTCCTCCAAATTACAACTAAACTCAAACTTTTACAACACCAGAAAAACAAATCATCTTAAACAGCGTTAACATTACATGAAAGCATAAATTATAATAAGAAAGTACACAATTGACCTCAGAAAGAGGCCTTTATTCCCCCTTTTCACTTAGCACACTGATCTTAAAATTCAAAGTCATGCTTATTTGTAAAACTCAATTACTCCCAAGCACGAGAAAGCACGGCAAGCAACTTGGAATTTGGAAAATCCAGATAGTTTTCCCAAATTCTGATACTGTTTCTCAGTTCTTTCCCTTCCACCAACAGTGATAAACATGAGATTGTCAAGAGTTGAAACAAGTTTAGATTCTTCGGTGGAAGTTGGTTCTTCCGGCAATAAGAATTCGACGAGAATGACTTTTCCATTGGGTGACAAAGCTTTGTGACATTTGCTTAAAAATAGAATGCATTTATCATCGGACCAATTATGACAGACAGCCTTTAGTATGATGGCATCGCCTTGTGGAACACTTTGAAACATGTCTCCTCCAACATGTTCTATCCCTGCAATTTCTGCTGCGTTTTCAATTACCTGTGGCAGATCAAAATTTATTCCTTTTATTCTTGGATATTTTGATATTATCATTTTCAGATTTTGTCCACTTCCTCCTCCAACATCCACCAATGTTTTTATTCCATCAAATCCTTTATATATTTCTAGCATTCTTTTCATCTCTGTTGCACATACATCCACCATTGACTTGTTAAATACTTTGTTCATTTTCTTGTCTTCTCCCATGTATTCGTACTTTGTCACTCCATGAACTTTCTTGAACAAATCTATGTCTTCGTCAACCACTGCTTCCTTAAAATTCATCCTGAATAATAATTAAAGTTATTTATCCAAATAAACATCTTTAATTAATTCTACATGCATGTGTTATATATTAAAGAACTTACCAAACTTGTAACAATGCTGGATAACATAGAAATGTAGTGAATGAAGCCAAGTAGCCTCTACTTTCATCGGGGACAAGGTATTTACTGACCGAAGAGAGTCCGTAAACTCTCTCGATAGTACCGTCCTGGGCAGTCCGAGTAGAAGAAGTGAGAAGAGAATAAGACCATGTGCAATGGTAGATTTATTTAAAGTCAACACCACAAAATCATGTGCAATGGGTGTGTAATGTAGTGTTGAGTGTGTGTTGGAGGAGAGAGATGTTGAGAAAACTCAACACCATTTAATCTGTCACGTGGCTGTGTTTGATTGGCTGACCAGATTTTTATCCATTTAATACTTTGAACTCAATTATTTCGTTGCAAATTAATTAATTTTTTTTTTTTTACCAAAATTCATGATTTTTTTTCCTCTATAAATAGAGACTTGGTTCATTTGATTTGGACACAGAAAAAAAAACTAAGTTTTTCACTATCTTAATTTTATTATTAGTGTTTATTTTGAAGTTAAGTGTCTTTTTTTAGTGAAATGGATCCCAATAATCATTTTAACACTCAAAATTCTGCTAATTTTCCATTTAACCAAAATCCCAACAATTTTCCAAATCCCAACAATTATCAAAATCCCAACTATTATCAAAATCCAAATCAATTTTCCAACCAACATCCTCAAAACATACCTAATTTTGGTTTTCCACCAAATTTCAACCAGACATCCTCTGTTCCAAACTTTCAAACATATTATGGATCTATGCCGAGAAATCCATCTCAAACACCCCCGTTTAATGGTTATGTGACAATGGCGAATGCAAATTTTCCAAGTGGTGGTGTACCTGAATTTTCCGAGTTTTCAACACAACTAACTATTGGTGGCATGATAGTTTCTAATGAAGTCGGTCCGAATTCAGAGGATTCAACTCCTAAGAGCAGGAAAACTCAGCAACCAGCATGGAACACTGAACAAAATTTGGTGCTAATTAGTGGGTGGATTAAATTTGGAACAAGCAGTGTTGTCGGGAGAAACCAGAAAGGTGAAACATATTGGGGTAAAATTGCAGAGTATTGTAATGAGCATTGCTCATTCGATCCTCCGCGTGATGGACCTGCATGCCGAAACTGTTTTAATTATATGAACAAAGTGTTGGGTAAATGGATTGGCGCTTATGATGGCGCTAAGCGTATGCAAGGAAGTGGTTGGTCGGAGAATGATGTTTTGGCAAAAGCGCAGGAATTATATGCATGTGGGAAGAATGTTAGATTCACTTTAATGGAAGAATGGCACGCTCTCCGTGATCAACCACGTTATGGTAGTCAAGTAGGAGAAAATATTGGCTCAGGAAGTAGTGGATCTAAGAGATCTCGCGAGAGTGATGCATGTGGCTCAAACACTGTAGAATCCAGTGCTCGTCCTATAGGAAGGGAGGCAGCTAAAAAAAAGGGTAAAAAGAAAAGCAAGGAATATGCCTCGGAGGTGGTGGACAAAGAATGGGCTGAATACAAAGAATTCAAGACGAAAGAGCTTGAACGATTGGACAACATAGCCTTGATGCAACAGCAGGCTAACAATATAGCCTTGGAAAAGACTAAAACCAAGAAAATGAAGATGTATCTAAAGCTAACTTCCGAAGAGCATCTAGATGACCGGAAGAACCAGCTGTTGAAAAAGTTGGAGGCAGAACTGTTTGATAATTAATTTCAATGAAGTATTTGTCAGTGTTGTGTTTGCTTTAATTATTGTTGTTTCAATATGCCAGTGTTGTGTTTGCTTTAATTATTGTTGTTTCAATATGCCAGTGTAGTGTTTGCTTTAATTATTGTTGTTTCAATATGCCAGTGTAGTGTTTGCTTTAATTATTCCTTATCTGATAATTAACTCTATACAATAAATTATTTCGAATCCGTCAGTGGTCCACCACCCAATTCGAATCTATTCCTTATCTGATAATTAACTCTATACAATAAATTATTTCGAATCCGTCAGTGGTCCACCACCCACATCCATTTATATATAGGGACTCATACATCCATTTATGTACCAATATCCCAAATCCCATCCAATCTACCTCCAATATCACAAAAAAATGGATCCATCACAATATCATTTTGATATCGCAGCCTACAATCAAAATCGTGAAATTGAAGAAAATTATATAGTCAATCGATTTAGAGAGCGTAGAAACAAAATATCGGAAGATAATGCACCTCGTAGTAGAAAATATCTCAATAGAGATCATGCAGCGGCAAACCAAAGACTAATTGACGACTACTTTGCCAATGAGCCTACATATGACGATGCAATGTTTCGTCGTCGGTACCGGATGAAAAAAAAATGTTTTCCTTCGAATCGTTGGGGACCTTTCAAGTAGTGATAACTACTTCACCCAGCGAGTTGATGCAGCCAATAAAGAAGGTATATCACCCTTAGCAAAATGTACCACAGCAATGTGAATGTTAGCATATGGTGTGGCAGCAGATGCGGTCGACGAGTACATCAAAATAGGAGGTACTACAGCATTGGAGTGCTTACGTAGATTCTGTAAAGGAATCATACGCTTGTACGAGCAAGTGTATCTGAGAGCACCAACCCAAGATGACCTGCAAAGAATACTGCATGTTAGTGAAATGCGGGGGTTCCCAGGGATGATTGGGAGTATTGACTGCATGCACTGGGAGTGGAAAAATTGTCCTAAAGCATGGGAAGAACAATTTACTAGAGGGGATAAGGGAACCACCACAGTTATTCTTGAAGCAGTTGCATCTCATGACCTATGGATATGGCATGCCTTTTTTGGATGTCCGGGAACGTTGAACGATATAAACGTTCTAGACCGGTCACCAGTGTTTGATGACGTGGAACAGGGAAAGGCTCCAAGTGTGAATTTCTTTGTGAATCAACGTCCATATAATATGGCATACTATCTAGCTGATGGTATCTACCCTTCTTATCCAACTTTCGTCAAATCGATTAGACTTCCTCAAAGTGAACCCGATAAATTATTTGCAAAATTTCAGGAGGGATGTCGGAAGGACATCGAACGTGCATTTGGAGTGCTCCAAGCTCGATTTAAAATCATCCGTGAACCAGCTCGCTTGTGGGACATAGCTGATTTGGGTATCATCATGAGGTCATGCATCATATTACATAATATGATTGTTGAGGATGAACGAGATTCATATTCTCAACGTTGGACCGATTTTGAGCAATCTGGGGAAAGTGGATCTAGTGCACCACAACCATACTCGACCGAGGTGTTACCCGCTTTTGCAAATCATGTGCGTGCTAGATCAGAGTTCCGTGATCCAAATGTTCATCAAGAATTGCAAGCCGATCTAGTGAAGCACATATGGACAAAGTTTGGAATGTTCCGTGATTGAATTATTTGTGTGTTGTATTGCATTTTAAATTATTTGTATCGTACTAATTACGTTACTTGTGTGTTGTATTGCATTTTAAATTATTTGTAACGTACTAATTACGTTAATTGTGTGTTGTATTTTAAATTAATTTAAGATAATTTAAGATGATTTGTATCGTATCCAATTATTTAAATAAATTTTGTTTTTATTACAAAAAATTAAAAAATAAATTATTAAGTATTTATTATTTTAATTTAATTTTAATCGATAATTGTAATTTTATGTAATCATAAAAATAAAAATAAAATTTAAATAAGAATATGAAAATAAAAAGTGGTGGGGTAGGGTGTTGAGTGAAAAACCATTGGAGAGGGTAAAAGTTGAATGGGTGTTGAGTTATTAGGTGGAAGAAAGAGAAAATGATGTGGAGTGTTGGGAGTTGAAAAAATGGGTGTTGAGTTTGTAAACCATTGTAAATGGTCTAACTAGTGAGCAAACGCAACATTCGGTCGAGTCTATTAGACAAGTCGGAGTGTTGGTTAGAGGATGGGAATTGAGAAGCAATTTGTGATGGGGAGATAAAAGCACCAGGTGGTGTTGCCTTAGAAATAATCTCAAACAAATTGAGATCAATGGCAGCATTCAACACAGCTGGATAAACAAGATTCGTGGTAAGTATCATGGCAGAAAGACAATCACTGTCTTCTGTTTGTTTCTCAGAGGAAACAATACTTTTGTTATCCTCTTTAGTAAAGCTGGTATCTCCCATTTTTTTGATAGATAGTAAGTACTAATGAATGATATTTTTTTAGTTTAGTTCAGTTGTTGTGTTATATTACTAATGTGGTAATCTCTATTTATAGGCAAAATAAAAAAAAGTACACCTCAAATCAAAGACTTTTGTGGTAGCTAGGAAGGATTTATATCTACTCCTTAATTATCACTTTCATTTTTTAAAATAAAAGTATACATGGTTTTGTGTTGTGCCAAAGGTTACCACACTCAGTTTTCTTTGTATTTTTCTTCTTTCATTTCTATAATGCTTAAGTCATGATTCATGCATGGCTAGTAGTTAGCTTTCTCAATTTGATAATTTGAAATTAGAAAGGTTTAACAGACTTACATTTTAATAAAATAGTAGAAACAAGTTATTAAATTTAAAATATAAATTAATTTAAATAATTTTTAAAATGAATAAATAAAAAATACATTTATTAATAAAATAAGTTTAACTAACTTTATAAAAATTCATTTTCACAATTGAATAACCAATTTAATTTTTTTTTAAATTATAAACAAATAAGAAATTCCTTTATATATGTTAGATATGTCATATTAATATATGATAGAAATTATATAAATTATATGTAAATTAAGAATTCATTATTTCCAGAAAATTATATTTTATTTTTTAAAATATTAATACTAATATCTTTGAAATTTTTTGTAATAATTTTAATTTTAAATATTTTTATTTCAATAAACAAATTTTTAATCAATTATTATAAATTATATCCTTGGTTTTGAGAAGTGTGACTTAGCTAGATTTATTTAGCTCTTTGTTTTGTTTTGTTTTAATTTAATTTATTTAGATACTGATAAACTCGTGACTTTTTCATGGATAGTAGGTAGCTTGCGTATGCATGACAACAAGGTGGTAAGATAGGTAGGGGAAGGTTTTTTCTGGATTAAATATCTTACTGATTCCTATAAATATTTTAATTTTAATTTTTAATTTCTATTAAAAAAATATAAATATTTTAATTTTAATTTTTAATTTCTATTAAAAAAATAATATATTTTAGTCTGTACAAATTTTATATGTATATAATTTTAGTTTCGGTTATTTTCTAAAATTTTGAAAACTGTTTAATTATTCTTATATTTTTTAATTTTTGAATAATTTTTTTCGTCCAATTTAGAATACTATAAAATATTTCTTTACTAAATTTTAAAATGAGAAAAATTAAATATAAATTTTTTAACTTTCAAAATATAAGAATAAAAGTAATGAAAATCTCGATTTAGAAATTAAATTTTGAATTTTTTTTTAAAAAAAATGTTTTATAACATTTTAAAGATATCTGCAAAATAATCATTTAAAAATACATATAGGTTTAATAAGAGGGATTAAAACTACGAGGATAATAATTTTATAGGAATTAAAATATACTATTATTTTTTTAATAAAAACTAAAAATTAAAATTAAAATATTTATAAAAATTAAAAACAAATTTAATTTTTTATTTTTTTACCTCCTCAAACCATAATCTTTAAATGCAAAATCTAAACCCAAACTCAATTAAAATAATATTTTTCAACCAGAATCTTTAAATGCAAATCTAAACCCAAACTCAATTAAAATAGATTTTTTTTCAGTTTGATTTTTATTAGTCCTACCTACATGGTATAACTTTTTGTGATTGTATGTATTTTTAATACAGTTGGTAGTGGCCTTATTTGTTAGACCTCGTACCTATCGTGTCCATGTAATTTATAAATTTGTATCAATTTGTTTCTGTTAGAAGTAGGTGACTTCCAATATAAAACTCTATTTTCACTAATTGAGTATGTATCTCTTTATTTTATTTTTATCTTCTCTCTTTTATTTCATCATCTTAAAAATCAAATAATCCCAACACCTACCACATATATTTTTAAATTGACATTTAATTGTGTCTGAGATATTATTACTATTAAAAAAAAACACATTTAATATCTGATATGAAATTGATATAATATCATTTACAGAGACGAGGTAACGAATGTCATCATAAAAACTCTTCATATCGATTTATAATATCTGAGGTGATAATTGAAATAGTCATTGGTTCGATCTCCAACAATAATTTTATTACATTTTCAAAATTAGTATCACATATCTCTTGATTTATGGTCAAAATTGAGAGGAGCTTTTTTTTTAAATACTCACTACGCCAAAATTGTTTTTTAACAGTGCATCTTAGACAGCGCTTTTAAAAGAAAGCGCTGTCTAAGGGGGGGGGGGGGGGGGGGGGGGGGGGTCTTAGACAGCGCTTTCTAAAAGCGCAGTCTAAGACCCCCCTTAGACAGCGCTTATAGAAAGCGCTTTTAAATATATACCTTAGTCAGCGCTTTTAATAAAGCGCTGTTTAAAGTTTTTAAATTAAAAAAAAACAAAAAAACAAAAGCGCTGTCTAATGGGGGGGGTTTAGAAAGCGCTTTTGGAAAGCGCTGTCTAAGGCATACCTTAGATAGCGCTTTTCCCAAAAGCGCTGTCTAAGGTCTAATTAAAATAAAATTTCAGACTTCTATTTGCGTTCTTTGTTCTTTTGTTTTCCCTCCTGCGAAAGAAACCCTAACAGCAGCGAAACACAGTTGAAGCGAAACACAGTTTGAAGAATCAGTTAACGTGTTTGAAGAATCATTGACTTCGTTTGTTCATTTCTTGAGTTCGATTCTTGATTCTTCGTTCTTCATTCTCCATTCTTGCGGTATGTTTGGTCATTTCTTGATTTTTCGATTCTTGAACACAGTAACTTCGTTTCAATTAGTGTAATATTGTTGTTTATGTTGTTTTGATTCATAAAAGTTGATTTTAGGAGGTACATTGTTGTTTTGATTGAAAAAAACTGAGTTTAGTTTATCCTTTGTTTTAGTTGTTTTGATTCATAAAATCTGAGTTTAGTTTATTATTGTTGTTTAAGTTGTTTTGAATAATAAAAATTGAGTTTAGAAGGTACATTGTTGTTTTGATTCATAAAAACTGAGTTTAGTGTATTATCCTTTGTTTTAGTTGCTTTGATTCATAAGGTACATTGAGTGTAGAAGGTACATTGTTGTTTTGATTCATAAAAAGTGAGTTTAGTGTATTATCATTTGTTTAAGTTGCTTTGATTCATAAGGTACATTGAGTGTAGAAGGTACATTGTTGTTTTGATTCATAAAAAGTGAGTTTAGTGTATTATCCTTTGTTTTGATTCATAGAAAATGTTTATAAGTATAGTTATAGGTATAGTTATAGGTATATTCTAATAGAAAATTAAAGTTAGTTATAGAAAAATTAACGTGTTATAGGTATAGTTATAGGTATATTGTAATAGAAAAAGTTTGATTCTTATAATATAAAAAATGAAAGTGATGAGGTAATTAAAGTTGGTATATTGGCGTATCGAATACGTTATTGAAGTTTATATTAACATTGGTTATGTATACGTTTTTGAAGTTTAAAATGAATTGAACTTTAAAATTGTTAGGATATTCAAAGATACTACCTTAGTTATGTATTTTCGTCTGGATTGATTGTTTACTTTAATAAGTAGGAAAACCATGGATAAAACATGGATCTGTGCCGATCGAATGACCAAAGAGTACGAGAGTGGGGTTGCGGAATTCGTTAAGTATGCTGTTCAACACGCTAAAAACCCCAGACGAATGCATTGTCCTTGCTTGCGTTGTTGTTATATTGGTAAGGTTGACGCACATGGATTGAAATCGCATTTGCTGAGGCATGGAATTGATCAAAGTTATCAGTGTTGGATATTTCATGGTGAGAAAATTAACGAGAATGTTGAATCGAGTGGAAAACGTAATACGACCTATGCTTCATACGACAAAGACACGGAAACATATGATTGTGATCGAGTTGAAGAGATTGTAGAAGCACTGGAAGAAGATCTTCATGATTGTCCTGAAATGTTTGAGAGGATGGTAAGCGATTCAGAGAAACCGTTGTACAAAGGTTGCACTAAATTCTCAAGACTTTCTGCGGTATTAAAGTTGTACAACTTAAAGGCGGGCAATGGATGGTCGGATAAAAGTTTCACAGAGTTGTTGGCCCTTATGAGAGAAATGCTACCGGATGATAATGTTCTTCCTAATCGAACCTATGAGGCAAAAAAAATGTTGTGCTCTATTGGCATGAGCTATGATAAGATACATGTTTGTCCTAACGATTTCATTTTGTTTCGTAACGAATATGCAATGTTAACTGAGTGCCCTAAATGCGGTTTGTCTCGATATAAGAAAAGATTATCTCCCGCAAAAGTCTTATGGTATTTTCCGATAATTCCGAGATTTAGGCGCATGTTTCGTAGTGAAACCGATGCAAGACATCTTACTTGGCATGCAGATGAAAGAATTATTGATGGAAAGTATCGGCATCCGGCTGATTCACCACAGTGGTCGAAGATTGATAATGATTATCCTGAGTTTGGATCAGAAGCAAGAAACCTTCGATTGGCATTATCTACTGATGGAATGAACCCGCATGGCCTTCAAAGTATTTCACATACCACATGGCCTATGATTCTTATGATTTATAACCTACCTCCGTGGCTATGTATGAAGCGTAAGTACATGATGTTATCTATGTTAATCTCTGGGCCTAAACAACCAGGTAATGACATAGACGTATACTTGACACCTCTGATCGAAGATTTAAAGATTTTGTGGGAGAACGGTGTGGAGGTTTATGATGGATATAGGAAAGAAAGTTTCAATTTGAGGGCGATGTTGTTTGGCACAGTTAATGATTTTCCAGCATACGGGAATCTATCTGGGTATAACATTAAAGGTCAATGTGCGTGTCCTGTTTGTGAAGACGGAACCGATACGATTCGATTGGAACTTTGCCAGAAGAATGTGTTTCTCGGTCATCGTAGATTCTTACATTCTAAACATCACTACCGTGGGTGGAGAAAAGCATTCAATGGAGACACCGAACATCGTAGAGCTCCACCCGCATTGTCAGGTGAACAAGTTTTTGAAAAGGTGAAAGATGTGCGTACTGAGTTTGGCAAGCCTTTTGCACATAAGATTGTGAAAGGTGGGTGGAAGAAAAGGTCGATATTTTTTGAATTGCCATATTGGAAGTCTTTGTACATGAGACATTTTCTCGATGTTATGCATATTGAAAAAAACGTATTTGAAAGTGTTATCGGTACATTACTCAATATAAAAGGCAAGTCTAAGGATGACCTTAAAGCAAGGGAGGACATGTTAAAAATGGGAATGAGAACTGAATTAGCACCCGTGAAGAAAGGAAGACGAACATATCTACCACCTGCTGCTTTTACTTTATCTAGAAAGGAGAAAAAAATTTGTGTAAGTCTCTGAGTGAAGTTAAGGTTCCAGAAGGATACTCATCTGATATCAGAAGACTTGTTTCTATGAAAGACCTCAAGTTGAAGAATTTGAAGACACATGATTGCCATGTTATAATGGAACATTTTCTACCGATAGGTATACGTTCTATTTTGCCAGAAAAAGTAAGAAGTTCCATAACTAAATTGTGTTTTTTCTTTAGGTCAATTTGTAGTAAGGTGATCGATCCCGAGATCTTACCAACACTACAAAAAGAGATTGTAATTACCTTGTGTGAGCTTGAGATGTATTTTCCTCCGTCTTTTTTTGACATAATGGTTCATTTAGTTGTTCATCTTGTGAAAGAGACACAGTTGTGTGGACCAGCTTATATGAGATGGATGTACCCTGCTGAACGGTATATGAAAATATTAAAAGGGTACGTGAAATCCCGAAGTCGACCAGAGGGTTGTATTGTTGAACGATACATTGTTGAAGAAGCTGTTGAGTTTTGTACTGAATATTTGTCTAACGTTCAATCGATTGGACTCCCCAGAGCTCAGATTTTCGACAAAATGGAAGGTAAAAAATTAATTAGGAATAACATTGTGACAATATCAAGGGATGAACGGGATCAAGTTCATTTGTATGTTCTGCACAATAATAATGAGGTTGATCCATATGTTGAAATGCACAAGGATGTACTCCGAAGGTTAAATCCGAACAGAAATGAAAATTGGATAGTTATAGAGCACAATCAAAGTTTCATACAATGGTTGAAGGATCATATTTATTTGAAGCGCTCTTCAGATCCTTCTTCGGTAACAGAAAGGTTGAGATGTTTGGCATATGGTCCAAGTTTGCATGTGTTTTCTCATAGCGCATATTCAATTAATGGATACACATTTTATACCAAAGAACAAGATGATAAGACTACTATGCAAAATAGTGGTGTCACCGTGCTAGCTGAAGCAATGCATATATCAAGTATGAAGGAATTAAACCCCAAATATGCAAATTTGTCATATTTTGGAGTTATTGAGCACATTTGGGTGTTTGATTACGAGAAGTTTCAGATTCCCATCTTTGGTTGCAAGTGGGTGAATAGTAGTGGCATACGAATGGATAAGTCTGGATTTTTGCAAGTTGATCTTACTAGGGTGGGGTACAAAGATGAACCTTTTATTCTAGCATCTCAAGCTAAACAAGTGTTCTATGTGAATGACCCTAAGAGTACAAAATGGTCTATAGTGCTTTTCTCTAACAAAGTGACTGATGATAGCGGTGTCGATCAATGTGATATTGATGTTGAGAATGAGTCATGCATTAGACGGAATGAGTTGAATAGAAATGATGAAGTTGAGGATCTTATACCGGATGAGTCATATATAAGAAACGATCATAATGAGGGAATTTGGATCAATTCATCCGTACGCATTGCTAAGAAACAAGTGATTAATATTCCAACAAAGAAAAGAAAGAGATGTTAGTGACTTAGGTAAATTATCCATGGTTTCTTTATTATTTTTTTCAATTGTTTTGATTATAAGTTATATGTGATAATGCATGATTTCATTATATTTTTGTTTTCAATTGCTTTGATTATAAGTTATATATGATAATGCATGATTTCATTATATTTTTGTTTTCAATTGCTTTGATTATAAGTTATATCTGATAATGCATGATTTCTTTATTTTTTTTTGTTTTCAATTGCTTTGATTATAAGTTATATTTGATATTTGATGGTTTCCTTGGTTTATTACAGGTTAGACATGGCTGATGACCAACATGAGGAAGTTAGTAAAAAAGTTCCGCGGAAGAAGAAATTCGAAGAGGCATCACAGTAATGAGAAGGGTGGTCCAAGGAAGATCTCGTGGCATCATACTAGATGTCTATTGGAGCAACCAGGGACAGCTTATAGAACCTAATGGGCATACCTTAACTAGTTTTATCGGTGCACTAGTAAGGAATGAAATTCCCATTACATGTGATGATTGGAGAAACAAAGAGCTGAATGAGTCCAAAGAAAAAATTTGGAGTGAGATAAAGGTACAATCATTTGGCCCTTAATTATACGGTATCAATTATGTTTTTTCAATTACCGATACTAACTATCAATCTGTATGTTTTTCTTAGCGATGTTTTAACATCGAAGAAGAAAGAAGAGGTTTTTGTATGAAATTGGCCGGAAAGCTTCTAAGAGGGTTTCAGACATTTTTATCATCCAAGTTCCTTAAGGATGCGGATGGTAATTTTGTGGATGCGGAGCTTCCTAAAAAATATGAAAATTTGATATCGGCTGAAGAATGGGAAGCTTTCAAATCCAAAAGACAAGACCCGGTTTTTCAAAGAATAAGTGCTACAAATCGGGAAAGAGCATCAAGTCCCGCATATCTGTACCGAAAAGGACGTGTCGGATATGGACGCTTAGAACAATCCATGGTAAGTATTTATAAATTGCGATAACAAATTTGTTCATCATATATTAGTTTTATCTGATCAAATTGTATGACTTAATGTGTAGCTGCAGAAGGAGGAAAGTTCAGAAACATCTCTTCCTGCATATGTTTTGTGGAAGGAAGCCCGTGTGGGCAAATCTGGAGTTCCTCAAGAAGAAGTTTTACACGTATACCAGAAATGTGTAAGTATAATATTTTTTCATTAATTGAATAACATTTTTATACACAAATATTTGACAAGTATACGGTATTCATCTGAATTTTCAGGAGGAGCTATCTCAGTCTTTATCTCCCGATGATACTAGGAGCATACTTGGTCGGGCATTAGATGTCCCTGAGTATTCTGGTCGGGTGAGGGGTAAGGGATTTGGAGTCACTCCGACCTCCATGAGTATTAAAAAAGGAAAGGCTCCTAGTAATCGGGAGCTTCATGCAAGAATGGAAGTCATGCAAGCTGAGCTTGATGCATTGAGGAGAGAAAGAGAGGCTAGCGCCTCAACAGTATACAGAGATGCTTCGGACAAAGACAATATCAATTGTACCTTTCAGCCGAACATTCCAGAGGTAATTACATATAATTGTCTTAAATTGAACTATTTGCTGAAATTATGTATTTGACATATATACACATTAACGATTTCTTGTTATTATTGGTTTTAGGGCATTTCCCATCGTCAGCTGTATTTGTCGTCACCATACTATCGGATGGTTGGCAAGGGAAAAGTGCATAACGTTAGCGGAGTATTACTCCACACTAGAGAGCTCCCTGCTGGATGTTTGAAGGTATCAGTTGATATTGCAGTTGAGCCGAATGCAGCATTACCATATCCTAGCGATGATTCGGATGCAACAACGGTGCACGAAGCAGTAGGTTCGTTTGTTGCATGGCCGACAAACCTCATATGCATAGGATATGAGGTATGCTTAAAACTTATGTTAACTTCCTTGGTATATTCAAAGTTTAAAATTTATGCTTAAAATTTTACTTACATATTTTCCTATGTTAAATAGACTCCCACAAAATCCAAATCAAAAGATAATGCGATTCCACGGCATACCGAGTCCACGGTTTCAAGAAAAGAGGTAATATACAATTATATGACATATATTCATGGAAGTTGTTACATTCTTAATTTGATCTAACTATTTATATGACATGTAGCTTCAAGAAAATGAGGATAGCAATGCCTCCGCACAACAAAAAAAGGAGGTTAGCAACGCCTCCGCACGGGTAAAAAGTTCTGGTGCTAAGAAGACCGTAGCTAGGAAAAAACCTACCACCAAGTATAGGTCGTGCCTCAGGACATTTCTAGAGATGACCGATATACCGACCGGAGGTGTTCGGACTGTACATATGGAGGTAGGGATTTTCGGCTTTGATTACGACCAAATGATTGGTAATGAGGACTTCATGCAAGTTTTTGGTCGTGAAGAAATCGGCGTCAACGTTGTCAATACATATGTTAGGTAAATCCGGACTACTTTGTTTTATTAATTAAACAACTTATGTTAATGATGTTTACTTTATGTTAATGATGTTTTTATATTAGGTTTTTGTATGACAAATTGATGCGCCCCAATGGTTTGGACGTGTCATTCGGATTCTTAGCACCCGCGACCGTCAACTATGGTTTAATGTTAAGTAGACCGGATACCGTGACGGAGTGCGTTCTTCGGATCCTCATGGACAATAAAGATGCGGAGAAGTTGTTTTTTATACCGTTTAATACCGGGTTAGCATTTCATTCTAAATTCATCTATTATAATTATTTTCCAAGTTACCATCTAACATTTGCCTAATCATTACAGTGGACATTGGTTGTTGCTCGCAATCAATCCTATCCGAGAAATTGTGTATTATCTTGACTCGTTAGGAAATGATTGGACAACATACCCGGATATGAAGGTCCTAATTGACACGTAAGTGAGAATGTTCAAAAATTTTCTTAGTTTATGTGAATTGTTCTAATTGCTTCATTTTTATTTTATTAGCGTCCTACAAGCTTTTCGGGCCCAACGAGTTATCCAAACCACAAGGAGGGGCGCCAACTCCATTACATGGATTAAAGTGGCGGTATATTTTTAATTACCACGTTTTTTATTATATTAGTGATGACACTTGATAAAACTTAGGATTTATAATCCATATTTTTTTTTCATATGTAGTGTCCTCGTCAACGTAATCAAATAGATTGCGGGTATTTCATGTTGAGGTTTATGCGAGATACTCTTGTTTTGGGCCGATTAGAGATTCCCACCGATGTATGTATTTCTAACTTATGAGTTATTTTTATATTTACACATATCTCATATAATTAAATAGTTGGAATTAATTCAAAATATGTTATATTATTATGTAGTACTTTGATGAATTCAAGTGTGCATCTTATACAAAGGATCAAGTGGACGAAATCAAAGAGGAGTGGTGTCAATTCATGATAGAGCTCAAAGTTTGTTCATAAATTTGTGTAATTAATGTGTACATTTGTAGTAGTATATGTAATGACTTATAAATGTAAACATAAATTTATATATATTTTGATACATTTAAGTATAAATTGGTTTGAATTGGTTAGCCAAAAATTGGTAGAAAAAAGGCCAAAATGGCATATATAAAATGTGATAATTGTCTGCCAAAATCTGATTGAAAACAGGTAGAAATTCTGGTTTATAAACCTGGAAAAAATGTGGTTTCAAACAAAACCTTCAAAAAATTTCGTATACCTTAGACATCGCTTTTGTAAAAAGCGCTGTCTAAGGGGGGGATTAGAAAGCGCTTTAGGCAAAAGCGCTGTCTAAGGGGGGGCTTAGACAGCGCTTTTTGAAAAGCGCTGTCTAAGGTATACCTAAAAAAATTAAAATAGGAGGGGCTTAGACAACGCTTTTGGCCAAAGCGTTGTCTAAGGGGGGGAGGGGCTTAGACAGCGCTTTTCAAAAGCGCTGTCTAAGGTGTACCTAAAAAATTTAAAATAAGAGGGTCTTATAAAGCGCTTTTGGCCAAAGCGCTGTCTAAGGGTGGGAGCTTAGACAACGCTTTTAAGATTTAAAAAAGCGCTGTCTAAACCTTTAGTAGCGGAGGTTTAGACAGCGCTTTAAAGCGCTGTCTAAGGCTAAAAAAAGCGTTGTCTAAGGTCTTGTTTGTTGTAGTGACTTATTACATTATTTACACATTATATTAATAAATTAACTTTATTTACAAACTAAATTGTTCACATAAAATATTACATTATTTACACAAAATATTAAATTAAAAATATTATGGAAAAAACAAATTTTGAATCTCATTCATCGACATCACTGTCGATGACGAACAATGATTATATTACATTTTCAAAACTAGTATCACATACCGCTCGATTTATGGTCAAAATTTAGGGGAGAAATATTTTTTTAAAATACTTATTACATTGTTTACACATTATATTAATAAACTAATTTTATTTACAAACTACATTGTTTACATAGAATATTATATTATTTACACATAATATTAAAGAAAAAATATCATGGCAAAAAACAAATTTTGAATCTCATTCATCGTCATCGTTGTCGGTGAAAAACAAAGATGGGGTATCTAGGGGAAGAACAAATGTTAAGGATCTTTGTTTCATCGATCTTGGGGAAGATCAAATGTTGGATGCAATATATTATCTATTACTCAAATTTGAGGTAAAATGTGTTTCTTTTTAAATAAAAAATAAAATAACATATGTTTCATCCCAAATGTCATATACCTCTTGGTTTCTGTTGGAATTAACTCAAAACCTATGAGAATTCCAACATTTTTTTATGAACAAGAAAGGTTCTTGCGGAACAATTAACAAAGAAAAGAAGAAATATGAAGTAGAAAAGAATTATAGTTCTAAGAGAAATTGAAGAGAAAGTTTTGCTACCCACAAATTGTGGGATTTTTCTTTCTATTCACTTGCAACTGCAAACCGTGAATTATAATGGGTTGGAATGAATTTATTACAAGAGGGATACTCCCTATTTATAGAAATAGGTTTGCTTGCACCCAAGGCAAAAAGCTTAAAACTATAAAAGCCCAAAATATCTATTTTGGAACTAAATCAAATCTAGATTTAAAATTAAATCAAATCTAATCTAAATCAAATACCACATAACGAATTATACTTTCAATATACCACCTAATTCATTGTGTCTAAGCTATCTATATTCATCATAGCTCTTAGCCTTCTGGATACTTCGACCTGCATTCCCTTCATCATGATATCTACAATCTGATTCTCAGTTCTGCAGTGTTCCAAGTTCATCTTCCCGTATGCTACCTACTCTCGAAGATAATGGAACCTCATTTCAATGTGCTTGCTTCGACCATGCGCTATCGGATTCTTCGCCAGATTGATAGCTGACATGTTGTTGATCTTCCTGGTGATTGCTCATGATTCTTTGTTGTAATCTCTTCGACCAGATTCACCATCAATGTTGCTTGACATACACAAATAGAAGCAACTATATACTATGTTTCGCATGATGACAATGCCACTACTTGCTCCTTTCTCAAACTCCAAGCAACTGGTGCACTACCTAACATAAACACATATCCAGCTGTAGATTTTTTATCCTCGGCATCACTACACAAACTTGAATAAGTGTATCCTACTAACTTGCATTCTTTTCCTTCATCAATTGTAGGAAACAAAATACCATAGTCGAGAGTTCCTTTCAGATACCTCAGTATCCTCTTCGTCGCTGCTAGGTGTGATACATTTGGCTTCTGCATGAATCTACTCACCATACCAATATTGTATGCTAAGTCATGCCTTGTGTGACAAAGGTATCTAAGTGACCTAATAAGTCTTCTGTATTAGGTTGGGTCGACATCATTTGAGTCTTTCGACAATTGCAATCCGGGCTCAGTTGGAGTCGAAGTTGAGTTGCAATTTTGCATCTCGAATCTCTTCGGTATTTCACTTGCATATCTTCTTTGGTGCATCATCAAACCTCTACCACTCTTGTAGAATTCAATGCCAAGGAAATATGAGAGATTTCCCAAGTCTGACATTTCAAACTCCTCGCTCAGGTTACGTTTGAAATCTTCGATATCCTTCTTGCAACTTCCTGTTATCAACAGATCATCGACATAGAGACATAGTATAAGCAATTCGCCATTGCTTCTTCTTACATATACTTCATGATCAGTTGTGCATTTCAAAAATTCCTTCTCCCTTAGAAAGCCATCTATTTTATTATTCCAAGCTCTTGGAGTTTGCTTAAGTCCATACAGGGCTTTGTGCAGCTTGTACACCTTTCTTTCTTCGCCTTGTTTCACAAAACCAACTGGTTGTGCCACATAAACTTCTTCGTCTAAGGGGCCTTTAAGGAATGCACATACTAATCTGATTGTTTTGATGCTAGAAACAAGTGCAAATACTTCATCAAAGTTAATTCCTTCCTTCTCAAGAAATCCTTTCACCACAAGTCTCGCCTTATGTCGAGTCATTTCCCCTATAGGATTCAACTTCACCTTGAATACCCACTTCACATCAATTGTCTTCTTGCCTTGAGGAAATTCGACAAGTGACCAAGTGTTGTTGACTTCGATAGACTTCATCCCCTCATTCATTGCTTTTACACACTTCTAATCTTTCAATGCCTCAACTGTATTGACAGGTTCGACATCTGCAAAGAAAGCATAGTGTACTAGCTCACCTTCTTCATCGACCATATCGTCTGATGTAATTACACATTCTTTCAACCTTGCAGGCATGTTCCGTGTTCGTTAAGATCTTCTTTGGCCTGCTTCATCTCTAACTTCTTCTTGTTGAACATCTCTTTCGACTTCACTAGTTGGTTCTTCACACAAGATTATAAATGAATCTTTCTTGACATTTCCAGTTTAATCTCATTCTTTAAGCTCATCTATGATCACGTCCATGCTGATCACTACTTGCTTGTTCACTGGGTCGAACAACTTGTAACCTCCAGTCGAATGATATCCTTTCAGAATCATTTGAATAGACTTTTCATCAAGTTTTCTTCTCAACTGATCTGGTACATGTCTATGTGCTATAAATCTAAACACCTTCAGATGATTCAAGCTAGGCTTGGCACCAAACCAACACTCTTCTGGCGTAACTCCTTCTAGCTTATTCGTCGGACACTTGTTCAAAATATACATTGCAGTCGACACAACTTCTCCCCAAAGTTCTTTAGGTAGATGTTTTCCATTCAACATACTTCTCACCATGTTCATCATGGTTCGAATCTTCCTTTATGCAATTACATTCTACTATGGAGTGTAGAGTGGAACCACCTCATTCATAATCCCTTCTTTTACGCATAATGCATCAAAATCTTTCAACACATGCTCTCCACCACCATTAGTCCTCAAAATCTTGAGATTTCGACCACTTTGTCTTTCGACCATAGATTTAAACTTGGAAAATACCTCGATCACTTCACTTTTCTTCTTGATCAGGTAAGTCCATAATTTTCGATTGAAATCCTCTATGAAACTGACAAAGTGTGTGTTACCTCCAATTGAATTCACCTGTATAAGACGACATACATCAAAGTATATGACTTCAAGAATTGCCTTCGACCTTCTTCTTGCATCCTTGCTGAATTTATTCTTGTGTTGTTTCAACTGAACATATTCTTCACACACTTCGTTTGGGATGCTGATTTCTGGAAATCCTGAAACCATATTTCCTCTCTTTAAATCTTTGATGTCTTTGAAATTGAGATGACCAAGTCTATACTTCCATAACCATTCATCTTTGTTGGCTGCACTTACAAGGCACTTATGCTCCATCACATTTAGTTCAATCTTGAAGGTTCTATTCTGAGACATTGGAGCCTTCAAGATCAACCTACCACCTGCATCGACGGCTCTCATCACCTTGTCTTCGACCGACACCTTGTAGTTATTTTCAACCAATTTCCTTATACTGAGCAAATTGTTCTTCATGCCTGGTATGTACAAAACGTTGGAAATTACTGACCTCTTGCCATCCTTTCTCTTAACTAGAACATCACCAATACCTTCAGCTGCTAGAGTATTGTGATTTGTGAATTTTATTGTGTTCTTCATTGAGGACTTCATGTTGACAAACCAATCTTTCCTACCAGTCATGTGTGATGCGTATCCCGAGTCCAAGTACCATTAGTCCTGGAATCTCTCTTCATCTCTTGTTGTGACCATCAACAAATTTTCTTCTTCTTCTTCTTCTTCTTCATGCTTTGCCAGCTTAGCATTAGAATCTTGATTTACTTTCTTTTCTAGACAACCACTAAAATAGTGACCATACTTCTGACAGTTGAAACACTGAATGTGACTCTTGTCTGGCTTTCGACCATCACCTATTCCTCTACCTGCAACACCACCTCTTTAGTTGCCTTGGTTCCAGGGGTTTCCTTGATTCGACCAGCCTCTTTCCTGCTAATTTTGACCAGTCTAATTGTTGTAGCCACCTCTGTTTTTGTTGTCGAACACCTTTCCTTTGCCTTTCTTATCTCTCATTGATTGAGCTTGGAGATCCACATCATTCTTCGACTTGCCTGTTGCTCTTTCAGCCATTCTTTGTTCATGAGATTCAAGTGTCCCTTGAAGCTCTTCTTTAGTCACATTCGACAAATCTTTTGACTATTCTATGGCTACTACCATGTGGTCGAACTTTGGAGCCAACAATCTCAAAATCTTTGTGACAACTGCTTTCGTCGTCAACACTTCTCTGCATACTTTGATTTGATTCACAAGTTTCGTAAATCTTGTGAGGAAATATATAATGCTTTCATTTTCTTCCATCTGAAGCAATTCATAAGCCCTTTTGTGAGTTTGTAACCTCACTTCTTTCACCTTCTTTGCACTTCCAAAAGACTTTTCAAGAATCTCCCATGCTTCTTTTGCAGATTCAACATCACTAACTTTTTCAAAGTTATCAACACATTGATGAATTATAAAGAGGGGTTTATAATCTTTCTTCTTCCATTCTTTGTGTGCAACCTTTTCTTTATTTGTTGCATTCTCTACAAGCGTTGTTATTCTTTCCTTCACAAGATGCCATAAATCTTGATAACAGAAAACAACTTTAATGTGCTTGCACCAATTCTCATAATTATCATTCTTGAGAATTGGAAGGCTTGTTGGAAAGTGCCCATTTGGATGATTCATCACTATCACTTTTGCTTCCCACGAATCGTTGAAACCGGAGCTCTAGATACCAGATGTTGGAATTAACTAAAAATCTATGAGAATTCTGATCCTTTCTTATGAACAAGAAAGGTTATTGCGGGACAATTAACAAAGAAAAGAAGAAATGTGAAGTAGAAAAGAATTAGGGTTCTAAGATAATTTGGAGAGAAAGTTTTGCTACCCACAAATTGTTGGATTCTTCCTTCTATTCACTTGCAATTGAAAACCGTGAATTACAAACTGTTGGAATGAATTGATTACAAGAGGGATACTCCCTATTTATAGAAATAAGTTTGCTTGCACTCAAGGCAAAAACCCAAAACTATAAAAGCCCAAAATATATATTTTGGAACTAAATCAAATCTAGATTAAAAACTAAATCAAATCTAATATATATCAAATATGACATAATGAATTATACTTTCAACAGTTTCATTAAAAACTGAGAGAAATAAGTTTTTTTTTTAATTATATTGTTTAAACAGAATATTAAAATACATTTTTTAAACAAATATTTTCAAGTTTAATGGATTCTTGGAGAACAACAAATATTTTCAAGTTCAATGGATTGCGTGCATCCAATTTATGATAAGTTGTTTATTCCAACCATTGAAATTTTTTTATGCACTTGCAATCCATCCTTGAGATCTGTTCAAAGATTTCATTATTTTGAGCAAATGTTTTCATGGAAAATTCTTTCACAAGAAAGATAACCAGATATATAGTAGTGGATGTAGAGGGTTTCTTGTGTATTGAGGTGTTGACAATATCTCTAGTATTGTTAAAATAAGGATTTTCCCATCTGTTTTATAAAAAAATTGAGGTAATATATAACTTGCAAAAAAGGGTAAATGATAAAAAATTAAAAGTAACATGTCTGGTTTCATTTTCATTTTTTTATCATTCACCATTTTTTGTACTGCAATTGTTTGCAATTTACTACATGTTTATAAATTAATTTCTCAATGTTGTCAATTGAGAAAATTGATAAATTATGGAGTGTTTTCTTTAATTGACTACATAGAGAAGGTTATTCAAAAAATACAACAACATCAATACCATTATGTTAGAATGTATTGCGATAGTAAAAAAAAAGGTGAGGATTCGAACCATGTCTTGAATTATTTTACTCCTCGGTTATATTTATAAACTAAAGGAATATATTGTATTTATTTTTAAAAATATAAAAATAGTGTGCGGCTTGACATTATACCTCCGTTTTTTGTTGGATGAGGTGAAAATTTTATCATAAAACATATTTTTTGTAGTTGTGTATACATCTATTTCTCTTTAAGTGTGTGTGTGTGTGTGTGTGTGTGTGTGTATATATATATATATATATATATATATATATATATATATATATATATATATATATATATATATATATATATATATATATATACACACACACACACACACACACATTATACCTCCGTTTTTTGTTGGATGAGGGGAAACTTTTATCATAAAACATATTTTTTGTAGTTGTGTATACATCTATTTCTCTTTAAGTGTGTGTGTGTGTGTGTGTGTGTATATATATAGGGACGACTCAAGTGAGAACACTTGGTTATCTTTAGAAATGAGAACAATTAATCATACTCATTTATTTTTCATTTATTGAAATCAATGGACTACATTAATTTCTCTTTCCATAATATATAAGTTACAATAAAAGATGATTATGAAAAAAGAAATTAATGTAGTCCATTGATTTCAATAAATAAAATATAAATGACTATAATTAATTGTTCTCATTTCTCATAATAATCCAGTGTTTTCACTTGAGTCGCCCCATATATATATATATATATATATATATATATATATATATATATATATATATATATATATATATATATATATATATATATATATATATATATATATATATATATATATATATATATATATATATATATATATATATATATATATATATATATATATATAACGAGTGAGGTTCAATTTATTCAGAGGGTAAGTTTTTTTAATTTACTTCAAATCATAGTCTTTAAATTAAAACTAGTCTAATGGTTAAATTAATATTTACTTAATAGTCATTCGATTAAATCTAATTTAAAAGCTATAATTTATAGTAAATTAAAAAAATTTATTCTCTGAAAAAACTGAATCAATATATATATATATATATATATATATATATATATATATATATATATATATATATATATATATATATATATATATATATATATATATACACACACACACACACAACAAGAAAGCACTATTTTAGGGTCGGCAAGAAGCCCTAGCTAACAGACCAAAAATCGACGCTAAAAGGGTTTTGCGTTGAGGTCGGGGCAGCCTTTTCATAGATGGAAGTTATAATGTATATCGTCGGCCTTGTGACATGCAATGCCATAGCATCGACTTTATGAACATTAAAGAGACGTTAATTGATGACCTTTTCTTCTACGCTAATTCTAGTGTTAGTGTCAGTTTCTATCGACATTAGGATATGCCACGTGTTAGTATGTGACTGGTTTTCCTTTCAAAAAATATATATTCCATGTCATCAATTAGCGTAGGCTATTTACACTGCTAAGTTGGACCACATCATCATATGACAAGTGCCATGTTCGAATATGTGATTGGGTTGCCCTTCAAAAAAATTCCACATCATTATGTAGCGATTGAGTCGAAGGCGACACTACTATATATAATCAGTAATATGTGATATAGTAGCATCGAATCCAGCCGTCACAATGTTGTTGACTATTTATAGTAGCGGCAACCCCAACCCCGACGCTATGTTCTTGATTAGTTATATTAGCGTCAGTTTCATGGCAACAACACATGATCATTTTTATCGTAACCTGTTTTAATCCAAACCTGTTTATTATCAGTTTAGATCATACAAGTATCTATTATAATAAAAACCTGTTTATTATTACCACACTAATCAACTTGTAGTGCAAATATCTAATTGATAAATATTTAAAAAAGAATAGCTAATAATTAATTATAAAATTAGTCAAACACTATGAGATCCATAATTTGATCTTTTGGAATACATAATACAATACTGATAACATTATCCTCTAATCCAAAATGAATTTACTTATATCAAAATACTGTAGTTTCAATTCCAATCGTATCCAAAACAAATTTACTTATATAAAAATACATCAAAATAGGGATAAGCTCCAAAATACATCAAAATATCGATAAGCTCCAAAACGATTTACATATCTTGATCTCCAAAATCAACTTCCTCATCCTTTTCCTCCTCCTGCAACATTCAAAATCAATAGTGACGAGTTCGACACAAATAATCCAATTCGAATTGTTTTGATTATATTCATTTATTTGTATCCTCAAACTAAACTAATATTTATTTGTATCTCTCTTTCAAGTAACAAGCTCACTAACATAACTAACACTCTCTACTTCATTCACTCTAATTTCAATCACAACTAACTAAGGCATTCAAAAATAACATAGCTAAGTTACATGATATAATGATAATCCCCAATTAAATCCACAGCAAAATATAATAGATTTCGACCACATCTCATAACCAACCTAGTTTGTATAAAAACGTTTCCAGATCACATACATTCAAACCAATTCAAACATATTAACATGATAACAACATGCATCTTTTTTACATGCATAACCTAATCATAGTAACTAATACTCCATACTCACAACTGTGCGAAAATAACGAGTCCAAGACCTAAATTTTTTACATCATGTTCTATATTTTCTCATCATTTACGCAATCAAAATCATTACTATATTTACACTTTTACCAATATATGAACTAATTGTTTCATTCATGAGGAAATTCTAAGTAAGACATGTGTCGCTCCCGAAGATTTTCATCCCGGTACAAGCACGAACAGTCAGCGAAAGGAGAAAATGAAATGAAATGAAAAGAGTCGCCAGCTAGGCATTTTTATCCCGAAGGAAAGGTAATGCTGCATAAACCTAGAAGGACATAGATAAGACGGTTGCGAACTAGAGAAACTGAGAGAGGGGGTTGGTTACAACCTGGGAAGGTATTAGCACCCAGATTGTCCGTCGTACTCGACGGGATCCACGCTTAAAAGATTTGTGTTTAAAGGGGGGTAGTGTATGTGTTATCTGTGTGCAAACGCTGGAAAAAGAATGTACAAGTGTCAGTGCAAGAAAGTGAAGTGAGGTGCTCAGGAATGAGACTTAAAAAGAAAACTGAAAGAGTGGGAAAGAGACAGAGACTTTTGTTCGATAACAGTTAAGTTATGCCTACGTATCCTCTCGTGCAATGAGGAAGTCAGAACACCGTAGTTCGACTCAAAGAGACTGAAAGATAAATTGACTGATGAACTGCTTGCTTGTCTATGCTCAAGTGTATGACTTGTTTGGCTCAAGTGCTAACTGTCTTGCATTAGACGGAAGAAGCAAGTTCTCGTTTATGAATGAGTGAGGTGAGAAAGAATCCCGAAGGAGACGATTATTGTTTGTTTTTTGTGTTTTCAATCTTTTATTGTTTTTGGAGTTTGTCATAAGTTAATGAGCTTAAGCCTAAACCAAGGGTTAGTAAACTCATTATATCCTCCCTTTGATTAGGGATAATGAGAGTTCCGTAAGTATGAGATAAACATCTCAACTTAATTACCATGATGGTGTAGGATTAAAATCATTAACCTACTTGTGATTATTTAGATGTTTTTGAGTTTTTTGCTTAGTGTTAAGTAATGAGTTTAAGCCATAATCAAGGATTAGTGAACTCATTACACCATCCTAATAGAAGGATAATAGATGAGCACACTTAAGCTGAGGAAGATACCTCAACTTAATCCATGATTAGGGATTAACCTCATTACAAAACAAACCTTTATTAAATGGATTTTAATTAAGGGTGAGATTAAGAAGTGAGTTTTATGATTTGTAAGACAACTTGAGGGGGACTTGTCCATTAACACTAGGGTTAGTCCTTCTTAACCAATAAAGGAAGAATTAGAACCCTAATGCAAGGCCCAAGTTACAAGTTAATGTCTTAGTGATTATTAAGATGGATTGATTAAGAGGTTTAAACAAATTAAGGGTTTAAAACTTAGGATTAAAGTTATACACTCCATCCTAAGAGAAGGATGCAGGCATAACCCTAATTACAAAGTCTTAAAACCTTAAAGGTTTAGTCTCTAATGATGAGGTGAGAATAGAGACACAAAGAAGACACAAAGGTAAAAGCTAGAGGGGGACTAATTACAACCCTAATTATCATCATGCTTGGATGTTCCTATGGTTTGTAAGGCTTGAGAAAGATCTTCAGAGAAGCCAGCAATGGAAGAAGCAGATGAAAGGAGGTGAAACAGAAGAAACAAGTTACTTACTTCACTGAAGAAGATAAGTAACTTGAAGAAAGAAAGTGAATGATGAACATGAATGAGCAATCCCACTCTAATTCAAAGAAAAATGCAGCAATGATGCATAAGAAGAATGAGAAGAGAAATGAGAAGTGAAGGCAAATTCACTTCTCAAGTTACTTACCACCTGAAAAGGTTAACATAAAGGAAGGAAATGAAATAAAAATGAGACATGTGCAAAGGTAAAACTAAAACCATAAGCAAACACATGATGAAAATGGTGATATGATATGATGCAAAAGCATGTCAAGTGTTATGAATGTTCATACAAAGAGAAAGAATGCAAATGAAGCATGTAGGAAACATGAAAACACATGTATACTTATGAAATGAAATGGATGCAAAGCATAGCAAATGTATGAAGAAATGACCAAGAAATGTTCAAGCAATGTCTTAAGATGTTTAAGATGGCATACAAGTGCTTAGAATGTCATGGCAAGTTCACATGTTCATGCAATGTAATGTAAGATGCAAGTATGGATGCAAAATTAGGGTTACATGAAAGGATGAGATGAAAATATCAAAAACAGAAGCAAATCACATGATGAAAAATTGCAAATGAACTCAAAGGAACCCTAACCCCATATGAAATCACACCCCAAAGGAGAAGTTCTAACTCTTAACCTAAAGAAAGTTGTGATTTTTCTAAGTAAACTAGGGTTTTTGGGTACCTTAAGAGGACAAATGCAAATCAAATGGAAAATGCAAGATAAATTTGTGACAAAAATATTCTAGATATTACATGCTATATGAAGAACAATGCAAAAAGAACCAATGTCAAACCCTTCATGGTTAGGAAGAAAAGAATTTTCAAAGTTAGGGTTCAAAAAAGGGATTTTTATGAACCCTAAATTCAAGAAAAATGTCAAAGTTGGATCAAAACTAAAACGAAATTTGTATGAATGGTTTGACAATATTTCTAAATGTCCTAAGATGCAATGTGAATTTTTTTGGAATTTTTAGAAGCCTAAATGGTATTTTAATTAATTAATTTCCATTAATTAATTAAAATAAACATTTAAATATTTTTAAAATGATTTTTTAATGCAAAAAATAAAAATAAAAATGTTTTTGTGTGAAGAAAAATAATTGAAGACAAAATGCAGAAGAAAAATATTTTTGGAATTTTCTAAGTATTTTAAATAAATTGGACAAAATAAATGCTATTTAAATGAAATAAAATGAAAATAAAAGAAAGTAAGACAATCCAATGGACAAGATTTGAACTGGGGAGATCTTGGTTGACCAGCGCGCAAATGAGTGGCTGAGATGCATTCTGGCTAATTAATCCAGATTAAATTAATTAATTAAAAATTAGGGTTAAGTGAATAGATCCCAGCCCTCCATACACGCGCGAAACTCACATCTAACGCTCCAGATTCAAACTTGGCTAATCACCTGAGATTAGCCCTAATTATTTTCAGATGACCGGAATAATGCTCCGGTCATCTTCTCCGGCAGCCCAAAATGCTATCTCTCTCCCTAAGCGTCTAAAACCTAATCTCTCTGCCCAGAATCAAACCCCACGCATCACATAACAAGAATCATCCATCAAAACAAATTTATTTCACACATTTAAGCTGAATCGAAGCAAATTAGTTCTAGGTCAAAAAATTTCAGAGAACTCATACATGCTTAATACTTGATCATTTTGAAAACTAAACACATCAGGATCATCAGTGAATCATGAAGAATCATTTAGGAACTTAAAAACACATTTCTGGAAAAAATGTGTCACACCCCAAATTTTACCCCTAACATTTCATATCACGTATTCATCTCATCATCGGCATGCATTGATGTCTCAGGCATGTTTTGGTTTTGCAAAGGATTTTCTTTTTTGAGAAGGGATTTCTTTTATTTCGAAGCAAGTGTTGGAGAATGATTCAATTTTGTTTTCTGTCATGACCCAACTTGAATGAAAGGTTGACCTGGGTCTTTGCTTTGAAGTGAAGATTTTTTGTTCTCCATGCAGGTGTTGAATGCGGTTCTTTTCTATTTTGGAGGAATTTAATCGATTATCTGTTAAAGAATTGTGAGTTTACTTCGGTCAATTTTTGAAATTTGGAGTCTTGGACTACTTGTGGGTTCTTGTAATTATACGAGATTTCCTTGTTTCAAACTCTCTTCCAAAACTTCAAATTTAAATTTCCTTTCCAAGCCCTCTTTTCTTTCTTTAGGAATAAAATTCCAATTTCATTTCCATTTCTATCTCAATTCCAAGTTTCATTTTAAGTGTTCAATCTAAGTGCCATGTTCCTAGTTTCAAGTCTAAATACCAAATTTAAATTGTAAGATTATTTCTAAGGTGCAAATCCATTTTTCTTATTTCCATAATCCAAAGAATATCAATCCAATGCTATGCCATTTCAAAGTTATTCCAAGTCCAATTTTAAAAATCCAAGAATTTAATTTCCAAGTTTTATTCAAGTTTCATGTCTTGTTTCAATGTTCCAATTCTATGTACATTTCTAGTCTTAAGGTTCATTGTTTTATGTTCAAGAACCATTTTAATTTTCATTTCAATTTTCAATTTTTATTCCTATTGGAAATTTTTGAGTCATGGTCCTAAGCCTTGATCACAAATTACGAATTTCGTTTAAAGCATACATCCCTTTCAAGATAGTACATGATATATAAATTTTGTCTTTTGCATTACAAGGCATAATGATACATTTGAGAAGTCACAACATTGACTTAGGATAAATCAGCGTTTTTAAGTTGGCTGCCTAAAAAATGGAAGGCAATACTATAACAACAATTGGACAGTTGACTTTCCTTCTAGTCACACCTTGCGGACACAATTGCACCACACCAACAAGACCGAATTAAATGTCATGCATGATGCACCCCTAAAAGACATTGCTTGGATTCCCGAGACGAGCCTTTTGGTCATAGGCAGCTGGAACAAGACCATGAGCTTGCAAAATCCTCAGTTTGAATTCAAGAGGAAAGTTACGCCATAACGGTGCAAACGAAGAGCAAATCAGTAGGACTCTTTTGCTCCAAGCAAGTTTACATACAAAAAAAAAACAAGAGATTGATTAGTGAAACAATATTGAAAGTCAATTCTATGCACACAAAAAAAAAAGAGTTGAGTGATGCAGTAAGTAATCCTTGTTTTACTGCAGTAGAAATTTGATTTTTCAAAGTAACAAGCTAACAGAGGAGAGAACAAAGAGAAACAGAAAAGTTCAATTCAATCCAAATCCAATTTGCTCAGTTCATTAAGAACCAAGTCAACAAGGGTGAAAACCAGACATACCAAGAAAAGAATTTTCAGTGAAACCGTGAGGACCTCTTACACAAGAAGACTAACCAACTCAGTGCAATCTACATCATGTTGAAGCTCTATTCTACTTTTCGTGACCCTCATGTCAAAATCAGTACATGTACATAGAAAAAGGCTTTGGTCATTATTTCATTTTTCTTGAGATAACAAATGTTTAGCATGAAAAATGTCAAAAGGGGGAGGGGCGCTGTATCAGTACAACAAAAGACAGGATAGAAAGGGGGCCAGACCTGCTATAACCAAATTCAGACCTGCTGCAACCAAATTCAGAACGGCTGCAAGTACAGCTATTGTCAACCCTATCTCTATCACTTTTGCCAAAGCATGAAAAGCTCTTGCTCCAAGTAGGACAAGACCTGCACCGAAAGTAGGAATGTCAACCCTATCAGATCAATACTTTTGGGGGGGAAGGCAATTGAAAAAAAACTGAATCTATTGATATAAGGGAGAGCCATAACAGCAGGGGGACACAACAAAAAAAGAAGAACTTATTTTACAAAAAAAACGAGGAGACACATATAACAACATCAAAAAGAAAAACTTAGCAAAAAAGAACGGAGCCACTATTTCTTTTGTCAAAGAGAAATTTGTCCGTGAAATTCCAACAACAGAATACGATAATAACAACAAGCATCTCATAAAGTAATAAGAAGGAAACCAAAAGAGTAAGCAGAAAAACAGAAGGAAGCACATCAACAAAAACTCAGGAACAAGAAGGAAGGATCTACCTCTCAAAAATAGAGAATCGCGACACCGCCATAAACACCCTCGCATCACATTGAAAGTCGTCTTCGAAGTCCATCCCTTCGTCTTCAACCTTCCGACACTGACGAGCTTCTCCACGACTTACCATCACCGCAACTGCATGGTAAAATAAAGGAAAGATTTTGAGAGGGTAGTCAAAATCAACGATTGAAAGCGTAGAAGGAAGAATAAGGAGACAACTCACCTTGAAGGTTATACTTCACAGTCGGTAATCTCGCTGGAAACTCCTTTTTTTTTGACAAGCCTTAGTTCACTCAGTTTTACCTTCGTTTCTTGTTTTCTGTTGTAAATTTGATAATCCTCATGGCTTCTTCGAATCATTCCTAATATGTTAGTATTGGATAGCTTAGGGTTTTCAATTAGGGATTTGATGTTGTGCTTGTCGCTTTGCCTCATCCATGTCTTTGTGCGTTGATTTCCATTATTGATTCTGTTTACTTGTTCGTATTCGTTGATCTGATGAGCGAAAATGGAGAGACAGAGAGATGAGCGAAATTGGAGAGGCCGAGGGTTGAACGAAATGATATGTTCTTCTCCTCTTTTGTTTTTGTTCTCGTAAGACAGCTAGGGTTTTCTAACCCGTCATAACCCAATGCCCAGCCGGGTCGGAGCTGACCCGCTCCAGGCTTTCAGGCCCAACCCAGCGCCCTTTGGCCTTTTCAAATGCACTCTCCTGTTTTGTTTCTTGCCACCCATTCCATGTTTGTTTGTTTTCTTTATTCTTTGTTTTGTTTAATTAAGGTTTCTTCCTTTCCATTACATCAAAAAAAATAATAGATAAAATCCTAAACTCTAAGATAGTTTTTTTTTAGCAACTCTACTTAAATTACCTAATTAAATTGTTAATTGTTTTTGCTAGGTTATTCTTTTTGTTTATTCTATTTCTATTTTATTATTATTAACTTTTAAATTAATGTTATTTTGTAAAAGGTGTTTATGTATTAGTCAAAATCCGTTGCTTATTATTTAATTAAATGACGATGTATGACTTGGTTGAATTAGATCGTCTCTTCCGCATTACATTTCTTTCTAAATCGTCAAAGTAAATAAAGAATTCTTGGTTATCTTAAGAATAATCATTTCAAAATGAATTTCTTGGTCCAACATCAAGTAAAACTCATACGCCTACACTGCACACACGTAAGTCGATCACTATGTGATCGCCGTCTGCACGTTTTCATTTATCAATATTATTTACGGAAAAAAGGAACTCCGGAGTCTAGCATTCCGCACGTTCTGGTTTGAACCGCAAATGGGCTAGCCCCACGCGTGGTTCAATCACCATTCGTATATCAAATATTCAAATTTCAAATTAAAACATACCAATCAATTCAAAGCATTTTTATAATTAATTAGCGAGTAACTGAACTCCGGAGTCTCGCACTCCGCACGTTCTTGAGTGCAACCGCAACATGGGCTAGCCCCACGCGTGGTTCATTCGCCCCCTCGTTTTAAAACACCTTTAACAAAGTCAAACGCTTTTCTTCTAAAATGAACATTGTTTAAATCATTCTATATCTCGAACAAGCTAGTGCTTCAGCCTCCACCGTGAGTATAAGCCAATGCTTAACAGTAGGATGCGTTTTAAACAACTGTTCAATAAAAACCACAAACCGTAGTAGCACGAACTACGGAGCTCTGACTTTCCCATTGCACAAGGGAATACGTAGGCACGGGGATTTTAATCCTTCGCGAGCACCCTAATAAAAAATTTAACTATTTCTCCATTTAAAAACTTTAATCCTTTCTCCGTCTTAATAATAATTTAAAACTTTAACAAACATATTAATAATCATTTAGAAGACATAAACTTAAGATCAAACATTTAATTGCATAATTAGCTAAGAGGTTCCCGTTGAGTACAACGGACGTGAGGGGTGCTAATACCTTCCCCTTGCGTAACCGACTCCCGAACTTAGAATTGGGTTTCGTAGACCATTTCTTATCCTTCCTTTAGGTTGTATCTATATCTCCCTTTTCTCTCGTAGAATAAATAGAATTAGGTGGCGGCTCTGTTGTTTTGTTTTAGGATCGTATTTTTCGAGGTACGACAGTTGGCGACTCTGCTGGGGATATGCTCCATGCTAGAGAGAGTCGAGCCTAACTTAGCTTTGTGTGTTTATTTGTTTGATCTTGTTTTTTCTTGTTTCCTCTATGTTTATTATTTATGTTTGTTTATCTGTTCTTTTACCGCTTTACTTTATTGCTCATTATATATTGTCTGTGGGATCTCGGGGTCACTTTGCAAGTAATCTTGAGTGGTGGAAAAAGCAGAGGGAACACCTAAGTTTAGAATTGGATGTTATTAGTGTTAGTCTCCAAGGACTCTCTCCTTGCACGCCTAACATGAAAGCTCCCCCAGATAGTTAGACTTTTCGTAGATCTTGTTGCAACGCAGCTAGCCTGTCGCGTGACCTGATTCACGAAAGGGCTGTGATTCTGGGACCCCTAGAACCTGTTTCAATATTGGTAGTTGTGTAATGTTAGGCTCCAAGGACTCGCTCCTTGCACGCCTAGCATGATAACTCCACTCAGGGTAGACCTTATCGTTATTATCGTCACAATGCAGCTAGCCTGCGGCGGGGCGTTAACACGATAAACGTCCGTGACCTTGAGTTTCCTTAAACCATCACCGTAGAAACTATCCTGTGAGTGGGACTTATGGGTAGTAAAACGTAGAACAACTCTCTTACAGCCCACCTGTTAAGAAGGCTCCGAATTTACCTTGCACCCTTGCAGCCCTGCATCTTTGCATCTTAGCATCATACGCATCATTTTAGTAAATGCTTCACGGAACGAAGAAGTTTTTTTGCAAACCTCATAAATTTTACCTGGAATGGATTTCAGTCCATTAGTTTTGGGAAATAACAAGAAACTTTACCCATTCTGACATTTTGCAACAAACTTCTTAAGTCCCTTGAGGCATTTACTAAATTTTTTACATCATGTTTGCATCTCTGCATCCGCATTCTGTCAAAACTCATTCTCGTCAACTCCTTTCCAGATGTCACACTGAGGATCTCACGCAAGTATTCAACCTGAGCCCAGGCCAAGAAGAAGATGGCTGACAGGGACCCCGAAATGGACAAAGTTAATGAAAAGCTTTCTGACCTTCGTGGAAATATGGGTCAGATGATGGAAATGCTGCAGGTCATCCGAGCAAAATTAGACACCCAACAGACTGTAGTGTCAGAGATTGTCACTGCAACGACTGAGCCTACGTCATCAGTCACTACTCCTGTGACCTGGCCCCCTTTTGGGCTTCCTCAAGGATTTGTACCTCCTTCCCAAGGTTTCGCTTCTCAAAGTTTTATTCCTTCTTCTCAAGGACTTACTGCTCAGGGTTTTTTCCCTCCTTCCCAAGGTTTTGCTTCTCAAAGTTTTATTCCTTCTTCTCAAGGACTTACTGCTCAGGGTTTCTTCCCTCTTTCCCAAGGTTTCGCTTCCCAAGGCCTCGCACCTCCTTCTCAGGGTTTTGCGTTCACTTCCCAAGGTTTTGTACCTCCCCCTCAAGGGTTTGCTGCTCAACAGACTATTCCTGTGACTAATGAAGAGAACCACGTGGCTACTAATTTTACACCAGACATTGTGCACACCCGTGCCCAACCATACTTTAATGACCATCAGGTGTATGAAGCGCCAGATATGTCTGAAAACGGAGATGAGAAACATGTGAAAATGCAAGAGAATTTCGAAACCCTTGAAAAAAGGTTAAGAGCGATTGAAGGTGACCAGATCTTTGGGGCCGCTGCCAGAGAGATGTGTCTGGTGTCTGGATTGGTAATACCTCCAAAGTTCAAGATACCCACGTTTGATATGTATGAGGGTGCAACTTGTCCTAAGAACCATCTTTTGATGTACTATCGAAGAATGGCTGCACAGGTGGACAATGATAAATTAATGATCCATTGCTTCCAGGACAGTCTGAAGGGAATCTCCTCTAAATGGTATCTGACGCTGGACCAGTCGAAGATTCGCAGTTTCCAAGACCTGGCAGATGCTTTCATCCAGCAATACAAATACAATATGGACCTTGCTCCCGATAGGAGGCAACTGTTGAGTATGTCACAAAAGGATTCGGAATCATTTAAAGAATATGCTCAGAGGTGGAGAGGGACCGCTTCTCAAGTAGAGCCCCCATTGACTGAAAAAGAATTAGCTGACTGGTTTGTTGACACTGTACGACCAGAATTCTATGAGAGAATGGTAGGGAGCATAACTGCTAGTTTCTCTGATCTAGTGGCCGTGGGAATCAAGGTAGAA
Source organism: Lathyrus aphaca (assembly GCA_963966055.1). Classification (NCBI taxonomy): domain Eukaryota; kingdom Viridiplantae; phylum Streptophyta; class Magnoliopsida; order Fabales; family Fabaceae; genus Lathyrus; species Lathyrus aphaca. The sequence continues at coordinate 76,059,368 of OZ014520.1, forward strand.
ATTGGTTTGAAAAGTGGAAAGATGAGTGGTGCGTCTGGCAGTTCCAGCAATGGTAGTGGAAATAATGTCAAGAAATTTACCAGTAACTTCCACAAGAAAAAAGAGGGTGAGACAAACGCAATAATGGCAAGTCAAAGGAGAAATCAGCTTTGGCAGAGGCCTCCACCTGTGGCTCAACCCCAGTATGTCTACCCACCGCAGTTTATTCAACATCCTTATGTGGCGGCAGTTCAACCGTCATATAATCCACAAGTCCCGATATATCGGCCAACTCAAGCAGTACCGATGTATCAGCAAGCGGCTCCAGTGATGCCAACTTATCAACCAATGCTCAACAATTCAGGCTATCAACGAACGCCCAATGCTCCAGCCTACCAGCAGAGGACTCCAGCTCCTCATCCGAACTCCAACTTTCAGAACAGAAGGCCAGGAGGAAGACCTCCTCATCCTCGGATTCCTATGACCTACACTGAATTGTATCCCTCACTATTGAAGAAAGGCTTGGTTACTCCAAGGCCTTTAGGTCCTCCACCAGATCCGCTCCCACCAGGTTACAACTTAAATGCCCACTGTTTGTTCCATGAAGGTGCTCCGGGGCACGATTTGGAAAATTGCATTGCTTTGAGGTATGCTGTGAAGGATCTAATGGATAAGAACATTCTGTCATTTGGGAATACTGGTCCGAATGTCAAAGATAATCCTTTACCCAAGCATGGGTCCATAAATGCTATTGTTGACGAGTCTGAAGAAGGTTTGATTTTCAACGCCACGGAGATCAAGACCCCGCTTCGAGACTTCCATGCAAAATTAGTGGGGGCGGGTATACTAAAGAGCTGCCATAAAAATTGTGAAGGTTGTGTTGATAGTCCAAGAGGATGTGAATTGGTCTTGAAAGATGTTCAAGATTTGATTGATGAAGGCGTCTTACAAGTAAGCGGTCATATGAAGAGGGATGAAGTGGCAGTGATTGAACCCATTTTCAACTTGCCTGGATCTGATTCTACCTGGGTGCCAGTGTTCAACCTGCCTGAATCTTCAGGAGCTCAACCTATCTTCAATACTCCAGAATCTGTGGTGCCAATTTTCAATATACCCGAGCCAAGATTTGAACAAAGGAGTAACCCTTTCCTTCATGAGGACACTAAAGCAGTTCCATGGAAGTATGATACAGGGAAGGTTCATAAGAAGATCGATAAAGCTAATCAGAAGGAAGGTTCAAAAGTGGCAAGTGCTGACATAGCGGGTGCAGGTCGTTTGACTCGCAGTGGTCGTGTTTACACTCAGCAAGCCCATACGGCTCCGCCTAAAGAAGTCATTCCAGCTGTTGTCAACAAAGATAAAGAAGTAGTCTTGGGAGAAGAGGATGCAGAATTCCTCAGAATCATAAAGAAGAGTGATTATAAGGTTATTGATCAGCTACATCAAACGCCTTCCAAAATATCTATCCTATCACTTCTTATGCATTCTCCGGCTCATCGAAGTGCGCTTCAGAAGTTGCTAGCTCAAGCCCATGTTACGCATGATATAACAGTGAATCAGTTTGATGGAGTCATTGCCAATATCACTGCATGTAACAACCTCAGTTTCAGTACGGAGGATCTTCCAAAGGAGGGCTTGGACCACAACCGTGCGCTCCACATATCAGTGAAATGTCAAGAGGATACTTTAGAAAGAGTTCTAGTGGATACAGGATCTTCATTGAATGTTTTGCCGAAAAGAACACTGGCTAAGTTATCTTATCAAGGGGCAGAGATGAGGCCCAGTGCACTGATTGTAAAAGCTTTTGATGGGTCAAGGAGGACGGTTATTGGAGAAGTAGACCTACCAATCTTGATTGGGCCACAGGTCTTCAAAATCACTTTCCAGGTTATGGACATCAATCCTAATTACAGTTGCTTGCTGGGAAGACCTTGGATCCATGCTGCTGGGGCAGTCACTTCTACCCTACATCAAAAGATGAAGTTTGTAGTCGATAACAAGCTGGTGACCGTGTCTGGGGAAGAAGATCTCATGGTTAGCAACCTTTCATCCTTTAGCTATATTGAGGCTGATGAAGATGCTTTGGAAACTTCTTTCCAAGCTCTTGAGATAGCCAATGCTGTCCTTATAGAAGTAGAGGAACCAAAAGGGAAGGGTATCCCATCTTTTGCATCGCTGAAGAGTACCATTTCCACCATTGAAGAAAGAAGCTATGAAGGTTGGGGTGATGTCATCGAAGTCAAGCAGAAGCTAGATCGTTGCGGGTTGGGTTACAAACCAACTCATGTGAAGGAAGGAGCGTCAACCTCCGTCAAAGGACGTCCAAAGACCATTCAAGAGGTGTTTTCCAGTGCCGGCTACCAGGTCAATGCAATTAATGGGGACACTGAAGATGAAGATGTGGATCATTTGGTCTATCAGTGTGAAGCAGCTTTGGGCAATTGGGAGACAGTTGAGATCCCAAAATTTTTTCCATTGTCAAAGTAATTTATTGTTTTTCTTTAAGTGTTTTCAAAGTTCCCTAGCCCTGCCCAAGGCTATGGGATCATTTTGTAGGGCCCCTTCTCATTTTTCAAGTTAATCAATCAATGAAGGCATTTTGTTAAATTCTTACTTGGTTTTTATTTACTGTTTTTCGCTTTTAACTTTTAAAAGAAAATGGCAATCTTTCAAAGCTAATAAAAAAGTTTCTTGCATTCCTCTATTTTTCACTTTTAATAAAAGCAAATCATTCCCATATGCAGAACAAATGAAAACCCTGTTGAATCCAATGACTCTATTTTCCCTCCTAACTTTGATTCGCTCATCTACCAAGCGGAAGATGAAAGTGAGGAAGATTGCGACATTCCCGAAGAACTGGCAAGATTAGTTGGGGATGAGCACACAGATCTTCAGCCACATAAAAAGCAGGTTGAGACCATCAACCTTGGCACCGAGGAAGATAAAAAGGAAGTCAAGATTGGTACAACACTTGGGGCAGACGTCAGAGAAAGATTGGTCAAGCTTCTGAAAGAGTATGTGGATGTGTTTGCATGGTCGTACCAGGATATGTCCGGTTTAGACACAGACATAGTTGTTCATAAGTTGCCGCTTCGACCAAATTGTCCTCCAGTAAAGCAAAAGCTCCGAAGAACAAGACCAGACATGGCTCTGAAAATTCGAGAAGAAGTCAAAAGACAGTTTGATGCTGGATTCCTCGCGGTTGCGAAGTACCCTGAGTGGGTAGCTAACATTGTGCTAGTCCCCAAGAAGGATGGCAAGGTTAGAATGTGCGTGGACTATAGAGATTTGAACAAAGCCAGTCCCAAAGACGATTTCCCTCTTCCACACATTGATACTTTGGTTGACAACACTGCTAAGTTTGCTGTTTTCTCTTTCATGGACGGATTTTCAGGATATAACCAGATCAAGATGGATCCTGATGACATGGAAAAGACCACTTTTATCACACAATGGGGCACGTATTGTTACAAAGTTATGCCATTCGGTCTTAGAAATGCAGGAGCCACTTATCAAAGGGCAATGGTTACCCTCTTCCATGATATGATGCATAAGGAGATAGAAGTCTATGTGGATGATATGATTGCCAAATCACAGAGTGAGGAGGATCATTTGAATCATCTCCTGAAGTTGTTCGAACGTCTCAGAAAGTTCCAACTGCGTCTGAATCCAGCTAAGTGTACCTTTGGTGTCCGATCAGGAAAGCTACTTGGTTTTATTGTTAGTCAGCAAGGAATTGAAGTAGATCCGGATAAGGTCAGAGCAATTCAAGAAATGCCAGCTCCAAAAACAGAAAATCAAGTCAGAGGTTTCCTTGGAAGATTGAACTACATCTCCAGATTCATATCCAACATGACTGCTACTTGTGAACCTCTATTCAAGTTGCTCCGGAAGAATCAAGCAATTGAGTGGAGTCCTGATTGTCAACTAGCTTTTGAGAAGATCAAGGTTTATCTGCAAGAACCTCCTATCTTAATCCCACCTACTCCAGGGAAACCCCTCTTCATGTACCTGACTGTACTCGAGGGATCTATGGGTTGCGTATTAGGCCAACAAGATGAAACTGGTCGTAAGGAGCACGCCATTTATTACCTAAGCAAGAAGTTCACCGACTGCGAGAGAAGATATTCGCTTTTAGAGAAGACTTGCTGTGCTCTGGCGTGGGCGGCCAAACGTCTCAGGCAGTATATGATTTGTCATACTACTTTGTTGATCTCGAAAATGGATCCAATAAAGTACATCTTTGAGAAGCCCGCTTTGACTGGAAGACTTGCCCGTTGGCACATGCTGTTATCCGAATATGACATCCAGTACGTAACCCAGAAGTCTATTAAAGGCAGTGTTTTATCTGAATACCTTGCTGATCATCCTGTCGAAGATTATGAACCTCTGAGGTTTAATTTCCCGGACGAGGACATTATGTTGATAAAGGACTGTGAAGTTCCAGGTCTAGAGGAAGGTCCCGAGCTAGGTTCTCGTTGGAAGATGATGTTTGACGGTTCCTCTAATTACATGGGACATGGTGTGGGAGCTGTTTTGATGAACCCTGATGGTGGTTACACTCCCTTCACAGCTAGATTGTGCTTTGAATGTACAAACAACATTGCTGAGTATGAAGCATGTGTTTTAGGTATCGAAGCTGCAATCGATACTAGAATCAAGATCCTCGAAGTATACGGAGACTCAGCCTTAGTAATCTACCAAGTCAAAGGTGATTGGGAGACCCGTGACGAGAAGTTGATCCCTTATCGGGCCCACATTGTGGAATTAATCAAGTACTTCGATGAAGTCACTTTCCATCATGTTCCAAGGGCAGAGAATCAAATTGCAGACGCTTTAGCTATGTTGGCATCTATGTTTCAAGTCAGGTTTCTTAATGAAGCTCCACTCATTACAATCGAGCGAAAAACTGCACCAGCCTACTGTCTACTGGTCGAAGAAGAAACTGATGAGAAACCTTGGTTCTATGACATCAAGAACTATTTGCAAAATCAGGAGTACCCAGCTGATGCAACAACTCTGGACAAGAAGACTCTGAGAAGATTGGCGTCCAAGTTCTTCCTCAGCAACAATGTACTTTACAAGAGAAATCATGATATGGTTCTGCTCAGATGCGTGGACAAGCGCGAAGCAGACTTATTGATCAAGGAAATTCATGAAGGATCATTTGGAACACATGCCAATGGACATGCCATGTCCAGGAAGATTTTGAGAGCTGGATACTTCTGGTTGACCATGGAATCAGATTGTTTCGAATACGCCAGGAAGTGTCATAAATTCCAGATTTATGCCGATAAGGTGCACGTACCTCCGACACTTTTGAATGTTCTGTCATCGCCTTGGCCTTTCTCAATGTGGGGCATTGACATGATAGGGGCAATTGAGCCTAAAGCTTCCAACGGTCACCGGTTTATTTTGGTTGCAATCGACTACTTCACCAAGTGGGTAGAAGCAGCTTCCTACGCCAATGTGACAAAGCAAGTGGTTGCTCGTTTCATCAAGAACCAAATTATCTGCCGCTATGGAATTCCAAGCCGGATCATCACCGATAATGGGACCAATTTGAACAACAAGACAATGAAGGAGTTGTGTGACACATTCAAGATTGAACATCATAACTCTTCTCCGTATCGTCCGAAGATGAATGGAGCTGTTGAAGCTGCAAACAAGAACATCAAGAAAATCTTGCAGAAGATGGTGAAGACTTACAAAGACTGGCATGAGATGTTACCGTATGCCTTACACGGATACAGAACATCAGTTCGCACTTCAACAGGGGCAACCCCTTTCTCTTTGGTATATGGGATGGATGCAGTTCTCCCTATCGAAGTAGAGATACCATCCTTGAGGATCTTGATGGAAACCAAACTGGAGGAAGCTGAGTGGGTCCAGAGCAGATATGACCAGCTGAATCTCATTGATGATAAGAGAATGACCGCCATGTGCCATGGCCAGTTGTACCAGAAGCGCATCAAGAGAGCATTTGACAAGAAAGTCCATCTCCGAGAATTCAAAGAAGGAGATCTTGTACTCAAGAAGATCTTGCCAGTCCACAAAGACATGCGTGGGAAATGGAGTCCCAACTATGAGGGCCCATATGTTGTGAAGGTGGCATTTTCCGGAGGTTCCCTAATCCTCACAACTATGGATGGTGAACAACTGAAACACCCGTTGAATTCTGATGCAGTCAAAAAATATTATGCCTAAATAAAGCCCGATAGGTCGAAAACCAGAAATGGCGACCTATGCAAAAATGGGTATCCCGGTGGATCATAACCTATGAAGGAGATCCAGGCAAAAGTTAGGGATAAAATTAAAAAATAGAGCTCGCTAAGTTGAAAACCCGAAAGGGCGGCTTAGGCAAAAAAGAGCGTCCCGGTGGATTGAAAACCCGAAAGGGCGGTCCAGGCAAAAGTTAGGGACAAAGGCATTTGACTGTATCAGATGGTGTTTATCATTGAAGATCAATACTTGAAGACCAATCCATTCGTTCTTGTCAGAAGCAAGGTGTTGGGCGGTTTTAGTTATTAGGGATTATAGTGGTCGTTGGATTCAATGTAGACCTTTCCCCATTGCCATTTTCAAATTGTAATTTTCCATGGAGCTTTTGCTATTGGCAAGCTACCATTCTTGAATGAAATACAACCTTTGCCTTTAAACTTTGTCTTTTAGTTCTTATCTTCTTTGTTATGCGAAATGTCTTTACTGAATTGCAATTTAACTTTGAAAATGAAAAAAGAAAATTTTCAACAGTTTTGAAAACATACTGGAAAACATTCAAATTTCTCTGACTTTAGAAAAATTAAAAGATTCTCTGTCTTCTAAAAACCTTTGGCTGGTGACGACACTCCCATGCAATTATTACGGAAATCCCCACGGAGAATTAAAAGCTGGTAGCACTCTTGGATGAATCCTTGGGTCAAACACCGATTTCCAAGTTTGAAGACATCTCCCCAGCATCTTTCTTATTGCTCATCTGAGTAGTTGTGCTGAGATCCTACTCTTCATGCTTTATCAAACTCTCTGTCTCTCCATAGAGTCAGCATTTGCATATCATGATCATTCGCATCATATTCATCGCATAAGCATTTGGCATAATCATCTGTCTATCCCCAGTTGTCGTCTGTCTAACCCCAGATCCAGATTACCGTCTTTTGTTATTTTAAGTCCACTATTTGTTGGCACCCCACAGTGCGGTTGACCAAGATTTCTTTTCCCAGCAACACTAATATCCCCCGCAGAGGCCCTCCTTGATGTACCTTGGTACAACCAACATTTCTTTTAAGCCCAATTATCATTGGCATGAATCCTTCAAGCTGTTCGCCCAAAACTTAGGACTGTCTAATGCATCTGTGTTTCCTTGATAGCTCCTAAAAGTTTTTTCTAAAAGTTTATTTGTTTTAAGAATTTCCTGAGGTTGGTCGTCTATCTCGCCGGAGACTCCATCTTTTATTCTTATCTTCCAGTTTGGTCGCTCAGAGCCATTTGATTTATCTTTAAACGCTTCGCATGCTACTCCCGGTGTCAGTATGTATGCACGGAGCCACTGCCTGAATACTATTTTCATTTTCCAATCCTGATTGTCAATAGCTACACTTGAACATGTTGATTTGCTATTTTGGATTTATGACAGTCATTTTTTTTCGCCAACCACCGTGTTGAAATCTATTTTCAGACCACCGCGTCTCTACCTGTTATTTTATTTCCTGACCACCGCGTCTCTATCTGTTATTTTATTTCCAGACCACCGCGTCTCTATCTGTTATTTTATTTCCAGACCACCGCGTCTTTACCTGTCATTTTATTTCCAGACCACCGTGTCTTTGTCTGTCATTTCATTTCCAGACCACCGCGTCTTTACCTGTCATTTTATTTCCAGACCACCGTGTCTTTGTCTGTCATTTCATTTCCAGACCACCGCGTCTCTATCTGTCATTTCATTTCCAGACCACCACGTCTTTGCCTGTCATTTTATTTCCAGACCACCGCGTCTTTGTCTGTCATTTTATTTCCAGACCACCGCGTCTCTATCTGTCATTTTTGTTTCACTGACCACCGAGTCGCTACCTGTTATTTTATTTCCTGACCACTGTGTCGTTGCTGGTTTATTTTATTTCCAGACCACCGCGTCAATGTTTGTCATTTTTATTTCCTGACCACCGCGTCTCTATCTGTTATTTTATTTCCAGACCACCGCGTCTCTATCTGTCATTTTTGTTTCACTGACCACCGAGTCGCTACCTGTTATTTTATTTCCTGACCACTGTGTCGTTGCTGGTTTATTTTATTTCCAGACCACCGCGTCAATGTTTGTCATTTTTATTTCCTGACCACCGCGTCTCTATCTGTTATTTTATTTCCAGACCACCGCGTCTTTGCCTAAATGTTATTTCCTGACCACCGCGTCAATGTTTGTCATTTTTATTTCCTGACCACCGCGTCTCTATCTGTATTTTATTTTCAGACCACCGCGTCTTTGCCTGTTTTTATCTCCAGACCACCGTGTCGTTGCCTGTTATTTTATCTCCAGACCACCGTGTCGTTGCCTGTTATTTTATTTCCAGACCACCGCATCTTTACCTGCCATTTTATTTTCAGACCACTGCGTCAATATCTGTCTTTTATTCCCAGACCACTGTGTCATTGCTTGTTATTTTATTTCCAGATCAGCATGTCTTTGTCTGTCTTTTATGTTACGACCACCGTGTCGATGTCTGTCGTTTTTATTTTCCGACCACCATGTCGATGTTTGCTTATTCCTGACTGTTGTGTCAGTGTCTGCTATTTGGTTCCCCTAGCTGCCGAGTCGGGATCATTTCTATCTCTCTCACCAAATCGTTGCATTGGGATCCCCAACACCACCTTGAACTTGTTAACTCATCACTGCAGATAGTCTGTCTTTAATCCTACATTCTGTTTTCCAGTCTTTTTGTCATTCTTAGTGCCAGCAGTTACACTTGAACTTGTTGATTTATCACTTTGAATATATTTTGTTTTCGTCTTGTCATCCCCACATATGGTTATCCCCAGTGAGCCTTCACCCTCATTTGCATGTCTGTGAATTACTGTTTGCATTTGTTTTCATCATACCATTTTTAGCATATTCATCGAAATCAGCATGTTAAGTCTCATTGCATCTCACATATCATATCTCCAACGGAGTCCCTCATAAGTCATAGCATGTCATTACATTTAGGGGCAAAATTTTCGATTATTTGTATATTTAAATACCTTACACTCCGATTTCATGAGGATTAACATTCCTCATGCCATCTGGTAAGTTATTTAAATAGGGGCAACTGTCACACCCCAAATTTTACCCCTAACATTTCATATCACGTATTCATCTCATCATCGGCATGCATTGATGTCTCAGGCATGTTTTGGTTTTGCAAAGGATTTTCTTTTTTGAGAAGGGATTTCTTTTATTTCGAAGCAAGTGTTGGAGAATGATTCAATTTTGTTTTCTGTCATGACCCAACTTGAATGAAAGGTTGACCTGGGTCTTTTCTTTGAAGTGAAGATTGTTTGTTCTCCATGCAGGTGTTGAATGCGGTTCTTTTCTATTTTGGAGGAATTTAATCGATTATCTGTTAAAGAATTGTGAGTTTACTTCGGTCAATTTTTGAAATTTGGAGTCTTGGACTACTTGTGGGTTCTTGTAATTATACGAGATTTCCTTGTTTCAAACTCTCTTCCAAAACTTCAAATTTAAATTTCCTTTCCAAGCCCTCTTTTCTTTCTTTAGGAATAAAATTCCAATTTCATTTCCATTTCTATCTCAATTCCAAGTTTCATTTTAAGTGTTCAATCTAAGTGCCATGTTCCTAGTTTCAAGTCTAAATACCAAATTTAAATTGTAAGATTATTTCTAAGGTGCAAATCCATTTTTCTTATTTCCATAATCCAAAGAATATCAATCCAATGCTATGCCATTTCAAAGTTATTCCAAGTCCAATTTTAAAAATCCAAGAATTTAATTTCCAAGTTTTATTCAAGTTTCATGTCTTGTTTCAATGTTCCAATTCTATGTACATTTCTAGTCTTAAGGTTCATTGTTTTATGTTCAAGAACCATTTTAATTTTCATTTCAATTTTCAATTTTTATTCCTATTGGAAATTTTTGAGTCATGGTCCTAAGCCTTGATCACAAATTACGAATTTCGTTTAAAGCATACATCCCTTTCAAGATAGTACATGATATATAAATTTTGTCTTTTGCATTACAAGGCATAATGATACATTTGAGAAGTCACAACATTGACTTAGGATAAATCAGCGTTTTTAACTTGGCTGCCTAAAAAATGGAAGGCAATACTATAACAACTATTGGACAGTTGACTTTCCTTCTAGTCACACCTTGCGGACACAATTGCACCACACCAACAAGACCGAATTAAATGTCATGCACGATGCACCCCTAAAAGACATTGCTTGGATTCCCGAGACGAGCCTTTTGGTCACAGGCAGCTGGAACAAGACCATGAGCTTGCAAAATCCTCAGTTTGAATTCAAGAGGAAAGTTCCGCCATAACGGCGCAAACGAAGAGCAAATCAGTAGGACTCTTTTGCTCCAAGCAAGTTTACATACAAAAAAAAACAAGAGATTGATTAGTGAAACAATATTGAAAGTCAATTCTATGCACACAAAAAAAAAAGAGTTGAGTGATGCAGTAAGTAATCCTTGTTTTACTGCAGTAGAAATTTGATTTTTCAAAGTAACAAGCTAACAGAGCAGAGAACAAAGAGAAACAGAAAAGTTCAATTCAATCCAAATCCAATTTGCTCAGTTCATTAAGAACCAAGTCAACAAGGGTGAAAACCAGACATACCAAGAAAAGAATTTTCAGTGAAACCGTGAGGACCTCTTACACAAGAAGACTAACCAACTCAGTGCAATCTACATCATGTTGAAGCTCTATTCTACTTTTCGTGACCCTCATGTCAAAATCAGTACATGTACATAGAAAAAGGCTTTGGTCATTATTTCATTTTTCTTGAGATAACAAATGTTTAGCATGAAAAATGTCAAAAGGGGGAGGGGCGCTGTATCAGTACAACAAAAGACAGGATAGAAAGGGGGCCAGACCTGCTATAACCAAATTCAGACCTGCTGCAACCAAATTCAGAACGGCTGCAAGTACAGCTATTGTCAACCCTATCTCTATCACTTTTGCCAAAGCATGAAAAGCTCTTGCTCCAAGTAGGACAAGACCTGCACCGAAAGTAGGAATGTCAACCCTATCAGATCAATACTTTTGGGGGGGAAGGCAATTGAAAAAAAACTGAATCTATTGATATAAGGGAGAGCCATAACAGCAGGGGGACACAACAAAAAAAGCAGAACTTATTTTACAAAAAAAACGAGGAGACACATATAACAACATCTAAAAGAAAATGTAGATGTTTAAGAATTGGCAGAATTTTTGACCAAACAAGAAATGTTAAATTCAGTTCAGAATGTCCTATCAGATGTTGGGACATTAGCAAACTGAGTATGTGAACTTGGTTCAGGATGTCCTACCAGATGTTGGGACATTGTTTAAATGACTAAGTTCAGTTTTGTCAGGATGTCCCAACAGATGTTGAGACATCTCAGACCTGCTATCAGAATTAATTATTGATTAACAGATCAGAGATATTTAAGGAGAATTATCTGGAATTAATTAATGATGGATATAAAACAGAACAAGGCGCATCTGTAGGGAGTTTTAAATTGAAGATTCAGATTAAAACAGAAGACCTAATGCACCTAGAATATAGGAGGTAACAAACCCTAAATTCAAGGTGACAGCTGCTGCACATTAGGGCTGGATCATTCTACAGAAAGCCCAAAATTCAGAACCTATTTAAACAACAGAATCTCATAGAATTGAGCACGAATTTCAGAAGAACAAATAGGGTGTCTAGTACTTTAATAGCAGGCTGTTTTTAATGTACCACTTTATGAGCTTTTAAGCAAAAGTGCATTTGTGACTTGATTGAAACTGTGAAGTAAGATCAAGCTGTTTTTGTTTGAAGTGTGACTTCATTTTAATTAAACTTGTAAACAAAATCACTGGGTGATTGAGGGGGAGTGAGTAGGGTACTCTTATCTAAGTGAGTCTTAGGTAGAAATTGCATTGGGTAAGTATTAAGTGATAGATTAAACAGGGTGGTTTAAGTCTAGAATTAATATTACTAATAGTGGATTTCCTCCTGGCTTGGTAGCCTCCAGATGTAGGTGTGGTTATACACTGAACTGGGTTAACAAACTTCTGTGTTGTTTATTTTTCCTGCTGTTTAAGTTCTTGTTTAAATTTGTCAAATGTCCTATTAAGTGTTGGAACATCTCTTAGGACATCTCATTACAGAATTTCAATTGGCATCAGAGCAGGCACCCTGCCTGTTTATACTGGGTGAGATCTAGGGAAAACAAATTCTGTATCATGGACAGAGATATAGGGTCAGTAAATAGACCACCTATACTGGATGGTTCTAATTATGACTACTGGAAGCCAAGAATGATTGCATTCTTAAAGTCACTTGACAACAGGGCATGGAGAGCAGTAATTGTTGGATGGAAACATCCTGTTAAAGACACCAAAGATGGATCAATAGTTCTGAAACCTGAAGAAGAATGGAGTAAAGAGGAAGAAGATTCAGAACTAGGCAACTCAAAAGCCCTAAATGCTTTATTCAATGGCATTGATAGAAATATTTTCAGACTGGTGCATCATTGTGAGCTGGCCAAAGATGTGTGGGATACCCTCAAGACAACTCATGAAGGAACATCAAAAGTAAAAATGTCAAGACTTCAACTTCTCACCACCAAGTTTGAAAACTTGAGAATGAAGGAAGATGAATCAATTCATGAGTTCTACATGAACATCTTGGATATAGCCAATACTTCTGGAGCCTTGGGAGAAAAGATGACTGATGAAAAGCTTGTAAGGAAGATTCTCAGATCTTTGCCAAAAAGATTTGACATGAAAGTCACAGCAATAGAAGAAGCTCAAGACATATGCTCCATGAAAGCTGAAGAACTCATTGGTTCCCTTCAAACTTTTGAAATGGGAATGAATGACACACATGCTAAAAAGAACAAAAGCATTGCCTTGGTTTCAAATGCAGATGAAGAAGAAGATGATAAATCAGCATATGACAAAAGCTTATCAGAAAACCTTGCCTTGCTTGGAAGACAATTCAAACAGATTCTCAGAGGAATGGAAGGCCAATCCAAATCCAGTGAAAGAAACACAAACTCTGAGAACAGGAGAACATATGATGCTAACAGAAAGTCAAAGTTTGCTGAAAAGACCAGTCAAGATAAAGGAGTCAAATGCCATGAATGTGAAGGATATGGACACATCAAGTTTGAATGTCCTACTTACTTAAAGAGGCAAAAGAAAGGACTCTCTGTGACCTGGTCTGATGAAGACTCAGGAGAGTCAGAAGAAGAATCAGCTAAGCATATTACTGCTCTAGCTGGACTGTGTGAATATGATAGTGATTCCAGCTGTGGAGAGCTTACTTATGCAGATCTTGAGCAAGCCTTCAAGGATCTGTACAAGAGTAGTACTGAAGTATGCAGTGAGGTCATAAAGCTAAAGAAGCAGAATGAAGTACTAGAAGAAGAAAAAGCAAGTGATCAAGTAATCATTGATACCTTAAAAAGTGAAGTAACTCTTCTCAATTCTAAGCTGGAACATATGTCCAAATCTGTTAGAATGATGAACAGCAGCTCAAATACACTGGATGCTATTCTCTGCAATAATAAACATTCAGGGGACAAAAGTGGACTGGGATATAACAGAGATGAAGCAAGCTCTAGCAAAACTACTTCAAAAACTATACAGTCAAACAAGATGTTCCAACAGATGCTTCAACATCAGAACACAAAGACAAACATAATGTTCCAACAGATGTCCCAACAGTCTGGAAATAACAAGATGAAGAAGAAGTATCAAAGATGGAGATGCCATCACTGTGGAAGATTTGGACATATCAAACCTCACTGTTATAAGTTACATGGATATCCAAATCAGATGTGTCAGCAACCTTCCAAGCAGAAAGTAGAAGGTACCAAGAATATGCAGCTTAGAAATCAGCAACCTCCTAAGCAAAAGACAGAAGTAATCAAGAAAGTTTGGAGACCAAAAGCTGACACTCAGACTGATCAAAGCCACAGTCCCAAGAACCAGATCAACAATCAAACTTTGAGATCAGCTGAACAACACACAGGGCAGAGGCATCAAAAGAAATCTCAACTCATCTGGTCAAAGAAAAGTACTGCATACATAGCACATACATCACTGAAAGTATCAGCTAAAGAAGACTGGTATTTTGACAGTGGATGCTCAAGACACATGACAGGATTGAAGAATTTGCTAGTAAACTTAAAGTCATATTCATCCAGGTATGTTACCTTTGGAGATGGAGCTAAAGGAGAGATCAAAGGAGTTGGAACCTTGGACTGTCAAGATGTTCCAAGACTAGATGATGTACTGCTTGTTAAAGGTTTAACTGCTAACCTGATCAGCATAAGTCAACTATGTGATCAAGGATACAGTGTAAACTTTACAAAAACTGAATGCATAGTGACTAACAAAGAGCAAAAAGTTATCATGAAAGGTGCAAGGTCTAAAGACAACTGCTACATGTGGGAGCCATTAGACTTCAGCCCCACTTCAACTTGTTCTCTAGCTAGAGAAGAAGAAGTAAAACTATGGCACCAAAGGCTAGGTCATCTTCATTTCAGAGGCATAAAGAAGATCATATCTATGGATGCTGTAAGAGGTATCCCTAAACTGAAGATTGATGATGGAAAAATCTGTGGTGAATGTCAAATAGGCAAACAAACCAAGATGTCCCATCCAAAGCTCCAACATCTGACAACTTCCAAAGTTTTGGAATTGTTACATATGGATCTCATGGGACCTATGCAAGTTGAAAGCCTTGGTGGTAAGAGATATGCATATGTGGTGGTTGATGACTTTTCAAGATATACATGGATAAATTTCATTAAAGAAAAGTCAGATGTCTTTGATGTATTCAAGGAATTATGTCAAAGATTACAAAGAGAAAAATCCAGCTGTGTGATCAGAATTAGAAGTGATCATGGAAAGGAATTTGAGAATCAAAAATTCTTAGATTTCTGTTCTTCAGAAGGAATCAATCATGAGTATTCTTCTCCTATCACTCCTCAACAGAATGGGATTGTTGAAAGAAAAAATAGAACTATTCAAGAATCAGCAAGAGCTATGATCCATGCTAAAAAGTTACCTCTGTATTTCTGGGCTGAAGCTATGAACACTGCCTGCTACATCCATAACAGAGTTACCTTGAGAAAAGGAACTTTGTCCACAATATATGAAGTCTGGAAGGGCAGAAAACCCACTGTAAAGTACTTTCATGTGTTTGGAAGTAAATGCTATATTCTGGCAGATAGGGAGCAAAGGAGAAAAATGGATCCTAGAAGTGATGAAGGAATTTTCCTTGGATACTCTATAAACAGCAGAGCTTATAGAGTATTTAACTACAGAACAAATGTTATCATGGAGTCCATAAATGTGATAATTGATGATGCTCCTACAGATGTCCCAGAAGATGTTGGAACATCTGCTGATATCAAGGTTGAAGCTGAAGAAAAGAATGATCAATATAACTTCACTCAAAATGATACAAGGTCAGAAGATTCAAGCAAACCTCCCTCCATCAGAATACAGAAGGATCATCCCAAAGATTTAATAATTGGTGATCCCAACAGAGGTGTGAGCACTAGATCAAGAGAAGTGATTTCAGGTTCTTGTTTTGTTTCCAAAATAGAACCTAAAAATGTCAAGGAAGCTCTCACTGATGAATATTGGATTTGTGCTATGCAAGAGGAATTAGGTCAATTCACAAGGAATGAAGTGTGGAATCTTGTTCCTAGACCTGATGACATAAATGTGATTGGTACAAAATGGGTGTATAAGAACAAGTCAAATGAACAAGGAATTGTTACAAAGAACAAAGCTAGACTTGTGGCTCAAGGATACACTCAAATTGAAGGAGTAGACTTTGATGAAACCTTTGCACCAGTAGCAAGGCTTGAATCAATAAGACTACTGTTGGGAATTGCTTGTATCTTAAAGTTCAAGTTATTTCAAATGGATGTGAAAAGTGCCTTTCTTAATGGTTATCTTAATGAGGAGGTTTATGTAGAACAGCCTAAAGGATTTGTTGATCCAAGCTGTCCAAATCATGTATACAAACTCAAGAAAGCACTTTATGGTCTGAAGCAAGCTCCAAGGGCATGGTATGAAAGACTTACCACATTTCTTATCAAGCAAGGATACAGAAAAGGTGGGATTGATAAAACCCTGTTTGTTAAAGATGAAGAAGGAAATGTCATGATTGCACAAATATATGTTGATGACATTGTGTTTGGTGGGATGTCTGATAAGATGGTCAAACATTTTGTCAAGCAGATGGAAGCTGAATTTGAAATGAGTCTAGTAGGTGAATTAACCTATTTTCTTGGTCTGCAAGTTAAGCAAATGGAAGACTCAATGTTCATCTCACAAAGCAAGTACTCCAAGAACATAGTGAAGAAATTTGGAATGGAAAATGCTTCTCATAAAAGAACTCCTGCTCCTACACATTTAAAGCTGACTAAAGATGAAAAGGGTGAGAAGGTAGATCAAAGTTTATATAGGAGCATGATTGGAAGCTTGTTATACTTGACTGCTAGTAGACCAGACATTGCATTTGCAGTAGGAGTTTGTGCAAGATATCAAGCTGATCCAAAAGTCAGTCATCTCAATCAAGTCAAGAGAATCCTTAAATATGTTAATGGTACATGTGACTATGGCATAATGTACTTTCATGGATGCAAACCAATTCTCACTGGCTTCTGTGATGCTGATTGGGCAGGAAGTGCTGATGACAGAAAAAGCACTTCAGGAGGATGCTTCTTTCTAGGAAACAATCTGATTTCTTGGTTCAGTAAGAAACAGAATTGTGTGTCATTATCTACAGCTGAAGCTGAGTATATAGCTGCAGGTAGCAGTTGTTCTCAGTTGGTTTGGATGAAGCATATGCTCACTGAGTACAATGTCCCACAGGATGTCATGACATTGTACTGTGACAACTTGAGTGCAATCAACATATCTAAGAATCCTATCCAACACAGCAGGACAAAGCATATTGATATCAGACATCATTTCATCAGAGATCTTGTAGAAGAAAAGGTGATTTCATTGGAGCATGTATCTACAGATCTGCAGTTAGCTGATATTTTTACCAAGGCATTGGATGCTACTCAATTTGAGAACTTAAGGGGCAAACTTGGAATATGTTTATGTGATATCTAGCAGTTAATGAGATGTGCCAACATGTCATATGACATTGCATGGCTTAATTTCCAGATGGCAAAACTGGTCTGGACAAGATCTTTGAGAATTCCAATCCTAATCATTTGGACTGTAACGGCTACTTATTTAGGAACTCCTTATAAGCAGCTATCAAGAGTCTCATCACATCATCACAAGCGAATCACATTAACTAGCAATTCTTCAGAAATCATAAACCCTAAAGTTGCACATTCATCTTCTTCAACAATGTCTCAAAACCCTAAAACATCTGAAGAAGTTCTCAATCAGAAAGACGTGGTTCATGCTACTCCTATTTCTATGGTGCCAATGCAATCAACACCATTAGACGAGCTCAGGGGAAGCGCTTCTCACTCTAAAAAGGCAAGAACACCAAAGAGAGCTAAAGATCAAGTTTGTAGCAAAGCCAAAGGAGGCATTCCTTCTCCTGCTAACATGCCACCAAAATCTTCAAACTATGTGGATGATTCAATCAAGGAGATTGTCACCCAAATTCTGTTTGAACAAAGAAAGGTGAGTGGGATCTCTGTTCCATTGCAAACCATGCCTGCTCCCCAAGAAGAACCATCTCAAACTGCAGAGGGCACTTCTGCAGAACAAGATGTCCCAATAAATGTTGGAACATCTGCAGATGAGAAAGAAAATTCATCTGATGCTGAACAGACTGAGGTCCAAGAAAAAGCCTCAAGTGAAAGTGATAAAGAAAACTCTGAGGATCAGAATAAGGCCTTAAATGAAGATAATGACAAAGTCTCTGAGGATCAGACCAAAGCCTCAGATGAAGATCTAATTCCTGCTGATCAACAAGCTGAAGAAGAGACTGCTCAATCTCCTCCAGGGGTCAATCTGGAGCAGGACTCTGATGCAGAAATCATAGCATCTGTCAAACCCAGCATAGCCAAAAGACTCAGGTCCAGGCAGGGTAAGATGCAAGCTGAAGCAGCAATTCTTGAAAAGAAGAAAGCCTCTCCAAAGAAAGGGAAAGCTAAAGCCTCTTTTGGGCCATCAAAACAATGGAGTAAAGTTCAAACTCAGAAAAGAAAGGCTGTCACACCATCAGATTCAGATGTTGAATCAGATGTCTCAACATCTCCTCCTAAGAAGAGACCAGCAATATCCAGAGCTTCATCTGCTGTACCAGAAGCTCCCTTGGATAACATATCATTTCACCATGTCTCTAGTGTGAACAGGTGGAAATATGTGTACCAAAGAAGGGTTGCCCTGGAAAGAGAACTGAGCAGCAATGCACTTGAGTGCACAGAACTGATAGACCTCATATCTGCTGCAGGACTGTTCAAGACAGTCTCAGATCTCTCTCCCTGCTATGAACTTCTTGTCAAAGAGTTCATTGTGAATCTTCAGGAAGATTGTTCACATGGTAAGTCCTCTGAATTCCAAAAAGTTTTTGTTAGAGGTAGATGTGTGGAGTTTTCTCCCCAAATCATAAATCAGTATCTAGGAAGAGAAACAGATGGACCAAATGAGTTGGGCAAGACAGATAATCAAGTCTGTAAGGTGATAACTGCTGACCAGGTAAAGGCATGGCCTGTGAAGGGAAAACTATCTGTAAGCATGCTTACCAGAAAGTATGCCATGCTGAACAGGATTGGTACATCTAATTGGGTGCCTACTAACCACACTTCCTCAATCTCAACTGGTCTAGCCAGATTTATATATGCTGTTGGAACTCAAACCAAAATGGACTATGGAGCTTTCATCTTTGATCAAACCATGAAGCATGCCAGCTCCTCTGCAACCAAGCTACCAATAGCCTTTCCATCTTTGCTGTGTGGTATTGTACTCAATCAATATCCTGGGATTTTAACTGACAAGGATACTGCCTGCAAGAGAGAGAGCCCCCTGGTTTTTCACTACAAGTTATTCCTCAGTCATCATGCTGCAGATGTTGAAGCTCCTTCTGGGACATCTGTTGGTCCCTCCTCTGCTAAAAATCCAATCTCCAAGAAAGCATTAATTGCTGAGCTAAAGTGCACCTGCAAAGAGCTTGAAGCTAGAAAGAAGAAGCTGGATGAAATAATTAAGAGGTTGGAAAGTGAAGAAGATCAGACAGCTGCATCTGATGAAGACAGTGAAGCTGCAAGTGAAGCTAATAAAGATGAAGACACTGAAGTGGAGGAAGCTACTGAGAGTGATGAATCTGAGTGATCTGTGTATGTGAGGCATTTGTAATGACAGCAATGATTTGTAATTCTGGATAATAGTTCTTTGGCCCCTAATTTTGTGCCTACCAAGGGGGAGAACAACATCAAATGTAATTGCTGTTTAAATGAATGAAATATGTTTGTTTGCTTCTGAACTGAATAAGTTTTTCTGTTGGAACAAGACTGGATAAAGACAGGACACATATATGTTTGAGGGGGAGTAATCTCAAATAAAATTCAACAGAAAAGTAATGATATACTCTGATAAAAGGAACTTCTGCTGCACTCTGAAAACCAGAAAAGATGTTAGCCAAAAATTAGCCAAAGGGGGAGTTTGTAGATGTTTAAGAATTGGCAGAATTTTTGACCAAACAAGAAATGTTAAATTCAGTTCAGAATGTCCTATCAGATGTTGGGACATTAGCAAACTGAGTATGTGAACTTGGTTCAGGATGTCCTACCAGATGTTGGGACATTGTTTAAATGACTAAGTTCAGTTTTGTCAGGATGTCCCAACAGATGTTGAGACATCTCAGACCTGCTATCAGAATTAATTATTGATTAACAGATCAGAGATATTTAAGGAGAATTATCTGGAATTAATTAATGATGGATATAAAACAGAACAAGGCGCATCTGTAGGGAGTTTTAAATTGAAGATTCAGATTAAAACAGAAGACCTAATGCACCTAGAATATAGGAGGTAACAAACCCTAAATTCAAGGTGACAGCTGCTGCACATTAGGGCTGGATCATTCTACAGAAAGCCCAAAATTCAGAACCTATTTAAACAACAGAATCTCATAGAATTGAGCACGAATTTCAGAAGAACAAATAGGGTGTCTAGTACTTTAATAGCAGGCTGTTTTTAATGTACCACTTTATGAGCTTTTAAGCAAAAGTGCATTTGTGACTTGATTGAAACTGTGAAGTAAGATCAAGCTGTTTTTGTTTGAAGTGTGACTTCATTTTAATTAAACTTGTAAACAAAATCACTGGGTGATTGAGGGGGAGTGAGTAGGGTACTCTTATCTAAGTGAGTCTTAGGTAGAAATTGCATTGGGTAAGTATTAAGTGATAGATTAAACAGGGTGGTTTAAGTCTAGAATTAATATTACTAATAGTGGATTTCCTCCTGGCTTGGTAGCCTCCAGATGTAGGTGTGGTTATACACTGAACTGGGTTAACAAACTTCTGTGTTGTTTATTTTTCCTGCTGTTTAAGTTCTTGTTTAAATTTGTCAAATGTCCTATTAAGTGTTGGAACATCTCTTAGGACATCTCATTACAGAATTTCAGAAAAACATAGCAAAAAAGAACGGAGCCACTATTTCTTTTGTCAAAGAGAAATCTGTCCGTGAAATTCCAACAACAGAATACGATAATAACAACAAGCATCTCATAAAGTAATAAGAAGGAAACCAAAAGAGTAAGCAGAAAAACAGAAGGAAGCACATCAACAAAAACTCAGGAACAAGAAGGAAGGATCTACCTCTCAAAAATAGAGAATCGCGACACCGCCACAAACACCCTCGCATCACATTGAAAGCCGTCTTCGAAGTCCATCCCTTCGTCTTCAACCTTCCGACACTGACGAGCTTCTCCACGACTTACCATCACCGCAACTGCATGGTAAAATAAAGGAAAGATTTTGAGAGGGTAGTCAAAATCAACGATTGAAAGCGTAGAAGGAAGAATAAGGAGACAACTCACCTTGAAGGTTATACTTCACAGTCGGTAATCTCACCGGAAACTCCTTTTTTTCCGACAAGCCTTAGTTCACTCAGTTTTACCTTCGTTTCTTGTTTTCTGTTGTAAATTTGATAATCCTCATGGCTTCATCGAATCATTCCTAATATGTTAGTATTGGATAGCTTAGGGTTTTCAATTAGGGATTTGATGTTGTGCTTGTCGCTTTGCCTCATCCATGTCTTTGTGCGTTGATTTCCATTATTGATTCTGTTTACTTGTTCGTATTCGTTGATCTGATGAGCGAAAATGGAGAGACAGAGAGATGAGCGAAATTGGAGAGGCCGAGGGTTGAACGAAATGATATGTTCTTCTCCTCTTTTGTTTTTGTTCTCGTAAGACAGCTAGGGTTTTCTAACCCGTCATAACCCAATGCCCAGCCGGGTCGGAGCTGACCCGCTCCAGGCTTTCAGGCCCAGCCCAGCGCCCTTTGGCCTTTTCAAATGCACTCTCCTGTTTTGTTTCTTGCCACCCATTCCATGTTTGTTTGTTTTCTTTATTCTTTGTTTTGTTTAATTAAGTTTTCTTCCTTTCCATTACATCAAAAAAAATAATAGATAAAATCCTAAACTCTAAGATAGTTTTTTTTAGCAACTCTACTTAAATTACCTAATTAAATTGTTAATTGTTTTTGCTAGGTGATTCTTTTTGTTTATTCTATTTCTATTTTATTATTATTAACTTTTAAATTAATGTTATTTTGTAAAAGGTGTTTATGTATTAGTCAAAATCCGTTGCTTATTATTTAATTAAATGACGATGTATGACTTGGTTGAATTAGATCGTCTCTTCCGCATTACATTTCTTTCTAAATCGTCAAAGTAAATAAAGAATTCTTGGTTATCTTAAGAATAATCATTTCAAAATGAATTTCTTGGTCCAACATCAAGTAAAACTCATACGCCTACACTGCACACACGTAAGTCGATCACTATGTGATCGCCGTCTGCACGTTTTCATTTATCAATATTATTTACGGAAAAAAGGAACTCCGGAGTCTAGCATTCCGCACATTCTGGTTTGAACCGCAAATGGGCTAGCCCCACGCGTGGTTCAATCACCATTCGTATATCAAATATTCAAATTTCAAATTAAAACATACCAATCAATTCAAAGCATTTTTATAATTAATTAGCGAGTAACTGAACTCCGGAGTCTCGCACTCCGCACGTTCTTGAGTGCAACCGCAACATGGGCTAGCCCCACGCGTGGTTCATTCGCCCTCTCGTTTTAAAACACCTTTAACAAAGTCAAACGCTTTTCTTCTAAAATGAACATTGTTTAAATCATTCTATATCTCGAACAAGCTAGTGCTTCAGCCTCCACCGTGAGTATAAGCCAATGCTTAACAGTAGGATGCGTTTTAAACAACTGTTCAATAAAAACCACAAACCGTAGTAGCACGAACTACGGAGCTCTGACTTTCCCATTGCACAAGGGAATACGTAGGCACGGGGATTTTAATCCTTCGCGAGCACCCTAATAAAAAATTTAACTATTTCTCCATTTAAAAACTTTAATCCTTTCTCCGTCTTAATAATAATTTAAAACTTTAACAAACATATTAATAATCATTTAGAAGACATAAACTTAAGATCAAACATTTAATTGCATAATTAGCTAAGAGGTTCCCGTTGAGTACAACGGACGTGAGGGGTGCTAATACCTTCCCCTTGCGTAACCGACTCCCGAACTTAGAATTGGGTTTCGTAGACCATTTCTTATCCTTCCTTTAGGTTGTATCTATATCTCCCTTTTCTCTCGTAGAATAAATAGAATTAGGTGGCGGCTCTGTTGTTTTGTTTTAGGATCGTATTTTTCGAGGTACGACAAAATGTTCTTGAGGTTACCTGAGCTTGAGCTTTCTCAGTTTGGAGCTTTTGGTCCTCTTCTCTTGTGCAAATCCACTCCTCTTGACCTCTTGATGATGTTGGAATGCTTTGATGGAGCATAGAATGGCTGGGATGAAAGCTTGCACTCTTGCTGCACCAAAATCGTGTTTTGTGTAGAGGGGCTTTGAAGCTGGTTTGATGGTTGGTTTATGTTCTAATGATGATGGTGAGTTGAATGGTGAAGTTTGTTTGTGATTTTAGTGGCTGGACAGAGTGTTTCGAAAGCTTTTTCTTTTGGGGTGATTTTGAGAAACTTGGTGATTCTGAGGTTTCAGGCTTGTGTGATGTATGTTATGAGTTGCTTTTGATCCACATAACAATGTTTGATAGGTCAGAAAGTGGGTGGTGGCCTGTGGTGATTGGTATGGGCAAGTTGCCAAAATGTCAACATAACTTGTACTTGAGGTATGGGCTATGGTAGGGGTTGTACAAAGGCATGTCTAGCCTCAGTATTGATCAAGGAGAGCCATGGGATTGAGATTATGCAGCTGGATGGCTTAGAAGCAAAGATCTCATAGGTTTTGCAAGTGTTATGTGATTTTCTCCCTTTGAGAAATCTTGAAGTGCAAGGCATGAAAGCAAGTGGTTCTTTGGGAAATCTTGGTCACAATGCATTGTATCATGTGTGTATGATGTTTAGAGAGTGATTATAGGTCACAAAATGACTTGGTTTGTGAATTTGTAAAAAATTCCTCTTTGGTGTGAAAGTGAAAATTATGTGATTTTTGCCAACTTTTCCAAGCCATAACTTGAGTTTCATAATGAATTAGAACCTGTTCTTGTACTTTTTGAAAAGGTAATGATCCAATCTACAACTTTCATGACCAACAATTTTTCATTTAAAGCATTTTTGGTTGAGAAAGAGGAGGTTGAAATACTTTCCCAAAATGGAAAGTTTCCATTACAAGTCATTTCCATTTTTGGCAACTTTTGGTTTAGCTCAATTTTCTTCAATTTTGAGAACTTCCAAGCACTTCAATGATCAAATAAAGATCATATAACTTCAATTTGATGAAAAATCCACTTTGGTTCCATTGTTGGGGGTCATAGATGCCCTGATTTTGCTCTGACTTGCTCAAGAAGTTACCTAGTGAACAGATGACTTCCACAATGAATTTCTTCATCAAACTTGGTACATATGATCCTTATAACATATTGAGACCATTAGAAACAAGAATGACCAAGAAATTTGGATTTATGGCCTCTGAAACCAAAACCCTAATTTCAGGTCATCTGTGTAGTGAAACCCTAGCTTTGCTTCCATGCCTTCCAAGTTCTTGTGATTTCTTGACTTCCTTGATATTTGAGAGATATATTATGATGATGGAACACATATGGACCCTTTTGGAGTGATTGGAGACCTTTGGAGTGGCTCAGATGGATCCTTGGATTGCTCAGATCACAAACCCTAGATGCAGATGAACTTGAACTAATGCAGTGAAACAAATATGAAATATGAGGTGGTATGCTCATGCTTATGAAAACATGAAAGATCACAAGCCATGGTGTGAAATGAGTGAGGGAAAATTTGGGGTGTTTACATCTGCCCCTATTCAAACATGAGTTAGCTGTGCAGGATGTAAGCGACGGGCTTAACAGGCAAACAAGATAACTTGTGGTTGAATATCAAAGACAGTCCAAAATTTGCACTCACTGGGAAGAAGAAGAAAAGGGATATAAATTGTAAAAGAAAGTGTGGTATGATTATCAAATGAAGGCGATGGAGGATGACCATCGAGCAGAGGACGACTGCTGGGGATAAAGCAATGACGGGGACAGCCGGCATGCTGGGGAAATAAAGAATACCATGATGGGGACGACCATCAGGTAAGGAAATAATATTCTCTGGGTATTAATACAAAGGTAATGATGGGGACGACCATCAAGCTCATAAAGTAATGTAAACAACGACAGGGACGGCCATCGGTTTAAAGAATATATGAAATATTGATGAGGGACGGTCATCAAAGGTGAAGGACGATCACCTAGCAGGGGATGGCTGCTCTTTATCATGACATAGGACGAATGTCAGATAGAAAATGTCGACGATAGGGACGGCCATCAGATAAGCATGATGAAGGACGGTCATCAAGAGGTGAATGACGATCACCTAGCAGGGGACGGCTACTAAATATCACGACATAGGACGAATGTCAGATAACAAGATCAACGATGGGGACGGCCATCGGATAAAATGATGAAGGACGATCATCAAAAGGTGAAGGACGATCACCTAGCAGGGGACGGCTGCTAAATATCACGATATAGGACGAATGCCGGATAGAAAAGGGTTCCAATAATGGAGACTCCGCTGGGGAAAGAATGAGGGACGGTCATCCAAAGGTGAAGGACGATCACCTGACAGGGGACAGCTGCCGAAAGTATCATGACATAGGACGAATGTTGGATAGAAGAAAAGTTGCTCTGTTGGGGAATGGTAAACACGAATGAGTATTTACGCTTTCCAGAATAAAAGGTATAAGTGTTTGACAATGTGTATAGATTAAAGATGAGGACGAGCATCCTTAGGACCATGATACGGACGAGTATCGGTAGAAACAAACGCTGACGCGTGTTCAGAGATGATGATACGGACGAGTAACAACTGATTAACAAAGAACACGGATGAGTGTCGAATCTGTGGGGAATAAGTGTATATTATAAGATATAGACGAGTATCTGTATAAGTATGAACAAGTTTTGTGAAGTATGAGCAAGACACAGATGAGTGTTCAACTTGCTGGGGAAAAGTATGACACGGACGAGTGTCAGAAGAGAAAGTGTATAAGTTATGAACTTATAAGTGAAAGGTGTTCTGGCGACCTGCGGGGATAAGATGACACGGACGAGTGTCAAAAGGAGTACATTATAAACAAGTAATTGGTTTGTGACAAGTGTTTAGGCAACCGTACTAGGGAAGGTGACACAGACGAGTGTTAAAAGAGTATGTAAATATTTGTAATCACAACGGATGTTTTGTGGTTTATATATGCAAGGGACTAGTATGACACGGAAGAGTGTCGAAAAGAGTATATATAAACAGGCATTTGTGTCGAAGAGTGCAATGGGGACGCTTTGGCTTTCATATACTGTTGATGAAATATTGATGGTATTTGCAGGTGACTGATTCGAACCCGACTTGTGATCATGAAAATGTTTGATTTTTGCCGTAATGCTTCGTATTAGACGGAATGCTACGCTTTGTGAGGAAAGATGATGCGAATGCTATGATTATGCAAAAGAAAACGGTCCGGGATTCGGATCCCACTGTTGTGAAGATCTCTGGTTGATCTACTTGAAGGAGAATCCCAGCTGGGGATGAGATCATTGGTAGATTTGATGAAATATATGGCTCTGCTTAGGGAAATAGATCACTGATAAATCTATCCGGCGAGGAGAAAACCCATCTGGGGATGAGGAAGCTTCCGTCACTTTGTTGTGCGAGAATTTCAGTCATTGCTCTTCTGGGTAGAGGCTGGAACCCTGTGGGGAGATGGCTCTTCTGTCTTTGTGAGACCTAGCTCTCTGTTTGGGGGGAGGACAGATCACTAAACGATCTTCCTTTAGATATCTATGGGGATCCCGGCTGGGGATGAGGAGGCTTTGACAACTCTGTTGGGGAGAAAGAATTTCAGAGAATGCTTGGGGGAGGTGATGCTTGGCATGCCCCATGTTGTGTATCGAGTACTTGCATCCTGTTAAGACAGAGAAACGCACAAGCATCCCAAGGTATCCCTTACCGGATTCCCTCATAGGAGTTAGATATTCCTGGAAGTAAGATTATTTCCTGCAAGCATTTATTAAGAATGGCTCATTTGTTTTATGCAAATATTATATCATGGATATTGGACATTTTGCAAACGAAACAAAAATGTACGAGACGGGGTGTGACCGAAATCTGATTTTATTAATCTGGGTGCCCTGAAATGGCGAATACAGTCAAAGAAACAGATCCCCTGAAATGAGGAGATTGTTACAAATTGAGAAAAATAAAGGTACTGGCAATGTTGACGACGCTCCGGTGAGCTTCCTTTGCTATGACCTGTATGACCTTGACGTTCTTCTCATCTTGCTTTCTGAAGAAGGTTGATTCTGACCGATGCTTTAACTCTTCGAAGTTGGCCATGTTGTAAGTGATACAGACGAATTCAGAATGCAGTTGTTCGCTTATTCCCTTATTTTGCGTGGATCGCCCTTTCGGGTTTTCAATCCACCGGGATACCCATTTTTGCCTGAGCTGTCCAATGCGGCTTTTCAACTCAGCGGGTGTACATTTTTTTTTCAATTTTCCCTTATTTTGCCCGAGTCTTTTATTATATTTTTGACTCGTCGGGATGCCCTATTTTTCCTGGACTTACATTTTGTTTTTATGTCCAGCGTGTCATTTTATGCGAAGTATTTTTTAACTGCATCTGAATTTACAGGGGATAAGAAATATTCACCGTGCATAGTAGTGAGCATTAGTGCTCCACCAGAGAAAACCTTCTTTACTATGAACGAACCGTCGTAGTTTGGAATCCACTTGCCCTTGTTGTCTGTATGAGGAAGAAGAAGTCTTTTCAGCACCAGATCTCCCACTTGGTATTCTCGAAGCCTGACTTTCTGATCGAAGGCTTTCTTCATTCTTTTCTGATATATCTGCCCATGACAAATTGCAGCTAATCTCTTTTCTTCGATCAGATTCAGTTGATTGTACAGAGAACGGACACATTCTGCTTCATTCAGCTTGACATCCATCAGTACCCGTAAGGAGGGTAATTCAACTTCAACAGGCAGGACAACTTTCATACCATATACAAGCTGATAAGGTGTTGCCCCAGTGGATGTTCTGATTGAGGTTCGATACTGTTGCACCCCAAAATTTGCCCTCACAATACAAGACTTTGTGTGCTAAGAAGGTTCACAAGGTTCACAAGATTCACAATGCTTTCAAGACCTTTCATGAGGTTCATGAAGTCTACAAGTCACTTCATGAGGTTCACAAGGTTCACAAGATTCACAATGCTTTCAAGACCTTTCATGAGGTTCATGAAGTCTACAAGTCACTTCATGAGGTTCACAAGGTTCACAAGATTCACAATGCTTTCAAGACCTTTCATGAGGTTCATGAAATCTACAAGTCACTTTATGAGGTTCACAAGGTTCACAAGGTTCACAATACCTCCCATGAGTATCACAAGACATTTTATGATGGTTCACAAGGTTCACAAAGTTCACAATTGGTCAGAAGAGTTGACAATTCCCTCAGACAATGCACCTCCTAAGCAGTGTATCCAAAACTAGGGTTTTGACTTTAATCAGGCTAAATGAACTTCCAAGACTTCAAGTGAGCTTCATAACATCTTATATATGTTTAAGAATCCCCATGACAAGTTTCAATACTTTTCTCAAAGGTTTGCTCAGTCAGATGATCAGATAAGTCAAAATCAGTCAATGCAGTTAAAAAGTCAAACTGAAGTCAACTGTGGTCAAACCAAAGTCAAACTTCATGATATTTTTGCCAACATCAAGTATATGAATTAAAATTCATCATTTGATCAATGGTTGATCATGATTCATCAAGGAGATTTCAGATCATCAATAATCAGGAGTTTCTAAATTAGGGTTTTCTTAGTAAAAGTCAACTGAACTTTGACCAGCCATAACTTTAACATGCTTCATCACCAAGTCCCCACTCAAAGCTCATTTTGAAGGAAATTGAATTCTCTACAACTTTGTGTCTCACAAGCCAAGCCCAAAAATGCTTCATTTGGAAGGTATGAGCTAAGACATTATAGGTCCTTTTGAAAGTCAACAAAAAGTCAACAACTTCAAAAGGGCATAACTTGAGATTGGTAAATGATATGGACATGAAACCAGTGGGGTTGTTTAGAGGACTCTTTAAGCTTTCCAAAATGTCCAAGAAAACCCTCATAGCATTAAAATTGAAGGATGTGTGCCCTTGCAAAGTTGGGAAATTTTGGGTTGGTTTATGATGAAAATGGAGGTCTAAAACCAATTTCTTCCAAATGGGCTTGCCAAATGATGACCCAATCCACACTATGACTTCATGCACGACCCAAATCAATAAAAATCAGATTTTTTATTATTTCATTTTTATTTATTTTGATTTAATTCATTAACAATCATTTTAAATAAAAATAAAATATAAAAGTCTAAGATTTAAATTGGTTTAAGCTTCTAGAAAATCATAAATGTGATTGGAATTGAAGTGGAAAGGAAATCATGAGGATTGGCCTAAAATAGCAAGTGTTCATACAGGGATATTTGATTTTTAAGGCATGATATTTTTGAATCTTTTTATATCAAATCTTCTACACAATGACCTAGTTTTTCAGCCTCATTTGATCCTCCTATAAGTACTTAACACAAACCTAGCACAAGCGACGAATTTCAGCCTCCCCAAGTGTAAGTTTGCATCTCACAAAAACCTTCACAAACTCAAATTCGGATTTCTTGATACAAGACATTTGAAGGTATTTGAAGCACATAGCCATGATCACTGAACATCATTGAGTGAAAACCAATACTCATATGCATCCATAACACCTTAAATTATGCAAACCGAAGCATTGTTCATTCACTTTATGATTTTTTCGATTCCCATAATATTGATATTATTGTCTGAATTTGATCATATATTTGTGTTTGTGATGAAGTTTGAAGCGTTTCTGGATCAATTAATTCGATTTTAAGTGCAGGATGAAGGAACCACCATAGTTAGGGTTTTATGGCCGTTTTAGGGTTCTTTGATTCATCAACTACAAATGAATTTTAGAAACATGGTTGTGTTGTATAGACCTCATAGAACGTAATGCACTAATCAATTTCATAAAATATTGTCGTTTGCTTGATGTTTGATTAAACGCAGGAAAACCTAGGAAACTAAATTCGCAGCAAAGACCCTAGCAAAATTCGCAGGTAATTTTGCAGGTCTGGAGGAAGAAGAAGGTCATGCGCGCGTTCTGGGAATTTGAATTTTACTTTAAATATTTTATGATTTATTATCTGTTTAATTTCACAAGCCAACGCTTGTCCCAGTGGTAATACTAGCGTGTGTTTGGTTGAAGGGCAGAGGTTCGAATCCTGCCTCCAGCCAATTCTTTTGATATTTTTCCATTTTAACTATAGCTTTAATATATTATTATGTGTAGTGGGATTACTATCAGACGCGCTCACCCAGCAGGATTGGTAATGTGTATGTGTGTTTGTTTGAGAGGTCCTGGGTTCGATCCTCCCCCAGGCCTTTTGCTTTTTCATTCTTTTTCTGATTTTTAGGTTTAAAGAACAAAACCAAATGGTACTCATTCTTCTTGCAACAAGTGCAGCACAGCCCAGTGGTTATGCCTCTAGTTATCCAGGTAAAGGACCTGGGTTCAAATCCCAGGTCCTGTTTTTTTTGGTTTTGTTTTCTTTTAATTTTGTTTATTTTATTATTTCTTATATTATTTTCATAAATAAATTTCAATAAATTTCTAAACAACATATATATATATATATATATATATATATATATATTATTTTCTCAAAAATCAAAGTTGATATATTCATATTTTTCTTTATATTTTTTTTAATATGTATATATATATATATGTTTATTTAATTAATAAATTATTATTGTAAATTAAGCCTTAATATTTTTTTTTGAATATCCATTAAACCCTAATTTATTTTTTCTAAACAATTAAACCCTAATTTTCTTTTCTTCTTTTATATTATTATTTGTATTCATAATTTAATTAAAATATTTGATTTAATTTTTTTAAATACATAAATTGTTTATAAATTTAAAATTTTGTATATAAATATGGGTAGAAATTAAAATGTCCAATTTATTTATAATATGAAAATATTTTCTAATTGTTTATAATTAAATATATATGTAAATAATTTCTAAAAAATTGCAAATTTAATAACTTTTCATAATATGTTCATAATTTATTTAATTTGTTTATAATTCTAAATTTCATAATAATTGATATAATTGTTTATAATTTTTCTACTAACCATTAAAATTTTGTTTTGTTTATTATTATTACTAATCATGTTTATTACTAATCCATTTATTTTTTTTAAGTATGCTTATTATTATTTCATTAATCCCATTTATTTTTAATTATTATTATTACTAACCCAATTAAATTGCTTATTTACATATTATTTATATTTTGCTTATTTACTTATTTATTTATTGTTGCTATTTATTTAAATTGCTTTATCATTATTTTTGTAATTGTTCCTGGATGTAATTTCTTGTAATATTTAAATTATTTATTTTTCATGCTATGGTTAGTAAATAGGGAGTGTAAACATGTATGCTATTTAAAATTAATTTAGATCACCTAAATTATAAGATAAATATAAAATTAAACACTCACACACGTAAGTCGATCTTTGACCGCCATCTCACTTTCTAGGGTTGCCTCTCAATGTTGCCTAATTAAAAGGTCGAGTGGGGTGTATAAAGCAAAAGTCCCTTAAAAGAAAATTCATCTAGTCCCTTAAAAATCAAAGATCAAGTCCCTTAATGGTTGCCTTTCAATATGATCTTGTCCCTTCCGAATAATGATGACAGTCCCTCCAAAATGCTTAATACACCCTACAGTTGCCTACACAAACAGATGTCCCTTCACTTGTCCCTCACATCCAAGGTAATGACTACCTATTCCTTAATAATAGGGATAGTCTTACCATTTAAAGGATTCAAGAATAGAAAGACTTAAACATTAGGGTAGGTTCCTCATAGTTACTTGCTCACTATTTAAAAACTTCTCAAACACCTCACAAATTTCAAACAATTTTCAAACGCAAGTTTTTTACGCATCCGTACATGGATCATTATCAAACTCTTATGAAAATTTTTATCCACACACTTCACATTTCAAAAACATTTTAAAGTGAGCTAAGTAACTAAGAGCCCATGGATAACCATGGATGTAAAGGGTGCTAACACCTTCCCTTTTCATAACCTACCCCCCGGACCCAAAAATCTTTTAAAAGGTCTTTCCTGTTCTTTTATGCCTTTCCTTTGGATAAAATAAAAGTCGGTGGCGACTCTTGCTATCCGCAACATAACTAAAGTCAGTTCTCCCACCGTGTTACAGAACTGGCGACTCTGCTGGGGATTTAATAAAAGAGGGGTACCCTTAGGAATTAGATCACTTTAAATTTGTTTGCCTTGTTTGCTTTATACTTACTTGTTGGGCTCTTATGTGTGAAAGATCCTAACCCGGATCTAGTGTACCTTAGGTAAATGGCAATAGACCAAGGAAACTGTACGACGTATATCGATATGGTTGATCTGGTGGCCATAGTTAGTGTGACTTCTTGGTTGGTGCTTATGTTCCTTAAGTCAAGTTGAGGATAATATGAGGCTGCCATATGTTGTCAATGCACTAACTAACTTTTAGAAACCTAGTCATCCCATCTTGTCCTTTAGAAAAGTAGTGAGGTAACCGACTTTGGTGCAGACTGAAGTTGGTTGACACTCGATACTATGCTCATTGAGATCTTAAACTTGGAGGGTTTTGGTTGGCAAGTAAGTTGCCTACTGAACAACCACCCTTGTGAAGGATCAATGATATTGAGATCCCTTAGAACCTGGTTACTTTGTAGGACAGGATGAACTATCTAACTTCAGGGGAGGGTACTTACCTTTAAACCTCATGCAAGCCTTCAAACCTAGGACTATTGTGTGACTTGTTTGTGTGTGCCACATGTTTGTGATTGAACATAACATCATGACATCATCATGCATCATAAGCATAGCATTTTCACTAACTATTTCAAGGACCAAAGAATTTATCTTTGTTCTTTGGTTGCAGGTCATGGCTTCTGCTCGTAGAAACACTATCAGGATCAACTTTGTGGGCATACCTGCCAAGCTTAAAGAGTTGGTTTCCCAAGTGTCTGATCATTCTCAGTTCATCAAGAGACATGGTCACCTATTGGATCTAGTCACTTCAGGGTTCAATGAAGACATGATGAGTGTTCTGTTTCAGTTCTTTGACCCTAAGCACCATTGCTTTTCATTCCCTGACTATCAGCTGGTTCCTACAATGGAAGAGTTCTCTAAACTTCTGGGGATACCTATTCTTGATCAAAGACCCTTCACAGGCTTGGAGAAGGAGCTTAAACCAGAGGTCATTGCTGCAGCTCTACATCTGAAGAAGTCTGACATTGTTCTAGAAACGAGAAGCGGAGTTAAGGGTATTCTTGCCAAGGTGTTGATAGAAAAAGCTCAGTTGTTCTTGAAGGCCATGAGCTATGATGCTTTTGAGGAGATCTTAGCCTTGCTGATATATGGCTTAGTATTGTTCCCCAATCCAGATCAGTTCATAGACGTTCATGCCATCAACATATTCCTGAGTCACAATCCAGTGCCTACATTGCTTGGAGACATCCTACATTCTCTTCATACCCGTACTACAAGGGCAAGAGGGATTTTGATGTGCTGCATACCTTTGCTTTCTAGGTGGTTTATTTCTCACCTTCCTCGCTCAGTAATGAAGAATGAGCAAGGGTTCAGGTGGTCCAAAAGGATCATGTCACTCTCGCATTCAGATATCCATTGGTGCTCCAGATCTATGGAGAATGTCACCATCATTGACCGTTGTGGGGAGTTTCCTAATGTGCCACTTCTAGGCATAAGAGGAGGCATCACCTACAACCCCTCTCTAGCTTTACGACAGTTTGGTTACGCACGGAGTGATGGTCAACATGACATGTTGATTCAGGGCATTGTGTTTGATTACGACAACGATCTTCAAGGTTACCGTCAGAGATTCATACGAGCATGGGGAAAAGTAAACAAGGTTGACAGCAAGACACTAGAGCCTAAGTACTCTATTCCTATGGAAGCTTATCTCAGATGGGTGCGATCTCGTGCTCAGACTCTCATGATGCCATATCCTGCTGTCCTGCCAGTTACAATGGAACCTGTTGCTGAAGGAGACACAACTTATACCATCCTTCACCCAGACATGCCTACTGATATGGAAGACTTGCAGAGATCATGGATCCAACTGAAGGAGCAAAGGGATACTTTCGAGGCTCATTACAAAGCAAGCCAAGAAAGAGTCCTAGAACTAACAAAGCAACTTCACGAGGAACGGAATCTCAACTCATACCTCAACCCAAAGAGGAAACGTCCATGGGAGACTTAAAACCCCATCTTTTGTACTTATTTCATTTCATTTCTGTAAGCCCAAGAGGCAAAACAAATTTATTACTAATAAAAGTTTACTTTCGTGTTTGTTTAAGCAAATTTAAATCCTGCAGTCCTTGAAAACATTGCATATACATTCCCATATCATTTCATTGCATCACAGGTTTATAATTGTACACAGGTTTCTCATCTTCTCGCTGTTTATTTTAGCAATGGCTCTTGAACAATCAGTTAAGGATCTCCAGGCACAAAATGCACAGTTCCAAGAGCTGATCTTGAACCTGTCCAAGGGGCAGGATGAATTGAAGGCACTGCTGGCCAAGAAGACTAAGAAGACTAGAAGGTCAAGTGGCCTGATCAACATGGGAAGAAGGTTCAAAGGTCTTGCTAAGACCAAAGAACCAGTTGAAGACTATGAATCTGAAGAATCTGAAAAAGAGGGAGGCAGTCTCCACAACACTATGGGGGACTCTGATTATGAGGCTAATTACTATCATGAGCCTAATGAAGACAAATTCAAGATGCTGGTGGATAGAATGGATGCTATGGAGTTGCAGAAGTCATCTGGGCTGGATTTTGAAGATTTGAGTTTGATATCTGGGGTAGTCATACCCATTGGTTTCAAGGTTCCTACCTTTGTTGTTTATGATGGGGTCTCTTGTCCCAAGCTACATCTGAGGTCTTATGTTAGAAGAATTCAACCCCACACTGCTGATAAGAAGTTATGGATCCACTTTTTCCAAGAGAGCTTATCTGGAGCTCAATTGGAGTGGTATTATCAATTGGAGAGTGTCAACATCAGGGATTGGAATGATCTTGCTAAGGCTTTCTATAAGCAGTATCAATACAATGCTGACTTAGCTCCCACTCGCATGCAGCTGCAAAGCATGTCTATGGGTGCCAAAGAAAGTTTTAAGGAGTATGCTCAGAAGTGGAGAGATTTAGCTGGAAGAGTTCAACCCCCTTTGACTGACAGGGAATTGGTTGATATGTCCATGTGTACGCTGAATGGTCCATTTTACAGTCATCTCATTGGAAGCTCATCATCCGGCTTCACTGAGCTGATAATTACAGGAGAGCGCGTGGAAATGGTATAAAGAATGGCAAGATCCAAGTAGGTACTTCTTCATCAGGTGCTGCAAAGAAGCCTCCCACTGGGAAGAAAGAATCCAATGCTGTTTATGGTCAACCTGATCGTAATAGAAGGCATCAGTCTGTTAGTGCAGTTCATATTTCAAATCCAACTCCTACAACAACAGAGCAGCCACAGGGCAACCAACAGAGGGCTAGAAGGCAGTTCACTAAGATCAACATGTCAATGGCTCAGGCATTGCAACACTTGTTGAAGGCTGAACTTATTACTTTGAAAGTGGCTCCTCAGAATCCTAATGTTACCTCTCCCAGGTACAATCCCAATGCACGGTGTGCATACCATTCAAATTGTCAGGGACATGATACTAATAATTGCTAGGTCTTGAAGAACAAAATTCAAGATATGATTGATGCTGGAGAGATTGAGTTTGACCCTCCGGGTATTCCAAATGTGATTACTGCTCCAATGCCAAATCACGAGAAGACTGTCAATGCCATTGATGAAGATTTACATATCCATTCAGTTGCGGAGTTGACCACACCATTGTCTGTCATCAGAAAGAAGTTAGTACAAGCTGGGTTCTTTCCAGGTTGTCGTGATGATTGTGTTTATTGTGAGTATAATCCAGATAAGTGTTGGAGGTTGAAGGACGGAATTCAACGTCTCATGAATAATTACACCATAGTGTTTGAAAGGAGACCACCTTCTATGGAAAGTATGGTAGAGCATATTACTAAAGGTAAGAAGACTGAAGAGGTTGACATGGTTGATAAAGTACCGGTAAGGATCACTTCAAAGGGACCTATTAAAATCACCCATCAGGGTCCAATCAAGATTACTGCTGAAGGTCCTGTGAAAGTTGTTGCTGAAGCCAGAGTGGCTCCTATGGTCATAACCACTCCTGGTCCTATTCCGTATACGTCTGATAAAGTTGTGCCTTGGCATTATGGATCTGATGTTTATATCCATGGTGTTAAGCAAGAGCCCTTAGCTGATGTGCCTGTTGATGTTGACAATATTGTTGGATCTAGTAAGATCACACGTAGTGGAAGAGTCTTCTCACCTCCAGTTAATTCCAAGAATGCAGCTACTCCTGCTGCCACTTCCACCACTGATGCTCGGGGCAAAGGTCCTGTTATTGAACCTGTATCTACTGATGTGCCAGCTGCTGATGATCTTGCTAAGCAGATGGAAGAAGTATTGAAAATCATTCGCAAGAGTGATTATGACATTGTTGATCAGTTGGGGCATACTCCCTCAAAGATTTCTATGTTGTCCTTGTTGTTATGTTCTGAGGCTCATGCCAAGGCCTTGATCAAGTTTCTGAAGACTGCTCATGTACCCAATGCAATTTCTGTTGACCAGTTTGAGAATTGTGTTGCCCACCTGACCTATGATAATGGGTTAGGATTTTCTGATGCTGATTTGACCCCTGCCAGGAGGGATCATAACAGGGCTCTGCATATCTCAATTGAATGCAGGGGCACTACCCTGTCACATGTATTGATAGACAATGGTTCCTCGCTGAATGTGTTGCCCAAGGAAGTCCTGAATAAGCTGAGTCCTGAAGATGCTGTGCTGAAGCCCAGTAACATTGTGGTGAAGGCTTTTGATGGTTCTAGAAGAGTAGTGCATGGGGAAATTGATCTCCCAATCAAAGTTGGGTCTCAGGTTTTTAATGCTACATTTTTTTGTGATGGATATTCGCCCTTCGTACTCTTGTTTGCTTGGTTGTCCCTAGATCCATGGGGCAGGTGTTGTAACCTCTACATTACATCAGAAGCTAAGATATCCGGTGGAAGGAAAGGTTGTTACTGTCTATGGAGAAGAAGAATACTTTGTCAGCCATGTAAACACTTTCAAGTACCTGGAAATGGAAGGTGAATACATTGAAACTCCGTGTCAGACGTTTGAAGTGGTTCCCTGGATTGTCAATGATTATGTAGCTCCTCCGGTTGCCAAGAAAGTTCCTGTAGTCACTAGAGTACCTCCAACAATGGCAATGGCCTCCCTCAATGACGCTAGAGCTGTGGTGGATGAAGGTGGTTGTACTATTTGGGGTCAGCTTCCTGATATCCCATACAAGTCTGACAAATTTGGTTTGGGTTTCACTGCAGAGTCCCAGAAGGCTGTTTGTCGTGCTCGTGCTGTTCGTATCACCAATCAAGGGGTTATGAAAGATCAGATCAATGTTGTGGGAAACTATGATGAAGACTACAATCTGGATGCTTGGATTTTTCCTACTGTGGGTGCTGGACTCAATAATTGGAAAGTTGAAGATGTTATCCCTATCTCCTATAGTCAGGAGTAAATACTATTACTGTGTTGTTGCTTTTTAAGTTTGTAATTTCTTGAATAATTGAACTTTTAAGCCTTGTGCCTTACCCGGGGCACAATGGTGTGCTTGTTACGGGATGTCATTTCATTTGCATACTTCATTCAATAAAAATCAGTGGACGTTTCGTTTTCGTAAATATTGTGTTCCTTGTCTTTCTTTTCTTTTATTTTTGTTTTATCAGCTATGTGTTCTTACACACACCCACATCACTAAAATGCAGATCCTCATCCACTCTGGATCCTGTTGATAACAGTTCTACTATTACCAATTATAATTTCGAGAATCCGATCTATCAAACTGAAAACGAAAATGAGGACGATTGTGAAGTACCTGTAGAGCTTGCTAGGTTGTTACAACAAGAAGAGAAAGCCATACAGCCACATGAAGAGCCAGTCGAAGTTGTGAATCTAGGAACTGAAGAAAACAGGAAAGAAGTCAAGATAGGGGCTGATTTAGAAGATAGTGTCAAAAGCAGGTTGATTCAGATGTTATGTGACTATGTGGAAATCTTTGCCTGGGCCTATGAAGATATGCCAGGATTGGATACAGAAATTGTGGTTCACCGATTACCAGTAAAAGAAGATTGTCGTTGTTGCACCCCAAAATTTGCCCTCACAATACAAGACTTTGTGTGCTAAGAAGGTTCACAAGGTTCACAAGCTTCACAATGTTTTCAAGACCTTCCATGAGGTTCATGAAGTCTACAAGTCACTTCATGAAGGTTCACAAGGTTCACAAGATTCACAATGCTTTACAAGACCTTTCATGAGGTTCATGAAGTCTACAAGTCACTTTATGAGGTTCACAAGGTTCACAATACCTCCCATGAGGTTCACAAGACACTTTATGATGGTTCACAAGGTTCACAAGATTCACAATGCTTTACAAGACCTTTCATGAGGTTCATGAAGTCTACAAGTCACTTTATGAGGTTCACAAGGTTCACAATACCTCCCATGAGGTTCACAAGATACTTTATGAGGTTCACAAGGTTCATAAGATTCACAATGTTTACAAGACCTTTCATGAGGTTCATGAAGGCTACAAGATACTTTATGAGGTTCACAAGGTTCACAAGGTTCACAATACCTCCCATGAGGTTCACAATACATTTTATGATGGTTCACAAGGTTCATAAAGTTCACAATTGGTCAGAAGAGTTGACAATTCCCTCAGACAATACACCTCCTAAGCAGTGCATCCAAAACTAGGGTTTTGACTTTAATCAGGCTAAATGAATTTCCAAGACTTCAAGTGAGCTTCATAACATCTTATATGTGTGTAAGAATCCCCATGACAAGTTTCAAGACTTTTCTCAGAAGTTTGCTCAGTCAAATGATCAGATAGGTCAAAATCAGTCAAAGTAGTTAAAAAGTCAAACTGAGGTCAACTGTGGTCAAACCAAAGTCAAACTTCATGATTTTTTGCCAACATCAAGTATATGAATTAAAATTCATCATTTGATCAAGGGTTGATCATGATTCATCAAGGAGATTTCAGATCATCAAGAATCAGGAGTTTCTAAATTAGGGTTTTCTTAGTAAAAGTCAACTAAACTTTGACCAGCCATAACTTTCACATACTTAATCACCAAGTCTCCATCCAAAGCTCATTTTGAAGGAAATTGAATTCTCTACAACTTTGTGTCTCACAAGCCAAGCCCAAAAATGCTTCATTTGGAAGGTATGAGCTAAGACATTATAGGTCCTTTTGAAAGTCAACAAAAAGTCAACAACTTCAAAAGGGCATAAATTGAGATTGGTAAATGATATGGACATGAAACCAGTGGGGTTGGTTAGAGGACTCTTCAAGATTTCCAAAATGTCCAAGAACACCCTCATAGCATTAAAATTGAAGGATATGTGCCCTTGCAAAGTTGGGAAATTTTGGGTTGGTTTATGATGAAAATGGAGGTCTAAAACCAATTTCTTCCAAATGGGCTTGCCAAATGATGACCCAATCCATACAATAACTTCATGCACGACCCAAGTCAATAAAAATCAGATTTTTTATTATTTTATTTTTATTTATTTTGATTTAATTCATTAAAAATCATTTTAAATAAAAATAAAATATGAAAGTGTAAGATTTGAATTTGATCAAGCTTCTAGAAATTCATAAATTGGATTAGAATTGAAGTGGAAAGAAAATCATGAGGATTAGCCAAAAATAGCAAGTGTTCATACAAGAATATTTGATTTTTAAGGCCTTATCATTTTGAATCTTTTCATATCAAATCTTCCACACAATGACTTGATTTTTTAACCTAAATTCATTGTTCTATAAGTACCTAGTGCAACCCTAACTAAAGACACGGATTTCACAGCCTCAAGAGTAAGTTCACAATCTCAAAAAAAACCATACAAAACTCAAATTCAGTTTCCATTATTCAGGACATTTGAAGGTAATCTAAAGACATAACAATGTTCCTTGGACCTTCTTGAAGCAAAACCAATCATTACATTGCATCATAGCATGATATATTGAGAAATCCGAACCGTTTTTGCTCACTTTCTATTTTTTATTGTTCTTACATTTTCATGTGATATTAATCAATTTTGACTTCTGGTTTGTGTTTAGATAAGTGCAAGGATGAATTCTGAGCAATTGAATGGATGGTTTAGTGCCTGAATCGTAAAACACCATTCTTAGGGTTTGGACCAAGGTTTAGGGTTTCCTGATTTGAGTAATATAAATGGATTCTAAAACCATAGAATGATTCGCATGAATGTCTGGATCATATTGATAGGTTTAATTTCATGAAATTTCACTGTTTTTTTAATGTTTGAATTTCGTAGGTTTTGTAAACGCAGGAAAAATCGCAAGTAAGTTCGCAGCAATTTTCGCAGCAAACTTAAAAATCCAGAGGTTGAAGATGACCCTGCGCGCGTTCTGGAAAATTTGAATTTTATTTTAAATATTTTATGTTTTATTGTTTGTTTAATATCACAAGCGTGTAGCTTGTTCCAGTGGTAAGACTAACGTGTGTTTGGCTATAGGACCTGTGTTCGAATCTTGGCTGTGTACATTTTTTTCCTATTTTTCAGGTTAAACATGAGGCTTAATATATTATGCCTTCTTGCCACTCCAATATCAGACGCGCTCATCTAGCTGGAATGGTTATGTACTTGTGTGTTTGTGTATAAGGTCCTGGGTTCGAATCCCCCAGGCCTTTTGTTTTCTTTTATTTTTCTGGATTTTTCAGGATATGGAATAAAACCAATTCCACCCTCTTTCTTACTGCCTGCGCGCATGATAGCTTGGTGGTGGGTGTTGTTGCTGGCAAACAGAGTGACCTGAGTTCAAACCCCAGCCAGGTGAGTTCCAACCTTTTCTTTTATTTTGTTTTTTTTATTTATTTGTTTTGATTAATTAGAAATAATTTTGTATATATATATATATATATATATATTTCTAAATAATTCAAAAATAAAACATATGTATATCTTATATTTTCTAAATTTTAAAAAATTATTATTTTCTAAACTCAAAAGTTTTTTTTTATTATGTATTTAAAATATAATGTGTATATATTCATTAACTTAATATTATTAATATTGTATATTAAATTATGAACCCTAATTTATTTTCCTAAAAAAGTTTCTAATCTTAACAATTTTCACAAAACCCTAATTTTCTTTTACTTTAAAAACTCAATTATATTTTTATAATTTGTTTAAATTTTATTTAATATAATTAAATTTTGTAAATACAATTAATATCAATTCTATTTTTTTTATATAATATGTAAATATTTCTATAACTTGTTTATAATCTAAATTTTTTGCATAAATAATTTTTTAAATATATGTTTAGAAATAATTAAATCTATGCTAATTTAATCTTGTAATTATAATATGTTTAAAAATAATTTAATAATTTGTATATAATTCAAAATGTTATAATAATTACTTAATTGTTCATATTTTTTTTTTATAAATAATTGTCCATATTAAAATCTAAGCTTTTAATTATTATAGTATTCTTTTTGCTTATTATTTTAATTATGTTCTTATAATATTTTTGCTAACTCCATTTATTTTAATTATTATTATTATTACTAATCATGTTTATTACTAATCCATTTATTTTTTAATTATGCTTATTATTATTATTTCACTAACCCCATTTATTTTTAATTATTATTACTAACCCAATTAAATTGCTTATTTATTTTACTTATTATTTATTTTTGCTATTTATTTAATTTGCTTTATTATTATGTAATTGCTCCTGGATGTAATTTTCTTAAATATTTAAATTATTTATTTTTCATGCTATGGTTAGTAAAAATAGGGAGTGTAACATGTATTTGTATTTAAAATTGAATTTAGATAATTTAAATTAAAAGATAAATATAAATTAAACACTCACACACGTAAGTCGATCTTTGATCGCCATCTCACTTTCTAGGGTTGCCTCTCAATGTTGCCTATTCAAAAAGGTCAAGTGGGGTGTATAAAGCAAAAGTCCCTTAAAAGAAAAGTCATCTAGTCCCTTCATAATCAAAGATCAAGTCCCTTAATGGTTGCCTTTCAATATGATCTTGTCCCTTTCGAATAACGATGACAGTCCCTCAAAAAATGCTTAATACACCCCACAGTTGCCTTCATTAAACAGATGTCCCTCACTTGTCCCTCACATCCAAGGTAATGACTACCTATTCCTTAATAATAGGGATAGTCTTACCATTTAAAGGATAAAGAACAAAAAGACTTAAACTTTAGGGTAGGTTCCTCATAGTTACTTGCTCACTATTTCAAAACAAATTTCAAATACTTCACAATTTCAAACAATTTTCAAACACAAGTTTTTTACGCATCCGTACATGGATCATTATCAAACTCTTATGAAAATTTTTATTCACACACTTCACGTTTTCAAAAAAAAAAACAATTCAAAGTGAGCTAAGTAACTAAGAGCCCATGGATAACCATGGATGTAAAGGGTGCTAACACCTTCCCTTTACATAACCTACCCCCCGGACCCAAAAATCTTTTAAAAGGTCTTTCCTGTTCTTTTATGCCTTTCCGTTGGATAAAATAAAAGTCGGTGGCGACTCTTGCTATCCGCAACATAACTAAAGTCAGTTCTCCCACCGTGTTACAGAACTGGCGACTCTGCTGGGGACTTAAATTAAAGAGGGGTACCCTTAGGAATTAGATCACTTTAAATTTGTTTGCTTTGTTTGCTTTACTTTACTTGTTGGGTGCTCTTATGTGTGAAAGATCCTAACCCGGATCTAGTGTACCTTAGGTAAATGGTAATAGACCAAGGAAACTGTACGGCGTATACCGATATGGTTGATCTGGTGGCCATAGTTAGTGTGACTTCTTGGTTGGTGCTTATGTTCCTTAAGTCAAGTTGAGGATAATATGAGGCTTCCATATGTTGTCAATGCACTAACTAACTTTAAGAACCCTAGTTATCCCATCTTGGCCTTTAGAAAGTAGTGAGGTAACCGGCTTTGGTGCAGACTGAAGTTGGTTGACACTCGATACTACGCTCATTGAGATCTTAAACTTGGAGGGTTTTGGTTGGCAAGTAAGTTTCCTTCTGAACAACCACCCTTGTGAAGGATCAATGATATTGAGATCCCTTAGAACCTGGTTACTTTTGTAGGACATGATGAACCATCTAACTTCAAGGGAGGGTACTTACCTTTAAACCTCATGCACGCCTTCAAACCTAGGGCTATGGTGTGACTTGTTTGTGTGTGCCACATGTTTGTGATTGAGCATAACATCATGACATCATCATGCATCATAAGCATAGCATTTTCACTAACCATTTCAAGGACCAAAGGATTTATCTTTGTTCTTTGTTGTA
Organism: Lathyrus aphaca; assembly: GCA_963966055.1. Lineage (NCBI taxonomy): Eukaryota > Viridiplantae > Streptophyta > Magnoliopsida > Fabales > Fabaceae > Lathyrus > Lathyrus aphaca. Next base: position 76,102,930 of record OZ014520.1, read on the forward strand.
GGTCATGGCTTCTGCTCGTAGAAACACCATCAGGATCAACTTTGTGGGCATACCTGCTAAGCTTAAAGAGTTGGTTTCTCAGGTGTCTGATCATTCCCAGTTTATCAAGAGACATGGTCACCTATTGGATCTAGTCACTTCAGGGTTCAATGAAGACATGATGAGTGTTCTGTTTCAGTTTTTTGACCCTAAGCACCATTGCTTCACATTCCCTGACTACCAGCTGGTTCCTACAATTGAAGAGTTCTCTAAACTTCTGGGTATACCTGTTCTTGATCAAAGACCCTTCACAGGCTTGGAGAAAGGGCTTAAACCAGAGGTCATTGCTGCAGCTCTACATCTGAAGAAGTCTGACATTGTTCTAGAAACGAGAAGCGGAGTTAAGGGTATTCTTGCCAAGGTGTTGATAGAGAAAGCTCAGGTGTTCTTGAAGGCCATGAGCTATGATGCTTTTGAGGAGATATTAGCCTTGCTAATTTATGGCTTAGTATTGTTCCCCAATCCAGATCAGTTCATAGATGTTCATGCCATCAACATATTCCTGAGTCACAATCCAGTACCTACATTGCTTGGAGACATCCTACATTCTCTTCATACCCGTACTACAAGGGCAAGAGGAACTTTGATGTGATGCGTACCTTTGCTTTCTAGGTGGTTTATTTCTCACCTTCCTCGCTCAGTAATGAAGAATGAGCAAGGGTTCAGATGGTCCAAGAGGATCATGTCACTTTCTCACTTAGATATCCATTGGTGCTCCAGATCTATGGAGAATGTCACCATCATTGACCGTTGTGGGGAGTTTCCTAATGTTCCACTTCTAGGCATAAGAGGAGGCATCACCTACAACCCCTCTTTAGCTTTACGACAGTTTGGTTATGCTCGGAGTGATGGTCCACATGACATGTTGATTCAGGGCATTGTGTTTGATTACGACAACGATCTTCAAGGGTACCGTCAGAGATTCATACGAGCATGGGGAAAAGTAAACAGGGTTGACAGCAAGACACTGGAGCCTAAGTACACTATTCCTATGGAAGCTTATCTCAGATGGGTGCGATCTCGTGCTCAGACTCTCATGATGCCATATCCTGCTATCCTGCCAGTTACCATGGAACCTGTTCCTGAAGGAGATACTGCTTATACCATCCTTCACCCAGACATGCCTACTGATATGGAAGACTTGCAGAGATCATGGATCCAAATGAAGGAGCAAAGGGATACTTTCGAGGCTCATTACAAAGCAAGCCAATTCTGGAATTAACAAAGCAACTTCATGAGGAAAGAAATCTCAACTCATACCTCAACACAAAGAGGAAACGTCCATGGGAGACTTAAAACCCCATCTTTTGTACTTATTTCATTTCATTTCTGTAAGCCCAAGAGGAAAAACAAATTTATTACTAATAAAAGTTTACTTTCTTGATTGTTTAAGCAAATTTAAATCCTGCGGTCCTTGAAAACATTGCATATACATTCCCATATCATTTCATTGCATCACAGGTTTATAATTGTGCACAGGTTTCTCATCTTCTCGCTGTTTATTTCAGCAATGGCTCTTGAACAATCAGTTAAGGATCTCCAGGCACAAAATGCACAGTTCCAAGAGCTGATTTTGAACCTGTCCAAGGGGCAGGATGAATTGAAGGCACTGCTGGCCAAGAAGACTAAGAAGACTAGAAGGTCAGGTGGCCTGATCAACATGGGAAGAAGGTTCAAAGGTCTTGCCAAGACCAAAGAACCAGTTGAAGACTATGAATCTGAAGAATCTGAAAAAGAGGGAGGCAGTCTCCACAACACTATGGGGGACTCTGATTCTGAGGCTAATTACTACCATGAGCCTAATGAAGACAAATTCAAAATGTTGGTGGATAGGATGGATGCCATGGAGTTGCAGAAGTCATCTGGGTTGGATTTTGAGGATTTGAGCTTGATATCTGGGGTAGTCATACCCATTGGTTTCAAGGTTCCTCCCTTTGTTGTTTATGATGGGGTCTCTTGTCCCAAGCTGCATCTAAGGTCTTATGTCAGAAGAATTCAACCTCACACTGCTGATAAGAAATTGTGGATCCATTTTTTTCAAGAGAGCTTATCTGGAGCTCAGTTGGAGTGGTATTATCAATTGGAGAGTGTCAACATCATGGACTGGAATGATCTTGCTGAAGCTTTCTATAAGCAGTATCAATACAATGCTGACTTAGCCCCCACTCGCATGCAGCTTCAGAGCATGTCTATGGGTGCCAAAGAAAGTTTTAAAGAGTATGCTCAGAAGTGGAGAGATTTAGCTGGAAGAGTTCAACCCCCTTTAACTGAAAGGGAATTGGTTGATATGTTCATGTGCACGCTGAATGGTCCGTTTTACAGTCATCTCATTGGAAGCTCATCATCTGGCTTCACTGAGTTGATAATGACAGGAGAGCAAGTAGAAAATGGTATAAAGAATGGTAAGATCCAAGTGGATACTTCCTCATCAGGTGCTGCAAAGAAGCCTCCCACTGGGAAGAAAGAATCCAATGTTGTTTATGGTCAGCCTAATCGTAACAGAAGGCATCAGTCTGTTAGTGCAGTTCATATTTCAAATCCAACTTCTGCAACAACAGAGCAGCCACAGGGCAACCAACAGAGGGCTAGAAGGCAGTTCACGAAGATCAACATGTCAATGGCTCAGGCATTGCAACACTTGTTGAAAGCTGAACTTATTACTTTGAAAGAGGCTCCTCAGAATCCTAATGTTACCTCTCCCAGGTACAACCCCAATGCACGGTGTGCATACCATTCAAACTGTTAGGGACATGATACCAATAACTGATGGGTCTTGAAGAACGAAATACAAGATATGATTGATGCTGGAGAGATTGAGTTCGACCCTCCGGGTACTCCAAATGTGATTACTGCTCCAATGCCAAATCACGAGAAGACTGTCAATGCCATTGAGGAAGATCTGCATATCCATTCAGTTGCGGAGTTGACCACACCATTGTCTGTCATCAGAGAGAAGTTAGTACAAGCTGGGTTCTTTCCGGGTTGTCGTGAAGATTGTATTTATTGTGAGTATAATCCAAATAAGTGTTGGAGGTTGAAGGACGGAATTCAACGTCTCATGAATAATTACACCATAGTGTTCGAAAGGAGACCACCTTCCGTGGAAAGTATGGTAGATCATATTACGCAAGGTAAGAAGACTGAAGAGGTTGACATGGTTGACAAAGTGCCGGTAAGAATCACTTCCAAAGGTCCTATTAAAATCACCCATCAGGGTCCAATCAAAATTACTGCTGAAGGTCCTGTGAGAGTTGTTGCTGAAGCCAGAGTGGCTCCTATGGTCATTACCACTCCAGGTCCTATTCTGTATACGTCTGATAAAGCTGTGCCTTGGCATTATGGATCTGATGTTTACATCCATGGTGTTAAGCAAGAGCCCTTAGCTGATGTGCCTGTTGATGTTGACAATATTGCTGGATCTAGTAAGATCACACGTAGTGGAAGAGTCTTCTCACCTTCAGTTACTTCCAAGAATGCAGTTACTCCTGCTGCTACTTCCACCAATGATGCTCGGGGCAAAGGTCCTGTTATTGAACCTGTATCTACTGATGTGCCAGCTGCTGGTGATCTTGCTAAGCAGATGGAAGAAGTATTGAAAATCATTCGCAAGAGTGATTATGACATTGTTGATCAGTTGGGGCATACTCCCTCAAAGATTTCCATGTTGTCCTTGTTGTTGTGTTTCGAGGCTCATGCCAAGGCTTTGATCAAGTTTCTGAAGACTGCTCATGTACCCAATGCAATTTCTGTTGACCAGTTTGAGAATTGTGTTGCCCACCTGACCTATGACAATGGGTTAGGATTTTCTGATGCTGATTTGACCCCTGCCAAGAGGGATCATAACAGGGCCTTGCATATCTCAATTGAATGCAGGGGCACTACCCTGTCACATGTATTGATAGACAATGGTTCCTCTCTGAATGTGTTGCCCAAGGAAGTCCTGAATAAGCTGAGTCCTGAAGATGCTGTGCTGAAGCCCAGCAGTATTGTGGTGAAGGCTTTTGATGGTTCTAGAAGAGTAGTGCATTGGGAAATTGATCTTCCAATCAAAGTTGACTCTCAGGTTTTTACTGCTACATTTTATGTGATGGATATTCGTCCTTCATACTCTTGTCTGCTTGGTCGTCCTTGGATCCATGGGGCAGGTGCTGTAACCTCTACATTACATCAGAAGCTAAGATATCCGGTGGAAGGAAAGGTTGTTACTGTCTATGGAGAAGAAGAATACTTTGTCAGCCATGTGAATACCTTCAAGTATCTGGAAATGGAAGGTGAATACATTGAAACTCCGTGTCAGACATTTGAAGTGGTTCCCTGGATTGTCAATGATTATGTAGCTCCTCCGGTTGCCAAGAAAGTTCCTGTAGTCACTAGAGTACCTCCAACAATGGCAATGGCCTCCCTCAATGATGCTAGAGCTGTAGTGGATGAAGGTGGTTGTACTATTTGGGGTCAGCTTCCTGATATCCCATACAAGTCTGACAAATTTGGTTTGGGTTTCACTACAGAGTCCCAGAAGGCTGTTCGTCGTGCTCGTGCTGTTCGTATCACCAATCAAGGGGTTATAAAAGATCAGATCAATGCTGTGGGTGACTATGATGAAGACTACAATCTGGATGCTTGGATTTTTCCTACTGTGGGTGCCGGACTCAACAATTGGAAAGCTGAAGATGTTATCCCTATCTCCTTTAGTCAGGAGTAAATACTATTACTGTGTTGTTGCTTTTAAATTTGTAATTTCTTGAACAATTGAACTCTTAAGCCTTGTGCCTTACCCGGGGCACAATGGTGTGCTTGTTACGGGATGTCATTTCATTTGCATACTTCATTCAATAAAATCAGTGGACGTTTCGTTTTCGTAAATATTGTGTTCTTTGTCTTTCTTTTCTTTTATTTTTGTTTTATCAGCTATGTGTTCTTACACACACCCACATCACTAAAATGCAGATCCTCATCCACTCTGGATCCTGTTGATAACAGTTCTACTATTGCCAATTATAATTTCGAGAATCCGATCTATCAAACTGAAGACGGAAATGAGGACGATTGTGAAGTACCTATAGAGCTTGCTAGGTTGTTACAACAAGAAGAGAAAGCTATACAACCACATGAAGAGCCAGTCGAAGTTGTGAATCTAGGAACTGAAGAAAACAGGAAAGAGGTCAAGATAGGGGCTGATTTAGAGGATAGTGTCAAGAACAGGTTGATTCAGATGTTACGTGACTATGTGGAGATCTTTGCTTGGTCTTATGAAGATATGCCAGGGTTGGATACAAACATTGTGGTTCACCGTTTACCAGTAAAAGAAGATTGTCGTCCAAAGAAGCAGAAGGTTCGTCGTATGCGTCCTGAAATGTCAGAAAAGATCAAGGCAGAGGTAATGAAACAGTTCAATGCAGGGTTCTTAGCAGTGACTTCTTATCCTCAGTGGGTTGCAAATGTGGTACCGGTTCCTAAGAAAGATGGTAAGTGTCGCTCCCGATAAATGGGGAATGGCCCAGATAAAGGTACAGACGCGAACGGTCGGCGAAAGAGATGCGAGAACACACAGGAGTGAACTCACAGGAAAAGAAAGAGTCGCCAGCTAGACATTTTTATCCTGGAGGAAAGGCAATGCTGCATAGACCTAGAAAGATATGGACAAGACGGTTGCGAACCAGAGAGACTGAGAAAGGGGGTTAGTTACAACCTGGGAAGGTATTAGCACCCAGATTGTCCGTCGTACTCGACGGGATCCACGCGTAAAAGATTTGTGTTTTAAAGGGGTAGTGTCAGTGCAATCTGTGTATAAAAGAGCTGGAAAAGGATGTACAGGTGTCAGTGTATAGTGTATAAGTGATGTGAAGTGTATAAGAGAAATGTCGGTGCAAGAAAAGAGTGAGATGCTCAAGATCATGAGGCTTAAAGAATAAAGCTAGAAAGAGGGGGGATATATAGAGACTTTTGTTCGATAACTGTTAAGTTATGCCTACGTATCCTCTCGTGCAATGAGGAAGTCAGAACACCGTAGTTCGACCCAAAGAGACTGAAAGATGAATTGACTTGTGAACTGCTTGCTCGCATATGCTCAAGTGTATGACCTGTCTGGCTCTGGTGAAAATTGTCTTGCGTTAGACGGAAGAAGCAAGTTCTCGTTTGTGAGTGATTGAGGTGAGAAAAGAATCCCGGAGGAGACGATTATTGTTTGTTTTTGAGTTTTCAGTCTTTTATTGCTTTTGAAAGTTTGTCATAAGTTAATGAGCTTAAGTCTAAACCAATGGGTTAGTGAACTCATCACATCTTCCCTCTGATTAGGGGTAATGAGAATACCTTAAGTGTGAAGTCAGCTTCTCACACTTAATCACCTTTGATGTAGGATTAAGATCATTAACCTACTTGTTATTACTTAGATGTTTTTGTTGTTTTTGTTTAGTGTTGAGTAATGAGATTAATCCATAATCAGGGATTAAACAGACTCATTACACCATCCTAATAGAAGGATAATAGATGAGAATGTTTAAGCTTAGGAAAGCTCCTCAACTTAATCCATGATTAGGGATTAAACTCATGACAAAACAAAGCCTTTATTAAGTGAATTTTAGATAAAGATATGATGATGAAGTGTTTTTTAGGGTTTGTAAGACAACTTGAGGGGGACTTGTCCATTAACACTAGGGTTAGTCCTTCTTAACCAATTAAGGAAGAATTAGAACCCTAATGCAAGGCCCAAGTTACAAGTGTGATGTCTTGATGATTATTAAGTGATTTGATTAAAGGAGTTAAACACATTAAGGGTTTAACACTTAGGATTAAAGTTATACACTCCGTCCTAATAGAAGGATGCAGGCATAAACTTAATCACAAAGCCTTAAAGCCTTTATGGTTTAGTCCTTGATTATGAGGTGAGAAGAGAAGACTCAATGAGACACAAAGGTAAGAACTAAGAGGGGAGACTAAACAAAACCCTAATCATTGTCATACATGGTTGTTCCTAAGGTTTGTGAGGTTTTCAAAAGAAGTCTTCAATGGAACCACCAGGAAGCAGATGAAAGGATCAGGAGAAGCAAGGTAACTTGCTTCATTCAAGAAGTCAAGTCACTTGAAGAAAGAAGGTGAGAGGAAGAAGGATGGGAAAGCTCAAACTCACACACATACAAAAAATGCAGCAAGGATGTAAAAAGAGGTGAAGAGAAGTTATGAGAAGTGAAGGCAAATTCACTTCTCAAAGTCACTTACCACCTGAAAAGTTAGTGAAAGAAATGCAATGCAATGCAAAATGAAATGAAATGGTATGATGTGAACCAAAACCAGAAGCACATATATGATGTTATGTGATGCTACAAACATGAGACAAGACATGAGGATGATCATATGAACCAATGGATGCAGATGAGGCAAGTTAAGGAGCATAAACATACATGAAAAGTTATGAAATGCAAATGGCATACAACATGGGGAAATGCAAAATGCAATGATCAAACATGCTTTCAATATGTCTCATGATTTCAAATGAATCACATGGATGCATAAAATGTCATGGCAAGTCAAGGTATGAATGCAAATACAAGATGGATGCATATGGAAGCCCAAATTAGGGTTTATGATCAATGCATCAAACACAAACCAAAATCAGAAGCAAACATCAATACAAAAAATTGAAAATACACTCAAAGGATCCCTAAACCTATACTAACTCACTGCCCAAAGGAGAAGTCTCAACTCTTAACCATATTCAAGTTATGATTTTCCTAAATTTTCTAGGGTTTTAGGGTTCCTTAACAAGAAAAATGCCAAACAAATGGAAAATGAGAGATCAAATCATGGCCATTTAATCTCACAAACTACATGACATGCTAAACACAATGCAAAAAGAATCAAAGTCCAACTCTTTATGGTTAGGCAGAAATGATTTTTGGAAGTTTGGATCAAAATAATGCATCAAAATGATTTTAATTCCATGGAAAATTCTCAAAATGCATCAAGATAAAAAAAATAAATTTGGTTTGAGGGTTGGACAATGTTTCTAAATGTTTTTAAATGTTTCATGAATTTTTTGGTGATTTTTAAATACCTAAAAGTATTTTTAATTAATTAATTCTCATTAATTAATTAAAAAGAAACTTTTAAATATTTAAAAATACTTTTTTAATGCTAAAAATAAAAATAAAAATATTTTTGTGTTCTGAAATTAAATAATAACTTGTATAAAAAATTTCAGAATTTTTGAATGGATTTTACTATTTTAAAATAAATGGAGAAAATAAATACAAAATAAATGAAATAAAATTAATAAAAATGAGAAGTAAACACAATGGATGGCCAGGATGGATTCTGGGGAAGAGGCTGTTGACTACGCGCGCAGATCAATGGTCCATATTCAAACTTCCTAATTTCTGATTTATGAATTAATTAATTGAGATTAGGGTTTAATGAGTGCATCTGGGCCACACATACACGCGCCAAGTCAACCAAGTCAACAGATCCAACGCGTCAGATTCAAACTACATTTAATGACGTGATTAAGCCCTAATTATTTTCAGGTGGCCGGAGAAGACCTCCGGTCGTCTTCTCCGGTGGGAACCCCACCTGAAAATTCCTAGAATCTTCAAAACGCAACTAAAATGAAATCTAAACAAACAGAAATCCTTCCCATACTTCACTGAACCAAAACCTTAACATAAACATCATTTATATTTCATCAATCACATGAATCGAAACAAAAGAAATTTTAGGGCAAAACTTTCAGAACACGATTAAACTCTCATATCTTCACCATTTTAAAAACCAACAACATCAGAGTGATCAGTGAACTACAAAGAACAACTTAGGAACTTTAAAAATCATTTCTGAAAAAAAAAAGTTCTTGAGCTACCTGAGTTTTGAAGCTTTCAGTTTACAGCTTTCTGGCCTTTCTCCTTTGTGCAATCCACTCCTTATGGTCCCTTGATGATGTCTGGGTGCTTAGAGAAGGTTTGTGCTGGCTGGTTTGAGAGTTTGAACAGGTTTTGTTCAAGCTCAGGTGAGAATCGTGTTCTTGATTCTTTGAGCTTCAGGTTGATTTTGGGGGTGCTTTTTGATCAGGGTGATGTGTTGAGAAGGTTTGTGTAGTTTGTTTGAATGTTTGTGGCTTGTATGAAGAATTTCGAAGGCTTTTGCTCCATGGGTGGAAAGTGAGGATGCTATGCTTGGGCTTGTTTCAGGCCTGTGTCTTGTGATGTTTGGCTTGCAAATTGTTTGTATAAACTAATCCTATTGGTCAGATGACATGACATGTCCTTTTGTGATAGGTATGGGTGCTTTTTGCAAATTGTCAACTTTGTGTAAGAAGGGCATGGGCTACTTTGCTAGCTTGGTACAAAGGGCTTGTCTTGTGCAGCATGAGGTGAGGAGAGGGCTAGGGTGGTTCAGCAACCAAGGCAGCAAGTGGATGAGATGTTATGATGGATTTTGCAACTTGGTTCAACTTTGGTTCTCATGAAAAGATCTTGTTCAAAAAGTCATACAAACATGTAACTCTTTGGTCTAATCTGAACTTTAGATGCCACATTGTCATGTTATGTGAATTAGAAGTCCATTAGATAGACTTAGAACACTTGATCAAGTCATTTTACAAAATACCTCTTTGGTAGAAACTTTGAAATTTTGTGATTTTTGCCAACTTTGACAAGCCATAACTTTTGATCCAAAATGAATTAGGTCATGTTCTTGTACTTTTTGAAAAGGGAAAGATCTATTCCACAACTTTCATGACCAAAGTTTTTCCATTTGAAGCATTTTTGGATCAAAAAGTAAGGGTTGAAAAAGTTGCATAAAATGACATTTTCATTAAAAGTCAAACTTGCCCAAAAAGTCAACTTTGCAAAAACTTGAGATTCTTGAATTATGTAAACTTCCAACTTCTTCCATGATCAAATAAAGGTCATAAACACTCAAAATGATGAAGATCACCCCTTGGTTGGGTCATTGGGGGCCTCAGATGCCCTGATTTTGCACTGACTTGCTTGAAAAGTCAACTCTTGATCAGATGACTTCCCCATGGAATTTCTTCATGAAAATTGATATGCATACTCCCTATACCATATGGAAACCAATAGAAACAAGAATGACCAAAAAAATTGGAGTTATGGCCTCTGAAACCAAAACCCTAATTCCAGGTCATCTGGGCAGTTAAACCTGGCTCTGCTTCCATACCATTTCCAGTTCTTGTGATTCTTTGGCATTCTTGACTTTGAGAGGATATAATATGATGTTTGAACACACATGGACCCCCTTGAAGTGATTGATGACCCTTGGAGTGTCTCAAGAGGCTCTTGGATTGTTCAGATCACAAACCCTAGATGCAGATGACTTTGAATCTATGCAGTGAATCAAAAATGTGGTATGAGATGGTATGATTGAGTTTATGCATATGAAATGATCACAAGCCATGGTGTGAATGGGTGAGGGAAAATTTGGGGTGTTTACAGCTGCCCCTATTCAAACATGAGTTAGCTGTGCAGGATGTAAGCAACGGCTTAACAGGCAAGCGAGATAACTTGTGGTTGAATACCAAAGACAGTCCAAAATTTGCACTCACAAAAATGAAGAAGAAAAGGGATATAGATTGTAAAAGAAAATAAAGTATATTGTAAAGTGTGGGCGACGGAGGACGACCGTCGAGCAGAGGACGACTGCTGGGTAAAGAGCAATGACGGGGACGGCCGACATGCTGGAAAGTGCGGGAGAGGAAGCAATGACGGGGACGGCCGACATGCTGGGGATAAAAGGGATTATGATGGGGACGGCCATTAAATAAAGCTATAAGATTCTCTGGGGATTAAGGTAAAATGATGGGGACGGCCATCAGATTCATAAAGTAAGGTAACCAACGATGGGGACGGCCATCGGGCTAAACTGATGAAGGAAAAGGGACCACGACGGGGACGGCCATCGGGTTAAAGAATAAATGAAATAAACAGATGATGAGGTACGGTCATCAAAGGTGAAGGACGATCACCTAGCAGGGGACGGCTGCTCTGTTGGGTTAAGATGAGGGACGGTCATCTAAGGTGGAGGACGACCACCTGGCAGGGTACGGCTGCCGAATATATCGCGACATAGGACGAATGCCGGATAAAAGGTCAACGATGGGGACGGCCATCGGATGAGCATGATGGAGGACGACCATCAAGAGGTGGAGGACGACCACCTAGCAGGGGACAGCTGCTCTCAAGGTTTATCATGACATAGGACGAACGCCAGACAACCAAAATCAACAATGGGGACGGCCATTGGATAAAATGATGAAGGACGATCATCAAAAGAAGGTGGAGGACGACCACCTAGCAGGGGACGGCTGCTAAATATCATGACATAGGACGAATGTTGGATAGAAAATCAACGATGGGGACGGCCATCGAATGAGCATGATGAAGGAAGACCATCAAGAGGTGGAGGACGACCACCTAGCAGGGTACGGCTGCTCTCGAGGTTTATCATGACATAGGACGAATGTTGGATAGAAAATCAACGATGGGGACGGCCATCGGATGAGCATGATGAAGGACGACCATCAAGAGGTGGAGGACGACCACCTAGCAGGGTACGGCTGCTCTCGAGGTTTATCATGACATAGGACGAATGTCAGATAAAAGGAAATTGCTTTGTTGGCGATTGTCGCTCCCGACAAATGGGAATGGATCAGATGAAGGTACAGGCGCGAACGGTCGGCGAAAGGGACAATGAGAACACACAGCCGTGAACTCATTGGAGATGAATAGAGTCGCCAGCTAGGCATTTTTATCCCGGAGGAAAGGCAATGCTGCATAGACCTAGAAAAAGATGGATAAGACGGTTGCGAACCAGAGAGACTGAGAAAGGGGGTTGGTTACAACCTGGGAAGGTATTAGCACCCAGATTGTCCGCCGTACTCGACGGGATCCACGCTTAAAAGATTTGTGTTTTAAAGGGGTAGTGTCAGTGCAATCTGTGTATAAATGAGCTGGAAAAGAATGTACAGGTGTCAGTGTGAAGAGAGTGAAGTGTATAAATGATGTGTCAGTGTAAGAATGAGAATGAATTGCTCAAGATCATGAGGCTAAAAGAATGAGGTTAGAAAGAGGGGGGGTGTACAGAGACTTTTGTTCGATAACTGTTAAGTTATGCCTACGTATCCTCTCGTGCAATGAGGAAGTCAGAACACCGTAGTTCGACCCAAAGAGACTGAAAGATGAATTGACTTGTGAACTGCTTACTTGCCTATGCTCAAGTGTATGATCTGTCTGGCACAGATGCAAACTGTCTTGCATTAGACGGAAGAAGCAAGTTCTCGTTTGTGAGTGAAGATGATGAGAAAAGAATCCCGAAGGAGACGATTATTGTTTGTTTTTTTTTGTTTTCAGTCTTTTAGTGTTTTTTTTGGATTTTTGTCATAAGTTAATGAGCTTAAGCCTAAACCAATGGGTTTAGTAAACTCATCACATCTTCCCTCTGATTAGGGGTAATGAGAATACCTTAAGTGTGAAGTCAGATTCTCACACTTAATCACCTTTGATGTAGGATCAAGATCATTAACCTACTTGTGATTATTTAGATGTTTTTGGTGTTTTTGTTTAGTGTTGAGTAATGAGGTTAAGCCATAATCAAGGATTAAACAGACTCATTACACCATCCTAATAGAAGGATAATAGATGAGAATGTTTAAGCTGAGGAAGGCTCCTCAACTTAATCCATGATTAGGAATTAAACTCATGACACAACAAGCCTTTGATTAAGTGGATTTTATTTAATGGTATGATGATGAAGTGAGTTTTATGATTTGTAAGACAACTTGAGGGGGACTTGTCCATTAACACTAGGGTTAGTCCTTCTTAACCAGTTAAGGAAGAATTAGAACCCTAATGCAAGGCCCAAGTTACAAGTGTGATGTCTTGATGATTATTATATGGATTGATTAAGAGAGCTAAACACATTAAGGGTTTAACACTTAGGATTAAAGTTATACACTCCATCCTAAGAGAAGGATGCAGGCATAAGCTTAATCACAAAGCCTTAAAGCCTTTAGGGTTTAGTCCCTGATTATGAGATGAGGAGAGAAGACTCAAAAGAGACACAAAGGTAAAACTAAGAGGGGGACTAATCAAAACCCTAATCATTGTCATGCTTGGTTGTTCCTAAGGTTTGTGAGGTTTGCAAGAACAATCTTCAAAGGGAACCACCAGGATGCAGATGAAAGGATCAAGAGAAGCAAAGTGACTTGCTTCATTCAAGAAGGCAAGTCACTTGGAGAAAGAAAATGAGAGGAAGAAAGATGAGCAAGCTCAAACCCAAACACAAACAAAAATGCAGCAATGGATGCAAGAGAGATGAAAAGAAAAGTTATGAGAAGTGAAGGCAAATTCACTTCTCAAGTTTACTTACCACCTGAAAAGTTAGAAAGAAAAGCAATGCAATGCTAAATGAGATGAAATGATATGATGAAAAACAAAACCAGAAGCATGTTGATGATAATAATGATGCTATGAGATGCTACAAGCATGAGACAAGGCATGGAGATGTTCATACAAGATCATGGATGCAAATGATGCAAGCTTAGAAGCATGGATGCACATGAAAAGTTAGGAAACATACAAAGCATACAACATGGAAAATGCAAGATGCAATGATCAAAGATGCTTTCTATATGTCTTATGATGTCAAATGAATCACATGGATGCTTGAAATATCATGGCAAATCATGTTATGCAAGAGAATGCAAGAAGGATGCAAGCAAAAGCCCAAATTAGGGTTTATGAAACAAACATCAAACAAAACTCAAAATCAGAAGCAAACCCTAAGATAAAAAATGGAAAGTGCCACCCAAAGAAACCCTAAACCTATACTAAACCAAAGTCCAAAGGGGAGGTCCCAACTCTTAACCAATCTCAAGTTATGATTTTTCTAAGTTATTAGGGTTTTTTAGGGTTCCTAAACAAAAGAAATGCCAAACAAATTGAAAATGCAAGATCAAACCATGGCCATTTTATCCTAGAAACTACATGCTAAACACAAAACAATGCAAGAAGAATCAATGTCCAACCCTTTCTAGATAGGCAGAAATGAATTTTTGAACTTTGGATCAAATTAATGCACAAAAAATGATTTAATTCAATGGAAAATTCTCAAAATGCATCAAGATCAAAAAAGAAATTTGGTTTGAAGGTTGGACAATGTTCCTAAATGTCTTAGAACATTTCATGAATTTTTGGGTGATTTTTAAATACCTAAAAGTATTTTTAATAAATTAATTCCCATTAATCAATTAAAAATAATCTCTTAAATATTTAAAAATACTTTTTTTTATGATAAAAATAAAAATAAAAATATTTTTGTGTCCTAAAAATTAATAAAACTTAAGAGAAAAAGTTTCATAATTTTTAGACATTTTTTTGCTATTTTAAATAAATTGGAGAAAAGAAATGAAATAAAATGAAATAAAAACTGAATTAAATGAAAAGTATGCTAATCCAATGGCCAGGGTTTAAACTTGACACGCGGGAATTGACTGGCGCGCGTTTGAATGGCTGAGATTCGTTCTGGGGAATTCAAAATTAATCACAATTAATTAATTCAAATAATCAGGATTAGGGTTTAATGAGAGATCTGAGCCATTGGTTCACGCGGGAGTCAACTAAGGTCAGCCAGATCAAGGGTCCAAATTCAAACTTGCATTAATTACGCTGGTTAACCCTAATCATTTTCAGGTGGCCGGAGAAGACCTCCGGTCGTCTTCTCCGGTGGGAACCCCACCTGAAAACTTCTAAAACCCCCAAAACGCAACTAAAATGAAATCTAAACAAACAGAAATCCTTCCCACACTTCACTGAACCAAAACCCCAAGCTAAAACTCATTTATGTTCCCTCAATCACATGAATCGAAACAAGACATTTTTAGGGCACGCAAGTTTCAGAGATCAATTAAATGTTCATTTCATCACCATTTCAAAAACTAAAAGCATATTCATGATCAGGAAGACACAAAGAACAAGTTTAGAACAAAAGAAATGATTTCTGGAAAAATATTTTTCAAGCTACCTGAGATTCGAAGCTTTCACTCTGATGACTTTCTGGCCACTTCTCCTTGTGCAATCCACTCCTTAGGACCTCTTGATGATGTTTGAATGCTTTGGAGCAATTTATGCTGGCTGGTTGATGAGTTTAGACAGCTTCTGCTTCAACTCAGTTGAAAATGGCAATGGAGTTTCAGGCAGTTTTAGGTCATTGTGAATGGTTCTTTGTGATCAGAATAATGAGTGGAGAAGGTCTGTGGTGTTTGTTTGGGTGTTTGTGTACTGGGGAGAGAGATTCGAATGAAACTGCAGCTTGGGGTGAAAAATGGCAATGGGGTGTTCTTGATCAAAACAGGCCTGGCTCTTGGTGGTTTGAGGTCTATGAAGTATGGTGAGTTGAAGTGTGGAAATGGTTTGGATGTTTTTGAGCTGGGCAGAGAGATTCGAAGCAATTTGCAAAAAGGGAGTGTTTTGGTGTATGTGTTGCTATGTCTTGTTTCAGCCTTGCTTAGTCTTATGTCTAGCTTGCAAATGGAAAGTATAAACAAATCTAATTGGCTGGATGATGTGACATGGCCTGCTGTGATAGGTAAGTCACCTTTTGCAAAATGTCAACTTCTTTGTAAGAGAGGCATGGGCTAAGTTATAGCTTGGTACATGAGTATGGGCTGGCGCAGCATGGCATGAGAGTGAAGCTAGGGAGGTTCAGCAGCCAAGGCAACTAGTTGGTGAAGTGTGATGAGTGGTTTTGCAAGTTGCTTACTTTTTGAAACTTTGTGAAAAATGCCTTGTTACATGAACTATGGACATGTGATTTTTTGGTTCAATTCTGATTTTTGGGACATATGGAATGTTTGTGTCATGGTTTGAAGTGAATTAGAGGTTACAAAAGGCATTGATTCATGGTTTTGCAAAATTCACATTTGAAGCATGCCTTGAAAATCAATGATTTTTACCAACTTTGTCACACCATAACTTTTGATCCAAGAAGAATTTGATCATGTTCTTGTACTTTTTGAAAAGGGAAAGATGAGATCTACAACTTTCATGACCAAAGTTTTTCCATTTGAAGCATTTTTGGATCAAGAATTAAGGCTTGAAAAATGACCAAAAATGAGGCATTCTTGAAAAGTCAACTATGCCCAAAAAGTCAACATTTGCAAAACTTCCAAATTCTTGATTTTTGTGAACTTCAACCTTCTTCCATGATCAAATAAAGATCATATACACTCAAAATGATGAAGATCAACCATTGGTTGGGTCATTGGGGCCCTCAGATGCCCTGATTTTGCACTGACTTGTCCAGAAAGTCAACCCTTGATCAGATGACTTCCCCATGGAATTTCTTCATGAAAATTGATATGCATACTCCCTATACCATATAGAGACCAATGGAAACAAGAATGACCAAAAAATTTGGAGTTATGGCCTCTGAAACCAAAACCCTAATTTTTAGGTCAACTGTGCAGTCAAACTTGGCTCTGCATCCATTCAAACCCTAGTTCTTGTGATTATTTTGAAATATTGACCTTTAGAGGATGTAATATGATAGATGAACACACATGGATCCCTTTGAAGTGATTGGTGGCCTTTGGAGTGGCTCAAGAAGCTCTTGGATTGCTCAGATCACAAACCCTAGGTGCAGATGCCTTAGAAACTATGCAGTGACTCAAGATTGAGATATGAGATGATATGATTGTGTTTATACATATGAAATGATCACAAGCCATGGTGAAATGGGTGAGGGCAAATTTGGGGTGTTTACAGCTGCCCCTATTCAAACATGAGTTAGCTGTGCAGGATGTAAGCAACGGCTTAACAGGCAAACAAGATAACTTGTGGTTGAATACCAAAGACAGTCCAAAATTTGCGCTCACAGAATGAAGAAGAAAAGGGATATAGATTGTAAAAGGAAAATAAAGTATATTGTAAAGCGGGAAACAACGCAATGACGGGGACGGCCGACATGCTGGGGATAAAAGGTAAAGCCAAGACGGGGACGGCCGACTAGCTGGGGAAAATCAAATTATGATGGGGACGGCCATCAGGATAAAGCTGTAAAATTTTCTGGGAGTTAATGAAACATGACGGGGACGGCCATCAAGTTCATAAAGCAAGGTAACCGACGATGGGGACGGCCATCGGGCTAAAGGAAAAGGGACCACGACGGGGACGGCCATCGGGTTAAAGAATAAATGAAATAAACAGATGATGGGGTACGACCATCAAAGGTGAAGGACGATCACCTAGCAGGGGACGGCTGCTCTGTTGGGTAATAAAGGAATTATGATGGGGACGACCATCGAAGGTGGAGGACGACCACCTGGCAGGGTGCGGCTGCCGAACGTATCAACGATGGGGACGGCCATCGGATAGAAAAGGTCAACGATGGGGACGGCCATCGGACGAGCATGATGGAGGACGACCATCAGGAAGTGGAGGACGACCACTCAGCAGGGTACGGCTGCTCTCGAGGTTTCTCATGACATAGGACGAATGCCAGATAACCAGAATCAACAATGGGGACGGCCATTGGATAAAATGATGAAGGACGATCATCAAAAGGTGGAGGACGACCACCTAGCAGGGGACGGCTGCTAAAACAACGATGGGGACGGCCATCGGATGAGCATGATGGAGGACGACCATTAAGAAGTGGAGGACGACCACTTAGCAGGGTACGGCTGCTCTCAGGGTTTATCATGACACAGGACGAGTGTCAGATAAGAAGGAAAATTTTGTTTTACGATCTACTGGGGAATAGTAAACACGGACGAGTGTTCACATCCAAGAAACAAAGGGTATGAGTGTTTAGATGTTGTGTATAGATTAAAGATACGGACGAGCATCCTTAAGACTATGATACGGACGAGTATCAGGTAGAAACAAACTGACACGTGCTCAGAGATGATGATACGGACGAGTATCAACGGGTTAACAAAGAACACGGACGAGTGTTGAATCTGAGGGGACTCTTCTGGGGAATAGTAGACACAGACGAGTATCTATATTCAAGAAGATATAGTGTATGACGCGGTGTATGGATTAAAGATGCGGACGAGCATCCTTAAGACTATGATACGAACAAGTATCATGTAGAAACAAACACTAGACGCAATGTTCTGAGATGATGGTACGGACGAGTACCAACCGGTTAACAAAGAACAAGGACTATTGTTGAATCTGTGGGTATGTAAGGTATATACAAGATACGGACGAGTATCTGTATAAGTGTGACATGAGTAGTGAGCATGAGTATTGTACAGATGGATACTTTAACTGCTGGGGAGAGTGACACGGACGAGTGCCAAAAGGAGAAAAGTATAATAAGTAAGTATATGGGTGATGAAAGTGTAAGCGACTGCGCTGGGGATATGACACGGACGGGTGTCAAGAAAGTGTATATAAGCATATGTGAGTATAAAGAGGATGTCTTTGGCTTTCTGCTGGGATATAACACGGACGGGTGTCAAAAGGAGTATATACTGGTGTTTGTGATTTGTGAGGCAACTGCTCTTGCTGGTAACTCTGGTGGGGATTTTTCTTCTGTATGTTGATGAACTGTTATTATTCACAAGTGTTGGTTCATAACATGGCTTATGATTATGCTATGTATTTGATTTTTGCCGTAATGCTCCGTATTAGACGGAATGCTACGCTTTGTGGGTGAATATGATGCAAATGCTATGATTATGCAAAGAGGCACAAATCTGGGATTCGGATCCCGCTGCTGCAGAGATCCCTAGTTGATCTGTTTGAAATGGACATCCCAGCTGGGGAGGAGATCATTGGTAGATCTAATAAGATGATATTTGCTTGGGGATACGGGTCACTGATAGACCTATCCTAATAAATGAGAGGCCCAGCTGGGGTTTGTAGAAGCTTTCTTCACTCTGTTGTGATCCTTCATGCGCTGCTCTCCTGGACAGAGGCTGGAGCTCGGTGGGGAGATGATTCCCTGATTTTTGTACTCGGCTGAGGGCGAGACGGCAACTCGGCTGGGGAGAAAGAGGGACCCTTGACTCAGTCGGGGATGTAGGTGCCTTCTAGGATGCTTAGCAACTCTGATGGAAATAAGTAATAGCTGGAAACTCCGCTGGGGGGATGTTATGAGAGGCAACTCAGCTGGGGAGAGAGCACCTCGGGTGCTAAAATTGAGTGTTGATTTGCCAGCTTGCTGGGATGTAACTTGCATGCCCCAGGTTGCGTTCTGGATACCTGCAATCCTGCAAAGATAAGGAGACGCACAAAAGGCCCCGAGGTATCCTTTACTGGATTCCGTCATAGGAGTCAAGCATTCTCAAGAGTAAGTATATTCCCTGCAAGCATGTGTTTCTATTTTTAGTGACAAACATCTGTACTTATGCAATTAGTTTTAGAGACACCAGACATTCTTTGCAAACGAAATATGTACAAGACGAAACATGACTGAAAAATCTGATTTTATTAATTCTTGTGCCCTGAATAGGCAAGATGCAGTCAAGGAAACAAATCTCCTAAAATAAGGAGATTGTTATAAATTGAGAAACAAAATGCTGGCAGTGTTGACGACGCTTTAAGGAGCTTCTTCTTCTGCTATGACTCGTATGACAATGACGTTCTTCTCGTCTTGCTTTTGAAGAAGGTTGATTCTGATCGAAGCTTAATCCTATTGAAGCTTACCAAGTTGTAGATAATACAGACGAATTCAAAAATGCAGTTGTTCGCTTATTCCCTTATTTTGCATGGATCGCCCTTTCGGGTTTTCAATCCATCGGGATACCCATTTTTGCCTGAGCTGTCCAATGCGGCTTTTCAACTCAGCGGGTGTACATTCTTTTGTTTATTTTCCCTTATTTTTGCCCGAGTCTTTTATTCTGTTTTTGACTCGCCGGGATGCCCTATTTTTGCCTGGACTTACTTTCTGTTTTTATGTCCAGCGGGTCATTTTTTATGCGAAGTATTTTTTAACTGCATCTGAATTCACAGGGGACGGGAAATCTTCACCATCCATGGTGCTGAGCATCAGTGCTCCACCAGAGAAAACTTTCTTTACCACGAATGGTCCTTCATAATTTGGAGTCCATTTGCCCCTGTGGTCTGTATGAGGAGGGAGGATTCTTTTCAGCACAAGATCTCCTACTTGGTACTCTCGGTGCCTGACTTTCTGATCGAAGGCTCTCTTCATTCTCTTCTGATATAGCTGCCCATGACAGATTGCAGCCAATCTTTTCTCTTCGATCAGACTCAGTTGCTCGTATCGGGCCCTAGCCCATTCTGCTTCGTTCAGCTTAACATCTATCAATACCCGCAGAGAGGGTAGTTCAACTTCAACCGGTAGGACTGCTTCCATACCATACACAAGTTGATACGGTGTTGCCCCAGTGGATGTCCTGATTGACGTGCGGTACCCATGCAAGGCGAATGGTAGCATTTCATGCCAGTCTTTGTAGGTGACTACCATCTTCTGCACAATCTTCTTAATATTCTTGTTTGCCGCCTCAACAGCGCCATTCATCTTTGGCCTGTAAGGAGAAGAATTGTGATGTTGGATTTTGAAGTCCCGGCATAGCTCTGCCATCATTTTGTTGTTTAAGTTGGAACCATTATCAGTAATGATTCGCTCGGGCACTCCGTATCGACAGATGATATCTCTCTTTAGGAATCGGGCTACCACTTGCCTTGTAACATTTGCATATGAGGCTGCTTCAACCCACTTGGTGAAATAGTCAATGGCAACCAAGATGAATCTGTGGCCGTTCGAAGCAGTTGGCTCAATCTTACCAATCATATCAATGCCCCACATGGCGAAGGGCCAGGGTGAAGACATTATGTTCAAAGGATTGGGAGGCACATGCACTTTATCTGCGTAGATCTGGCATTTGTGGCATTTTCTGGCGTAAGCACAACAGTCTGCATCCATTGTGATCCAGTAATAGCCTGATCTTAACAACTTCTTAGCCATGGCATGTCCTCCAGCATGGGTACCAAAGGATCCTTCGTGCACTTCATGCATCAATAAATCTGCTTCTGTTTTGTCGACACATCGGAGGAGTACCATATCAAAGTTCCTTTTGTATAAAGATCCATCAGTGTTCAGAAAGAAACTCCCAGCAAGCCTTCTAAAAGTCTTCTTATCATTGGAAGATGCCCCAGGTGGGTATGTTTGATCCTCCAAGAAGCACTTAATATCATGGAACCAAGGCTTATCGTCTTTGACAACATCCGCTGCAAATACATATGCTGGTCTATCAAGTCTGGACACTGAAATTTGAGGTACAAAGTTGGCAGCTTGAACTTTGATCATGGATGAAATGGTAGCAAGAGCATCTGCAAATTGATTCTCGTCCCGAGGGATATACTCAAGCTTGACTGTTGTGAAGAAAGTCAATAACCTCCTTGTATAATCCCTGTAAGGTATCAGATGATCCTGGTGGGTGTACCATTTTCCGTTGGTTTGATTAACTACCAGAGCTGAATCTCCGAATACGGCCAATGTCTTGATCCTGAGATCAATGGCTTCCTCAAGACCCATAATGCAAGCTTCGTATTCAGCTTCGTTGTTAGTGCAGTTGAAAGTGAGTTTTGCCGAGAATGGCATGTGAACTCCTTTGGGTGTGATGAGTACTGCACCAACACCACGACCATTCATGTTACAGCCCCATCAAACATCATAGTCCATTCTTCCTCCGGGTCAGGCCCTTCAGTGTGAACAGACTCTTCATGATCTTTTGCTTTAATGAACATGATGTCTTCATCAGGGAAGTCAAATCTCATAGGCTGGTAGTCATCAATGGGTTGCTCAGCAAGATATTCAGATAGCACACTGCCCTTGATGGCTTTCTGAGAAGTGTACTGAATGTCGTATTCTGTAAGAATCATTTGCCATCTTGCAACCCGTCCGGTAAGAGCTGGCTTCTCGAAAATGTACTTAACTGGGTCCATTTTGGATATCAACAAAGTAGTGTGGGTCAACATATACTGTCTCAGCCGGCGAGCAGCCCACGCTAAAGCACAGCAAGTTTTCTCGAGCAGTGAATAACGTTGTTCACAGTCGGTAAACTTTTTGCTTAGGTAGTATATCGCATACTCTTTTCGACCAGATTCGTCATGCTGGCCCAGCACACACCCCATTGATTCTTCTAATACTGTCAAGTACATAATCAGAGGTCTTCCTTCAACTGGAGGCATAAGGATGGGAGGTTCTTGTAAGTATTCTTTGATCTTGTCAAAAGCCCTTTGGCAGTCTTCGTTCCACCTGACCGTCTGTTCTTTTCTCAGTAGTTTGAACAAGGGTTCACAGGTTGCTGTAAGGTGGGAGATGAACCTTGAAATGTAGTTCAATCGACCTAAGAAACCTCGAACTTCTTTCTCTGTTTTCGGTGCAGGCATCTCTTGGATGGCTTTGACTTTATCAGGGTCAACCTCAATCCCCTTCTCGCTTACAATAAAACCCAGCATCTTACCAGATCTCACCCCGAATGTGCATTTGTTGGGGTTCAACTTCAGTTGGTACTTCCTCAGACGCTTGAACAATTTGAGCAGATTTACCAGATGGTCTTCTTCAGTGAGGGACTTGGCAATCATGTCATCCACATAACATTCTATCTCTTTATGAATCATATCGTGGAATAATGTTACCATAGCCCGCTGATATGTTGCACCAGCATTCTTCAGTCCGAATGGCATCACTTTGTAACAGAACGTGCCCCAAGGTGTGATGAATGTTGTCTTCTCCATGTCTTCAGGTGACATCTTGATCTGGTTGTATCCTGAAAATCCATCCATGAAGGAGAATACCGAGAACTGAGCCGTGTTATCCACCAATACATCAATGTGAGGTAATGGGAAGTCATCTTTCGGGCTGGCTCTGTTCAGATCCCGGTAGTCAACACACATCCTTACTTTGCCGTCCTTCTTAGGCACAGGTACTATGTTAGCAACCCACGGTGGATAGCTAGTTACAGCAAGGAACCCGGCGTCCCATTGCTTTTGTACCTCTTCTTTGATTTTCATTGCCATGTCTGGACGAGTACGGCGCAGCTTCTGTTTAACTGGCGGGCATTCTTCTCTCAAAGGCAGCTTGTGCACGACAATATCGGTATCCAACCCTGGCATGTCTTGGTACGACCAAGCAAACACATCTACATACTCTTGAAGCAGGTCTATCAGTTGTCTCTTCACTGAGTCTTGCAGGCAGGCCCCGATTCTAACCTCTTTCACGTCTTCATCTGTACCAAGATTGATCACTTCAACCTCCTCCTGGTGAGGAGTAATAACCTTTTCCTCTTGTCTTAACAACCTGGCTAGCTCTTCAGGAAGCTCATATTCTTCATCAACCCTTTCCTCAGCTTGACTGATTGGATTGTCAAAGTCATACGAAGTCATAGCCGTGCTGTTGTCAGTGCTGTCTGGAGGGCACACTCTGCAAGGGTTAAGTTTGTTCATTTTAGTGATCTGATTTTAATCTTTATTCAGAAAAGTGAAATGAAGTTGTCATTTTGAAAACACCGCCATTTATTTTTTGTACAAAAAGAAAAATGGAAAAACAGTGAGCAGAAAAGAAAAAGACTCGTTTGCAAAAAGATGTCTGATATTTCATTAATTGATCTTGTTTGCACAAAAAAGTACAGATGGCCCGATTACAAAATGAGTCTTGTCATCTTGGGCAAGATGCAAGACTTTGATGCATGCTTATAAAAATACAGGAAATAATAATTACTCTGCATGAGTAACTCTTATAATTTCCTGGGAAGACCAGTTCGAGACACTGTTCCCCGGGATCTTTGGACGAATCCAGCTTTCCAGGTTGCGCTCCTCTTCCAGCTCGTCTTCCAGACAGTTGATAGCATCAGGGGTAAGCATCCCCCCACTCACAAAATTGGGCTCTTTCGCAGCCGCTGCTTGATCTTGTTGAGTTGGTCTGTAACCCAACCCAAATTTGTCTTCTTTCTTTTCCACCGATAGCAGTTTGCCCCAGCCTTGGGCAGTTCCTTCCTCAACAACCTTTTGGGCTTGTTGGTATGACGACATTGGAGTACCAGATACAGCAGATGCCTCATTCACATTCAAAGCTTCAAACCCCTGGCTCATTGTTTCATGGATCTCCCCATCCATTTCAATGTACTTATAGGTTGCCAGGTGGCTGACAAAAATGTCCTCCTCCCCACAGATTGTGACAACTTGGCCTTCCCACTCAAATTTTAACTTTTGGTGAAGGGTAGACATTATTGCGCCGGCGGCGTGAATCCAGGGTCTACCCAACAAACAGCTGTAGGCGGGCTGAATGTCCATCACATAAAAGATAGTTTTAAAGGTCTGTGGGCCAATTGTCACAGGTAGCTCGATCTCTCCCAGAACCGATCTCTTAGAACCATCGAAGGCCCTTACTACCAGGTTGCTGGGTCTCAATGCCAATCCATCATATTCTAACTTCACCAGAGCCTTCTTTGGTAAGACATTAAGGGACGACCCCGTGTCTACCAGCACATGAGAAAGGACTGCCCCTTTGCATTCCATGGTGATGTGCAAGGCTTTGTTGTGGTTGCGGCCATCCGCTGTCAAGTCAGTATTGGTGAACCCTAGCCCATTGCTAGCAGTAACGTTTCCAACCACGGTTTCCAACTGGTTGACAGTAATCTCTTCAGGCACGTAAGCTGCGTGCAAGACTTTGAGTAGTGCATTCCGATGGGCTTCGGAGCACATAAGCAGTGAGAGGATAGAGATTTTGGATGGCGTTTGGTGAAGCTGATCCACAATTTTGTAATCACTCTTTTTGATGATTCTCATAAACTCATCAACTTCTTGATCGAACGGTGTCTTCAAGGCTTCTTTAACAGCTTGATCTTCCTGCACAGGGCTCTTCCCTTTTGCCTTAGCAGCAGCTCCTGCTTCGGCGGTAGGTCTTTGAATTGGTGGAGCAAAGAGACGTCCGCTTCGAGTGAAGCCTCCGCCTCCCCCCACATTATCTACTTGTGGTGCAGGTGTTGATGTTTCAAGAGTGATTCTTTTTCCTTCGCAGTACACGTCAGAGCCATAGTGCCAAGGGATAGCCCTATTGCTTTCATATGGTACTGGTCCAGGCACCGTGACAGTGACTGGACTGATTGCTGCTGCTGAAGGGACTGTAATTGTTTGTGGATCATAAAAGATTGTAACTGGTGCTCTGATGGGAGCAGCACCTTCTGAATGGTAGGCAGAGTTGTTCTCAGGATCATAAAATATTGTGACAGTAGAGACATCTTCATGATTTGTTGCTGGAGTTGTAGGAGATATTGGCGGAAGAATGGATGTTGTTGTTGTAGGAGTCTCAAAATGGAGTGAAGCTGAAGTTGTAGCCGGAAAATTTGTTGAAAACTGATCAGTTGAAATGATAGATGAAGTACTTGTTGATGAGGCCGAAGAATTGTCAGGAACAATGGTTGCTGCAGTTGTAGGAGGTTCTGAAACCGTTGCTGATGAGATTGCTGGATTTGTTGGAAATGATGTGGTGATCTGAAGCTGGCCACTCTGAATAAGGCCATCTATGCCATTCCTCAAATTATCGCACCCATTTACAGAGATATTGCAGTAAGCACAACCCAACTCACACCCCGGGAACATTTGACATTCCAAAAGCTGAGCCTTGATTTCTACCAATGGTGTCCTGATCTGTCCCACGCTGGTTATTAAATAAGACGGCTTGTCTTCTTCAATAGCGTTAATCCTGGGACCACCATGGTTTGGCATTGGGTTTTTATTGACATTGGGCGGTGGTGCGAAATTCAGAGCCTTGGAGTCTACCAGGTCTTGTACCTTCATATGCAGAGCCCTGCATTTTTCTGTACTGTGGCCAGGTGCGTTTGAATGGAAAGCACACCTAGCATTGGAGTCATAGTTCCTTGGTAGACTATTGGGATCCGGAGGTGCCAACGTTCTTAGCTCAACCAGGTTGAGTTTCAGGAGTTGTGGCAGCAGGGTAGCGTATGGCATAGGGATCGGATCGATCACCCTATTAGCTTGAGATGGCCTCTGTTGGAATGGCCTTTGTTGACTGTTGCTGCTGGTGTTGCTGTTGTTGTAATTTCTTGGAGGATACTGATTTTGTTGGTGGTACTGAGGTTGCGACTGATAGTTTTGCTGAGGAGGTTGATAGACTGGCTGAGGATGAGCTGGAGCAGGAATGGTGACTGCTGCTATTGACCTCTGAAAATACTGGGGCCTGCCCCTGTTTGAATGGATGGCATTAGTCTCGCCAGTTCTTCTCGGGCCTGCAAAAGGCTTTCTTGTACTACTGGACGAGCTTGCACCGTTGTCTGAGATCTTTCCCATTTTTAACAAGCTTTCAATTCTCTCCCCGGCTATGACAACATCTACAAAGCTAGTGGAAGAGAAGGCAGCCAACCTGTCAATATAGGTTCCCTGAAGGGTGTTCATGAACATATCTTCCATTTCCCGTTCAGACATAGGTGGCTGAACAGCAGCAGCCAGTTGCCTCCATCTCTGTGCATATTCTCGGAAACTTTCTCTTGACGACTGTGACATTCCCATTAGGAGAGTCCTGTTGGGTGCCATATCTAAGTTATACTGATACTGTCTGATGAAGGCCTCTGCCAGGTCTTTCCAGCATCTAATAGTTGCCCTTGTCAAGTGAGAGTACCATTCTCTTGACGCTCCAGTTAAGCTGTCTTCGAAATAGAACATCCAGAGCTTCTCATCCATTGTATAGGCCTTCAGCCTTCCCAGAAACGACTGTAAATGAGTCCGGGGGCATGAAGTCCCGTTGTATTTTTCAAAGCAAGGAGGCTTGAACTTATGGGGGATCCTGACCCCGTCTACCAAGCCCATGTCCATGACATCGAAGCCCAAAGAGTTTTGAGATTCTAAGGACCTCAACTTCTCAGCTATCTCATCCAATCTCCTATCATAAGCTTCTTCCCCAGCACCCATTACTGTGAATTGGTCCTCCTGAGGATCTTCTTGAAGTACCCTAGCTGCGGTGGCAGTCCCTTGAACATTTGCAGGAATATTGACCTCAGGATGGAGGTGTGGTCCAAATACCGGAGGGTTGACGTGAGGCTGAACTCTTTCATTGTTACTGGTACCGGCAGTCCCTATATGTGGATCTTCTTGATTCTGCCTTTCCACCATGGCCCTCAATCTTTCCTGGCTCTGAGCCATGTTGTTCATAACTTCCATAAACTGAGTCATTTGGTTCCTCATTTCTAGCCTTTCATTTGCCATTTGATTTCTGACCTCAGTAAGGTCCTGCTGCATCTGATCCATTTGAATTCCCGGAAGGTTGTTTCGGGTTGGATAACGGTGCGGACGGTTGAGGGGAAATACCCGGCGCCTAGCAATAGTTCCTGAGGCATCACAACAGAGGTTAGCAACAATAAATCAAAACCTACAAAACAAACAAAGGGTTAGCATGCAATGCAGTTATGCTTATTTGCTCTCAAGGTATCCGGTTTGGCATTCAGTTTTGACCCTTCCAGACCCTTGAAGATGTTGTTGTTGTTGCTTGAAGAAAACTCAGATGAAGCAAACTAACACAAATATATTACAGAAGGTGAAATAACACAACTTGTTCATTTTACAACACAAGCCCTCTGAGGGGTCAAAATACAGTACAAGAAAATAAAAAAGTACATGGAAAGAAAGCAACAACAAACAAATGATCAAACACCAAGACCAAACTCATCCTCACGAACTTCCTTGAGAAGTGCTTCGGTCACAGGATCAGCCGGACGCTCCGTGAGATTCCTGATGAGGAGATTCCGGGTCGTAACAGCTGCTGTTAGCTTCTTGTGCTGGGTTTGTTCTTTGGACCTCTTCACCCCTGCTTTGATCTTCAGCTCTGATATCTCCCTCTGGGCTGCTGTCAGGGCTTCTTGCTGTTCTTTTGCACTAGCTTCCAGTTTCTCCATCTTGTCTTGAACTCTCTTGTCTTCCAGGGTACGAGCCTCGGTGATCCTGACCCACCGGGCTTGACTCTCCTTCAAATACAAGTATGTCCTTGCTCTTTGGAACTGGGCTTCTTTGCAAGCATTCTTCAGGATTTGTTCTCCAGCCTTAGACTTTTTGATATAATCCCCAGACTTCTCAATCTTAGTCAGATGCTCCACTCTCATCTTCTCCAACCTCTCAATCTCCCTCATACCTTCACTCCTCTCCCGGAGGGTCTTCTGCAAAGCCTGGGTTAGCTTCTCATTCCTTTCTTTCAGGCTCTCAAACTCATTCCAACTGATAGTGGCAGGGGGTGGTGCTGAAGATGACTCAGGCATGTCTTCTATGGTAAAGGGCATCCCAGAGAATTGGGCCCTGGCACGGGACCACTCATAATATTGTGCTGATGCCACATTGTTGCACTTTCCCAAAATGGTTATTCCCTTGGTTTGAACATTATCCCAGGCCCAGGCAGCCTGCCTAACAACAGTCAAACTAATCTTGTTCTCACAATAGAGGGTCTCAACCAAGTCCTGTGCCTTAGGAGTGTGGACCAGTGCATAGCCCAGTTGCCTTCTGAACAGCAGAGGATTGTAATTGATACTACCCTTAACTCCTACCAAAGGCACATTAGGAAAATGCCCACAGCTGGTGATGATATCCCTGCCCTTGGTGCTCTGAGTGCACCATCTGATGTCAGCTGAAGTTAGAACAGTGAGTCTCTTAGCCCAGTTGCTTTGCTGATGAGGGTTTAAAAATGCATCTGTCCTGGGTAGATGCCTGAGAAGCCAAGTGTGGAACAATGGAGCACAACACCTCACTAATCTCCCCCTCTGCTTTTCATTCCTCTGATGCACTGAATAGTAAAGATCCCCCAATAAAGTTGGCACTGGGTTCTTCAAGATGAAAAGATGGATTGCATTCTTGCTAATGAATCGAGGCTCATCTGCAAACAATACAATTCCATATATGCTCAAGGCCAGTAAAGCACAAACAGCTTTCCACTCTCCTAGAGAAGCTTTCAGGGTAGCTTGAGAAACCAAGAAATCCAGATGGAAACCAGGGATCCCAGCTTTAGAAGTCATATGCTGCTCAATCAGGACAGGTTCCAGATGCAAAGCCTTTGCTACTTCTCCATTAGCAGGAAAAACCATCTCAGGGTTGAAAGGGATTCCACCTCTGATAGGTATACCAACTAATGAGGAGTACTCTTCCAATAAGGGGCCTAACTGAAAGTCTTGAAAAGTAAAACATCTCAGTGGAGGATCATAAAACTGAATGCAGGTGTGGATCAAGCTTCTCTGTGATGGGTCCAGATCCATAACCATATCAAGTATATCTCCATAACTTTCCCTGAACAAAGGTATGTGATCTGGAGTGATCAAGGTCTGAATCCTCCTGATATCTGACAACTCTGGCTGGAAGAAGTGATAGGTGATGTTGCTCTTTTTAGGAGCCATGATGCTGAGACTGAGTAGAGACAGGTGCTGATGATAATACTGAAGAAGTGGGCCACTGACTGGCTGGTGCAGGTGATAACTGAAGCAGATAGCTGATGAAGACAAGTCAATACTGAAGATGGGGTCAAAACCAATACCAAATGAAGATGGATACCCTGAAACACAAATAAGCAAATGTCAATATGATGCAATGATTATGTATGCAAATGAAATGCAAGGGTCTGTGACTGAGCTGGATCTGATCAAAATGCCCTGATATAGGTCCAAGTGTGTTCAAGAATCCCAGATGAGGTCTATAAAACCAGTAACCAAGGTGGGGGACTCAAATAAAGAGCCACATGTCCAGGGTTTAGAATCACAAGAACTGTCCAACATGGAGTATTCTTAACAAACCAAAGTAACAGGGTATTCTGAGGTCAAGGTACCTACAAACCTGTAAACAGCCCAACCCCCTCACAGGTGGTGTTCTAGAACAAGGATCCTCAGACTTGGATCAGTTATGAGAAGTGTAAACACTTCTAACCCGGAGGTACAGTGTTTACAATAACCATAAAAGTTCCTCCTCTAATTCACCTCAGTTTCTGAAGGTCAATACTAAAGGTCATCCAGACTTAGCAGGCTTCCCAGATAGCCCTAGTACTGCAGGAAATCTGCAATACAGAGTTCTCAAGAAGAAACCCATATCTGAACCGTGTTTCATATTCCCGCACCAGACCGAAATGGAATGGGAAAGAATATGATTCACTCTAGCTTAGGTGTCACTCAGGTCCCAGGTATAGGACCTTAACTCTCAATGGAACACCCACCCACCAAAGCAAACAAACAGATCCAGCCAGCAGCACAGTATGACAATATGGTATAATGCAAAAGCAATAAAGAAAGCAGTAAAGCAACTGTACATAAAGCAAAAATAAATACAAAAATACAAACACAAATAAGCACATAACACCCCAGTAAACACAAATCAAACAAGCGCTAGGAGGAACCCACAAAAAGAACCAGAAGCCCTGGTTGCAATATAAGGGTCCCCAGCAGAGTCGCCAAGCTGTCGCTCCCGACAAATGGGAATGGATCAGATGAAGGTACAGGCGCGAACGGTCGGCGAAAGGGACAATGAGAACACACAGCCGTGAACTCATTGGAGATGAATAGAGTCGCCAGCTAGGCATTTTTATCCCGGAGGAAAGGCAATGCTGCATAGACCTAGAAAAAGATGGATAAGACGGTTGCGAACCAGAGAGACTGAGAAAGGGGGTTGGTTACAACCTGGGAAGGTATTAGCACCCAGATTGTCCGCCGTACTCGACGGGATCCACGCTTAAAAGATTTGTGTTTTAAAGGGGTAGTGTCAGTGCAATCTGTGTATAAATGAGCTGGAAAAGAATGTACAGGTGTCAGTGTGAAGAGAGTGAAGTGTATAAATGATGTGTCAGTGTAAGAATGAGAATGAATTGCTCAAGAT
Source organism: Lathyrus aphaca (assembly GCA_963966055.1). Taxonomy (NCBI): domain Eukaryota; kingdom Viridiplantae; phylum Streptophyta; class Magnoliopsida; order Fabales; family Fabaceae; genus Lathyrus; species Lathyrus aphaca. The sequence goes on from OZ014520.1 coordinate 76,133,802, forward strand.
CATGAGGCTAAAAGAATGAGGTTAGAAAGAGGGGGGGTGTACAGAGACTTTTGTTCGATAACTGTTAAGTTATGCCTACGTATCCTCTCGTGCAATGAGGAAGTCAGAACACCGTAGTTCGACCCAAAGAGACTGAAAGATGAATTGACTTGTGAACTGCTTACTTGCCTATGCTCAAGTGTATGATTTGTCTGGCACAGATGCAAACTGTCTTGCATTAGACGGAAGAAGCAAGTTCTCGTTTGTGAGTGAAGATGATGAGAAAAGAATCCCGAAGGAGACGATTATTGTTTGTTTTTTTTTGTTTTCAGTCTTTTAGTGTTTTTTTTGGATTTTTGTCATAAGTTAATGAGCTTAAGCCTAAACCAATGGGTTTAGTAAACTCATCACATCTTCCCTCTGATTAGGGGTAATGAGAATACCTTAAGTGTGAAGTCAGATTCTCACACTTAATCACCTTTGATGTAGGATCAAGATCATTAACCTACTTGTGATTATTTAGATGTTTTTGGTGTTTTTGTTTAGTGTTGAGTAATGAGGTTAAGCCATAATCAAGGATTAAACAGACTCATTACACCATCCTAATAGAAGGATAATAGATGAGAATGTTTAAGCTGAGGAAGGCTCCTCAACTTAATCCATGATTAGGAATTAAACTCATGACACAACAAGCCTTTGATTAAGTGGATTTTATTTAATGGTATGATGATGAAGTGAGTTTTATGATTTGTAAGACAACTTGAGGGGGACTTGTCCATTAACACTAGGGTTAGTCCTTCTTAACCAGTTAAGGAAGAATTAGAACCCTAATGCAAGGCCCAAGTTACAAGTGTGATGTCTTGATGATTATTAGATGGATTGATTAAGAGAGCTAAACACATTAAGGGTTTAACACTTAGGATTAAAGTTATACACTCCATCCTAAGAGAAGGATGCATGCATAAGCTTAATCACAAAGCCTTAAAGCCTTTAGGGTTTAGTCCCTGATTATGAGATGAGGAGATAAGACTCAAAAGAGACACAAAGGTAAAACTAAGAGGGGGACTAATCAAAACCCTAATCATTGTCATGCTTGGTTGTTCCTAAGGTTTGTGAGGTTTGCAAGAACAATCTTCAAAGGGAACCACCAGGATGCAGATGAAAGGATCAAGAGAAGCAAAGTGACTTGCTTCATTCAAGAAGGCAAGTCACTTGGAGAAAGAAAATGAGAGGAAGAAAGATGAGCAAGCTCAAACCCAAACACAAACAAAAATGCAGCAATGGATGCAAGAGAGATGAAAAGAAAAGTTATGAGAAGTGAAGGCAAATTCACTTCTCAAGTTTACTTACCACCTGAAAAGTTAGAAAGAAAAGCAATGCAATGCTAAATGAGATGAAATGATATGATGAAAAACAAAACCAGAAGCATGTTGATGATAATAATGATGCTATGAGATGCTACAAGCATGAGACAAGGCATGGAGATGTTCATACAAGATCATGGATGCAAATGATGCAAGCTTAGAAGCATGGATGCACATGAAAAGTTAGGAAACATACAAAGCATACAACATGGCAAATGCAAGATGAAATGATCAAAGATGCTTTCTATATGTCTTATGATGTCAAATGAATCACATGGATGCTTGAAATATCATGGCAAATCATGTTATGCAAGAGAATGCAAGAAGGATGCAAGCAAAAGCCCAAATTAGGGTTTATGAAACAAACATCAAACAAAACTCAAAATCAGAAGCAAACCCTAAGATAAAAAATGGAAAGTGCCACCCAAAGAAACCCTAAACCTATACTAAACCAAAGTCCAAAGGGGAGGTCCCAACTCTTAACCAATCTCAAGTTATGATTTTTCTAAGTTATTAGGGTTTTTTAGGGTTCCTAAACAAAAGAAATGCCAAACAAATTGAAAATGCAAGATCAAACCATGGCCATTTTATCCTAGAAACTACATGCTAAACACAAAACAATGCAAGAAGAATCAATGTCCAACCCTTTCTAGATAGGCAGAAATGAATTTTTGAACTTTGGATCAAATTAATGCACAAAAAATGATTTAATTCAATGGAAAATTCTCAAAATGCATCAAGATCAAAAAAGAAATTTGGTTTGAAGGTTGGACAATGTTCCTAAATGTCTTAGAACATTTCATGAATTTTTGGGTGATTTTTAAATACCTAAAAGTATTTTTAATAAATTAATTCCCATTAATCAATTAAAAATAATCTCTTAAATATTTAAAAATACTTTTTTTTATGATAAAAATAAAAATAAAAATATTTTTGTGTCCTAAAAATTAATAAAACTTAAGAGAAAAAGTTTCATAATTTTTAGACATTTTTTTGCTATTTTAAATAAATTGGAGAAAAGAAATGAAATAAAATGAAATAAAAACTGAATTAAATGAAAAGTATGCTAATCCAATGGCCAGGGTTTAAACTTGACACGCGGGAATTGACTGGCGCGCGTTTGAATGGCTGAGATTCGTTCTGGGGAATTCAAAATTAATCACAATTAATTAATTCAAATAATCAGGATTAGGGTTTAATGAGAGATCTGAGCCATTGGTTCACGCGGGAGTCAACTAAGGTCAGCCAGATCAAGGGTCCAAATTCAAACTTGCATTAATTACGCTGGTTAACCCTAATCATTTTCAGGTGGCCGGAGAAGACCTCCGGTCGTCTTCTCCGGTGGGAACCCCACCTGAAAACTTCTAAAACCCCCAAAACGCAACTAAAATGAAATCTAAACAAACAGAAATCCTTCCCACACTTCACTGAACCAAAACCCCAAGCTAAAACTCATTTATGTTCCCTCAATCACATGAATCGAAACAAGACATTTTTAGGGCACGCAAGTTTCAGAGATCAATTAAATGTTCATTTCATCACCATTTCAAAAACTAAAAGCATATTCATGATCAGGAAGACACAAAGAACAAGTTTAGAACAAAAGAAATGATTTCTGGAAAAATATTTTTCAAGCTACCTGAGATTCGAAGCTTTCACTCTGATGACTTTCTGGCCACTTCTCCTTGTGCAATCCACTCCTTAGGACCTCTTGATGATGTTTGAATGCTTTGGAGCAATTTATGCTGGCTGGTTGATGAGTTTAGACAGCTTCTGCTTCAACTCAGTTGAAAATGGCAATGGAGTTTCAGGCAGTTTTAGGTCATTGTGAATGGTTCTTTGTGATCAGAATAATGAGTGGAGAAGGTCTGTGGTGTTTGTTTGGGTGTTTGTGTACTGGGGAGAGAGATTCGAATGAAACTGCAGCTTGGGGTGAAAAATGGCAATGGGGTGTTCTTGATCAAAACAGGCCTGGCTCTTGGTGGTTTGAGGTCTATGAAGTATGGTGAGTTGAAGTGTGGAAATGGTTTGGATGTTTTTGAGCTGGGCAGAGAGATTCGAAGCAATTTGCAAAAAGGGAGTGTTTTGGTGTATGTGTTGCTATGTCTTGTTTCAGCCTTGCTTAGTCTTATGTCTAGCTTGCAAATGGAAAGTATAAACAAATCTAATTGGCTGGATGATGTGACATGGCCTGCTGTGATAGGTAAGTCACCTTTTGCAAAATGTCAACTTCTTTGTAAGAGAGGCATGGGCTAAGTTATAGCTTGGTACATGAGTATGGGCTGGCGCAGCATGGCATGAGAGTGAAGCTAGGGAGGTTCAGCAGCCAAGGCAACTAGTTGGTGAAGTGTGATGAGTGGTTTTGCAAGTTGCTTACTTTTTGAAACTTTGTGAAAAATGCCTTGTTACATGAACTATGGACATGTGATTTTTTGGTTCAATTCTGATTTTTGGGACATATGGAATGTTTGTGTCATGGTTTGAAGTGAATTAGAGGTTACAAAAGGCATTGATTCATGGTTTTGCAAAATTCACATTTGAAGCATGCCTTGAAAATCAATGATTTTTACCAACTTTGTCACACCATAACTTTTGATCCAAGAAGAATTTGATCATGTTCTTGTACTTTTTGAAAAGGGAAAGATGAGATCTACAACTTTCATGACCAAAGTTTTTCCATTTGAAGCATTTTTGGATCAAGAATTAAGGCTTGAAAAATGACCAAAAATGAGGCATTCTTGAAAAGTCAACTATGCCCAAAAAGTCAACATTTGCAAAACTTCCAAATTCTTGATTTTTGTGAACTTCAACCTTCTTCCATGATCAAATAAAGATCATATACACTCAAAATGATGAAGATCAACCATTGGTTGGGTCATTGGGGCCCTCAGATGCCCTGATTTTGCACTGACTTGTCCAGAAAGTCAACCCTTGATCAGATGACTTCCCCATGGAATTTCTTCATGAAAATTGATATGCATACTCCCTATACCATATAGAGACCAATGGAAACAAGAATGACCAAAAAATTTGGAGTTATGGCCTCTGAAACCAAAACCCTAATTTTTAGGTCAACTGTGCAGTCAAACTTGGCTCTGCATCCATTCAAACCCTAGTTCTTGTGATTATTTTGAAATCTTGACCTTGAGAGGATGTAATATGATAGATGAACACACATGGATCCCTTTGAAGTGATTGGTGGCCTTTGGAGTGGCTCAAGAAGCTCTTGGATTGCTCAGATCACAAACCCTAGGTGCAGATGCCTTAGAAACTATGCAGTGACTCAAGATTGAGATATGAGATGATATGATTGTGTTTATACATATGAAATGATCACAAGCCATGGTGAAATGGGTGAGGGCAAATTTGGGGTGTTTACAGCTGCCCCTATTCAAACATGAGTTAGCTGTGCAGGATGTAAGCAACGGCTTAACAGGCAAACAAGATAACTTGTGGTTGAATACCAAAGACAGTCCAAAATTTGCGCTCACAGAATGAAGAAGAAAAGGGATATAGATTGTAAAAGGAAAATAAAGTATATTGTAAAGCGGGAAACAACGCAATGACGGGGACGGCCGACATGCTGGGGATAAAAGGTAAAGCCAAGACGGGGACGGCCGACTAGCTGGGGAAAATCAAATTATGATGGGGACGGCCATCAGGATAAAGCTGTAAAATTTTCTGGGAGTTAATGAAACATGACGGGGACGGCCATCAAGTTCATAAAGCAAGGTAACCGACGATGGGGACGGCCATCGGGCTAAAGGAAAAGGGACCACGACGGGGACGGCCATCGGGTTAAAGAATAAATGAAATAAACAGATGATGGGGTACGACCATCAAAGGTGAAGGACGATCACCTAGCAGGGGACGGCTGCTCTGTTGGGTAATAAAGGAATTATGATGGGGACGACCATCGAAGGTGGAGGACGACCACCTGGCAGGGTGCGGCTGCCGAACGTATCAACGATGGGGACGGCCATCGGATAGAAAAGGTCAACGATGGGGACGGCCATCGGACGAGCATGATGGAGGACGACCATCAGGAAGTGGAGGACGACCACTCAGCAGGGTACGGCTGCTCTCGAGGTTTCTCATGACATAGGACGAATGCCAGATAACCAGAATCAACAATGGGGACGGCCATTGGATAAAATGATGAAGGACGATCATCAAAAGGTGGAGGACGACCACCTAGCAGGGGACGGCTGCTAAAACAACGATGGGGACGGCCATCGGATGAGCATGATGGAGGACGACCATTAAGAAGTGGAGGACGACCACTTAGCAGGGTACGGCTGCTCTCAGGGTTTATCATGACACAGGACGAGTGTCAGATAAGAAGGAAAATTTTGTTTTACGATCTACTGGGGAATAGTAAACACGGACGAGTGTTCACATCCAAGAAACAAAGGGTATGAGTGTTTAGATGTTGTGTATAGATTAAAGATACGGACGAGCATCCTTAAGACTATGATACGGACGAGTATCAGGTAGAAACAAACTGACACGTGCTCAGAGATGATGATACGGACGAGTATCAACGGGTTAACAAAGAACACGGACGAGTGTTGAATCTGAGGGGACTCTTCTGGGGAATAGTAGACACAGACGAGTATCTATATTCAAGAAGATATAGTGTATGACGCGGTGTATGGATTAAAGATGCGGACGAGCATCCTTAAGACTATGATACGAACAAGTATCATGTAGAAACAAACACTAGACGCAATGTTCTGAGATGATGGTACGGACGAGTACCAACCGGTTAACAAAGAACAAGGACTATTGTTGAATCTGTGGGTATGTAAGGTATATACAAGATACGGACGAGTATCTGTATAAGTGTGACATGAGTAGTGAGCATGAGTATTGTACAGATGGATACTTTAACTGCTGGGGAGAGTGACACGGACGAGTGCCAAAAGGAGAAAAGTATAATAAGTAAGTATATGGGTGATGAAAGTGTAAGCGACTGCGCTGGGGATATGACACGGACGGGTGTCAAGAAAGTGTATATAAGCATATGTGAGTACAAAGAGGATGTCTTTGGCTTTCTGCTGGGATATAACACGGACGGGTGTCAAAAGGAGTATATACTGGTGTTTGTGATTTGTGAGGCAACTGCTCTTGCTGGTAACTCTGGTGGGGATTTTTCTTCTGTATGTTGATGAACTGTTATTATTCACAAGTGTTGGTTCATAACATGGCTTATGATTATGCTATGTATTTGATTTTTGCCGTAATGCTCCGTATTAGACGGAATGCTACGCTTTGTGGGTGAATATGATGCAAATGCTATGATTATGCAAAGAGGCACAAATCTGGGATTCGGATCCCGCTGCTGCAGAGATCCCTAGTTGATCTGTTTGAAATGGACATCCCAGCTGGGGAGGAGATCATTGGTAGATCTAATAAGATGATATTTGCTTGGGGATACGGGTCACTGATAGACCTATCCTAATAAATGAGAGGCCCAGCTGGGGTTTGTAGAAGCTTTCTTCACTCTGTTGTGATCCTTCATGCGCTGCTCTCCTGGACAGAGGCTGGAGCTCGGTGGGGAGATGATTCCCTGATTTTTGTACTCGGCTGAGGGCGAGACGGCAACTCGGCTGGGGAGAAAGAGGGACCCTTGACTCAGTCGGGGATGTAGGTGCCTTCTAGGATGCTTAGCAACTCTGATGGAAATAAGTAATAGCTGGAAACTCCGCTGGGGGGATGTTATGAGAGGCAACTCAGCTGGGGAGAGAGCACCTCGGGTGCTAAAATTGAGTGTTGATTTGCCAGCTTGCTGGGATGTAACTTGCATGCCCCAGGTTGCGTTCTGGATACCTGCAATCCTGCAAAGATAAGGAGACGCACAAAAGGCCCCGAGGTATCCTTTACTGGATTCCGTCATAGGAGTCAAGCATTCTCAAGAGTAAGTATATTCCCTGCAAGCATGTGTTTCTATTTTTAGTGACAAACATCTGTACTTATGCAATTAGTTTTAGAGACACCAGACATTCTTTGCAAACGAAATATGTACAAGACGAAACATGACTGAAAAATCTGATTTTATTAATTCTTGTGCCCTGAATAGGCAAGATGCAGTCAAGGAAACAAATCTCCTAAAATAAGGAGATTGTTATAAATTGAGAAACAAAATGCTGGCAGTGTTGACGACGCTTTAAGGAGCTTCTTCTTCTGCTATGACTCGTATGACAATGACGTTCTTCTCGTCTTGCTTTTGAAGAAGGTTGATTCTGATCGAAGCTTAATCCTATTGAAGCTTACCAAGTTGTAGATAATACAGACGAATTCAAAAATGCAGTTGTTCGCTTATTCCCTTATTTTGCATGGATCGCCCTTTCGGGTTTTCAATCCATCGGGATACCCATTTTTGCCTGAGCTGTCCAATGCGGCTTTTCAACTCAGCGGGTGTACATTCTTTTGTTTATTTTCCCTTATTTTTGCCCGAGTCTTTTATTCTGTTTTTGACTCGCCGGGATGCCCTATTTTTGCCTGGACTTACTTTCTGTTTTTATGTCCAGCGGGTCATTTTTTATGCGAAGTATTTTTTAACTGCATCTGAATTCACAGGGGACGGGAAATCTTCACCATCCATGGTGCTGAGCATCAGTGCTCCACCAGAGAAAACTTTCTTTACCACGAATGGTCCTTCATAATTTGGAGTCCATTTGCCCCTGTGGTCTGTATGAGGAGGGAGGATTCTTTTCAGCACAAGATCTCCTACTTGGTACTCTCGGTGCCTGACTTTCTGATCGAAGGCTCTCTTCATTCTCTTCTGATATAGCTGCCCATGACAGATTGCAGCCAATCTTTTCTCTTCGATCAGACTCAGTTGCTCGTATCGGGCCCTAGCCCATTCTGCTTCGTTCAGCTTAACATCTATCAATACCCGCAGAGAGGGTAGTTCAACTTCAACCGGTAGGACTGCTTCCATACCATACACAAGTTGATACGGTGTTGCCCCAGTGGATGTCCTGATTGACGTGCGGTACCCATGCAAGGCGAATGGTAGCATTTCATGCCAGTCTTTGTAGGTGACTACCATCTTCTGCACAATCTTCTTAATATTCTTGTTTGCCGCCTCAACAGCGCCATTCATCTTTGGCCTGTAAGGAGAAGAATTGTGATGTTGGATTTTGAAGTCCCGACATAGCTCTGCCATCATTTTGTTGTTTAAGTTGGAACCATTATCAGTAATGATTCGCTCGGGCACTCCGTATCGACAGATGATATCTCTCTTTAGGAATCGGGCTACCACTTGCCTTGTAACATTTGCATATGAGGCTGCTTCAACCCACTTGGTGAAATAGTCAATGGCAACCAAGATGAATCTGTGGTCGTTCGAAGCAGTTGGCTCAATCTTACCAATCATATCAATGCCCCACATGGCGAAGGGCCAGGGTGAAGACATTATGTTCAAAGGATTGGGAGGCACATGCACTTTATCTGCGTAGATCTGGCATTTGTGGCATTTTCTGGCGTAAGCACAACAGTCTGCATCCATTGTGATCCAGTAATAGCCTGATCTTAACAACTTCTTAGCCATGGCATGTCCTCCAGCATGGGTACCAAAGGATCCTTCGTGCACTTCATGCATCAATAAATCTGCTTCTGTTTTGTCGACACATCGGAGGAGTACCATATCAAAGTTCCTTTTGTATAAAGATCCATCAGTGTTCAGAAAGAAACTCCCAGCAAGCCTTCTAAAAGTCTTCTTATCATTGGAAGATGCCCCAGGTGGGTATGTTTGATCCTCCAAGAAGCACTTAATATCATGGAACCAAGGCTTATCGTCTTTGACAACATCCGCTGCAAATACATATGCTGGTCTATCAAGTCTGGACACTGAAATTTGAGGTACAAAGTTGGCAGCTTGAACTTTGATCATGGATGAAATGGTAGCAAGAGCATCTGCAAATTGATTCTCGTCCCGAGGGATATACTCAAGCTTGACTGTTGTGAAGAAAGTCAATAACCTCCTTGTATAATCCCTGTAAGGTATCAGATGATCCTGGTGGGTGTACCATTTTCCGTTGGTTTGATTAACTACCAGAGCTGAATCTCCGAATACGGCCAATGTCTTGATCCTGAGATCAATGGCTTCCTCAAGACCCATAATGCAAGCTTCGTATTCAGCTTCGTTGTTAGTGCAGTTGAAAGTGAGTTTTGCCGAGAATGGCATGTGAACTCCTTTGGGTGTGATGAGTACTGCACCAACACCACGACCATTCATGTTACAGCCCCATCAAACATCATAGTCCATTCTTCCTCCGGGTCAGGCCCTTCAGTGTGAACAGGCTCTTCATGATCTTTTGCTTTAATGAACATGATGTCTTCATCAGGGAAGTCAAATCTCATAGGCTGGTAGTCATCAATGGGTTGCTCAGCAAGATATTCAGATAGCACACTGCCCTTGATGGCTTTCTGAGAAGTGTACTGAATGTCGTATTCTGTAAGAATCATTTGCCATCTTGCAACCCGTCCGGTAAGAGCTGGCTTCTCGAAAATGTACTTAACTGGGTCCATTTTGGATATCAACAAAGTAGTGTGGGTCAACATATACTGTCTCAGCCGGCGAGCAGCCCACGCTAAAGCACAGCAAGTTTTCTCGAGCAGTGAATAACGTTGTTCACAGTCGGTAAACTTTTTGCTTAGGTAGTATATCGCATACTCTTTTCGACCAGATTCGTCATGCTGGCCCAGCACACACCCCATTGATTCTTCTAATACTGTCAAGTACATAATCAGAGGTCTTCCTTCAACTGGAGGCATAAGGATGGGAGGTTCTTGTAAGTATTCTTTGATCTTGTCAAAAGCCCTTTGGCAGTCTTCGTTCCACCTGACCGTCTGTTCTTTTCTCAGTAGTTTGAACAAGGGTTCACAGGTTGCTGTAAGGTGGGAGATGAACCTTGAAATGTAGTTCAATCGACCTAAGAAACCTCGAACTTCTTTCTCTGTTTTCGGTGCAGGCATCTCTTGGATGGCTTTGACTTTATCAGGGTCAACCTCAATCCCCTTCTCGCTTACAATAAAACCCAGCATCTTACCAGATCTCACCCCGAATGTGCATTTGTTGGGGTTCAACTTCAGTTGGTACTTCCTCAGACGCTTGAACAATTTGAGCAGATTTACCAGATGGTCTTCTTCAGTGAGGGACTTGGCAATCATGTCATCCACATAACATTCTATCTCTTTATGAATCATATCGTGGAATAATGTTACCATAGCCCGCTGATATGTTGCACCAGCATTCTTCAGTCCGAATGGCATCACTTTGTAACAGAACGTGCCCCAAGGTGTGATGAATGTTGTCTTCTCCATGTCTTCAGGTGACATCTTGATCTGGTTGTATCCTGAAAATCCATCCATGAAGGAGAATACCGAGAACTGAGCCGTGTTATCCACCAATACATCAATGTGAGGTAATGGGAAGTCATCTTTCGGGCTGGCTCTGTTCAGATCCCGGTAGTCAACACACATCCTTACTTTGCCGTCCTTCTTAGGCACAGGTACTATGTTAGCAACCCACGGTGGATAGCTAGTTACAGCAAGGAACCCGGCGTCCCATTGCTTTTGTACCTCTTCTTTGATTTTCATTGCCATGTCTGGACGAGTACGGCGCAGCTTCTGTTTAACTGGCGGGCATTCTTCTCTCAAAGGCAGCTTGTGCACGACAATATCGGTATCCAACCCTGGCATGTCTTGGTACGACCAAGCAAACACATCTACATACTCTTGAAGCAGGTCTATCAGTTGTCTCTTCACTGAGTCTTGCAGGCAGGCCCCGATTCTAACCTCTTTCACGTCTTCATCTGTACCAAGATTGATCACTTCAACCTCCTCCTGGTGAGGAGTAATAACCTTTTCCTCTTGTCTTAACAACCTGGCTAGCTCTTCAGGAAGCTCATATTCTTCATCAACCCTTTCATCAGCTTGACTGATTGGATTGTCAAAGTCATACGAAGTCATAGCCGTGCTGTTGTCAGTGCTGTCTGGAGGGCACACTCTGCAAGGGTTAAGTTTGTTCATTTTAGTGATCTGATTTTAATCTTTATTCAGAAAAGTGAAATGAAGTTGTCATTTTGAAAACACCGCCATTTATTTTTTGTACAAAAAGAAAAATGGAAAAACAGTGAGCAGAAAAGAAAAAGACTCGTTTGCAAAAAGATGTCTGATATTTCATTAATTGATCTTGTTTGCACAAAAAAGTACAGATGGCCCGATTACAAAATGAGTCTTGTCATCTTGGGCAAGATGCAAGACTTTGATGCATGCTTATAAAAATACAGGAAATAATAATTACTCTGCATGAGTAACTCTTATAATTTCCTGGGAAGACCAGTTCGAGACACTGTTCCCCGGGATCTTTGGACGAATCCAGCTTTCCAGGTTGCGCTCCTCTTCCAGCTCGTCTTCCAGACAGTTGATAGCATCAGGGGTAAGCATCCCCCCACTCACAAAATTGGGCTCTTTCGCAGCCGCTGCTTGATCTTGTTGAGTTGGTCTGTAACCCAACCCAAATTTGTCTTCTTTCTTTTCCACCGATAGCAGTTTGCCCCAGCCTTGGGCAGTTCCTTCCTCAACAACCTTTTGGGCTTGTTGGTATGACGACATTGGAGTACCAGATACAGCAGATGCCTCATTCACATTCAAAGCTTCAAACCCCTGGCTCATTGTTTCATGGATCTCCCCATCCATTTCAATGTACTTATAGGTTGCCAGGTGGCTGACAAAAATGTCCTCCTCCCCACAGATTGTGACAACTTGGCCTTCCCACTCAAATTTTAACTTTTGGTGAAGGGTAGACATTATTGCGCCGGCGGCGTGAATCCAGGGTCTACCCAACAAACAGCTGTAGGCGGGCTGAATGTCCATCACATAAAAGATAGTTTTAAAGGTCTGTGGGCCAATTGTCACAGGTAGCTCGATCTCTCCCAGAACCGATCTCTTAGAACCATCGAAGGCCCTTACTACCAGGTTGCTGGGTCTCAATGCCAATCCATCATATTCTAACTTCACCAGAGCCTTCTTTGGTAAGACATTAAGGGACGACCCCGTGTCTACCAGCACATGAGAAAGGACTGCCCCTTTGCATTCCATGGTGATGTGCAAGGCTTTGTTGTGGTTGCGGCCATCCGCTGTCAAGTCAGTATTGGTGAACCCTAGCCCATTGCTAGCAGTAACGTTTCCAACCACGGTTTCCAACTGGTTGACAGTAATCTCTTCAGGCACGTAAGCTGCGTGCAAGACTTTGAGTAGTGCATTCCGATGGGCTTCGGAGCACATAAGCAGTGAGAGGATAGAGATTTTGGATGGCGTTTGGTGAAGCTGATCCACAATTTTGTAATCACTCTTTTTGATGATTCTCATAAACTCATCAACTTCTTGATCGAACGGTGTCTTCAAGGCTTCTTTAACAGCTTGATCTTCCTGCACAGGGCTCTTCCCTTTTGCCTTAGCAGCAGCTCCTGCTTCGGCGGTAGGTCTTTGAATTGGTGGAGCAAAGAGACGTCCGCTTCGAGTGAAGCCTCCGCCTCCCCCCACATTATCTACTTGTGGTGCAGGTGTTGATGTTTCAAGAGTGATTCTTTTTCCTTCGCAGTACACGTCAGAGCCATAGTGCCAAGGGATAGCCCTATTGCTTTCATATGGTACTGGTCCAGGCACCGTGACAGTGACTGGACTGATTGCTGCTGCTGAAGGGACTGTAATTGTTTGTGGATCATAAAAGATTGTAACTGGTGCTCTGATGGGAGCAGCACCTTCTGAATGGTAGGCAGAGTTGTTCTCAGGATCATAAAATATTGTGACAGTAGAGACATCTTCATGATTTGTTGCTGGAGTTGTAGGAGATATTGGCGGAAGAATGGATGTTGTTGTTGTAGGAGTCTCAAAATGGAGTGAAGCTGAAGTTGTAGCCGGAAAATTTGTTGAAAACTGATCAGTTGAAATGATAGATGAAGTACTTGTTGATGAGGCCGAAGAATTGTCAGGAACAATGGTTGCTGCAGTTGTAGGAGGTTCTGAAACCGTTGCTGATGAGATTGCTGGATTTGTTGGAAATGATGTGGTGATCTGAAGCTGGCCACTCTGAATAAGGCCATCTATGCCATTCCTCAAATTATCGCACCCATTTACAGAGATATTGCAGTAAGCACAACCCAACTCACACCCCGGGAACATTTGACATTCCAAAAGCTGAGCCTTGATTTCTACCAATGGTGTCCTGATCTGTCCCACGCTGGTTATTAAATAAGACGGCTTGTCTTCTTCAATAGCGTTAATCCTGGGACCACCATGGTTTGGCATTGGGTTTTTATTGACATTGGGCGGTGGTGCGAAATTCAGAGCCTTGGAGTCTACCAGGTCTTGTACCTTCATATGCAGAGCCCTGCATTTTTCTGTACTGTGGCCAGGTGCGTTTGAATGGAAAGCACACCTAGCATTGGAGTCATAGTTCCTTGGTAGACTGTTGGGATCCGGAGGTGCCAACGTTCTTAGCTCAACCAGGTTGAGTTTCAGGAGTTGTGGCAGCAGGGTAGCGTATGGCATAGGGATCGGATCGATCACCCTATTAGCTTGAGATGGCCTCTGTTGGAATGGCCTTTGTTGACTGTTGCTGCTGGTGTTGCTGTTGTTGTAATTTCTTGGAGGATACTGATTTTGTTGGTGGTACTGAGGTTGCGACTGATAGTTTTGCTGAGGAGGTTGATAGACTGGCTGAGGATGAGCTGGAGCAGGAATGGTGACTGCTGCTATTGACCTCTGAAAATACTGGGGCCTGCCCCTGTTTGAATGGATGGCATTAGTCTCGCCAGTTCTTCTCGGGCCTGCAAAAGGCTTTCTTGTACTACTGGACGAGCTTGCACCGTTGTCTGAGATCTTTCCCATTTTTAACAAGCTTTCAATTCTCTCCCCGGCTATGACAACATCTGCAAAGCTAGTGGAAGAGAAGGCAGCCAACCTGTCAATATAGGTTCCCTGAAGGGTGTTCATGAACATATCTTCCATTTCCCGTTCAGACATAGGTGGCTGAACAGCAGCAGCCAGTTGCCTCCATCTCTGTGCATATTCTCGGAAACTTTCTCTTGACGACTGTGACATTCCCATTAGGAGAGTCCTGTTGGGTGCCATATCTAAGTTATACTGATACTGTCTGATGAAGGCCTCTGCCAGGTCTTTCCAGCATCTAATAGTTGCCCTTGTCAAGTGAGAGTACCATTCTCTTGACGCTCCAGTTAAGCTGTCTTCGAAATAGAACATCCAGAGCTTCTCATCCATTGTATAGGCCTTCAGCCTTCCCAGAAACGACTGTAAATGAGTCTGGGGGCATGAAGTCCCGTTGTATTTTTCAAAGCAAGGAGGCTTGAACTTATGGGGGATCCTGACCCCGTCTACCAAGCCCATGTCCATGACATCGAAGCCCAAAGAGTTTTGAGATTCTAAGGACCTCAACTTCTCAGCTATCTCATCCAATCTCCTATCATAAGCTTCTTCCCCAGCACCCATTACTGTGAATTGGTCCTCCTGAGGATCTTCTTGAAGTACCCTAGCTGCGGTGGCAGTCCCTTGAACATTTGCAGGAATATTGACCTCAGGATGGAGGTGTGGTCCAAATACCGGAGGGTTGACGTGAGGCTGAACTCTTTCATTGTTACTGGTACCGGCAGTCCCTATATGTGGATCTTCTTGATTCTGCCTTTCCACCATGGCCCTCAATCTTTCCTGGCTCTGAGCCATGTTGTTCATAACTTCCATAAACTGAGTCATTTGGTTCCTCATTTCTAGCCTTTCATTTGCCATTTGATTTCTGACCTCAGTAAGGTCCTGCTGCATCTGATCCATTTGAATTCCCGGAAGGTTGTTTCGGGTTGGATAACGGTGCGGACGGTTGAGGGGAAATACCCGGCGCCTAGCAATAGTTCCTGAGGCATCACAACAGAGGTTAGCAACAATAAATCAAAACCTACAAAACAAACAAAGGGTTAGCATGCAATGCAGTTATGCTTATTTGCTCTCAAGGTATCCGGTTTGGCATTCAGTTTTGACCCTTCCAGACCCTTGAAGATGTTGTTGTTGTTGTTGCTTGAAGAAAACTCAGATGAAGCAAACTAACACAAATATATTACAGAAGGTGAAATAACACAACTTGTTCATTTTACAACACAAGCCCTCTGAGGGGTCAAAATACAGTACAAGAAAATAAAAAAGTACATGGAAAGAAAGCAACAACAAACAAATGATCAAACACCAAGACCAAACTCATCCTCACGAACTTCCTTGAGAAGTGCTTCGGTCACAGGATCAGCCGGACGCTCCGTGAGATTCCTGATGAGGAGATTCCGGGTCGTAACAGCTGCTGTTAGCTTCTTGTGCTGGGTTTGTTCTTTGGACCTCTTCACCCCTGCTTTGATCTTCAGCTCTGATATCTCCCTCTGGGCTGCTGTCAGGGCTTCTTGCTGTTCTTTTGCACTAGCTTCCAGTTTCTCCATCTTGTCTTGAACTCTCTTGTCTTCCAGGGTACGAGCCTCGGTGATCCTGACCCACCGGGCTTGACTCTCCTTCAAATACAAGTATGTCCTTGCTCTTTGGAACTGGGCTTCTTTGCAAGCATTCTTCAGGATTTGTTCTCCAGCCTTAGACTTTTTGATATAATCCCCAGACTTCTCAATCTTAGTCAGATGCTCCACTCTCATCTTCTCCAACCTCTCAATCTCCCTCATACCTTCACTCCTCTCCCGGAGGGTCTTCTGCAAAGCCTGGGTTAGCTTCTCATTCCTTTCTTTCAGGCTCTCAAACTCATTCCAACTGATAGTGGCAGGGGGTGGTGCTGAAGATGACTCAGGCATGTCTTCTATGGTAAAGGGCATCCCAGAGAATTGGGCCCTGGCACGGGACCACTCATAATATTGTGCTGATGCCACATTGTTGCACTTTCCCAAAATGGTTATTCCCTTGGTTTGAACATTATCCCAGGCCCAGGCAGTCTGCCTAACAACAGTCAAACTAATCTTGTTCTCACAATAGAGGGTCTCAACCAAGTCCTGTGCCTTAGGAGTGTGGACCAGTGCATAGCCCAGTTGCCTTCTGAACAGCAGAGGATTGTAATTGATACTACCCTTAACTCCTACCAAAGGCACATTAGGAAAATGCCCACAGCTGGTGATGATATCCCTGCCCTTGGTGCTCTGAGTGCACCATCTGATGTCAGCTGAAGTTAGAACAGTGAGTCTCTTAGCCCAGTTGCTTTGCTGATGAGGGTTTAAAAATGCATCTGTCCTGGGTAGATGCCTGAGAAGCCAAGTGTGGAACAATGGAGCACAACACCTCACTAATCTCCCCCTCTGCTTTTCATTCCTCTGATGCACTGAATAGTAAAGATCCCCCAATAAAGTTGGCACTGGGTTCTTCAAGATGAAAAGATGGATTGCATTCTTGCTAATGAATCGAGGCTCATCTGCAAACAATACAATTCCATATATGCTCAAGGCCAGTAAAGCACAAACAGCTTTCCACTCTCCTAGAGAAGCTTTCAGGGTAGCTTGAGAAACCAAGAAATCCAGATGGAAACCAGGGATCCCAGCTTTAGAAGTCATATGCTGCTCAATCAGGACAGGTTCCAGATGCAAAGCCTTTGCTACTTCTCCATTAGCAGGAAAAACCATCTCAGGGTTGAAAGCGATTCCACCTCTGATAGGTATACCAACTAATGAGGAGTACTCTTCCAATAAGGGGCCTAACTGAAAGTCTTGAAAAGTAAAACATCTCAGTGGAGGATCATAAAACTGAATGCAGGTGTGGATCAAGCTTCTCTGTGATGGGTCCAGATCCATAACCATATCAAGTATATCTCCATAACTTTCCCTGAACAAAGGTATGTGATCTGGAGTGATCAAGGTCTGAATCCTCCTGATATCTGACAACTCTGGCTGGAAGAAGTGATAGGTGATGTTGCTCTTTTTAGGAGCCATGATGCTGAGACTGAGTAGAGACAGGTGCTGATGATAATACTGAAGAAGTGGGCCACTGACTGGCTGGTGCAGGTGATAACTGAAGCAGATAGCTGATGAAGACAAGTCAATACTGAAGATGGGGTCAAAACCAATACCAAATGAAGATGGATACCCTGAAACACAAATAAGCAAATGTCAATATGATGCAATGATTATGTATGCAAATGAAATGCAAGGGTCTGTGACTGAGCTGGATCTGATCAAAATGCCCTGATATAGGTCCAAGTGTGTTCAAGAATCCCAGATGAGGTCTATAAAACCAGTAACCAAGGTGGGGGACTCAAATAAAGAGCCACATGTCCAGGGTTTAGAATCACAAGAACTGTCCAACATGGAGTATTCTTAACAAACCAAAGTAACAGGGTATTCTGAGGTCAAGGTACCTACAAACCTGTAAACAGCCCAACCCCCTCACAGGTGGTGTTCTAGAACAAGGATCCTCAGACTTGGATCAGTTATGAGAAGTGTAAACACTTCTAACCCGGAGGTACAGTGTTTACAATAACCATAAAAGTTCCTCCTCTAATTCACCTCAGTTTCTGAAGGTCAATACTAAAGGTCATCCAGACTTAGCAGGCTTCCCAGATAGCCCTAGTACTGCAGGAAATCTGCAATACAGAGTTCTCAAGAAGAAACCCATATCTGAACCGTGTTTCATATTCCCGCACCAGACCGAAATGGAATGGGAAAGAATATGATTCACTCTAGCTTAGGTGTCACTCAGGTCCCAGGTATAGGACCTTAACTCTCAATGGAACACCCACCCACCAAAGCAAACAAACAGATCCAGCCAGCAGCACAGTATGACAATATGGTATAATGCAAAAGCAATAAAGAAAGCAGTAAAGCAACTGTACATAAAGCAAAAATAAATACAAAAATACAAACACAAATAAGCACATAACACCCCAGTAAACACAAATCAAACAAGCGCTAGGAGGAACCCACAAAAAGAACCAGAAGCCCTGGTTGCAATATAAGGGTCCCCAGCAGAGTCGCCAAGCTGTCGCTCCCGACAAATGGGAATGGATCAGATGAAGGTACAGGCGCGAACGGTCGGCGAAAGGGACAATGAGAACACACAGCCGTGAACTCATTGGAGATGAATAGAGTCGCCAGCTAGGCATTTTTATCCCGGAGGAAAGGCAATGCTGCATAGACCTAGAAAAAGATGGATAAGACGGTTGCGAACCAGAGAGACTGAGAAAGGGGGTTGGTTACAACCTGGGAAGGTATTAGCACCCAGATTGTCCGCCGTACTCGACGGGATCCACGCTTAAAAGATTTGTGTTTTAAAGGGGTAGTGTCAGTGCAATCTGTGTATAAATGAGCTGGAAAAGAATGTACAGGTGTCAGTGTGAAGAGAGTGAAGTGTATAAATGATGTGTCAGTGTAAGAATGAGAATGAATTGCTCAAGATCATGAGGCTAAAAGAATGAGGTTAGAAAGAGGGGGGGTGTACAGAGACTTTTGTTCGATAACTGTTAAGTTATGCCTACGTATCCTCTCGTGCAATGAGGAAGTCAGAACACCGTAGTTCGACCCAAAGAGACTGAAAGATGAATTGACTTGTGAACTGCTTACTTGCCTATGCTCAAGTGTATGATCTGTCTGGCACAGATGCAAACTGTCTTGCATTAGACGGAAGAAGCAAGTTCTCGTTTGTGAGTGAAGATGATGAGAAAAGAATCCCGAAGGAGACGATTATTGTTTGTTTTTTTTTGTTTTCAGTCTTTTAGTGTTTTTTTTGGATTTTTGTCATAAGTTAATGAGCTTAAGCCTAAACCAATGGGTTTAGTAAACTCATCACATCTTCCCTCTGATTAGGGGTAATGAGAATACCTTAAGTGTGAAGTCAGATTCTCACACTTAATCACCTTTGATGTAGGATCAAGATCATTAACCTACTTGTGATTATTTAGATGTTTTTGGTGTTTTTGTTTAGTGTTGAGTAATGAGGTTAAGCCATAATCAAGGATTAAACAGACTCATTACACCATCCTAATAGAAGGATAATAGATGAGAATGTTTAAGCTGAGGAAGGCTCCTCAACTTAATCCATGATTAGGAATTAAACTCATGACACAACAAGCCTTTGATTAAGTGGATTTTATTTAATGGTATGATGATGAAGTGAGTTTTATGATTTGTAAGACAACTTGAGGGGGACTTGTCCATTAACACTAGGGTTAGTCCTTCTTAACCAGTTAAGGAAGAATTAGAACCCTAATGCAAGGCCCAAGTTACAAGTGTGATGTCTTGATGATTATTAGATGGATTGATTAAGAGAGCTAAACACATTAAGGGTTTAACACTTAGGATTAAATTTATACACTCCATCCTAAGAGAAGGATGCATGCATAAGCTTAATCACAAAGCCTTAAAGCCTTTAGGGTTTAGTCCCTGATTATGAGATGAGGAGATAAGACTCAAAAGAGACACAAAGGTAAAACTAAGAGGGGGACTAATCAAAACCCTAATCATTGTCATGCTTGGTTGTTCCTAAGGTTTGTGAGGTTTGCAAGAACAATCTTCAAAGGGAACCACCAGGATGCAGATGAAAGGATCAAGAGAAGCAAAGTGACTTGCTTCATTCAAGAAGGCAAGTCACTTGGAGAAAGAAAATGAGAGGAAGAAAGATGAGCAAGCTCAAACCCAAACACAAACAAAAATGCAGCAATGGATGCAAGAGAGATGAAAAGAAAAGTTATGAGAAGTGAAGGCAAATTCACTTCTCAAGTTTACTTACCACCTGAAAAGTTAGAAAGAAAAGCAATGCAATGCTAAATGAGATGAAATGATATGATGAAAAACAAAACCAGAAGCATGTTGATGATAATAATGATGCTATGAGATGCTACAAGCATGAGACAAGGCATGGAGATGTTCATACAAGATCATGGATGCAAATGATGCAAGCTTAGAAGCATGGATGCACATGAAAAGTTAGGAAACATACAAAGCATACAACATGGCAAATGCAAGATGAAATGATCAAAGATGCTTTCTATATGTCTTATGATGTCAAATGAATCACATGGATGCTTGAAATATCATGGCAAATCATGTTATGCAAGAGAATGCAAGAAGGATGCAAGCAAAAGCCCAAATTAGGGTTTATGAAACAAACATCAAACAAAACTCAAAATCAGAAGCAAACCCTAAGATAAAAAATGGAAAGTGCCACCCAAAGAAACCCTAAACCTATACTAAACCAAAGTCCAAAGGGGAGGTCCCAACTCTTAACCAATCTCAAGTTATGATTTTTCTAAGTTATTAGGGTTTTTTAGGGTTCCTAAACAAAAGAAATGCCAAACAAATTGAAAATGCAAGATCAAACCATGGCCATTTTATCCTAGAAACTACATGCTAAACACAAAACAATGCAAGAAGAATCAATGTCCAACCCTTTCTAGATAGGCAGAAATGAATTTTTGAACTTTGGATCAAATTAATGCACAAAAAATGATTTAATTCAATGGAAAATTCTCAAAATGCATCAAGATCAAAAAAGAAATTTGGTTTGAAGGTTGGACAATGTTCCTAAATGTCTTAGAACATTTCATGAATTTTTGGGTGATTTTTAAATACCTAAAAGTATTTTTAATAAATTAATTCCCATTAATCAATTAAAAATAATCTCTTAAATATTTAAAAATACTTTTTTTTATGATAAAAATAAAAATAAAAATATTTTTGTGTCCTAAAAATTAATAAAACTTAAGAGAAAAAGTTTCATAATTTTTAGACATTTTTTTGCTATTTTAAATAAATTGGAGAAAAGAAATGAAATAAAATGAAATAAAAACTGAATTAAATGAAAAGTATGCTAATCCAATGGCCAGGGTTTAAACTTGACACGCGGGAATTGACTGGCGCGCGTTTGAATGGCTGAGATTCGTTCTGGGGAATTCAAAATTAATCACAATTAATTAATTCAAATAATCAGGATTAGGGTTTAATGAGAGATCTGAGCCATTGGTTCACGCGGGAGTCAACTAAGGTCAGCCAGATCAAGGGTCCAAATTCAAACTTGCATTAATTACGCTGGTTAACCCTAATCATTTTCAGGTGGCCAGAGAAGACCTCCGGTCGTCTTCTCCGGTGGGAACCCCACCTGAAAACTTCTAAAACCCCCAAAACGCAACTAAAATGAAATCTAAACAAACAGAAATCCTTCCCACACTTCACTGAACCAAAACCCCAAGCTAAAACTCATTTATGTTCCCTCAATCACATGAATCGAAACAAGACATTTTTAGGGCACGCAAGTTTCAGAGATCAATTAAATGTTCATTTCATCACCATTTCAAAAACTAAAAGCATATTCATGATCAGGAAGACACAAAGAACAAGTTTAGAACAAAAGAAATGATTTCTGGAAAAATATTTTTCAAGCTACCTGAGATTCGAAGCTTTCACTCTGATGACTTTCTGGCCACTTCTCCTTGTGCAATCCACTCCTTAGGACCTCTTGATGATGTTTGAATGCTTTGGAGCAATTTATGCTGGCTGGTTGATGAGTTTAGACAGCTTCTGCTTCAACTCAGTTGAAAATGGCAATGGAGTTTCAGGCAGTTTCAGGTCATTGTGAATGGTTCTTTGTGATCAGAATAATGAGTGGAGAAGGTCTGTGGTGTTTGTTTGGGTGTTTGTGTACTGGGGAGAGAGATTCGAATGAAACTGCAGCTTGGGGTGAAAAATGGCAATGGGGTGTTCTTGATCAAAACAGGCCTGGCTCTTGGTGGTTTGAGGTCTATGAAGTATGGTGAGTTGAAGTGTGGAAATGGTTTGGATGTTTTTGAGTTGGGCAGAGAGATTCGAAGCAATTTGCAAAAAGGGAGTGTTTTGGTGTATGTGTTGCTATGTCTTGTTTCAGCCTTGCTTAGTCTTATGTCTAGCTTGCAAATGGAAAGTATAAACAAATCTAATTGGCTGGATGATGTGACATGGCCTGCTGTGATAGGTAAGTCACCTTTTGCAAAATGTCAACTTCTTTGTAAGAGAGGCATGGGCTAAGTTATAGCTTGGTACATGAGTATGGGCTGGCGCAGCATGGCATGAGAGTGAAGCTAGGGAGGTTCAGCAGCCAAGGCAACTAGTTGGTGAAGTGTGATGAGTGGTTTTGCAAGTTGCTTACTTTTTGAAACTTTGTGAAAAATGCCTTGTTACATGAACTATGGACATGTGATTTTTTGGTTCAATTCTGATTTTTGGGACATATGGAATGTTTGTGTCATGGTTTGAAGTGAATTAGAGGTTACAAAAGGCATTGGTTCATGGTTTTGCAAAATTCACATTTGAAGCATGCCTTGAAAATCAATGATTTTTACCAACTTTGTCACACCATAACTTTTGATCCAAGAAGAATTTGATCATGTTCTTGTACTTTTTGAAAAGGGAAAGATGAGATCTACAACTTTCATGACCAAAGTTTTTCCATTTGAAGCATTTTTGTATCAAGAATTAAGGCTTGAAAAATGATAAAAAATGAGGCATTCTTGAAAAGTCAACTATGCCCAAAAAGTCAACATTTGCAAAACTTCCAAATTCTTGATTTTTGTGAACTTCAACCTTCTTCCATGATCAAATAAAGATCATATACACTCAAAATGATGAAGATCAACCATTGGTTGGGTCATTGGGGCCCTCAGATGCCCTGATTTTGCACTGACTTGTCCAGAAAGTCAACCCTTGATCAGATGACTTCCCCATGGAATTTCTTCATGAAAATTGATATGCATACTCCCTATACCATATAGAGACCAATGGAAACAAGAATGACCAAAAAATTTGGAGTTATGGCCTCTGAAACCAAAACCCTAATTTTTAGGTCAACTGTGCAGTCAAACTTGGCTCTGCATCCATTCAAACCCTAGTTCTTGTGATTCTTTTGAAATCTTGACCTTGAGAGGATGTAATATGATAGATGAACACACATGGATCCCTTTGAAGTGATTGGTGGCCTTTGGAGTGGCTCAAGAAGCTCTTGGATTGCTCAGATCACAAACCCTAGGTGCAGATGCCTTAGAAACTATGCAGTGACTCAAGATTGAGATATGAGATGATATGATTGTGTTTATACATATGAAATGATCACAAGCCATGGTGAAATGGGTGAGGGCAAATTTGGGGTGTTTACAGCTGCCCCTATTCAAACATGAGTTAGCTGTGCAGGATGTAAGCAACGGCTTAACAGGCAAACAAGATAACTTGTGGTTGAATACCAAAGACAGTCCAAAATTTGCGCTCACAGAATGAAGAAGAAAAGGGATATAGATTGTAAAAGGAAAATAAAGTATATTGTAAAGCGGGAAACAACGCAATGACGGGGACGGCCGACATGCTGGGGATAAAAGGTAAAGCCAAGACGGGGACGGCCGACTAGCTGGGGAAAATCAAATTATGATGGGGACGGCCATCAGGATAAAGCTGTAAAAAGTTGGCAGCCTGAACTTTGATCATGGACGAAATGGTAGCCAGGGAATCTACAAACTGATTCTCGTCTCGAGGGATATACTCAAGCTTGACTGTTGTAAAGAAAGTCAACAACCTCCTTGTATAATCCCTGTAAGGTATCAGATGATCCTGGTGGGTGTACCATTTGCCGTTGGTTTGATTAACTACCAGAGCTGAATCTCCGAATACCGTCAATGTCTTGATCCTGAGGTCGATGGCTTCCTCGAGACCCATAATGCAAGCTTCGTATTCAGCTTCGTTGTTAGTGCAGTTGAAGGTGAGTTTTTCCGAGAAAGGCATGTGAACTCCTTTGGGTGTAATGAGTACTGCACCAACACCACGACCATTCATATTAACAGCCCCATCAAACATCATAGTCCATTCTTCTTCCGGGTCAGGCCCTTCAGTGTGAATAGGCTCTTCATGATCTTTTGCTTTTATGAATATGATGTCTTCATCAGGGAAGTCAAATCTCATAGGCTGGTAATCATCAATAGGTTGCTCAGCAAGATATTCAGACAGTACACTGCCCTTGATGGCTTTCTGCGAAGTGTACTGGATGTCATACTCTGTGAGGATCATTTGCCATCTTGCAACCCGTCCGGTAAGTGCTGGCTTCTCAAATATGTACTTAACTGGGTCCATTTTTGAGATCAACAAGGTAGTGTGGGTCAACATATACTGCCTCAGTCGGCGAGCAGCCCACGCTAAAGCACAGCAAGTTTTCTCGAGCAGTGAATAACGTTGTTCACAGTCGGTAAAATTTTTGCTTAGGTAGTATATTGCATACTCTTTTCGACCAGACTCGTCATGTTGGCCCAGCACGCACCCCATTGAATCTTCTAATACTGTCAAGTACATTATCAGAGGTCTTCCTTCAACTGGAGGCATAAGGATTGGAGGCTCTTGTAAGTATTCTTTGATCTTGTCAAAAGCCTTCTGACAGTCTTCGTTCCACCTGACCGTTTGTTCTTTTCTCAACAATTTGAACAAGGGTTCACATGTTGCTGTAAGGTGTGATATGAACCTTGAGTTGTAGTTCAATCGACCTAAGAAACCTCGAACTTCCTTCTCTGTCTTCGGTGCAGGCATCTCTTGAATAGCTTTGAATTTATCAGGGTCAACTTCAATCCCTTTCTCGCTTACAATGAATCCCAACCGCTTACCAGATCGCACCCCGAATGTGCATTTGTTGGGATTCAACTTCAGTTGGTACCTCCTTAGACGCTTGAATAGTTTCAGCAGATTTACCAGATGGTCTTCTTCAGTGAGGGACTTGGCAATCATGTCATCCACATAACATTCGATTTCTTTATGGATCATATCATGGAATAATGTTACCATAGCCCGTTGATACGTCGCACCGGCATTCTTGAGCCCAAATGGCATTACCTTGTAGCAGAACGTGCCCCAGGGTGTGATGAAGGTTGTCTTCTCCATGTCTTCAGGTGACATTTTAATCTGATTGTATCCTGAAAATCCATCCATGAAGGAGAATACCGAGAACTGAGCCGTATTATCCACCAATACATCAATGTGAGGTAATGGGAAATCATCTTTCGGGCTGGCTCTGTTCAGATCCCGGTAGTCAACACACATTCTTACTTTGCCGTCTTTCTTAGGCACAGGTACTATATTAGCAACCCACGGCGGATAGCTAGTTACAGCAAGGAACCCGGCGTCCCATTGCTTTTGTACCTCTTCCTTGATCTTCATTGCCATGTCTGGGCGAGTACGGCGCAGCTTCTGTTTAACCGGTGGGCACCCTTCTCTTAAAGGCAGCTTGTGCATAACAATGTTGGTGTCCAACCCTGGCATATCTTGATAAGACCAAGCAAACATGTCCACATACTCTTGCAGCAGGTCAATCAATTGTCTCTTCACTGAGTCTTGTAAGCAGGCCCCGATTTTAACTTCTTTCACGTCTTCATCTGTACCAAGATTGATCGTTTCAACCTCCTCCTGGTGAGGAGTAATAACCTTTTCCTCTTGCCTTAACAACCTGGCTAGCTCTTCAGGAAGCTCATATTCTTCTTCAACCCCTTCATCAGCTTGATTGATCGGATTGTCAAAGTCATACGAAGTCATAGTCGTGCTGTTGTCGGTGCTGTCTGGAAGGCACACTCTGCAAGGGTTCAGTTTGTTCATTTTAGTGATTTGATTTTAATCTTGTTTATAAAAGTGAAATAAAGTTGTCATTTTGAAAACACTTCCATTTATTTTTTGTACAAAAAGAAAAATGGAAAAACAGTGAGCGGAAGAGAAAAAGACTCATTTGCAAAAGATGTCTGATATTTCATTGATTAATCTTGTTGCACAAAAATTACAGATGGCCCGATTACAAAATGAGTCTTGTCATCTTGGGCAAGATGCAAGACTTTGATGCATGCTATAAAATACAGGAAATAATAATTACTCTGCATGAGTAACTCTTATAATTTCCTGGGAAGACCAGTTCGAGATACTGCTCCCCGGGATCTTTGGACGGATCCAACTCTCCAGGTTGCGGTCGCTTTCATCCTCGTCTTCCAAATTGTTGACAGCATCAGGGGTGAGCATCCCTCCACTAACAAAGTTGGGCTCTTTAGCAGCCTCTGCTTGATCTTGTTGAGTTGGTTTGTAACCCAACCCAAATCTATCCTCTTTCTTCTCCACCGGTAACAGTTTGCCCCAGCCTTGGGCAGTTCCTTCTTTAACAACCTTCCGGGCTTGTTGGTAAGATGTCATTGAGGTTCCAGGCAAAGCAGAAGTTTCATTTATGTTCAAGGCCTCGAATCCTTGACTCATTGTTTCGTGGATCTCCCCATCCATCTCAATGTATTTATAGGTAGCCAGGTGGCTAACAAAAATATCCTCCTCTCCACAGATAGTAACGACTTGGCCCTCCCACTCGAATTTTAACTTCTGGTGAAGGGTTGAGGTCACGACGCCAGCGGCGTGAATCCATGGTCTACCCAATAGACAGCTGTAGGCAGGCTGTATATCCATCACGTAGAAGGTCGTTTTGAAAGTTTGTGGGCCAATTGTTATAGGCAACTCAATCTCTCCCAGAACCGATCTCTTAGAACCATCAAAGGCTCTCACTACCAGGTTGCTGGGACGTAATGCCAATCCGTCATACTCTAGCTTCACAAGAGCTTTTTTAGGTAAGACATTGAGGGATGATCCTGTGTCTACCAGCACATGGGAAAGAACTGCGCCTTTACATTCCATGGTAATGTGCAAAGCCTTGTTATGATTGCGGCCTTCAGTAGTCAAATCAGTGTTGGTGAACCCTAGTCCATGACTAGCATTAACATTTCCAACCACAACTTCCAACTGATTGACTGTGATCTCTTCAGGCACATAAGCTGCGTGCAAGACTTTTAGTAATGCATTCCGATGAGCCTCGGAGCACATAAGCAATGATAGGATTGAGATCTTGGAAGGCGTCTGATGAAGCTGATCCACTATTTTGTAATCACTTTTCTTGATGATTCTCATGAATTCATCAACTTCTTGATCAAAGGGTGTTTTCAAAGCTTCTTTAACAATTTGCTCTTCTTGCGCCAAGCTTTTCCCTTTTGCCTTGGCAGCAGCTTCTGCTTCGGCAGTGGGTCTTTGAATTTGTGGAGCAAAGAGACGTCCGCTTCGAGTGAAGCCTCCGCCTCCTCCCACATTGTCTATTTGTGGTGCAGGGGTTGATGATTCAAACGTGATTTTCTGTCCTCCGCAGTATAGATCAAAGCCGTAATGCCAGGGGATGGCATTACTGCTTTCATAAGGTACTGGCCCAGGCACCGTGATGGTGACTGGACTGATGGCAGCTGCAGAAGGGACTGTGATAGTCTGTGGATCATAGTATATTGTGACTGGTGCTCTGATGGGAGTAGCACTTTGTGAGTTGTAAGCAGAATCATTTTCAGGATCATAATAAATCGTAACCGTTGAGACATTTTCTGCTGAAGTGGTAGGAGACATTGTTGGAAGGATGGGTGTTGTTGTTGTAGGAGGTTCTGAATGAAGTGGCGCTGAAGTTGTAGAAGGGATGTTTGCTGATATCTGGTCCGTTGAAGTAACAGATGAAGCATTTGTTGATGAAATTGAAGAGTTTCTTGGAACAATGGTTGTTGCATTTGTAGAAGACACGGGAACTGTTGCTGATGAGGTTGCTGGATTGGTAGGAATTGATGTTGTGATTTGAAGCAGGCCACTCCGGATGAGACCATCTATGCCATCTCTCAAGTTATCACAACCATTCACTGAAATGTTGCAATAAGCACACCCTAGCTCACATCCCGGGAATATTTGACATTCAAGGAGTTGAGTTTTGATCTCTACCAACGGTGTCCGAATCTGACCCACACTGGTTATCAAGTAAGACGGCTTGTCTTCTTCAATAGCATTGATTCTGGGACCTCCGTGGTTTGGCATAGGGTTCTTGTTAACATTTGGTGGTGGTGCAAAATTCAGAGCCTTAGAGTCCACCAAGTCTTGTACCTTCATGTGCAAAGCTCTGCACTTTTTTGTACTGTGGCCAGGTGCATTTGAATGAAAAGCACATCTGGCGTTGGGGTCATAATTTCTGGGTAGACTGGTAGGATCTGGAGGTGCCAACGTCCTTAGCTCAACCAGGTTGAGTTTTAGGAGTTGTGGCAGTAACGTAGCATATGGCATAGGGATCGGATCGATCACCCTATTGGCCTGAGAAGGTCTCTGTTGGAACGGTCTTTGCTGATTGTTGTTGTTGGTGTTGTTGTAGTTTCTCTGAGGAGGATACTGAGTCTGTTGCTGATAATTTTGTTGTTGTGGTTGATAAACTGGTTGTGGATGAATTGGAGCGGGAATGGTGACTGCTGCCACGGATCTATGAACATATTGGGGTCTGCCCCTATTGGTGTGGATAGCATTGGTCTCACCAGTTCTCCTTGGGCCCACAAAAGGCTTCCTTGTGTTGCTGGATGAGCTGGCACCGTTGTCAGAAATTTTGCCCATCTTCAACAGGCTCTCGATTCTTTCTCCAGCTATAACGACATCTGCAAAGCTGGTAGAAGAGAAAGCAGCCAGCCTGTCAATGTATGTTCCTTGGAGGGTGTTCATAAACATATCTGCCATCTCCCTCTCTGACATAGGTGGCTGGACAGCAGCAGCCAGCTGCCTCCACCTTTGGGCGTACTCGCGGAAGCTTTCCCTAGATGACTATGACATCCCCATCAGGAGGGTCCTGTTGGGTGCCATATCCAAATTATACAGGTATTGTCTGATGAAGGCCTCTGCCAAGTCCTTCCAACACCTGATGGTCGCTCTAGTCAGATGGGAGTACCATTCCCTTGACGCTCCAGTCAAACTATCCTCGAAATAAAACATCCATAGCTTCTCGTCCATGGTATATGCTTTCAATCTTCCCAAAAAGGATTGTAAGTGGGTCCGTGGGCAGGAAGTTCCGTTGTATTTTTCAAAACAAGGAGGCTTAAACTTATGGGGAATCCTGACCCCGTCCACCAAGCCCATGTCCATAACATCAAAACCCAAAGAGTTTTGAGACTCCAAGGATCTTAATTTTTCAGCAATTTCCTCCAACCTTCTGTCATAGGCTTCTTCCCCAGCACCCATTACTGTGAACTGATCCTCCTGGGGGTCTTCTTGCAGCACTCTACCTGCAGTGGCAGTCCCTTGAACATTCGCAGGAATGTTGATCTCTGGATGAAGGTGGGGTCCAAATACAGGGGGGTTGACATGAGGTTGGACCCTCTCATTATTGCTTATGCCAGCAGTCCCTATATGGGGATCTTCCTGATTCTGCCTTTCCACCATTACTCTCAATCTTTCTTGGCTCTGAGCCATGTTGTTCATCACTTCCATAAACTGCGTCATCTGAGTTCTCATTTCCAATCTTTCGTTGGCCATTTGGTTTCTGACCTCTGCGAGGTCCTGTTGTACCTGATCCATTTGTATGCCCGGAAGGTTGTTACGGGTTGGATATCGGTGTGGACGGTTGAGTGGAAATACCCGACGTCGAGCAATAGTTCCTGAATATCACAACAGAGTTAGTAACAATAAAACAAAAACCTGCAAAACAAAACAAAAGGTTAGCATGCAATGCAGTATGCTTATTTGTTTTCAAGATATCCGGCTTGGCACTTGGTTTTGACCTTTCCAGACCCTTGAAGATACTGTTGATGTTGCTTTGAGGGAAACTCGGATGGAACAAACTGATACATATATTACAAAAGGCAAATGGTACATAGTTTGTTCTTTTACAAGACATGCCCTCAGAGGGGTCAAAATACATCGTAAGAAAATAAAAGTACATGAAATGAAAGCAACAACAAGCAAAAGGTCAAACACCAAGACCAAACTCATCCTCCTGAACTTCCTTGAGAAGTGCTTCAGTCACAGGATCATCTGGACGCTCCGTGAGATTCCTGATAAGGAGGTTCCGGGTAGTAACAGCTGCAGTTAGCTTCTTGTGTTGACTCTGGTCTTTTGACCTCTTCACTCCAGCTCTGATCTTCAGCTCTGAGATCTCCCTCTGGGCTGCTGTCAGGGCTTCCTGCTGCTCTTTTGCACTAGCTTCCAGCTGCTCTATCTTGTCCTGAGTCCTCTTATCTTCCAGAGTACGAGCTTCGGTGATCCTGACCCACCTAGCTTGACTCTAATTCAGATACAAGTCTGTCCTGGCTTTCTGGAACTGGGCTTCCTTGCAAGCATTTTTCAGAATTTGCTCTCCAGCCCTAGACTTCTTGATGTAATCCTCAGACTTCTCAATTCTAGCCAGATGCTCCACCCTCAACTTTTCCAACCTTTCAATATCCAACCTACCATCACTCCTCTCCCAGAGGGTCTTCTGCAAAGCCTGAGTCAACTTCTCATTTCTCTCTTTCAAGCTCTCAAACTCCTCTAAGCTGACAGTGGCAGGAGGTGGTGCTGAGGATGATCCATGCATATCCTCCATGGTAAAGGGCATCCCAAAAAATTGAGCCCTGGCATGAGATCATTCATAGTATTGTGTTGATGCTACATTGTTGCACTTCCCCAGAATGGTCACTCCTTTAGTTTGAACATTGTCCCAGGCCCAGGCTGCCTGCCTAACAATAGCCAGATTAGGCTTGTTCTCACAGTAAAGAGTCTCAGACAAGTCTTGTGCCTTAGGAGTGTGGACCAGTGCATAGCCCAGTTGTCTTTTGAACAGCAGAGGGTTGTAATTAATGCAACCCTTAACTCCTATCAGGGGTACATTGGGAAAATTCCCGCAACTGGTAATGATATCCCTGCCCTTGGTGCTTTGAGTGCACCACCTGATATCAGCTGAAGTTAGAGCAGTGAGTCTTCTAGCCCAGTTCCTCTGCTGATGAGGATTTAAAAATGCATCTGTCTTGGGCAAATGCTTGAGAAGCCAAGTATGGAACAAAGGAGCACAACACCTCACTAATCTTCCCCTCTGCTTCTCATTCCTCTGGTGCACTGAGTAGTAGAAATCCCCCAATAAAGTGGGCACTGGGTTCCTCAGGATGAAAAGATGGATTGCATTCTTGCTAATGAATCTAGGCTCATCTGCAAATAATATGATCCCATATATGCTCAAGGCCAATAAAGCACAGACTGCTTTCCACTCTCCCAAAGAAGCTTTCAGGGTAGCTTGAGAGATCAAGAAATCCAGATGCAGGCCAGAGATTCCAGCCTTAGTAGTCATATGCTGCCCAATCAGAACTGGTTCCAGATGCAAAGCCTTTGCTATCTCTTCATTACCAGGAAAGACCATCTCAGGGTTGAAAGGGACTCCACCCCTGATAGGTATACCAACCAATGATGAGTACTCTTCCAACAAAGGGCCTAACTGAAAATCCTGAAAAGTGAAACACCTCAATGGGGGATCATAAAACTGAAGGCAAGTATGAATCAGGCTCCTCTGTGAAGGGTCCAAATCCATAACCACATCAAGTATGTCTCCATAGTGTTCCCTGAATAGTGGTATATGGTCTGGAGTAATCAGGGTTCGAATCCTCCTGATGTCAGCTAGCTCAGGCTGGAAGAAGTGGTAGGAGATGTTACTCTTTTTAGGTGCCATATTGTTGAAGAAGAGTTGAAACAGGTGCTGATGATAACACTGAAAAAATGGGCCACTGACTGGCTGGTGCAGGTGACTGAAGCAAGTAGCTGATAGCTGAAGCAGATGCTGATGAAGATAGGTCTATACTGATGATGGGGTCAAAAACCAAGCCAAAAATGAAGATGGATACCCTGAAAAACAAATAAACAAATGTCAAAATGATGCAATGAGGATGTATGCAAATGATATGCAAGGGTTTGTGACTGAGCTGGATCTGATCAAATGCTCTGATATAAGTCCAGGTATGTTCAAGAAATCCAGATGGAGGTCTATAAATCCAGTAACCAAAGTGGGGGACTCAAATAAAGAGCCACATGTCCAGGGTTTAGAATCACAAGAACTGTTCCAACATGGAGTATTCTTAATCAAATCAAAGTAACAGGGTATGCTGAGGTCAAGGGTACCTGCAAACCTGTACACAGCCCAACCCCCTCACACGTGGTGTTCTAAAACAAGGATCCTCAGACTTGGATCAGTTATGAGAAGTGTAAACACTTCTAACCCGGAGGTACAGTGTTTACAATAACCATAAAAGATCCTCCTCTAATTCACCTCAGTTTCTGAAGGTCAAAACTAAAGGTCATTCAGACTTAGCAGGCTTCCCAGATAGCCCTAGCATTGCAGGAAATCTGCAACACAGAGTTCTCAAGAAGAAACCCATATCTGAACTGTGTTTCATATTCCCGCACCAGACCGAGATGGAATGGGAAAGAATATGAACCACTCTAGCCTAGGTGTCACTCAGGTCCCAGGTGTAGGACCTCAACTCTCAATAGAACACCCACCCACCAAAGCAAACAAACAGATCCAGCCAGCACAGTATGACAATATGATATAATGCAAAGCTATACAGAAAGCAGTAAAATAACTGTACATAAAGCAAAAATAAATACAAATATACTAACACAAATAACACATAACACCCCAGTAAACACAAGTCAATCAAGCGCTAGGAGGAACCCACAAAAGGAACCAGAAGCCCTGGTTGCGATATAAGGGTCCCCAGCAGAGTCGCCAAGCTGTCGCTCCCGATAAATGGGGAATGGCCCAGATAAAGGTACAGACGCGAACGGTCGGCGAAAGAGATGCGAGAACACACAGGAGTGAACTCACAGGAAAAGAAAGAGTCGCCAGCTAGGCATTTTTATCCCGGAGGAAAGGCAATGCTGCATAGACCTAGAAAGATATGGACAAGACGGTTGCGAACCAGAGAGACTGAGAAAGGGGGTTGGTTACAACCTGGGAAGGTATTAGCACCCAGATTATCCGTCGTACTCGACGGGATCCACGCTTAAAAGATTTGTGTTTTAAAGGGGTAGTGTCAGTGCAATCTGTGTATAAAAGAGCTGGAAAAGGATGTACAGGTGTCAGTGTATAGTGTATAAGTGATGTGAAGTGTATAGGAGAAATGTCGGTGCAAGAAAAGAGTGAGATGCTCAAGATCATGAGGCTTAAAGAATAAAGCTAGAAAGAGGGGGGATATACAGAGACTTTTGTTCGATAACTGTTAAGTTATGCCTACGTATCCTCTCGTGCAATGAGGAAGTCAGAACACCGTAGTTCGACCCAAAGAGACTGAAAGATGAATTGACTTGTGAACTGCTTGCTCGCATATGCTCAAGTGTATGACCTGTCTGGCTCAGGTGCAAACTGTCTTGCGTTAGACAGAAGAAGCAAGTTCTCGTTTGTGAGTGATTGAGGTGAGAAAAGAATCCCGGAGGAGACGATTATTG
This sequence comes from Lathyrus aphaca, assembly GCA_963966055.1. Classification (NCBI taxonomy): domain Eukaryota; kingdom Viridiplantae; phylum Streptophyta; class Magnoliopsida; order Fabales; family Fabaceae; genus Lathyrus; species Lathyrus aphaca. Next base: position 76,167,451 of record OZ014520.1, read on the forward strand.
TTTGTTTTTGAGTTTTCAGTCTTTTATTGCTTTTGAAAGTTTGTCATAAGTTAATGAGCTTAAGTCTAAACCAATGGGTTAGTGAACTCATCACATCTTCCCTCTGATTAGGGGTAATGAGAATACCTTAAGTGTGAAGTCAGCTTCTCACACTTAATCACCTTTGATGTAGGATTAAGATCATTGACCTACTTGTTATTACTTAGATGTTTTTGTTGTTTTTGTTTAGTGTTGAGTAATGAGATTAAGCCATAATCAGGGATTAAACAGACTCATTACACCATCCTAATAGAAGGATAATAGATGAGAATGTTTAAGCTGAGGAAAGCTCCTCAACTTAATCCATGATTAGGGATTAAACTCATGACAAAACAAAGCCTTTATTAAGTGAATTTTAGATAAAGATATGATGATGAAGTGTTTTTTAGGGTTTGTAAGACAACTTGAGGGGGACTTGTCCATTAACACTAGGGTTAGTCCTTCTTAACCAATTAAGGAAGAATTAGAACCCTAATGCAAGGCCCAAGTTACAAGTGTGATGTCTTGATGATTATTAAGTGATTTGATTAAAGGAGTTAAACACATTAAGGGTTTAACACTTAGGATTAAAGTTATACACTCCGTCCTAATAGAAGGATGCAGGCATAAACTTAATCACAAAGCCTTAAAGCCTTTATGGTTTAGTCCTTGATTATGAGGTGAGAAGAGAAGACTCAATGAGACACAAAGGTAAGAACTAAGAGGGGAGACTAAACAAAACCCTAATCATTGTCATACATGGTTGTTCCTAAGGTTTGTGAGGTTTTCAAAAGAAGTCTTCAATGGAACCACCAGGAAGCAGATGAAAGGATCAGGAGAAGCAAGGTAACTTGCTTCATTCAAGAAGTCAAGTCACTTGAAGAAAGAAGGTGAGAGGAAGAAGGATGGGAAAGCTCAAACTCACACACATACAAAAAATGCAGCAAGGATGTAAAAAGAGGTGAAGAGAAGTTATGAGAAGTGAAGGCAAATTCACTTCTCAAAGTCACTTACCACCTGAAAAGTTAGTGAAAGAAATGCAATGCAATGCAAAATGAAATGAAATGGTATGATGTGAACCAAAACCAGAAGCACATATATGATGTTATGTGATGCTACAAACATGAGACAAGACATGAGGATGATCATATGAACCAATGGATGCAGATGAGGCAAGTTAAGGAGCATAAACATACATGAAAAGTTATGAAATGCAAATGGCATACAACATGGGGAAATGCAAAATGCAATGATCAAACATGCTTTCAATATGTCTCATGATGTCAAATGAATCACATGGATGCATAAAATGTCATGGCAAGTCAAGGTATGAATGCAAATACAAGATGGATGCATATGGAAGCCCAAATTAGGGTTTATGATCAATGCATCAAACACAAACCAAAATCAGAAGCAAACATCAATACAAAAAATTGAAAATACACTCAAAGGATCCCTAAACCTATACTAACTCACTGCCCAAAGGAGAAGTCTCAACTCTTAACCATATTCAAGTTATGATTTTCCTAAATTTTCTAGGGTTTTAGGGTTCCTTAACAAGAAAAATGCCAAACAAATGGAAAATGAGAGATCAAATCATGGCCATTTAATCTCACAAACTACATGACATGCTAAACACAATGCAAAAAGAATCAAAGTCCAACTCTTTATGGTTAGGCAGAAATGATTTTTGGAAGTTTGGATCAAAATAATGCATCAAAATGATTTTAATTCCATGGAAAATTCTCAAAATGCATCAAGATAAAAAAAATAAATTTGGTTTGAGGGTTGGACAATGTTTCTAAATGTTTTTAAATGTTTCATGAATTTTTTGGTGATTTTTAAATACCTAAAAGTATTTTTAATTAATTAATTCTCATTAATTAATTAAAAAGAAACTTTTAAATATTTAAAAATACTTTTTTAATGCTAAAAGTAAAAATAAAAATATTTTTGTGTTCTGAAATTAAATAATAACTTGTATAAAAAATTTCAGAATTTTTGAATGGATTTTACTATTTTAAAATAAATGGAGAAAATAAATACAAAATAAATGAAATAAAATTAATAAAAATGAGAAGTAATCACAATGGATGGCCAGGATGGATTCTGGGGAAGAGGCTGTTGACTACGCGCGCAGATCAATGGTCCATATTCAAACTTCCTAATTTCTGATTTATGAATTAATTAATTGAGATTAGGGTTTAATGAGTGCATCTGGGCCACACATACACGCGCCAAGTCAACCAAGTCAACAGATCCAACGCGTCAGATTCAAACTACATTTAATGACGTGATTAAGCCCTAATTATTTTCAGGTGGCCGGAGAAGACCTCCGGTCGTCTTCTTCGGTGGGAACCCCACCTGAAAATTCCTAGAATCTTCAAAACGCAACTAAAATGAAATCTAAACAAACAGAAATCCTTCCCATACTTCACTGAACCAAAACCCTAACATAAACATCATTTATATTTCATCAATCACATGAATCGAAACAAAAGAAATTTTAGGGCAAAACTTTCAGAACACGATTAAACTCTCATATCTTCACCATTTTCAAAACCAACAACATCAGAGTGATCAGTGAACTACAAAGAACAACTTAGGAACTTTAAAAATCATTTCTGGAAAAAAAAGTTCTTGAGCTACCTGAGTTTTGAAGCTTTCAGTTTACAGCTTTCTGGCCTTTCTCCTTTGTGCAATCCACTCCTTATGGTCCCTTGATGATGTCTGGGTGCTTAGAGAAGGTTTGTGCTGGCTGGTTTGAGAGTTTGAACAGGTTCTGTTCAAGCTCAGGTGAGAATCGTGTTCTTGATTCTTTGAGCTTCAGGTTGATTTTGGGGGTGCTTTTTGATCAGGGTGATGTGTTGAGAAGGTCTGTGTAGTTTGTTTGAATGTTTGTGGCTTGTATGAAGAATTTTGAAGGCTTTTGCTCCAAGGGTGGAAAGTGAGGATGCTATGCTTGGGCTTGTTTCAGGCCTGTGTCTTGTGATGTTTGGCTTGCAAATTGTTTGTATAAACTAATCCTATTGGTCATATGACATGACATGTCCTTTTGTGATAGGTATGGGTGCTTTTTGCAAATTGTCAACTTTGTGTAAGAAGGGCATGGGCTACTTTGCTATCTTGGTACAAAGGGCTTGTCTTGCGCAGCATGAGGTGAGGAGAGGGCTAGGGTGGTTCAGCAACCAAGGCAGCAAGTGGATGAGATGTTATGATGGATTTTGCAACTTGGTTCAACTTTGGTTCTCATGAAAAGATCTTGTTCAAAAAGTCATACAAACATGTAACTCTTTGGTCCAATCTGAACTTTAGATGCCACATTATCATGTTATGTGAATTATAAGTCCATTAGATAGCCTTAGAACACTTGATCAAGTCATTTTGCAAAATACCTCTTTGGTAGAAACTTTGAAATTTTGTGATTTTTGCCAACTTTGACAAGCCATAACTTTTGATCCAAAATGAATTAGGTCATGTTCTTGTACTTTTTGAAAAGGGAAAGATCTATTCCACAACTTTCATGACCAAAGTTTTTCCATTTGAAGCATTTTTGGATCAAAAAGTAAGGGTTGAAAAAGTTGCATAAAATGACATTTTCATTAAAAGTCAAACTTGCCCAAAAAGTCAACTTTGCAAAAACTTGAGATTCTTGAATTATGTAAACTTCCAACTTCTTCCATGATCAAATAAAGGTCATAAACACTCAAAATGATGAAGATCACCCCTTGGTTGGGTCATTGGGGGCCTCAGATGCCCTGATTTTGCACTGACTTGCTTGAAAAGTCAACTCTTGATCAGATGACTTCCCCATGGAATTTCTTCATGAAAATTGATATGCATACTCCCTATACCATATGGAGACCAATAGAAACAAGAATGACCAAAAAATTGGAGTTATGGCCTCTGAAACCAAAACCCTAATTCCAGGTCATCTGGGCAGTTAAACCTGGCTCTGCTTCCATACCATTTTCAGTTCTTGTGATTCTTTGGCATTCTTGACTTTGAGAGGATATAATATGATGCTTGAACACACATGGACCCCCTTTAAGTGATTGATGACCCTTGGAGTGGCTCAAGAGGCTCTTGGATTGTTCAGATCACAAACCCTAGATGCAGATGACTTTGAATCTATGCAGTGAATCAAAAATGTGGTATGAGATGGTATGATTGAGTTTATGCATATGAAATGATCACAAGCCATGGTGTGAATGGATGAGGGAAAATTTGGGGTGTTTACAGTAAGGTACGTATGTGTGTAGACTACAGGGATTTGAACAAGGCTAGCCCCAAAGATGACTTCCCACTTCCTCATATTGATGTTCTAGTAGACAACACTGCTCAGCATAAGGTATTCTCTTTTATGGATGGTTTCTCTGGCTACAATCAAATCAAGATGGCTCCTGAAGATATGGAAAAGACAACATTTGTTACACAGTGGGGCACTTTTTGTTATAAGGTGATGCCATTTGGTTTGAAGAATGCAGGGGCAACATATCAGCGTGCTATGGTGGCTTTGTTTCATGATATGATTCATCATGAGATAGAGGTATATGTGGATGATATGATAGCCAGATCCCAGAACGAAGAACAACATCTTGATCATCTGCACAAGTTGTTTGAGAGGTTGAAGAAATACAAGTTGAGATTAAATCCAAACAAATGTACTTTTGGAGTTAGATCTGGTAAGCTCCTGGGTTTTATTGTCAGTGGAAAAGGTATTGAAGTGGATCCTGCAAAAGTGAAAGCTATAAGAGAGATGCCAGCTCCCCGTACTGAGAAGGAGGTTAGAGGTTTCTTGGGACGATTGAACTACATTGCAAGATTTATTTCCCAATTAACTGCCATCTGTGAGCCAATCTTCAAATTGTTGAAGAAAGATCAGGTGATGGAATGGAATGATGAGTGTCAGGCTGCCTTTGATGAAATCAAGAGATATCTGCTAGAACCTCCAATTTTGATGCCACCAGTTGATGGAAGACCCTTGATTATGTACTTAACAGTGTTAGACAACTCAATGGGGTGTGTGTTGGGGCAACATGACGAGTCTGGTCGAAAAGAGCAGGCAATATACTACCTTAGCAAAAAGTTTACCGACTGTGAAACAAGATACTCACTGCTCGAGAAAACTTGTTGCGCTTTGGCATGGGCTGCTCGCCGACTAAGACAGTATATGTTGACTCATACTACCTTGTTAATTTCGAAGATGGATCCAATCAAGTACATATTTGAGAAACCTGCTCTCTCCGGAAGAATTGCAAGATGGCAAATGATTTTGACAGAATATGACATACAGTACACTACTCAGAAGGCCATTAAAGGAAGTGTTGTTGCTGATCATTTGGCTCATCAAGCAGTGGATGATTACCAGTCAATGAGTTTTGAGTTCCCTAATGAAGACATTATGATTATTACCAAAGAACCTGGACAATATGACGGACCTGAACAAGGATCCCGATGGACTATGGTTTTTTATGGTGCCTCTAATGCACTTGGTAATGGTGTTGGTGTTGTGATTAGTTCCCCTGAAGGTTGTCATACCCCGATTACTGCCAGACTTTGTTTCTATTGTACCAATAACATGGCTGAGTATGAGGCATGTATCCTGGGTATTAAAGCTGCTATTGATATGAAGATTCAGTTCCTTGATGTGTATGGAGATTCAGCCCTGGTAGTAAGTCAGATTAAAGGAGATTGGGATACCAAGCATGATAATCTCATTCCTTATAGAGAGTATGTTTTATCTTTAATCCCACATTTCAAAGAGATTACCTTTGGACATATTCCACGAAGAGAGAATCAGTTGGCAGATGCTTTGGCCACCATGGCATCTATGTTTGAGATCAGTTGGGATGATGAAGCTCCCAAGATTACTATTGATAGATTTGAGAAGCCTGCATACTGCAATAAGATTGGTACTGAAGAAGCAGAAGAAAAGCCTTGGTTATATGAAGTGAAAAGATATCTTGAAGCTTAGGAGTTCCCTGAAGAGGCATCTGTCAAAGATAGGAAATTTCTGAGAAGGTTTTCTGCTAAGTTCTTTTTGAGTAATGGCATTTTGTACAAGCGCAATCATGATTCAACTTTGCTTCGTTGTGTGGATAAAAAGGAAGCAATTGAGATTATGGAAGATATGCATGATGTGATCTTTGGCACTCATTCTAGTGGTCATACCATGGCAAAGAAGATTTTGAGAGCAGGTTACTATTGGTCTACCATGGAATCTGATTGCTATCAACACTCCAGAACTTGTCATAAATGTCAAATCTATGCTGATAAAGTACATATACCTCCATCACCATTGAATGTGTTGACTGATCCTTGGCCCTTTGCCATGTGGGGCATTGATATGATTGGTGAGATCAAGCCTACTGCATCTAATGGGCATCGTTTCATCCTGGTTGCTATTGATTACTTCACGAAGTGGGTGGAGGCAGCTTCATTTGCATCTGTTACTAAGAATGTTGTGGCTCGATTCATTAAGAATAATCTCATATGTAGGTATGGCATCCCTGAAAGGATTATCACTGACAATGGCTCTAATCTGAACAACACTATGATTACTGATCTCTGCACGCAGTTCAAGATTAAGCATCACAACTCTTCCCCGTATCGTCCAAAGATGAATGGGGCAGTTGAAGCTGCTAATAAGAACATTAAGAAGATTGTACAGAAGATGACTGTTACTTACAAAGACTGGCATGAGATGTTACCATTTGCTCTTCATGGTTATCGTACTACAATACGTACTTCAACAGGGGCAACCCCATTCTCCTTAGTCTATGGTATGGAAGCAGTTCTGCCCATTGAAGTTCAGATTCCCTCCTTGAGAATTATGAAGGATGCAGGCTTGGATGAAGATGAGTGGATTCATACCCGACTTGACCAGATAAATTTGATTGATGAGAAGAGGCTAGCAGCAGTTTGTCATGGCCAGATGTACCAGAAACGAATGATCAAAGCTTTTAACAAGAAGGTTAAGCCAAAGGTATATCAGGCTGGTGACTTGGTAATCAAGCGTATCATATTACCACAGGGTGATCCTAGGGGCAAGTGGACTCCAACATATGAAGGACCATTTGTAGTCAAGACAATGTTCTCAGGAGGTGCTATGATACTCACTACAATGGATGGTGAAGATTTCCTGCAGCCTGTAAACGCAGACATAGTTAAAAAATACTACGCATGAAAAGAGACCCGCTAGGTTGACTGGCCTAGGCAAAAATAAGGGTATCCCGGCGAACCAAAAGGGTTCGGGCAAAAATTAGGGATATATATATATATATATAAAATGTACACCCGGCAAGTCGAAAACCTGAAAAGGCGGCTTGGGCAAAAAAGGGTATCCCGGTGGATTGAAAACCTGAAAGGGCAATCCAGGCAAAAGTTAGGGATTAAAGCGTATGACTATGCCTCGTTTGGATCACCCATGAGACTGCCACCAGTTGTATTACTTACTCAAGCTCGAACAGATAAAGCTCAATTCAGTCGTTTCCGTCTCAACAGCAGAAGATGAGATACTTGAAGATAATGGCAATAGTAGAATTGAAACTCAATAGGATTATTTCCCACATAGCTGATTCTCTTTGTTTTGTAAAACTTCATGACAAAGTCCTCTTACTAGGGTTTATGTCTCCTTGTACAAACTTACCCATGTATGGGTCACTCTTTGATATAAATAAAAATCCATTTTTGAATCCTGATTTACTTTTACCCTATTTACATAAGCGAAACGTCCATTGGTTATGTTTGAATGTGTGTATGCTTTTTGAATATGATTGATTTTTACAAGAAATGCATGTATGCTTAATATGATTGATGTTTACCAGAAATGCATGAAAATGCAGTAATACGATTGTGAAGTACCTGTAGAGCTTGCTAGGTTGTTACAACAAGAAGAGAAAGCCATACAGCCACATGAAGAGCCAGTCGAAGTTGTGAATCTAGGAACTGAAGAAAACAGGAAAGAAGTCAAGATAGGGGCTGATTTAGAAGATAGTGTCAAAAACAGGTTGATTCAGATGTTATGTGACTATGTGGAAATCTTTGCCTGGGCCTATGAAGATATGCCAGGATTGGATACAGACATTGTGGTTCACCGATTACCAGTAAAAGAAGATTGTCGTTAATGCACCCCAAAATTTGCCCTCACAATACAAGACTTTGTGTGCTAAGAAGGTTCACAAGGTTCACAAGCTTCACAATGTTTTCAAGACCTTCCATGAGGTTCATGAAGTCTACAAGTCACTTCATGAAGGTTCACAAGGTTCACAAGATTCACAATGCTTTACAAGACCATTCATGAGGTTCATGAAGTCTACAAGTCACTTTATGAGGTTCACAAGGTTCACAATACCTCCCATGAGGTTCACAAGACACTTTATGATGGTTCACAAGGTTCACAAGATTCACAATGCTTTACAAGACCTTTCATGAGGTTCATGAAGTCTAAAAGTCACTTTATGAGGTTCACAAGGTTCACAAGGTTCACAATACCTCCCATGAGGTTCATAAGATACTTTATGAGGTTCACAAGGTTCACAAGATTCACAATGTTTACAAGACCTTTCATGAGGTTCATGAAGGCTACAAGATACTTTATGAGGTTCACAAGGTTCACAAGGTTCACAATACCTCCCATGAGGTTCACAAGACATTTTATGATGGTTCACAAGGTTCATAAAGTTCACAATTGGTCAGAAGAGTTGACAATTCCCTCAGACAATGCACCTCCTAAGTAGTGCATCCAAAACTAGGGTTTTGACTTTAATCAGGCTAAATGAATTTCCAAGACTTCAAGTGAGCTTCATAACATCTTATATGTGTGTAAGAACCCCCCATGACAAGTTTCAAGACTTTTCTCAGAAGTTTGCTCAGTCAAATGATCAGATAGGTCAAAATCAGTCAAAGCAGTTAAAAAGTCAAACTGAGGTCAACTGTGGTCAAACCAAAGTCAAACTTCATGATTTTTTGCCAACATCAAGTATATGAAGTAAAATTCATCATTTGATCAAGGGTTGATCATGATTCATCAAGGAGATTTCAGATCATCAAGAATCAGGAGTTTCTAAATTAGGGTTTCCTCAGTAAAAGTCAACTGAACTTTGACTAGCCATAACTTTCACATACTTCATCACCAAGTATCCATCCAAATCTCATTTTGAAGGAAATTGAATTCTATACAACTTTGTGTCTCACAAGCCAAGCCCAAAAATTCTTCATTTGGAAGGTATGAGCTAAGACTTTATAGGTCCTTTTGAAAGTCAACAAAAAGTCAACAACTTCAAAAGGGCATAACTTGAGATTGGTAAATGATATGGACATGAAACCAGTGGGGTTGGTTAGAGGACTCTTCAATCTTTCCAAAATGTCCAAGAACACCCTCATAGCATTAAAATTGAAGGATATATGCCCTTGCAAAGTTGGGAAATTTTGGGTTGGTTTATGATGAAAATGGAGGTCTAAAACCAATTTCTTCCAAATGGGCTTGCCAAATGATGACCCAATCCATACAATAACTTCATGCACGACCCAAGTCAATAAAAACCAGATTTTTTATTATTTTATTTTTATTTATTTTGATTTAATTCATTAAAAATCATTTTAAATAAAAATAAAATATGAAAGTGTAAGATTTGAATTTGATCAAGCTTCTAGAAATTCATAAATTGGATTAGAATTGAAGTGGAAAGAAAATCATGAGGATTAGCCAAAAATAGCAAGTGTTCATTGTTGCACCCCAAAATTTGCCCTCACAATGCAAGACTTTGTGTGCTAAGAAGGTTCACAAGGTTCACAAGCTTCACAATGTTTTCAAGACCTTTCATGAGGTTCATGAAGTCTACAAGTCACTTCATGAAGGTTCACAAGGTTCACAAGTTTCACAATGCTTACAAAGCCTTCCTGAGGTTCATGAGGTCTACAAAGTCACTTTATGAGGTTCACAAGGTTCACAATGCTTCCCATGAGGTTCACAAGACATTTTATGATGGTTCACAAGGTTCACAAAGTTCATAATTGGTCAAAAGAGTTGACAATTCCCTCAGACAGTGCATCTCCTAAGCAGTGCATCCAAAACTAGGGTTTTGACTTTAATCAGGCTAAATGGACTTCCAAGACTTCAAGTGAGCTTCATAAAATCTTATATGTGTGTAAGAACCCCCATGACAAGTTTCAAGACTTTTCTCAAAAGTTTGCTCAGTCAGATGATCAGATAAGTCAAAATCAGTCAAAGTAGTTAAAAAGTCAAACTGAGGTCAACTGTGGTCAAACCAAAGTCAAACTTCATGATTTTTTGCAAACATCAAGTATATGAAGTAAAATTCATCATTTGATCAAGGGTTGATCATGATTCATCAAGGAGATTCCAGATCATCAATAATCAGGGGTTTCTAAATTAGGGTTTCCTTAGTAAAAGTCAACTGAACTTTGACCAGCCATAACTTTCACATACTTCATCACCAAGTCTCCACTCAAAGCTCATTTTGAAGGAAATTGAATTCTCTACAACTTTGTGTCTCACAAGCCAAGCCCAAAAATTCTTCATTTGGAAGGTATGAGATAAGACATTATAGGTCCTTTTGAAAGTCAACAAAAAGTCAACAACTTCAAAAGGGCATAACTTGAGATTGGTAAATGATATGGACATGAAACCAGTGGGGTTGGTTAGAGGACTCTTCAAGATTTCCAAAATTTCCAAGAACACCCTCATAGCATTAAAATTGAAGGATGTGTGCCCTTGCAAATTTGGGAAATTTTGAGTTGGTTTATGATGAAAAAGGAGGTCTAAAACCAATTTCTTCCAAATGGGCTTGTCAAATGATGACCCAATCCATACAACAACTTCATGCACGACCCAAACCATTAAAAATCAGATATTTTATTATTTTATTTTTATTTATTTTGATTTAATTCATTAAAAATCATTTTAAATAAAAATAAAATATGAAAATGTAAGATTTGATTGGGATTAAGCTTCTAGAAAGTCTTAAATATTGATTTGAATTGAAGAGGAAAGAAATCATGAGGTTTGGCCAAAAATAGCAAGCATTCACACATGAATATTTGATTTTTAAGGCATGATCATTGTGGATCTTTTCATATCAAATTCTTCACATAACCAATCAATTTTTTTGACCTAAAATCAATCACCTATAAGTACTAAACTCATTGCCATCACAAAGACACGGATTCCACAACCTCAAAGGTAAGTTCAAACTTCAAAAAATCATCCAAAAAGCTTGATTCGGATTCCTTGCTAGAGGTCACTCCAAAGCATTGTGAAGGTTGTAAAAGGTTCCTGGGACATCACTGAAGCTATCCCAATTACTCTCATCATTCAAAACATCATAATCCATTGAAACCGAATCATCACTTTCTTGAATTTTTGAGTTTTTCGATTTCATTAATTCATCTAATATAAATTATTTTTGTGCACTAATTCTTGTTTGTTGATGTCTCTGGAGTGTTTTTGCATACTTGAATTGAGTTTTTGTTACAGAATCAAAGAGATGCCATGGCTAGGGTTTGAAGCTCGAGTTTGGGATCTTGAGTTTTAGGACACTTAAATGAAATCTAAACACATGACCGTGACCTATGATCTTTGTGTAGTTAATCTGGGCTGTTAATTTGACTGAATGTTGCGATTTGAGTGATGTTCAAAAAATATAGGAATTCTGGTTTTGAATGTGTGCAGGTAAATTCGCAGGAAATTCTGTGGATGATTTCGCAGCTAAATTCGCAAGTTTCAAGGAGGAAGAAGGAGTTTGGCGCGCGGATGAAATTTGAATATTTGTTTTAATATTTTATGATTATGTTTGTAATTTATTTCAGAAAGGTTGCGTAGCTCAGTTGGTGGACACATGCGCGTATGGAGTAAAGGTCATGAGTTCAAGACCAGCCAAGGCAATTTTTTTGGTTTGATTTATTCTTGTTTTCCAGAACAACAATAAAACCATATGAAGTGCATTGTTATAACTGGCGCGCGCGCAGCCCAGTGGATGGAGGGCAGGTCTTGGAAGTTGCAAGCTAAGGGGACTGGGTTCAAATCCCAGCCCCAGCAGGTTTTTTTTTTACTTTCTCATTCTTTTCTTTATTTTCTTTTTTTTAATTTAATTAATGTTTTATCTTAAAGAAAAATTCAAAAAAATTAAAATAGTATATTGATATTAGGTTAAACTCATTTTGTTTTTATATATTCTTTCTTTTTTAAAAATTTTAATATTATTATTAAATTATATATATAATTATCTTATTATTCTAAAAAAAAAAGTGTACATAAAACCCTAATTATAATTAAACCCTAATTTTATTTTTATAAATTTATTAAACCTTAAAATATTTTTTCTAAATAAGCCTAATATTTTACAAACCCTAATTTATTTTTCTCTAAACAATTTTAATTTCTAATTTTTTATAAATATAAATATAATGTACATATTTATTTAGTATAATTAATTTTGTAAATATACTTATAACTTATTTTCTTTATATAATATGTAAATATTTTTTTTTAATTTGTTTATAATCTAAATTTTATATATAAATAATTTTTTAAATATGTGTTTAGAAATAATTGAACCTATGATAATTTTATTTTGTAATTATAATATGTTTAAAAATAATTTAATAAATTGTACATAAATTAAAATGTTATAATAATTATTTAATTGTTCACATTTCTTCTTATTTCTAAATAATTGTCTATATTAAAAATTTAATCATTTGTTTATTATTTTAATTATGTTCTTATAATATTTTTGCTAATTCCATTTATTTTAATTATTGTTATTATTACTAATCATATTATTACTAATCCCTTTATTTTATTATTATGCTTATTAATATTATTTCACTAACCTTATTTATTTTTTATTATTATTACTAACCCTTATTATATTATATTATTGCCTATTTATTTATTTTTGCTTATTATTTATTATTTTGCTTATATATTTATTTTTTGCTATTTATTATTTTAATTGCTTATTATAATTATTGTAATTGCTTCTGGATGTAATTTTTGTAAATATTTAATTTATTTAATTTTCATGCCATGGTTAGTAAAATAGGGAGTGTAAACATGTATTATATTTAAAATTGAGTTTAGACCATTTTAATTAAAAGATAAATAAAATTAAACACTCACACACGTAAGTCGATTTTTAATCGTCATCTCACTTTCTAGGGCTATCCCTCAATGTTGCCTAATCATAAGGTCAAGTGGGGTGTATAAAGCAAGTCCCTTAAAAGAAAAGTCATCAAGTCCCTAATGGTTGCCTTTCATAAAGATCAAGTCCCTTTCGAATAATGATGACAGTCCCTCCAAGTGCTTAATACACCCCACAGTTGCCTTCATTAAACAGATGTCCCTCATATGTCCCTTACATCCAAGGTAATGACTACCTATTCCTTAATAATAGGGATAGTCTTACCATCTAAAGGATTCAAGAACAGGAAGACTTAAAACTTTAGGGTAGGTTCCTCATAGTTGCTTGCTCACTTCATTCAAATACTTCACAAATTTTTAAACAATTTTCAAACACAAGTTTTTACGCATCCGTACATGGATCATTATTAACTCTTATGAAAATTTCTATTCACACACTCCACCTTTTCAAAAACAATTCAAAGTGAGCTAAGTAACTAAGAGCCCATGGATAACCATGGATGTAAAGGGTGCTAACACCTTCCCTTTGCATAACCTACCCCCCGGACCCAAAAATCTTTTAAAAGGTCTTTCCTGTTCTTTTATGCCTTTCCTTTGGATAAAATAAAAGTCGGTGGCGACTCTTGCTATCCGCAACATAACTAAAGTCAGTTCTCCCACCGTGTTACATTCATACAAGAATATTTGATTTTTAAGGCCTTATCATTTTGAATCTTTTCATATCAAATCTTCCACACAATGACTTGATTTTTTAACCTAAATTCATTGTTCTATAAGTACCTAGTGCAACCCTAACCAAAGACACGGATTTCACAGCCTCAAGAGTAAGTTCACAATCTCAAAAAAAACCATACAAAACTCAAATTCGGTTTCCATTATTCAGGACATTTGAAGGTAATCTAAAGACATAACAATGTTCCTTGGACCTTCTTGAAGCAAAACCAATCATTACATTGCATCATAGCATGATATATTGAGAAATCCGAACCGTTTTTGCTCACTTTCGATTTTTTATTGTTCTTACATTTTCATGTGATATTAATCAATTTTGACTTCTGGTTTGTATTTAGATAAGTGCAAGGATGAATTCTGGGCAATTGAATGGATGGTTTAGTGCCTGAATCGTAAAACACCATTCTTAGGGTTTGGACCAAGGTTTAGGGTTTCCTGATTTGAGTAATATAAATGGATTCTAAAACCATAGAATGATTCGCATGAATGTCTGGATCATATTGATAGGTTTAATTTCATGAAATTTCAGTGTTTTGTTAATGTTTGAATTTCGTAGGTTTTGTAAACGCAGGAAAAATCACAGGTAAGTTCACAGCAATTTTCGCAGCAAACTTAAAAATCCAGAGGTTGAAGATGACCCTGCGCGTGTTCTGGAAAATTTGAATTTTATTTTAAATATTTTATGTTTTATTGTTTGTTTAATATCACAAGCGTGTAGGTTGTCCCAGTGGTAAGACTAGCGTGTGTTTGGCTATAGGACCTGTGTTCGAATCTTGGCTGTGTACATTTTTTTTCCTATTTTTCAGGTTAAACATGAGGCTTAATATATTATGCCTTCTTGCCACTCCAATATCAGACGCGCGCATCTAGCTGGAATGGTTATGTACTTATGTGTTTGTGTATAAGGTCCTGGGTTCGAATCCCCCAGGCCTTTTGTTTTCTTTTATTTTTCTGGATTTTTCAGGATATGGAATAAAACCAATTCCACCCTCTTTCTTACTGCCTGCGCGCATGATAGCTTGGTGGTGGGTGTTGTTGCTGGCAAACAGAGTGACCTGGGTTCAAACCCCAGCCAGGTGAGTTCCAACCTTTTCTTTTATTTTGTTTTTTTTATTTATTTGTTTTGATTAATTAGAAATAATTTTGTATATATATATATATATATATATATATATATATATATATATATATATATATTTCTAAATAATTCAAAAATAAAACATATGTATATCTTATATTTTCTAAATTTTAAAAAATTATTATTTTCTAAACTCAAAAGTTTTTTTTTTAATATGTATTTAAAATATAATGTGTATATATTCATTAACTTAATATTATTAATATTGTATATTAAATTATGAACCCTAATTTATTTTCCTAAAAAAGTTTCTAATCTTAACAATTTTCACAAAACCCTAATTTTCTTTTACTTTAAAAACTCAATTATATTTTTATAATTTGTTTAAATTTTATTTAATATAATTAAATTTTGTAAATACAATTAATATCAATTCTATTTTTTTATATAATATGTAAATATTTCTATAACTTGTTTATAATCTAAATTTTTTGCATAAATAATTTTTTAAATATATGTTTAGAAATAATTAAATCTATGCTAATTTAATCTTGTAATTATAATATGTTTAAAAATAATTTAATAATTTTTATATAATTCAAAATGTTATAATAATTACTCAATTGTTCATTTTTTTTTAAATAATTGTCCATATTAAAATCTAAGCTTTTAATTATTATAGTATTCTTTTTGCTTATTATTTTAATTATGTTCTTATAATATTTTTGCTAACTCCATTTATTTTAATTATTATTATTATTACTAATCATGTTTATTACTAATCCATTTATTTTTTAATTATGCTTATTATTATTATTTCACTAACCCCTTTTATTTTTAATTATTATTACTAACCCAATTAAATTGCTTATTTATTTTACTTATTATTTATTTTTGCTATTTATTTAATTTGCTTTATTATTATGTAATTGCTCCTGGATGTAATTTTCTTAAATATTTAAATTATTTATTTTTCATGCTATGGTTAGTAAAAATAGGGAGTGTAACATGTATTTGTATTTAAAATTGAATTTAGATCATTTAAATTAAAAGATAAATATAAATTAAACACTCACACACGTAAGTCGATCTTTGATCGCCATCTCACTTTCTAGGGTTGCCTCTCAATGTTGCCTATTCAAAAAGGTCAAGTGGGGTGTATAAAGCAAAAGTCCCTTAAAAGAAAAGTCATCTAGTCCCTTCATAATCAAAGATCAAGTCCCTTAATGGTTGCCTTTCAATATGATCTTGTCCCTTTCGAATAACGATGACAGTCCCTCCAAAAATGCTTAATACACCCCACAGTTGCCTTCATTAAACAGATGTCCCTCACTTGTCCCTCACATCCAAGGTAATGACTACCTATTCCTTAATAATAGGGATAGTCTTACCATTTAAAGGATAAAGAACAAAAAGACTTAAACTTTAGGGTAGGTTCCTCATAGTTACTTGCTCACTATTTCAAAACAAATTTCAAATACTTCACAATTTCAAACAATTTTCAAACACAAGTTTTTTACGCATCCGTACATGGATCATTATCAAACTCTTATGAAAATTTTTATTCACACACTTCACGTTTTCAAAAAAAATAATAATTCAAAGTGAGCTAAGTAACTAAGAGCCCATGGATAACCATGGATGTAAAGGGTGTTAACACCTTCCCTTTACATAACCTACCCCCCCGGACCCAAAAATCTTTTAAAAGGTCTTTCCTGTTCTTTTATGCCTTTCCTTTGGATAAAATAAAAGTCGGTGGCGACTCTTGCTATCCGCAACATAACTAAAGTCAGTTCTCCCACCGTGTTACAGTCGTCCAAAGAAGCAGAAGGTTCGTCGTATGCGTCCTGAAATGTCAGAAAAGATCAAGGCAGAGGTAATGAAACAGTTCAATGCAGGGTTCTTAGCTGTGACTTCTTATCCTCAGTGGGTTGCAAATGTGGTTCCGGTTCCTAAGAAAGATGGTAAGGTACGTATGTGTGTAGACTACAGGGATTTGAACAAGGCCAGCCCCAAAGATGATTTTCCACTTCCTCATATTGATGTTCTGGTAGACAATACTGCTCAGCATAAGGTATTCTCTTTTATGGATGGTTTCTCTGGTTACAATCAAATCAAGATGGCACCTGAAGATATGGAGAAGACAACATTTGTTACACAGTGGGGGACCTTTTGCTATAAGGTGATGCCATTTGGTTTGAAGAATGCAGGGGCAACATATCAGCGTGCTATGGTGGCTTTGTTTCATGATATGATTCATCATGAGATAGAGGTATATGTGGATGATATGATAGCTAGATCCCAGAATGAAGAGCAACATCTTGATCATTTGCATAAATTATTTGAGAGGTTGAAGAAATACAAGTTGAGATTAAATCCAAACAAGTGTACTTTTGGAGTTAGATCTGGAAAGCTCCTGGGTTTTATTGTCAGTGGAAAAGGTATTGAAGTGGATCCTGCAAAAGTGAAAGCTATACGAGAGATGCCAGCTCCCCGTACTGAGAAGGAGGTTAGAGGTTTCTTGGGACGATTGAACTACATTGCAAGATTTATTTCCCAATTAACTGCCATCTGTGAGCCAATCTTCAAGTTGTTGAAAAAAGATCAGGTGATGGAGTGGAATGATGAGTGCCAGACAGCCTTTGATGAAATCAAGAGATATCTGCTAGAACCTCCAATTTTGATGCCACCAGTTGATGTAAGACCCTTGATTATGTACTTAACTGTGTTAGACAACTCAATGGGGTGTGTATTGGGGCAACATGACGAGTCTGGTCGAAAAGAGCAGGCAATATACTACCTTAGCAAAAAGTTTACCGACTGTGAAACAAGATACTAATTGCTCGAGAAAACTTGCTGCGCTTTGGCATGGGCTGCTCGCCGACTAAGACAGTATATGTTGACTCATACTACCTTGTTGATTTCGAAGATGGATCCAATCAAGTACATATTTGAGAAGCCTGCTCTCTTTGGAAGAATTGCAAGATGGCAAATGATCTTGACAGAATATGACATACAGTATACTACTCAGAAGGCCATTAAAGGAAGTGTTGTTGCTGATCATCTGGCTCATCAAGCAGTGGATGATTACCAGTCAATGAGTTTTGAGTTCCCTGATGAAGACATTATGATTATTACCAAAGAACCCGGACAATATGACGGACCTGAACAAGGATCCCGATGGACTATGGTTTTTGATGGTGCCTCTAATGCACTTGGTAATGGTGTTGGTGTTGTGATTAGTTCCCCTGAAGGTTGTCATACCCCGATTACTGCCAGACTTTGTTTCTATTGTACCAATAACATGGCTGAGTACGAGGCATGTATCCTGGGTATTAAAGCTGCTATTGATATGAAAATTTAGTTCCTTGATGTGTATAGAGATTCAGCCCTAGTAGTAAGTCAGATTAGAGGAGATTGGGATACTAAGCATGATAACCTCATTCCTTACAGAGAGCATGTGTTGTTTTTGATCCCACATTTCAAAGAGATTACCTTTGGAAATATTCCACGAAGAGAGAATCAATTGGCAGATGCTTTGGCCACCATGGCATCCATGTTTGAGATCAGTTGGGATGATGAAGCTCCCAAGATTACTATTGATAGATTTGAAAAGCCTGCATACTGCAATGAGATTGACACAGAAGGGGCAGAGGAGAAGCCTTGGTTCTATGAAGTGAAAAGATATCTTGAAGCTCAAGAGTTCCCTGAAGGGGCATCTGTCAAAGATAGGAAGTTTCTGAGAAGGTTTTCTTCTAAGTTCTTTTTGAGTAATGGGATTCTGTACAAGCGCAATCATGATTCAACTATGCTTCGTTGTGTGGATAAGAAGGAAGCAATTGAGATTATGGAAGATATGCATGATGGGATCTTTGGCACTCATTCTAGTGGTCATACTATGGCAAAGAAGATATTGAGAGCAGGTTACTATTGGTCTACCATGGAAGCTGACTGCTATCAACACTCCAGAACTTGTCACAAATGTCAAATCTATGCTGATAAAGTCCATGTACCTCCATCACCATTGAATGTGTTGACTGCTCCTTGGCCCTTTGCCATGTGGGGCATTGATATGATTGGTGAGATCAAGCCTACTGCTTCTAATGGGCATCGTTTCATCCTGGTTGCTATTGATTACTTCACGAAGTGGGTGGAGGCAGCTTCATTTGCATCTGTTACCAAGAATGTTGTGGCTCGATTCATTAAGAATAATCTCATATGTAGGTATGGCATCCCCGAAAGGATTATTACTGACAATGGCTCTAATCTGAACAACACTATGATTACTGATCTCTGCACGCAGTTCAAGATTAAGCATCATAACTCTTCTCCGTATCGTCCAAAGATGAATGGGGCAGTTGAAGCTGCTAATAAGAACATTAAGAATATTGTACAGAAGATGACTGTTACTTACAAGGATTGGCATGAGATGTTACCATTTGCTCTTCATGGTTATCGTACCACAATACGTACTTCAACAGGGGCAACTCCATTCTCCTTAGTCTATGGTATGGAAGCAGTTCTGCCCATTGAAGTTCAGATTCCCTCCTTAAGAATTATGAAGGATGCAGGCTTGGATGAAGATGAATGGATTCAGACTCGACTTGACCAGATAAATTTGATTGATGAGAAGAGGTTAGCAGCAGTTTGTCATGGCCAGATGTACCAGAAACGAATGATCAAAGCTTTTAACAAGAAGGTTAAGCCAAAGGTATATCAGGCTGGTGACTTGGTAATCAAGCGTATCATATTACCACAGGGTGATCCTAGGGGCAAGTGGACTCCAACATATGAAGGACCATTTGTAGTCAAGACAGTGTTCTCAGGAGGTGCTATGATACTCACTACAATGGATGGTGAAGACTTCCCGCAGCCTGTAAATGCAGACATAGTTAAAAAATACTACGCATGAAAAGAGACCCGCTAGGTTGACAGGCCTAGGCAAAAATAAGGGCATCCCGGCAAACCAAAAGGGTTTGGGCAAAAATTAGGGATATATATAAAAAAATGTACACCCGGCAAGTCGAAAACCTGAAAAGGCGGCTTGGGCAAAAAAGGGTATCCCGGTGGATTGAAAACCTGAAAGGGCAATCCAGGAAAAAGTTAGGGATTAAAGCGTATGACTATGTCTCGTTTAAGATCACCCATGAAACTGCAACCAGTTATACTACTTACTCAAGTTCAAACAGATAAAGCTCAATCCAATCATTTCTGTCTCAACAGCAGAAGATGAGATACTTGAAGATAATGGCAATAGTAGAATTGAAACTCAATAGGATTGTTTCCCACGTAGCTGATTCTCTTTGTTTTCTAAAAACTTTATGACAAAATCCTCTTACTAGGGTTTATGTCTCCTTGTACAAACTTACCCATGTATGGGTCGCTCTTTGATATAAATAAAATTCCATTTTTGAATCCTGATTTGCTTTTACCCTATTTACATAAGCGAAACGTCCATTGGTTGTGTTTGAATGCATGTATGCTTTTGAATATGATTGATGTTTACAAGAAATGCATGTATGTTTAATATGATTGATGTTTACCAGAAATGCATGAAAATGCAGTAATAGTATTTACTAAGGACGAATGAGGGAAGGATTTCAACGAAGCTTCGTCGGTTCATCTTTACAAGAAAGTTACAAACCCTCAGTAGGACAAATCCATCTTCATAAAGTCACATCTCCCCTGGAATTTATATCCATCTCTTTTATCCTCATACGGATATTCGGGAATCTACTTTCCAATAAGGGTATGACGAACGAAGACCGGAGGTTATATCTACCCTACTATCAAACGAAGATGAAGGTTATGTATACCTTACTATCCCCAACATACGGGAGGTTATCTATACCTTGTTATCCCCAGCAAACGGGAGGTTATATATACCTTGTTATCCCCAGCATACGGGAGGTTATATATGCCTTATTATCAAACAAGACGGGAACGAATTCCTCGTATTCTTCAGCAACGAATCGGGATTTATTTTCCCTGGCCAGCAGTGGTTATACGAAGATATCCAAGTGCTTCCGGCAATATCATATCATACATACATCATTTACATCATATCATAACATACATATCCATAGATACATAATACATTATTTCGGTGCATCATATTATACATGCATACATAATGCATAAACTAATGCTACCATACAGAATGCTACCTCATTTTCAGGTTAATTCTCCAGCAAACAGACTTATGATTATCAGGACTGCTTTATCCTCCTGAAAGTTATCATCCCTCAGGATTGCTTTATCCCCCTGAAAACTTCTAGTACATCAGGATTGCTTCATCCTCCTGAAAGCATACTATTACCTCAGGATTGCTTCATCCTCCTGATAGCTCATCACTACCTCAGGATTGCTTTACTCTCCTGAAATCATATTATTACCTCAGGATTGCTTTATCCTCCTGACAGCTTATTGCACCTCAGGATTGTTTTATCCTCCTGAAAGCTTATTATCACCTCAGGACTGCTTTATCCTCCTGACAGCTTCTTGTACCTCAGGATTGCTTTATCCTCCTGAAATCATCATTACCTCAGGATTGCTTCATCCTCCTGAAAGCATATTATCAATATCTTAGGACTGCTTTATCCTCCTGAAAGCTTATTATCTCACCAGGACTGCTTTATCCTCCTGAAAGCATACTATTACCTCAGGATTGCTTCATCCTCCTGATAGCTCATCACTACCTCAGGATTGCTTCATCCTCCTGAAAGATTATTTCCTCAGGATTGCTTTATCCTCCTGACAGCTTCTTATACCTCAGGATTGCTTTATCCTCCTGACAGCTCAACATCACCTCAGGGCTGCTTCATCCTCCTGATAGCTATTATCAATATCTCAGGATTGCTTTATCCTCCTGAAAGTTATCATCACTACATCAGGATTGCTTTATCCTTCTGAAAGCTTATTATTCCCTCAGGATTGTTTTATCCCCCTGACAGCTTCTTATACCTCAGGATTGCTTTATCCTCCTAAAAACATATTATTACCTCAGGACTGCTTCATCCTCCTGAAAGCATATTATCAATACCTCAGGACTGCTTCATCCTCCTGACAGCTATCATTATACCTCCATATTTTGGACTACTTTATTCTCCAAGAAATGTATCTGAAGAACTTTTCTCCAAGTGGCATCTTTAAGCCCACTCAAGCATATTCAACTAGTCATCTGTATCACTCTATGCACTGGTGAGTGCAAATTTTTGGGCTTTTGTGTTCAATCCCCTTCAACCTTCCAGGTCACGACTGGCAAATATACCAATCTAACCCCTCAGGTTTCAGAAAATTGAACAGGGGCAGCTGTTGCACCCCAAAATTTGCCCTCACAATACAAGACTTTGTGTGCTAAGAAGGTTCACAAGGTTCACAAGATTCACAATGCTTTCAAGACCTTTCATGAGGTTCATGAAGTCTACAAGTCACTTCATGAGGTTCACAAGGTTCACAAGATTCACAATGCTTTCAAGACCTTTCATGAGGTTCATGAAGTCTACAAGTCACTTCATGAGGTTCACAAGGTTCACAAGATTCACAATGCTTTCAAGACCTTTCATGAGGTTCATGAAGTCTACAAGTCACTTTATGAGGTTCACAAGGTTCACAAGGTTCACAATACCTCCCATGAGTATCACAAGACATTTTATGATGGTTCACAAGGTTCACAATTGGTCAGAAGAGTTGACAATTCCCTCAGACAATGCACCTCCTAAGCAGTGTATCCAAAACTAGGGTTTTGACTTTAATCAGGCTAAATGAACTTCCAAGACTTCAAGTGAGCTTCATAAAATCTTATATATGTTTAAGAATCCCCATGACAAGTTTCAAGACTTTTCTCAAAGGTTTGCTCAGTCAGATGATCAGATAAGTCAAAATCAGTCAATGCAGTTAAAAAGTCAAACTGAGGTCAACTGTGGTCAAACCAAAGTCAAACTTCATGATTTTTTTTGCCAACATAAATTATATGAAGTAAAATTCATCATTTTATCAAGGGTTTATCATGATTCATCAAGGAGATTTCAGATCATCAATAATCAGGAGTTTCTAAATTAGGGTTTTCTTAGTAAAAGTCAACTGAACTTTGACCAGCCATAACTTTCACATGCTTCATCACCAAGTCCCCACTCAAAGCTCATTTTGAATGAAGTTGAATTCTCTACAACTTTGTGTCTCACAAGCCAAGCCCAAAAATGCTTCATTTGGAAGGTATGAGCTAAGACATTATAGGTCCTTTTGAAAGTCAACAAAAAGTCAACAACTTCAAAAGGGCATAACTTGAGATTGGTAAATGATATGGACATGAAACCAGTGGGGTTGTTTAGAGGACTCTTTAAGATTTCCAAAATGTCCAAGAACACCCTCATAGCATTAAAATTGAAGGATGTGTGCCCTTGCAAAGTTGGGAAATTTTGGGTTGGTTTATGATGAAAATGGAGGTCTAAAACCAATTTCTTCCAAATGGGCTTGCCAAATGATGACCCAATCCACACTATGACTTCATGCACGACCCAAATCAATAAAAATCAGATTTTTTATTATTTCATTTTTATTTATTTTGATTTAATTCATTAAAAATCATTTTAAATAAAAATAAAATATAAAAGTCTAAGATTTAAATTGGTTTAAGCTTCTAGAAAATCATAAATGTGATTGGAATTGAAGTGGAAAGGAAATCATGAGGATTGGCCTAAAATAGAAAGTGTTCATACAAGGATATTTGATTTTTAAGGCATGATATTTTTGAATCTTTTTATATCAAATCTTCTACACAATGACCTAGTTTTTCAGCCTCATTTGATCCTCCTATAAGTACTTAACACAAACCTAGCACAGGCGACGAATTTCAGCCTCGCCAAGTGTAAGTTTGCATCTCACAAAAACCTTCACAAACTCAAATTCGGATTTCTTGATACAAGACATTTGAAGGTATTTGAAGCACATAGTCATGATCACTGAACATCATTGAGTGAAAAACAATACTCATATGCATCCATAACCCCTTAAATTATGCAAACCGAAGCATTGTTCATTCACTTTATGATTTTTTCGATTCCCATAATATTGATATTATTGTCTGAATTTGATCATATATTTGTGTTTGTGATGAAGTTTGAAGCGTTTCTGGATCAATTAATTCGATTTTAAGTGCAGGATGAAGGAACCACCATAGTTAGGGTTTTATGGCCGTTTTAGGGTTCTTTGATTCATCAACTACAAATGAATTTTAGAAACATGGTTGTGTTGTATAGACCTCATAGAACGTAATGCACTAATCAATTTCATAAAATATTGTCATTTGCTTGATGTTTGATTAAACGCAGGAAAACCTAGGAAACTAAATTCGCAGCAAAGACCCTAGCAAAATTCGCAGGTAATTTTGCAGGTCTGGAGGAAGAAGGTCATGCACGCGTTCTGGGAATTTAAATTTTACTTTAAATATTTTATGATTTATTATCTGTTTAATTTCACAAGCCAACGCTTGTCCCAGTGGTAAGACTAGCGTGTGTTTGGTTGAAGGGCAGAGGTTCGAATCCTGCCTCCAGCCAATTCTTTTGATATTTTTCCATTTTAACTATAGCTTTAATATATTATTATGTGTAGTGGGATTACTATCAGACGCGCTCACCCAGCAGGATTGGTAATGTGTATGTGTGTTTGTTTGAGAGGTCCTGGGTTCGATCCTCCCCCAGGCCTTTTGCTTTTTCATTCTTTTTCTGATTTTTAGGTTTAAAGAACAAAACCAAATGGTACTCGTTCTTCTTGCAACAAGTGCAGCACAGCCCAGTGGTTATGCCTCTAGTTATCCAGGTAAAGGACCTGGGTTCAAATCCCAGGTCCTGTTTTTTTTGGTTTTGTTTTCTTTTAATTTTGTTTATTTTATTATTTCTTATATTATTTTCATAAATAAATTTCAATAAATTTCTAAACAACATATATATATTATTTTCTCAAAAATCAAAGTTGATATATTCATATTTTTCTTTATATTTTTTTTAATATGTATATATATGTTTATTTAATTAATAAATTATTATTGTAAATTAAGCCTTAATATTTTTTTTTGAATATCCATTAAACCCTAATTTATTTTTTTTAAACAATTAAACCCTAATTTTCTTTTCTTCTTTTATATTATTATTTGTATTCATAATTTAATTAAAATATTTGATTTAATTTTTTTAAATACATAAATTGTTTATAAATTTAAAATTTTGTATATAAATATGGGTAGAAATTAAAATGTCCAATTTATTTATAATATGAAAATATTTTCTAATTGTTTATAATTAAATATATATGTAAATAATTTCTAAAAAATTGCAAATTTAATAACTTTTCATAATATGTTCATAATTTATTTAATTTGTTTATAATTCTAAATTTCATAATAATTGATATAATTGTTTATAATTTTTCTACTAACCATTAAAATTTTGTTTTGTTTATTATTATTACTAATCATGTTTATTACTAATCCATTTATTTTTTTTAATTATGCTTATTATTATTATTTCATTAATCCCATTTATTTTTAATTATTATTATTACTAACCCAATTAAAATGCTTATTTACTTATTATTTATATTTTGCTTATTTACTTATTTATTTATTGTTGCTATTTATTTAAATTGCTTTATCATTATTTTTGTAATTGTTCCTGGATGTAATTTCTTGTAATATTTAAATTATTTATTTTTCATGCTATGGTTAGTAAATAGGGAGTGTAAACATGTATGCTATTTAAAATTAATTTAGATCACCTAAATTATAAGATAAATATAAAATTAAACACTCACACACGTAAGTCGATCTTTGATCGCCATCTCACTTTCTAGGGTTGCCTCTCAATGTTGCCTAATTAAAAGGTCGGTGGGGTGTATAAAGCAAAAGTCCCTTAAAAGAAAAGTCATCTAGTCCCTTAAAAATCAAAGATCAAGTCCCTTAATGGTTGCCTTTCAATATGATCTTGTCCCTTCCGAATAATGATGATAGTCCCTCCAAAATGCTTAATACACCCTACAGTTGCCTACACAAACAGATGTCCCTTCACTTGTCCCTCACATCCAAGGTAATGACTACTTATTCCTTAATAATAGGGATAGTCTTACCATTTAAAGGATTCAAGAACAGAAAGACTTAAACTTTAGGGTAGGTTCCTCATAGTTACTTGCTCACTATTTAAAAACTTCTCAAACACCTCACAAATTTCAAACAATTTTCAAACGCAAGTTTTTTACGCATCCGTACATGGATCATTATCAAACTCTTATGAAAATTTTTATCCACACACTTCACATTTCAAAAACATTTTAAAGTGAGCTAAGTAACTAAGAGCCCATGGATAACCATGGATGTAAAGGGTGCTAACACCTTCCCTTTTCATAACCTACCCCCCGGACCCAAAAATCTTTTAAAAGGTCTTTCCTGTTCTTTTATGCCTTTCCTTTGGATAAAATAAAAGTCGGTGGTGACTCTTGCTATCCGCAACATAACTAAAGTCAGTTCTCCCACCGTGTTACAGGTACCCATGCAAGGAAAATGGTAGCATCGCATGCCAGTCTTTATATGTAACCACCATCTTTTGCACAATCTTTTTGATGTTTTTGTTAGCTGCCTCAACAACACCATTCATCTTCGGCCTGTAAGGAGAAGAGTTGTGATGTTGGATTTTGAAGTCCCGGCACAGCTCTGCCATCATTTTATTGTTCAAATTGGAACCATTGTCAGTAATGATTCGCTCGGGTACTCCATATCGACAGATGATGTCTCTTTTCAGAAATCTGGCTACCACTTGCCTGGTGACATTTGCATACGAAGCTGCTTCAACCCATTTGGTGAAGTAATCAATGGCTACCAGGATGAATCTGTGGCCATTTGAAGCAGTTGGTTCAATCTTTCCAATCATGTCAATGCCCCACATGGCAAAGGGCCAAGGTGAAGACATCACGTTCAACGGATTCGGAGGCACATGCACTTTGTCTGCATAAATCTGGCATTTATGACACTTCCTGGAATAAGCACAAAAGTCTGCATCCATTGTGATCCAGTAGTATCCCAATCTTAACAATTTATTTGCCATTGCATGTCCTCCAGCATGGGTACCGAAGGATCCTTCATGCACCTCGTGCATTAACAAGTCTGCTTCTTTCTTATCAACACATCTGAGTAGCACCATATCAAAGTTTCTCTTGTATAATGAACCATCAGCATTAAGGAAGAAACTACCGGCCAGCCTTCTTAATGTCTTCTTATCATTGGATGATGCCCCAGGTGGGTATGCTTGATCCTCTAAGAAGCATTTGATATCGTGGAACCAAGGCTTGTCATCTTTAGCAATGTCCACAGAGAATACGTATGCTGGTCGGTCTAGTCTGGATACCGAGATCTGAGGCACATAATTTGTTGTCTGAACCTTGATCATGGAGGAAATGTTAGCTAAAGCATCCGCGAACTAATTCTCGTCTCGAGGGATGTACTCCAGTTTGACTGTTGTGAAGAAAGTCAATAATCTCCTCGTATAGTCACGGTATGGAATCAGATGTTCTTGGTGAGTATACCATTTGCCGTTGGTCTGATTGATTACCAAAGCTGAATCTCTGAATACAGTCAAAGTCTTGATCCTGAGGTCAATGGCTTCCTCAAGACCCATGATACATGCTTCGTATTCAGCTTCGTTGTTAGTGCACACAAAAGTGAGTTTTGCCGAGAAAGGCATATGAACTCCCTTAGATGTAATGAGCACTACACCAACTCCTCAACCATTCATATTAACAGCCCCATCAAACATCATTGTCCACTCTTCTTCTGGGTCAGGCCCTTTAGTGTGAAC
This sequence comes from Lathyrus aphaca, assembly GCA_963966055.1. Taxonomy (NCBI): domain Eukaryota; kingdom Viridiplantae; phylum Streptophyta; class Magnoliopsida; order Fabales; family Fabaceae; genus Lathyrus; species Lathyrus aphaca. The sequence continues at coordinate 76,195,286 of OZ014520.1, forward strand.
AGGCTCTTCATGATCTTTTGCTTTTAGGAACATGATGTCTTCATCAGGGAAGTCAAATCTCATTGGTTGGTAATCATCAATGGGTTGCTCAGCTAGATAGTCAGACAGTACACTGCCTTTGATGGCCTTTTGAGATGTGTACTGAATGTCATACTCTGTCAGAATCATTTGCCATCTCGCAACCCTTCCGGTAAGTGTTGGCTTCTCAAATATGTACTTGATGGGGTCCATCTTTGAGATCAACAAGGTAGTGTGGGTCAACATATACTGTCTTAGTCGGGGAGCAGCCCACGCTAAAGCACATCAAGTTTTCTCGAGCAGTGAATAACGTTGTTCATAGTCGGTAAACTTTTGGCTTAGGTAGTATATTGCATACTCTTTTCGACCAGACTCATCATGCTGGCCCAGCACACACCCCATTGACCCTTCTAATATTGTCAGGTACATTATTAGAGGTCTTCCTTCAACTAGAGGCATAATAATTGGAGGTTCTTGTAAGGACTCCTTGATTTTGTCAAAAGCCTTATGACAATCTTCATTCCACCTGACTGTTTGCTCTTTTCTTAATAACTTGAACAGGGGCTCACAGGTTGCAGTAAGATGAGATATGAACCTTGATATGTAGTTCAATCTACCTAAGAAACCCCGAACTTCCTTTTCAGTCCTAGGTGCAGGCATCTCCTGAATGGCTTTGACTTTGTCAGGATCAACTTCAATTCCTTTTTCACTTACAATGAATCCCAGCAGTTTACCGGAACGTACCCCGAATGTGCATTTATTGGGGTTTAGCTTCAGCTGATACTTTCTCAGACGCTTGAACAACTTCAGCAGATTTAACAGATGGTATTCTTCAGTGAGGGACTTGGCAATCATGTCATCCACGTAGCATTCAATTTCTTTATGGATCATGTCGTGGAATAATGTTACCATAGCCCGTTGATAAGTAGCACCGACATTCTTTAGTCCAAATGGCATTACTTTATAACAAAGTGTGCCCCAAGGTGTAATTAAGGTTGTCTTCTCCATATCTTCAGGTGACATTCTGATCTGATTATACCCTGAAAACCCATCCATGAAGGAAAACACCGAGAACTGAGTTGTGTTGTCGACCAATACATCAATGTGAGGTAAAGGGAAATCATCCTTCGGGCTAGCTCTATTCAGATCCCGGTAATCCACACACATCCGTACTTTGCCATCCTTCTTAGGCACTGGTACAATATTAGCAACCCACGGCGGGTAACTAGTTATAGCAAGGAAACCGACATTCCACTGCTTTTGTACTTCTTCCTTTATCTTCATGTCCATATCCAGACGAGTACGGTGTAGCTTTTGCTTTACTGGAGGGCAATCTTCTTTCAAAGGCAGCTTGTGCATAACAATGTCGGTATCCATACCTGGCATGTCTTGATAGGACCAAGCAAAGACGTCGATGTATTCTCGAAGCATGTCAATAAGTTGTTCCTTCACTAAATCTTGCAAATTGGCCCCAATCTTCACTTCTTTCAAGTCTTCTTCGGTACCAAGATTAACTGTTTCAACCTCCTCCTGATGAGGAGTGATCACTTTCTCTTCTTGCCTTAACAACCTGACTAACTCTTCAGGTAACTCATAGTCTTCTTCAACCCCTTCATCAGCTTGATTAATCGGATTGTCGAAGTCATACAAGGTCATAACAGTGTTGTTATCGGTGCAATCTGGAGGATAATCTCTGCAAGGGTGGAGATTGGTTTGTTTTAGTGATCAGTTTTAATCTTGTTTAGAAAAAGTGAAAATGAAGTTATTATTTTGAAAACATTGTCATTTTATTTTTTTGTACAAAAGTGAAAAATGATAAGACAGTGAGCGAAAAAGAGACTCGTTTACAAAAGATGTCTGATATTCATTGATTAATCATTTGCACAAAATTACAATATGGCCCTATTATAAAATGAGTCCTGACACCTTGGGCAAGATGTAGGACTTGATGCATGCTAAAAAAGACAGGAAATAATAATTACTCTGCAGGAGTAACCCTTATAATTTCCTAGGAAGACCAGTTAAGGACTTGGTTCCCCTGTATCCTTGGACGTATCCAGCTCTCCAGGTTGCGGTCACTTTCCGCTTCGTCTTCTAGATTGTTAACAACATCTGGGGTGAGCATCCCCCTACTGACAAATTTGGGCTCTTTTGCAGCCTCTGATTGATCTTGTCGGAATGGTCTGTAACCCAAACCAAATCTATCTTCCTTCTTTTCCACTGGCAGCAGCTTGCCCCAGCCTTGAGCATTACCTTCTTCAACAACCTTCCGGGCTTGCTGATAGGAGACAATTGAAGTACCCATCCTGTCTTCCTGGGATGCAGCAAATACTTCAGTAGCCTCATTGACATTCAGGGCCTCAAACCCTTGGCTCATTGTCTCATGGATTTCACCATCCATCTCAATATACTTGTATGTAGCCAGATGACTAACAAATATATCTTCCTCACCACAGATGGTGATAATCTGTCCTTCCCATTCATACTTCAGTTTCTGATGAAGGGTCGACGTTACTGCGCCTGCGGCGTGAATCCAGGGTCGACCTAACAAACAGCTATAAGCAGGCTGTATGTCCATCACGTAGAAAATGGTCTTAAAGACTTGTGGACCGATTATCACTAGCAACTCCACCTCTCCAAGAACAGATCTTTTGGAGCCATCAAAAGCCCTGACCACAAGATTACTTGGCCAGAGAGCTATCCCATCATACTCAAGCTTGACAAGAGCTTTCTTAGGTAAGACATTGAGTGAGGACCCCACGTCTACAAGAACATGAGACAGTACAACTCCTTTGCACTCCAGGGTTATGTGCAAAGCTTTGTTGTGGAGACGTCCTTCTGCAGTTAAATCAGCATCAGTGAAACCTAGCCCATGGCTAGTGTTGACATTTGACACTACTGTTTCCAGTTGATTCACAGTGATCTCTTCTGGCACATAGGCAGCATGCAGAACTTTGAGTATTGCATCCCGATGGGCTTCGGAACACAACAACAGTGATGGTATAGAGATCTTTGAAGGAGTCTGGTGGAGCTGGTCCACAACTTTATAGTCACTTCTTTTAATAATTCTCATAAACTCATCCACATCTTGATCGAAGGATGATTTATGAGTTTCTTTCGGCGCAAATTCTTCTGGTATCACACTCTTCCCTTTGGCTTTGTCAATAGCCTATGCCTCAGTGTTGATTCTAGGGACTTGTGATGTGAAGAGACGTCCGCTTCGGGTGAAGCCTCCGCCTCCCCCAAAATTATACACTTGGGGAGTGAGAACTGGAGAATCAAAAAGGACTTTCTCTCTGTTGCAGTACAGATCAGCACCATAATGCCATGGTATAGAACTGTCTTTTTCATATGGGATTGGCCCGGGCACCATGATGGTGACTGGGCTTACTGCAGCGGATGTTGGGACTATAATAGTCTGTGGGTCATAGAAAATAGTAACAGGACCTCTGGTGGATGTTGGTGGAGGTGAATTGAAGCTTTGTTGAGACTGTTGTTGATTTTGCTGAAAGTTGTTGGAATTCGGGACCATTGTCGGGTCATAATAAATTGTGACAGTAGAAACATCATTATTGGTGGTTTCTGAAGTTGTAGTAGCTGGTGCAAATGAATTGTTGTGTGTTGAAGTGATTGATGGAATGATTGCTGAAGTTGTAGCTGAATCAGTTGGAACAATGGTTGCTGTAGTTGTAGAAGAAACAGTAGGAAAGATGGTTGTTGCATTTGTAGAAGAATCACTTGTTGTTGATAAAAGGGTTGCTGGTGTTGTAGAAGCGATGGTTGTAATTTGCAGAATGCCCTCTTTGATCAAGTCATTGATTCCACTCCTCAAGCTGGCACACCCATTCTCAGAAAGTTTGCATGATTCACAACAGGCCTCACAACCTGGAAACACTTGGCACTTTAAAAGCTGGGCTTTAACCTCTGCCAGAGGTGTCTGAATACTTGCAATGTCTTCTATTAAACTCATGGGTGAACCATCCTCTACAACATTAATCCTTGGCCCACTGTGGCTTGGCATAGATTTTTCATTACATTGGGAGGAGGTGCAAAGTTCAGGGCTTTTGAATCTACCAGATCCTAAACCTTCATATGCAGAGCTCTGCATTTTTCCGTAGAGTGACCAGGTGCGTTGGAATGAAAAGCACACCTAGCATTGACATCATAGTTTCTTGGAAGGTTTTGAGGATCAGGTGGAGCCAATGTCCTCAACTCAACAAGATTGAGCTTTAGGAGTTGTGGCAGCAGTGTAGCATATGACATTGGAATGGGGTCAATTACCCGGTTGACTTGAGATGGTCGCTGTTGGAACGGGCATTGTTGTTGATTGTTGTTATTATTGTTGTATGATCTCTGTTGCAGAAATTGTTGTTGTTGCGGAAATTGTTGTGGTTGTTGAGCATACTGAGGAGGTGGAGCAGGGATAGTAACAGCAACAACTGTTCTGGGCAGGTATTGGGGTCTCCCTCTTCCCATGTGCACAGAGTTTGTCTCACCAGATCTACGGGCCCAACAAATGGTTTTCTTGTACTGCTTGAACTAGCACCGTTATCGGAGATCTTTCCCATCTTCAATAGACTCTATATTCTTTCCCCAGCTATCACCACATCTACAAAGCTGGTAGAAGAAAATGCAGCCAATCTGTCAGTATATGTTCCTTGGAGGGTATTCATGAACATGTCTGCCATTTCCCTTTCAGACATAGGGGGTTGAACTGCAGCAGCAAGTTGCCTCCACCTTTGGGCATATTCCCTGAAGCTTTCACGGGAAGATTGAGACATTCCCATTAGAAGGGTCCTGTTTGGAGCCATGTCCAAGTTATACTGATACTGGCGAATAAAAGCTTCGGCCAAGTCCTTCCAGTTTCTTATTGTGGCTCTAGTCAAATGGGAATACCATTCTCGGGATGCCCCTGTTAGACTATCCTCAAATTAAAACATCCACAGCTTTTCGTCCATGGTGTATGCTTTTAATCTTCCCAAGAATGACTGAAGGTGGGTGCGTGGGCAGGATGTGCCATTATACCTTTTAAACACGGGGGTTTGAACTTGTGAGGAATTCTCACTCCTTCCACCAGTCCCATGTCCATTACATCAAAACCTAGGGAATTCTGGGATTCAAGAGACCTCAGCTTCTCTGCAATCTCATCCAATCGACGGTCGTAAACTTCGTCCCCAGCCCCAACAACTGTAAACTGCTCTTCTTGAGGATCTTCTTGCAAGACCCTTCCTCTAGCAGTGTTACCATGAGTATTCCTTATGGCTGATGCGTGTTTTTCGCAAGTGTACGAACGCGTCAGAGTAATATAAAAGATTGTCGAATCCACAGAGACCAAATGTCAATCTATCGCACCTGTTGTTATGGTGTGTATCTAAGGCAACTATTTTTAAGGGTTTTAGTAAGGGTGCAATGGTAAATAAAATAATAATTTTAAATAATAAATAAAAGACAGGCTCGAATGTAATTCACGTAATCAATGATAATCCAGTACTTGTTAATGGAACTACTTATGGGCAATGTTTTCTCCTTTGAAAAGAACTAATTTAACAGGAACTGTCGCTTTCGCGTATTCAGAACCGAGTTGTACTCTCTAATCAACCCCTCCTATTGTCACGGATAAAAAGGTGCGTACTGCGTTAGAGTAGTAAACCTATTTTTAAGAAATATAGTATCTTAACTAAGTTGAAAAGTATTTTAACCTGGACTTCTTAGCAAAAAGAGGTTCTTATGAACCAGACTCTAAACTTCATAACGCGTCCGAAAATCGTTTTAAAATCTCTTTTCTTTTTAATCTAAAAACTCCTAATAAACTAGACAAAGCGCTTTTGGCTGTTTTTGAAATAGTTAAAAACAATTACTTGAATTGAAAGATAAAATAGCCCTTAGGTGTTTCCACGAACAATTATACGGATTACTGGTTCAATTACGATCCTTACATTCTAACCTTTATGGAATTAGTTAGACATGATAAAGTAAAGATTCTTTTTATAATTTTTCATAAAAGTAATTTAGAGCGAGTGCAGAAAGTAAATGAATTTAAAGCGAGTGCGAGAAATAAAGTAATTTAAAGCGAGTGCGAGAAATAAAGGAATTTAAAGCGAGTGCAGGAAATAAACGAAATAAAGTGCGAGTGCGGATAATAAATAAAGTAAAGCGAGTGCGAGAAATAAATGAAAGTAAAGCAATGCAGAAAATAAATGAAAGTAAAATACGAACTTGAATTAAAATGGCGGCAGGATTAACTTCCTCCAGAGTGCTCCAAAACTCGATCGCACAGACAGATTACAGACTCGATCACTCGATTGCAGAGGCACCCCGATGTGGAATGGCAAATGCTTTATAACTGATATATGCCTAGAGAAATATAATTCTGGATGAAGAAAAACGAAAATCTAAGGTCCTATTTATAGGAAAACTGAAAGCATGAAATGACCGGGATGCCCCTCCACTAAAAAGTGGAGGTTATGGAATTTGGCCTTGTGGCGCCCGCCACAGGCCTATGGCGCCCGCCATGGTCCCTACAGGGGATTGTGGAGTGGGGATCGTGGGTCTTGAGGTTGAGGAGTGGTCTTGAGACGTGGCCACGTCATGGCTAACCCCATGGCGCCCGCCACGGTGGGTGCCGCAAGTGCAAAACGCTGAATTTCTAGGTTTTCGTCCGTTTTCACTCCTTTTTCGCTCCTTTTCCCGATTCAAGCTCCGATTATTATAAAAACCTGAAAACATAAGAAAACAAAGCAATAACAAAGCAAAACAACAATAAAAGCTAAGAATGCATGCGAAATCGGAGTCAAAAATACGGTGAATTTTAGTGTGATCAATGGCATTGATTTCTGGGTTCAAATGAGGCCCAAATTCTGGTGGATTAGTGCGAGGTTGCACATGATCGTTGTTACTGGTACCTCCTGTACCTGGATGGTGTTCTTCAGGAGTCTGCCTTTCAACCAACTCCCTTAGTCTTTCCTGGCATTGAGCTAAACCAGTCATTACAGTCACGAATTGGGTCATTTGATTCCTCATCTCAACCCTCTCATTGGCCATCTGGGCCCTTACTTCATTCAAGTCTCGCTGAACTTGATCCATCTGGAGTCCCGGAAGGTTGTTTCTTGTCGGGTACCGGTGTGTTCTATTGACAGGGAACACTCTTCTGCGAGCAATGTTTCCTGAAACCACAACAAAGTGAGAGACAACAATAAAACAAAAACCTACAAAACAAAGAAAATGTTAGTATGCAATGCAGGATGCCTATTTGTCTTCCAAGGGTATCCGGTTTGGTTCTTTGGTTTTGACCTTTCCAGACCTCGAGGAAATGCTGATGATGAAGAGAGATTAAGCCCACCAAAAATAATACAAACTGATATATTACAAAGGATGAAAGTTCATAGTTTGATTACAATACATTCCCATGGTGGGTCAAAATACAACAACAAAAGAAAAAGTACAACAAAAGAAAAGTACAAGCAAAAGAATCAAACATCTAATCCAAAGTCATCCTCCCTGACTTCCTTCAGGAGGGCCTCAGTCAATGGACCCACTGGATGCTCTGTGATAGTCCTGATGAGGAGGTTCCTGGTAGCAATGGCATTGGTTAACTTCTTATGCTTATCCTGATCCTTTGACCTCTTCAACCCCGCCCGGAGTTTCAATTCAGATATCTCTCTCTGAGCTACCAATAAAGCCTCCTGATGCTTCTTCTCACTAGCCTCCAACTGCTCTATCTTAGCCTGAGTCCTTTGATCTTCTTGTGCACGGGATTCAGTGTCCTGATCCACCTAGCCTGGCTCTCCTCTAGATAATGCTCTGCCCTAGCCTTCTAAGTCTTTGCTTCCTTGCAAGCATTCTTTAGTACTAACTCCCCTGCCCTTGCCTTCCTGATGTAGTCTTCCGTCTTCTTAATCTTGGTCAAGTGCTCAATCCTGAGCCTTTCCAATCTCTCATTATCCAGACGGCTGTCATTTCTCTCCAAGAGAGTCTTCTTCAAGGCTTCAGCTAGCTGAATATTCCTCTCTTTCAGCTTTTCAAACTCTTCCAAACTGACAGTAGCTGCAGGTTGTACTGTAGGAGGTCTAGGTATATCTTCTAAGGTGAACGGCATCCGGGTGATCTGAGCTCTGGTACGAGACCAATCAGAATACTGTGCTGAAGCAATGTTGTTGCACTTGCCTAAGATGGATGTTCCCTTAGTCTGAATGTTGTCCCAGGCCCAAGCAGCTTGCCTGACAACAACAGAGTTGGGCTGGATTTCACAGTAGAGGGTCTCAGCCAAATCTTGCCCTCTGGTAGGATGAACTAAAGCATACCCTAATTGTCTCTTAAACAGTAAAGGGTTACAGTTGATGCAACCTTTCACTCCTATCAAAGGTATATTAGGATATTGTCCACAACTAGTAATGATGTCCTTGCCTTTAGTGCTCTGAGTGCACCATCTGATGTCCTCTGATGTCAAGGCAATAAATATCTTAGCCCAGTTCTTCTGCTGATGGGGGTTCAGGAAAGTATATGACTTTTGCAAGTGTCTTAGCAGCCAAGAGTAATAAAGAGGAGCACATCATCTGACCAGTCTTCCTCTTTGCTTTTCATTCCTCTGATGTACTGAGTAGTAGAAGTTTCCCATCAAGGTAGGAACTGGGTTCCTCAATAAGAACAGGTGAATGGCATTCTTGCTCACAAACTTTGGCTCATCTGCAAACAAGATAACCCCATATATACTGAGGGCTAAAAGTGCACAGACAACCTTCCATTCCCCTACTGCAGCATCCAGGGTGGCCTGGGAGATCAAGAAGTCTAGGTGAAGGCCTGGAACCCCATCCTTGGTTGTCATGTTCTGATCAATGAGGGCAGGCTCCAAATGCAATTCCCTGGCTATGTCTTCATTTCTGGGAGCAACCATCTCAGGGTTGAAAGGAATCCCTCTCCTGATAGGAACTCCTAACAACATGGAAAATTCTTCTAGCAAAGGTCCCAACTGGAAATCAGGGAATGTGAAACACCTGAGTGGAGGATCATAAAACTACAAGAAAGTATGGATCATGATCCTCTGAGATGCATCTAGATCCATGACCATGTCCAATATGCCTCCATAATGCTCTCTGAATAGTGGGACATGATCAGGAGTAACAAGGGACTGGATCTGCCTGATGCCAGTCAGGGTGGGCTCAAAGAAGTGGTATGTGATGTTGCTCTTTCTTGAAGTGTCCATGGATGTTGGTGAAGAAGCTGAGAGTAACTGCTGATGAAGGTCACTGAATAAGATGCTGGAGATGGGTCTCTGATGAAGATAGCTGGAGGAGAATCACTAACAAACTGATGAAGGTGCTGGAGAAGACAACTGAAGCAGTCTGAGCAGCAGAAGGGGTCAAAACCAAACCAAATATAAAATGATGGATACCCTGTAAAACAAATAAGCAAATGTTAAATGATGCAGAAATGATGTATGCAAAATGATATGCAAAGGGTTTGTGATCAAGTGTTGGATCAGTTTATCTGCCTTGGTAAAAGTCCATGTATGTTCATAAGTCCGGATGGAGGCTTAGAAATCTAGTAACCAGGTGGGGGACTCAAATAAAGAGTCACAAGTCCAGGGTAATCACAAGAACTGTCCAAATAATACAACCTTAACAAATCTAGTAACAAGGTATGATGAGGCCAAGGGTTCCTGCAAACCTGTAAACATCCCAACCCCCTCACATGTAATGTTCTAGAACAAGGATCCTCAGACTTGGATCAGTTATGAGAAGTGTAAACACTTCTAACCTGGAGGTGCAATGTTTACAATAACCATAAAGGATCCTCCTCTAATTCACCTTAGATGCTGAAGGTCATAAAAAGGTCATCCAGACTTAGCAGGCTTCCCAGATAGCCCTAGTACTACAGGAAATCCGTAGCACAGAGTTCTCAAGAAGAAACTCATATCTGAACCGTGTTTCATATCCCCGCACCAGACCGAAATGGCATGGGAAAGAATATGAAGTCACTCTAGCCTATGTTTCACTCAGGTCCCAGGTATAGGTGTTGCACCCCAAAATTTGCCCTCACAATACAAGACTTTGTGTGCTTTGAAGGTTCACAAGGTTCACAAGATTCACAATGCTTTCAAAACCTTTCATGAGGTTCATGAAGTCTACAAGTCACTTTATGAAGGTTCACAAGGTTCACAAGTTTCTCAACATCTACAAAACCTTTCATGAGGTTCATGAAGTCTACAAGTTACTTCTTGAAGGTTCACAAGGTTCACAAGATTCACAATGTTTACATAACCTTTCATGAGGTTCATGAAGTCTACAAGCTACTTTATGAAGGTTCACAAGGTTCACAAGTCCCACAATGCTTTCAAAAACCTTTCATGAGGTTCATGAAGTCTACAAGTCATTTCATGAAGTTTCACAAGGCTCACAAGTTTCTCAATGTTTATATAACCTTTCATGAGGTTCATGAAGTCTACAAGTTACTTCTTGAAGGTTCACAAGGTTCACAAGATTCACAATGATTACAAAGCTTTCCTGAGGTTCATGAGGTCTACAAAATCACTTTATGAGGTTCACAAGGTTCACAAGCTTCACAATACCTCCCATGAGGTTCACAAGGCATTTTATGATGGCTCACAAGGTTCACAAAGTTCACAATTGGTCAAAAGAGTTGACAATTCCCTCAGACAATGCACCTCCTAAGCAGTGCATCCAAAACTAGGGTTTTGACTTTAATCAGGCTAAATGGACTTCCAAGACCTCAAGTGAGTTTCATATCATCTTATATGTGTGTAAGAACGCCCATGACAAGTTTCAAGACTTTTCTCAAAAGTTTGCTCAGTCAGATGATCAGATAAGTCAAAATCAGTCAATGCAGTTAAAAAGTCAAACTGAGGTCAACTGTGGTCAAACCAAAGTCAAACTTCATGATTTTTTGCCAACATCAAGTATATGAAGTAAAATTCATCATTTGATCAAGGATTGATCATGATTCATCAAGGAGATTCCAGATCATCAAGAATCAGGAGTTTCTAAATTAGGGTTTCCTCAGTAAAAGTCAACTGAACTTTGACCAGCCATAACTTTCACATGCTTCATCACCAAGTCTCCATCCAAAGCTCATTTTGAAGGAAATTGAATTCTCTACAACTTTGTGTCTCACAAGCCAAGCCCAAAAATGCTTCATTTGGAAGGTATGAGTTAAGACATTATAGGTCCTTTTGAAAGTCAACAAAAAGTCAACAACTTCAAAAGGGCATAAATTGAGATTGGTAAATGATATGGACATGAAACCAATGGGGTTGTTTAGAGGACTCTTCAAGATTTCCAAAATGTCCAAGAACACCCTCATAGCATTAAAATTGAAGGATATGTGACCTTGCAAAGTTTGGAAATTTTGAGTTGGTTTATGATGAAAAAGGAGGTCTAAAACCAAATTTTGTCAAATGGGCTGAACTTTTAATGACCCAAGGCAATCCATGACATCATGCACGAAAATTCCATGATATTTTCATAATTTTTATTTTATTTAATTAATTTATTATGATTTTTTATACTTAAAATCATTTTAAATTTAAATAAAATATTAAATATGAAGATTTAATTTCATTATTGGTTCTAGAAAATCATAAATTCAGCATGGAACAAATTGATGCAAGAATAATATTGAATGGCTTGAAATAGAAAGCATTGATGCAAAAATATTGAAAATTCAAAGCTTATCATTGTGAATCTTTTTGAATCAAATCTTGTACACAACCAATCAATATTTTGACCTAGATTCAATCACTTATATATACTAAACACAATCCCATTGCCCAGCCACGGATTCCAGCCTCAAGAGCAAAGCTTCAAATTTTCAAAACTCACCAAAAAAGCTTCAATTCGGATTATTGCATAAGGGCTCTATCAAAACATTTTGAAGGTTGAAAATCACTTGTGAACAATCATTGAACGTATTTGCATTGTCAACAGCATCAAAAACTTCATTATATGCCATAACCCGAATGGACATTAAGCTTGATTTTTTATTTTTCGATTTCAATCATTTGTACATTATAAACTGTTTTTATGAATTTAATCTTGTTTGTTATTGTATGAGGACTGTTTCTGGACAGGTGAATTGAAGTTTTGGTGTATGGAGACTCAAACACCATTGTTAGGGTTTCTGGTCCTAAATTAGGGCTTCACGATGCAAGCAATATAAATACTTTTGGAGACTGTATTTGAACTCTTTGGACTGTGGGTAATCAAATGGTATAGTTAATTTGGACAAATCGTACCAATTCATGCCGTATAGAAGAACCTAGGAATACCTGCGAAAATGAGTTCGCAAGAAAATTCGTATTAAATTTCGTAGGAAATTTCGCAGTGAGAGAGGTAGGAGACGACTCCTGGGCGCGAAAAATATTTTGAATTTTCTGTGTATTATTTATATGGTTTTTGTTTTGATAAAAATATCAGCGTGTGTACGCAGCTCAGATGGTGGACGTGCGTATGTGAATGCTATTTGGTCTGGGTTCGATTCCCGTTAAGGCCGTTTTGTGTTTTTTTGTTTTTTTTCATGATTTTCGTAGGTTTATAATAAAAGCATGTGGTTATGAATGATTACCATCAACGCGCAGTGGCTCAGACGGTTTTGGAAGCCCTTATTCAGGTAAAGGACCTGGGTTCAAATCCCAGGTCCTTACTTTTAGCCATTATCCTTGTTTTTTTGTTTTTACTATATTTTCTTAATTAATTATATTTTGTCTATTTTAGTATATATAAATTATAAAAAACTTAATTTCTAAATAACATTATACTATTTTCTTTATGTTCTTAAAAAATAAATTATAATTTATTTTCTCAAATATAAAATTGTTTTTTTTATTTTGTTTTGTAATATATTTATATTATGCATATATGCTTGTAAATAAATTAGATAATTAGGTTTAGACTAATTCCATAAACCCTAATTATAAATTAAACCCTAAAAAAACATTTTCTAAACAAACCCTAATTTTGTGAAAACCTAATTTATTTTCTAAATAATTTTTATGTTCTAATTCTTAATATAATTATTATGTATATATTTATTTAATATAATTTTTGTAAATGTAATAATTAATAAAATTAAATTTTGTAAATATGATTAATTTTTGTGAATATGATATTTAAAACTTATTTTCTTCATATAATGTGTAAATATCTTTTAATAAATAATTGTTAATATATGTTTAGAAATAATTAAATTTGTAATGATTAAAATTTATAATTATATTATGTTTTAAAAATTTTATGTTATAATAATTATTTAATTATTCTTATTTCTAAATAAATGTTTATATATAAAAATTTAATTTTGTGTTTATTATTCTCATCATGTTATTATAATATTTTTTATTTATTTTAATTATTGTTATTATTACTAACCATATTATTATTTATTATTTTTGCTTCACTAATCTTATATATTTTATTATTATTATTATTTCACTAACCTTATTTATTTTTAATATTTTTTTACTAACCCTATTTTTAATTATTATTATTACTAACCCCTATTTATTTATTTATTGCTTATTTATTATCTTTGCTTATTTATCTATATTTTGCTTATATATTTATTTTTGCTATTTATTTTAATTTCTTATAATTATTTTGTAATTGCTCCTTGGTGTAAATTTTGTAATATTTAATTTTTATGCTATGGTTAGTAATTTAGGGAGTGCAAATATGTATTCTATTTAAAAATTAATTTAGATCACTTTAATTAAAGATAAATAATATTAAATACTCACACACGTAAGTCGATTTTTAATCGCCATCCTACACTTTCTAAGGCTATCCCTCAATGTTGCCTAATCATAAGGTCAAGTGGGGTGTATAAAGCAAGTCCCTTAAAAGAAAAATCATCAAGTCCCTAATGGTTGCCTTTAAAGATCAAGTCCCTTTTCGAATAATGATGATAGTCCCTCCTAAATGCTTAATACACCCCACAGTTGCCTACATAAACAGATGACCCTCACTTGTCCCTTACATCCAAGGTAATGACTACCTATTCCTTAATAATAGGGATAGTCTTACCACTTAAAGGATAAAGAACAGAAAGACTTAAACTTTAGGGTAGGTTCCTCTTATGTACTTGCGCACTTCATTCAAAACTTTTCAAACTTTTCACAATTTCAAACAAATTTTCAAACACAAGTTTTTACGCATCCGTATATGGATCATTATTAACTATTATGAAAATTTTCTATTCACACACTTCACACTTTCAAAAACAATTCAAAAGTGAGCTAAGTAACTAAGAGCCCATGGATAACCATGGATGTAAAGGGTGCTAACACCTTCCCTTTACATAACCTACCCCCCGGACCCAAAAATATCTCTTAAGGTCTTTCCTGTTCTTTTATACCCTTTCCTTTTGGATAAAATAAAAGTCGGTGGCGACTCTTGCTATCCGCAACATAACTAAAGTCAGTTCTCCCACCGTGTTACAGAACTGACGACTCTGCTGGGGATCTAATTTAAGAGGGGTACCCTTAGGAATTAAGATCACTTTAATATTGTTTGATTTGTTTGCTTTATTATTATATTGTTGGGGTGCTCTTATGTGTGAAAGGTCCTAACCCGGATCTAGTGTACCTTAGGTAAATGGCAATAGACCAAGGAAACTGTACGACGTATATCGATACGGTTGATCTGGTGGCCATAGTTAGTGCGACTTCTTGGTTGGTGCTTATGTTCCTTAAGTCAAGTTGAGGATAATATGAGGCTGCCATATGTTGTCAATGCACTAACTAACTTTTAGAACCCTAGTTAACTCATCTTGGCCTTTAGAAAGTAGTGAGGTAACCGGCTTTGGTGCAGACTGAAGTTGGTTGACACTCGATACTACGCTCATTGAGATCTTAAACTTGGAGGGTTTTGGTTGGCAAGTAAGTTGCCTTCTGAACAACCACCCTTGTGAAGGATCAATGATATTGAGATCCCTTAGAACCTGGTTACTTTTGTAGGACAGGATGAACCAACTAACTTCAGGGGAGGGTACTTACCTTTGAACCTCATACAAGCCTTTAAACCTAGGGCTATTGTGTGACTTGTTTGTGTGTGCCACATGTTTGTGATTGAGCATAACATCATGACATCATCATGCATCATAAGCATAGCATTTTCACTAACCATTTCAAGGACCAAAGGATTTATCTTTGTTCTTTGTTGCAGGTCATGGCTTCTGCTCGTAGAAACACCAGCAGGATCAACTTTGTGGGGATACCTCCCAAGCTTAAAGAGTTGGTTTCTCAAGTGCATGATCACTCCCAGTTCATCAAGAGACATGGTCACCTATTGGATCTAGTCACTTCAGGGTTCAATGAAGACATGATGAGTGTCCTGTTTCAATTCTTTGACCCTAAGCACCATTGCTTTACATTCCCTGATTATCAGCTGGTTCCAACCATGGAGGAGTTCTCTAAACTTCTGGGTATACCTGTTCTTGATCAAAGACCCTTCACAGGCTTGGAGAAGGAGCTTAAACCAGAGGTTATTGCTGCAGCTCTACATCTGAAGAAGTCTGACATTGTTCTAGAGACGAGAAGTGGAGTCAAGGGTATTCTTGCCAAGGTGTTGATAGAGAAATCTCAGTTGTTCTTGAAGGCCATGAGCCATGACGCTTTTGAGGAGATCTTAGCCTTGCTGATATATGGCTTAGTATTGTTCCCCAATCCAGATCAGTTCATAGACGTTCATGCCATCAATATATTCCTGAGTCACAATCCAGTGCCTACATTGCTTGGAGACGTCCTGCATTCTCTTCATTCATACCCGCACTACAAGGGCAAGAGGAACTTTGATGTGTTGCATACCTTTGCTTTCTAGGTGGTTTATTTCTCACCTTCCTCGCTCAGTAATGAAGAATGAGCAAGGGTTCAGATGGTCCAAGAGAATCATGTCACTCTCTCACTCAGATATCTATTGGTGCTCCAGATCTATGGAGAACATCACTATCATTGACCGTTGTGGGGAGTTTCCTAATGTGCCACTTCTAGGCATAAGAGGAGGCATCACCTACAACCCCTCTCTAGCTTTACGACAGTTTGGTTACGCTCGGAGTGATGGTCCACATGACATGTTGATTCAGGGCATTGTATTTGACTACGACAACGATCTTCAGGGTTACCGTCAGAGATTCATACGAGCATGGGGAAAGGTAAACAGGGTTGACAGCAAGACACTGGAGCCTAAGTACACTATTCCTATGGAGGCTTATCTCAGATGGGTACGATCTCGTGCTCAGACTCTCATGATGCCATATCCTGCCGTCCTACCAGTTACCATGGAACCTGTTGCTGAAGGAGACACAGCTTATACCATCCTTCACCCAGACATGCCTACTGATATGGAAGACTTGCAGAGATCATGGATCCAACTGAAGGAGCAAAGGGATACTTTCGAGGCTCATTACAAAACAAGCCAAGAAAGAATCCTAGAACTAACAAAGCAACTTCATGAGGAACGAAACCTCAACTCATACCTCAACACAAAGAGGAAACGTCCATGGGAGACTTAAAACCCCACTTTTGTACTTATTTCATTTTCATTTTTGTAAGCCCAAGAGGCAAAACAAAGTTATTACTAATAAAAGTTTACCTTCTTGTTTGTCTAAGCAAATTTAAATTCTGCGGTCCTTGAAAACATTGCATATGCATTCCCATATCATATCATTGCATCACAGGTTTATAGTTGTGCACAGGTTTCTCATCTTCTCGCTGTTTATTTCAGCAATGGCTCTTGAACAATCAGTTAAGGATCTCCAGGCACAAAATGCGCAGTTCCAAGAGCTGATCTTGAACCTGTCCAAGGGGCAGGATGAATTGAAGGCACTGCTGGCCAAGAAGACTAAGAAGACTAGAAGGTCTGCTGGTTTGATCAACATGGGAAGAAGGTTCAAAGGTCTTGCCAAGACCAAAGAACCAGCTGAAGATTATGAATCTGAGGAATCTGAAAAAGAGGGAGGCAGTCTCCACAACACTATGGGGGACTCTGACTCTGAAGCTAATTACTACCATGAGCCTAATGAAGACAAATTCAAGATGCTGGTGGATAGGATGGATGCCATGGAGTTGCAGAAGTCATCTGGGATGGATTTTGAGGACTTGAGTCTGATATCTGGGGTAGTCATACCCATTGGTTTCAAGGTTCCTACATTTGTTGTCTATGATGGGGTCTCTTGTCCCAAGCTGCATCTGAGGTCATATGTCAGAAGAATTCAACCCCACACTGCTGATAAGAAGTTGTGGATCCACTTTTTTCAAGAGAGCTTATCTGGAGCTCAGTTGGAGTGGTATTATCAGTTGGAGAGTGTCAACATCAGAGACTGGAACGATCTTGCTGAAGCTTTCTATAAGCAGTATCAATACAATGCTGACTTAGCCCCCACTCGCATGCAGCTTCAGAGCATGTCTATGGGTGCCAAAGAAAGTTTTAAAGAGTATGCTCAGAAGTGGAGAGATTTAGCTGGAAGAGTTCAACCCCCTTTGACTGATAGGGAGCTAGTTGATATGTTCATGTGTACGCTGAATGGTCCGTTCTATAGTCATCTCATTGGAAGCTCATCATCTGGCTTCACTGAGTTGATCATGACAGGAGAGCGAGTAGAGAATGGTATAAATAATGGTAAGATCCAAGTGGGTGCTTCCTCATCAGGTGCTGCAAAGAAGCCTCCCACTGGGAAGAAAGAATCCAATGCTGTTTATGGTCAACCTGATCGTAACAGAAGACATCAGTCTGTTAGTGCAGTGCATATTTCAAATCCAACTCCTGCAACAACGGAGCAGCCACAGGGCAACCAACAGAGGGCTAGAAGGCAGTTCACGAAGATCAACATGTCAATGGCTCAGGCATTGCAACACTTGTTGAAGGCTGAACTTATTACTCTAAAAGAGGCTCCTCAGAATCCTAATGTTACCTCTCCTAGGTATAATCCCAATGCACGGTGTGCATACCATTCAAATTGTCAAGGACATGATACTAATAACTGCTGGATCTTGAAGAATAAAATTCAAGATATGATTGATGCTGGAGAAATTGAGTTTGATCCTCCAGGTACTCCAAATGTGATTACTGCTCCAATGTCAAACCACGAGAAGACTGTCAATGCCATTGAGGGAGATCTACATATCCATTCAGTTGATGAATTGACCACACCATTGTCTGTCATCAGAAAGAAGTTGGTACAAGCTGGGTTCTTTCCGGGTTGTCGTGAAGATTGTGTTTATTGTGAGTATAATCCAGAGAAGTGCTTCAGGTTGAAAGACGGAATTCAGCGTCTCATGGATAAGTATACTATAGTGTTTGAAAGAAGACCGTCTTCTGTGGAGAGTATGGTGGAGCATATTACCAGGGGTAAGAAGATTGAAGAGGTTGACATGGTTGACAAAGTACCAATAAGAATCACTTCAAAGGGTCCCATTAAAATCACTCACCAAGGTCCAATCAAAATTACTGCTGAAGGTCCCGTAAAAGTTGTTGCTGAAGCCAGAGTAGCTCCTGTGGTCATTACTACTCCTGGTCCTATCCCATATACGTCTGACAAAGCTGTGCCTTGGCACTATGGGTCTGATGTTTATATCCATGGTGTTAAGCAGGAGCCTTTAGCGGATGTGCCTGTTGACATTGATAATATTGCTAGATCTAGCAAGATCACTCGTAGTGGAAGAGTCTTCTCTCCTCCAGTTACTTCCAAGAATGCAGTTACTCCTGCTGCTATCTACTGATGTGCCAGCTGTATCTACTGATGTGCCAGCTGCTGATGACCTCTCTAAGCAGATGGAAGAAGTATTGAAAATCATTCGCAAGAGTGATTATGACATTGTTGATCAGTTGGGGCATACTCCCTCGAAGATTTCTATGCTATCCTTGTTGTTATGTTCTGAGGCTCATGCCAAGTCCTTGATCAAATTTTTGAAGACTGCTCATGTAACCAGTGCAATTTCTGTTGACCAATTTGAGAACTGTGTTGCCCACCTGACCTATGACAATGGGTTAGGGTTTTCTGATGCTGACTTGACCCCTGCCAAGAGGGATCATAACAGGGCCTTGCATATTTCAATTGAATGCAGGGGCACTACCTTGTCACATGTGCTGATAGACAATGGTTCCTCTTTGAATGTGTTGCCTAAGGAAGTCCTAAACAAGTTAAGTCCTGAAGATGTTGTGCTGAAGCCCAGCAATATTGTGGTAAAGGCTTTTGATGGTTCTAGAAGAGTAGTACATGGGGAAATTGATCTTCCAATCAAAGTTGGCTCCCAAGTGTTTACTGCTACATTTTTTGTGATGGATATTCGTCCTTCGTACTCTTGTCTGCTTGGTCGTCCCTGGATCCATGGGGCAGGTGCTGTAACCTCTACATTGCACCAAAAGTTGAGATATCCGGTGGATGGGAAGGTTGTTACTGTCTATGGAGAAGAAGAATACTTTGTCAGCCATGTAAACACTTTCAAGTATCTGGAAATGGAAGGTGAATACATTGAGACTCCGTGTCAGACATTTGAAGTGGTTCCCTGGGTTGTTAATGATTATGTAGCTCCTCCTGTTGTGAAGAAAGTTCTTGTGGTCACCAGAAAGCCTCCAACAATGGCAATGGCTTCCCTCAATGATGCTAGAGCTGTGGTGGATGAAGGTGGTTGTACTATTTGGGGTCAACTTCCTGATATTCCATACAAGTCTGACAAGTTTGGTTTGGGTTTCACTGCAGAGTCCCAGAAAGCTGTTCGTCGTGCTCGTGCTGCTCGTATCACTAATCAAGGGGTTGTGAAGAACCAGATTAATGCTGTGGGAGATCAAGATGAAGACTACAACTTGGATGCATGGATTTTTCCTACTGTGGGTGCTGGACTCAATAATTGGAAAGCTGAAGATGTTATCCCTATCTCCTTTAGTCAGGAGTAAATACTATTACTGTGTTGTTATATTTTAAATTTGTAATTTCTTGAACAATAAAACTTTCAAGCCATGTGCCTTACCCGGGGCACAATGGTGTGCTTGTTACGGGATGTCATTTCATTTGCATACTTCATTCAATAAAATCAGTGGACGTTTTGTTTTCGTAAATATTGTGTTCCTTGTCTTTCTTTTTCTTTTATTTTTGTTTTATCAGCTATGTGTTCTTACACACACACACATCACTAAAATGCAGATCCTCATCCACTCTGGATCCTGTTGATAACAGTTCTACTATTGCCAATTATAATTTCGAGAATCCGATCTATCAAACTGAAGACGGAAATGAGGACGATTGTGAAATACCTGTAGAGCTTGCTAGGTTGTTACAACAAGAAGAGAAAGCTATACAGCCACATGAAGAGCCAGTCGAAGTTGTGAATCTGGGAACTGAAGAAAACAGAAAAGAGGTCAAGATAGGGGCTGATTTAGAGGACAGTGTCAAGATCAGATTGATTCAGATGTTACGTGACTATGTGGAGATCTTTGCTTGGTCTTATGAAGACATGCCAGGGTTGGATACAGACATTGTGGTTCATCGTTTACCAGTGAAAGAAGATTGTCGTCCGAAGAAGCAGAAGGTTCGTCGTATGCGTCCTGAAATGTCAGAAAAGATCAAGGCAGAGGTAATGAAACAGTTCAATGCAGGGTTCTTAGCAGTGACTTCTTATCCTCAGTGGGTTGCAAATGTGGTACCAGTTCCTAAGAAAGATGGTAAGGTACGTATGTGTGTAGACTACAGAGATTTGAACAAGGCTAGCCCTAAAGATGATTTTCCACTTCCTCATATTGATATTCTGGTAGACAACAGTGCTCAGCATAAGGTATTCTCTTTTATGGATGGTTTCTCTAGTTACAATCAAATCAAGATGGCACCCGAAGATATGGAGAAGACAACATTTGTGACACAGTGGGGCACCTTTTGCTATAAGGTAATGCCATTTGGTTTGAAGAATGCAGGGGCAACATATCAGCGTGCTATGGTGGCTTTGTTTCATGATATGATTCATCATGAGATAGAAGTATATGTGGATGATATGATAGCCAGGTCTCAGAATAAAGAGCAACATCTTGATCATCTGCACAAGTTGTTTGAGAGGTTGAAGAAATACAAGTTGAGGTTGAACCCAAACAAGTGTACTTTTGGAGTTAGATCTGGTAAACTCCTGGGTTTCATTGTCAGTGGAAAAGGTATTGAAGTGGATCCTGCAAAAGTGAAAGCTATACGAGAGATGCCAGATCCCCGTACTGAGAAGGAGGTTAGAGGTTTCTTGGGACGTTTGAATTACATTGCAAGATTTATTGCCCAATTAACTTCCATCTGTGAGCCAATCTTCAAGTTGTTGAAGAAAGATCAGGTGATGGAATGGAATGATGAGTGCCAGACTGCCTTTGATGAAATCAAGAGATACCTGCTAGAACCACCAATTTTGATGCCACCAGTTGATGGAAGACCCTTGATTATGTACTTAACAGTGTTAGACAACTCAATGGGGTGTGTGTTGGGGCAACATGACGAGTCTGGTCGAAAAGAGCAGGCAATATACTACCTTAGCAAAAAGTTTACCGACTGTGAAACAAGATACTCACTGCTCGAGAAAACTTGCTGCGCTTTGGCATGGGCTGCTCGCCGACTAAGACAGTATATGTTGACCCATACTACCTTGTTGATTTCAAAGAT
The DNA here is from genome assembly GCA_963966055.1 of Lathyrus aphaca. Lineage (NCBI taxonomy): Eukaryota > Viridiplantae > Streptophyta > Magnoliopsida > Fabales > Fabaceae > Lathyrus > Lathyrus aphaca. Next base: position 76,216,934 of record OZ014520.1, read on the forward strand.
GGATCCAATCAAGTACATATTTGAGAAACCTGCTCTCTCCGGAAGAATTGCAAGATGGCAAATGATCTTGACAAAATATGACATACAGTATACTACTCAGAAGGCCATTAAGGGAAGTGTTGTGGCAGATCATTTGGCTCATCAAGCAGTGGATGATTATCAGTCAATGAGTTTTGAGTTCCCTGATGAAGACATTATGATTATTACCAAAGAACCTGGACAATATGACGGACCTGAACAAGGATCCCGATGGACTATGGTTTTTGATGGTGCCTCTAATGCACTTGGTAATGGTGTTGGTGTTGTGATTAGTTCCCCTGAGGGTTGTCATACCCCGATTACTGCCAGACTTTGTTTCTATTGTACCAACAACATGGCTGAGTATGAGGCATGTATCATGGGTATTAAAGCTGCTATTGATATGAAGATTCAGTCCCTTGATGTGTACGGAGATTCAGCCCTGGTAGTAAGTCAGATCAAAGGAGAGTGGGATACTAAGCATGATAACCTCATTCCTTACAAAGAGCATGTGTTGTCTTTGATCCCACATTTAAAAGAGATTACCTTTGGACACATTCCACAAAGAGAGAATCAGTTGGCAGATGCATTAGCCACCATGGCATCTATGTTTGAGATTAGCTGGGATGATGAAGCTCCCAAGATTACTATTGATAGATTTGAGAAGCGTGCATACTGCAATGAGATTGACACTGAAGGGGCAGAGGAGAAGCCTTGGTTCTATGAAGTGAAAAGATATCTTGAAGCTCAGGAGTTCCCTGAAGGGGCATCTGTCAAAGATAAGAAGTTTCTGAGAAGGTTTTCTGCTAAGTTCTTTTTGAGTAATGGGATTTTGTACAAGCGCAATCATGATTCAACTTTGCTTCGTTGTGTGGATAAGAAGGAAGCAACTGAGATTATGGAGGATATGCATGATGGGATCTTTGGCACTCATTCTAGTGGACATACCATGGCAAAGAAGATATTGAGAGCAGGTTACTATTGGTCTACCATGGAAGCTGATTGCTATCAACACTCCAGAACTTGTCACAAGTGTCAAATTTATGCTGATAAAGTACATATACCTCCATCACCATTGAATGTGTTGACTGCTCCTTGGCCCTTTGCCATGTGGGGCATTGATATGATTGGTGAGATTAAGCCTACTGCTTCTAATGGACATCGTTTCATCCTGGTTGCTATTGATTACTTCACGAAGTGGGTGGAAGCAGCTTCATTCGCATCTGTTACTAAGAATGTTGTGGCTCGGTTCATTAAGAATAATCTCATATGTAGGTATGGAATCCCTGAAAGGATTATCACTGACAATGGCTCTAATCTGAACAACACTATGATTACTGATCTCTGCACGCAGTTCAAGATTAAGCATCACAACTCTTCTCCGTATCGTCCAAAGATGAATGGGGCAGTTGAAGCTGCTAATAAGAACATTAAGAAGATTGTACAGAAGATGACTGTTACTTACAAGGATTGGCATGAGATATTACCATTTGCTCTTCATGGTTATCGTACCACAATACGTACTTCAACAGGGGCAACCCCATTCTCCTTAGTCTATGGTATGGAAGCAGTTCTGCCCATTGAAGTTCAGATTCCCTCCTTGAGAATTATGAAGGATGCAGGCTTGGATGAAGATGAGTGGATTCAGACTCGACTGGACCAGTTAAATTTGATTGATGAGAAGAGGCTAGCAGCAGTTTGTCATGGCCAGATGTACCAGAAACGAATGATCAAAGCTTTTAACAAGAAGGTTAAGCCAAAGGTATATCAGGCTGGTGACTTGGTAATCAAGCGTATCATATTACCACAGGGTGATCCTAGGGGCAAGTGGACTCCAACATATGAAGGACCATTTGTAGTCAAGACAGTATTCTCAGGAGGTGCCATGATACTGACTACAATGGATGGTGAAGACTTCCCACAGCCTGTTGTTGCGGTGAGAATCGGATACCAAGCTATTAAGTGAGCTTGAATCGCAAAACATTTATGTTCACCACCGACTTTAATTTAATCCAAAGGGAAAAGGGATAAAGATCGTAAAAACCCTAAATGAGGAGAAACTAGGTTCGGGGGTTGATTATACCTAGGGAAGGTGTTAGCACCCTAAGCATCCGCAGTATCCTACGGGAACCTCTTGTTAATATTTGTATTTTTATTGTTTATTGCTTGTTAAAACTATGGGAACCTAAGGTTTTATTTCTAATGGTGCTCGCACAACATCGCATCGATGCCTACGTATCGGGTGTAGAATCAGAGCACTCGTAGTTTTCCTAAGGATTAACGAACACTTGGTTACGCTCAAGGTTCGCGGGGGAGGTAAGTGTTATGGCAAACACTCACGTGACTTAACAAAGTCACAAAAAGTTGTAAAATAAAACACTAAGGACCTAATGGCTAAGGACCTAAGGATGAGGGACCTAATTGCTAAGGTCAAAGAAAAAGAAGGGACCTAATTGCTAAGGTCAAAATGGTAACTAAGGGTGGCTAAACTTCCTATGACATTGAGTCAACTGCAGGAGTCTTTCCCTTTTGGATTTAAATGCGAAAAAAAAGTAAATAAAAAGGTGCAAGCTCCTAAGTCTAAGGCATAGGTTGCCACTTGCAAAAATAGAATGAATAAAATAAATGGAAATGCGAGGTAAAAGGGCTTAGTAACTGGCTATGGCTCGATATGTGGATCGAGAATGCTGGGGTAGAAAACAAGCGCAGTGCATCAATTTGCTTAAGTTAGAAAGCTGTGAAGTGTAGGGAATTGTGCAGATGGCGATCGTAAACGACCGACTTACGTGTGTGAGTGTATGTGAAGTGAAGTTCGCTTGGCGTTGGACCAAGGATTATTATTTTGAAATGAAGTTAGTATGGTCTAAAGACGCGAGAAATAAATAATAAATAAAAATAAATTGCAATGCATTGAAATAGAATAAATTGAATAAAAATAAATTAAATAAAATAAATGGAATAAAAATAAATGAATGAATGAAAATAAATAATTGAATGCATGGCCTCATATGGGTCACGATTAATCGGAAACGATTTATCGTGACCTTGTAATATCATCGGCCCCTAAAAAGAGAAAAAATAAATGGATAGATTATTAAATAATTATCTAACGTATATTTCTTTTTTTAATAATAATTTTTTTTTTAAATAAACTGAAAATAGAATAAATTAAATAGAATAGAATAAATAGAAAAAAATAAAAAAAAATGGCCTCAAATTGGTTTAGATAAAATTGACAAAGTCAAATATCAATAAACCACATGTTCTTATCATAGGCCCGCAAAAATAATAATAACACTTATATATTTTTTCTAAACATTTTCCTCTAAACCAATAAACTAACATCAAGTAAAATAAAAGAAATAATAATCAAATAAACTTATAGAAACAATATAAAAAAAAATTAATAAATAAAGGGGGTGATGGGTCTGGTGAGTGGAGAGGCTTTCGGATCATGGGTTAGAAAACCCATTAAGCTAATATGAACAAAGAAACAAATTGCAATTAATTACAAACAAAACGGGGGAAAAAAAGGACGATACCCTCTTCTTCTATTCACGCAGAAATATGCACCCTTCTCAAAATACCATATTGCCTCTCTATCATTCACGACAATCTCTCTCGGTGATCTCAACATGTTTCAATAAAGTGGTTCTTTGCTCATGGTGGGTGGTGGTTGTTTTGGGCGGCGACGACGATTTGCGGTTTGCGTTTGAGCTTGAAGAAAAGGAAAGGTTTTTGATCGGTGTCGTGATGGATTTACGGGTCTAAGGAGATGATTGTGAAGGGGTTTCACAGTTTGAAGGGGCGGTTCTTGGGAGGAAGGTTCGGTGGAGGTAAGGGTTGCGGCTGTTTGATGGATTTCGAGGCAGAGATTTTGGACGGTGGCCGGCGGTTGCGAGGGGTTGATTGTGACGGATTTCGAAGCGGTTTTAGGGGTGGCGGCTGGTTTTTTTGAAGGTGGTCTTCAACCGTGGTGGCGGTGGCTTGAGATTTGATGTTTGGTCAGTGGTTTTACACACAGCTTTCTCGATCTCGCAATTTCAGATTTTGGTTCGAATTTGTTTGTTTTTTCGGTTTCACGATTAACAGGTTTGTATTTGGTGGTTTTACAGGTTTTGATTCACGTGATTCATGGTGGATTCGGTGTTTGGTGGTTGAAGGGTGTAAGCCGGCGGTTTTGTTTTGTGAACGGCGGCGGTTGCAGTAGGGGGTTCAGATCGGTGATGATTGGAGATGGAAACAGAGGCGAGGCATAGGCTGCGAAGGTGAGCGATTTTGGATGGATTCTCTGTTTTGGGATGTTGTGTTCGGTTGAGTTAATGGACGGTTGATGGTTTTTTTTTTTGAATTTGTTTTGGATTAAAGGTGATGCGTTGACGGTGTGAAGATGGATGGATTTGCGAAACGGGAATGGTGTGTTCACGGTTTGGTAAGGTGAGGTTTTACAATGGTTTGGTGATTTTGATTTGGTTCTGAGTTTGAGGTTTCGGATCTGGTTTCGGTTCACAGCGAGCTATGTGTTTTGGCTGGCTCAGGTTGTTGGCTACAGTGGCGGGACGGTTTTTTTGTGAGGTTATGGTGTTTCTTCTGGCTTACGCGGATAGGTAGTGACTGAGTTTGTACGGTTTGGAGCGGCTAACGATGGTGGTTTGTGCAAAATTGGTTTAGTTTTGGGTTGTCCTGTTTTGGCCTTTTCCGTTTCAGTTTGGTACTGTGTTTGGAGGGTTAGTTCAAATGGTGGTGGCTTGAATAAGAAATGAAGTTTTTTGAAAACAGGATGTGGTATGAAAGGTACGAAGGTTGTGGTGGGTTGTGAAATCATGTGCGTGAAGGTAGAATGGTGGTGAGGCTCGTGTATGGTTTCGGTAATGGTAGTTAGGGTGTTTTCAGCCTCACAGTGTTCTGTTTGGCGGCGGTTTGTGCTTGATGTGGATGGGTTGCGGCTGTGAAAGGGGTGATGTTGAAGCTTTTGAGCGTCGGTGGGGGATGAAGTGTTCGTGTTTACTCAGATTTCATCTCGACAGATCTCTCAAGTCTCGTGCTTCTGTTTCGGTTTCTTTCTCAGTCTGTTTTTGTTGTTTTCTGTTTGTGCCCTCTCACGGTTTGTGTCAATGTTTCACAGATTGAGAGTTCATGGAGAATGGCTTATGCAGGTTTGTGGAGTTCTGTTTTGGGTGAATCCGCGAGGCTAAGGTTTTACAGTGGTTTGGTGATTCTGGTTTTGATTGGTTTGCTGCAGGTTTGATTTTTTTGTAGGTTCAAATGAATCTTGAAGGATAGGTGGTGGAGGGTTTCAGCTAGCTGGTTTGGTTGAAGATGTGTTGAGATTATGGCTTGCGGATGAGACAGTTGTGAAGGTGGTGAGATTTCCAGCTTATGAAAAGAAAGAAAAAAAACTGAGTTTTGGAATTTTTATTCTTCTGGTTTTGTTTCTCTTTTATTTCTTTTGCAGGTTTGTTAGAATGGGACAGTTTCAGTGTGTGAGAGTGAGAAACAACAGAATGAATTTAAAGAACAAACATGAACAAATATGCGAAAAGAAATGAAGGAGAAAGAAATATACCGACCCGAACGTTATCGGGGTGAAGAGTCCACGAGTAGTAAGTGTTGCTTCTCTTTGCTAGTGATCCACCCTTTGTTGTTGTTTAAATTTGGGATGCTTTGATGCTGAACTCTTTCTGTTTTCCTTTATGTAACAGTGGCTGGATTTTTGAGTTTTTGGGGACTGTTTTGTGTTTGATTTATGACTGGTTTTTGAGTTTTTGGGGGCTGTTTTGAGTGTGTTTTAAGGCTGAGTTTGTAGTGTAACAGTTGGGATCTTCTGGTAGTTGTTTTTGAGTGAGTTATAGGGCTGGTTTTGAGGTTGTATTGATGCTGAAATTTGTGTAATTTGTGTGTTGTTTTGGGGCTGCTTGCAGTGTGTTTTTGTAGTGTTGAATTTTGATATAACAGTGTGTTTTATGCTTGTAGGTGAAGGGTTTCAAAAGAGGGACAAGGTCTGAATTTTGCAGCTGTGGGTGGAGTAGTGGAGCAGGGTGTTTGTGTGCTTAGAGCAGGCTTGTCTTGTGCTGCTGAACTGTGCCATTTGGGTAGCTGCATGCTGATTTTGTTTGATTTGGAGCAGGCTGAATTTGTATTCTAGTGCTGAATTTTTTTGTACACTTTTTTTCTATGCAATTGTAATATAAACAAAATAATATATTTGGAATAAAATTGATTATTTACACTATGGTTTGAAATTGAAACTTGAAATGAGAAACTCTAAATTAGAATCTAAATAAAAACTTAAATTAGAAATGAATTAAAAAGAAATAAATTTAAAATCGAAAATAACTCATAAACTTAAATAAATAACTTGGAATTAAAATTAATTTAGAACTTGAGAAATAAATTGGAATTTAGAAAATAAAAATGTGGATATGAGTTAAAATGGGATAAATGGTTAAAAATTAAAATTTGAATTAGAAGTGAATAAAAAGGAATTAAACTTAAAATTGAAATAACTTAGAAACTTAAATAATTGAAATTAAAAATTAACTTTAGAATTTGAGAAATAAGTTTGGAATTTAGAAAATAAACATGAATTGAAAATTATAAATAGAAAATTAACATTAAATTTAGAAGTAACAACTTGAAAATGAAAAAAAATTAAAAAATATTGAAGAATAGAAAATAAATTCAAAAATAAAACTTGAAGATGAAATAAAAATTAATTTAAAAATGCGAACTTGAAAATGAAAAGAAATAACGAATAAGTTTAGAAAAATTTGAAAACGAACTAACAATTAAAGGTAGAAATTGAAATAAAATTTTAAAATAGGAACTTACAAATAGAACGAAAATAGAAATTAAAAATAAAAATACGAAAATGAATTAAAAAGCCATAAATAAGAAAAAAGAAATTAAATTAAAATGGAAGCTAGAAAAAGAGAAGAAAGCAACAGAAAATGAATCGGGAAAAAACCCTGCTAAATGCGATGAATGTATGATTATGATATGAGCGATTAGGGGTAAAATTTGGGGTATGACAGTTGCCTCTATTTAAATAACTTTACCAGATGGCGGGAATGACGATAGTCACTCAGGCGATCATGGTGAAAGGTATTTAATTACAGAAATAACCGGAAATTTTGCCCCTAAATGCAATGTTATGCTGGACTACAAGCTATCTAACTCTGCAACTCTTATGCAATGAAATGATGATTATGGTATGAATGATCATAATGAGAATAAATCGACGACCACAAGCCAAGACTCACTGGGGATGACAAACACTGGGGATAAAGAAACGAAAACGAGAAATATTCAAAGTGATAAATCAACAGGTTCAAGTGTACTGTCGACACTAAGAATAACAAAAGACGGGAACAAAAGGAAATCCAAAGCGTTGGATCAACGAACACAGACAAAGCAAAATACAATTCGAAGTGACTGCACAGTGGCTTGATGCGACCAACTGACACCAAGAATACAAACAAAACAAGGAAATAAATCGAAGTGATAGATCAATGGCTCTAAGCGACCAACTGACACTGGAAATGAAAATCATAATATTCGAAGTGAATGCGCAGCGGCTCGATGCGACCAACTGACACTAAGAATACAACAAACTAACATCCAAAAAGAAAATGCAGTGGCTCAATGCGACCAACTGTCACTGAGAATGACAAAAGGCTTATTCAAGGTGAATGCGCAGCGGCTCAATGCGACCAACTGACACCATGAATAACAATCGAAAATACTCAAAGAGAAATGTGTAGTGGCCTGATGCGACCAGCTAGCATTGGGAATGACAAACAACTTATTCAAGGTGAATGCGCAGCGGCTCGATGCGACCAACTGACACTAAGAATAATCAACAAAAATATCCAAAATGAAAACACAGTGGCTCGATGCGACCAACTGACACTAGAAATGATAAACATAAAATTCAAAGTGAATGCGCAGCGGCTCAATGCGACCAACTGACACTAAGAATAGAAATTACAAAAAATATTCAAAATGAGTACGCAGTGGCTCGATGCGACCAACTGACACTAGAAATGATAAACATAAAATTCAAAGTGAATGCGCAGCGGCTCTGTAAACACCCCAAATTTGCCCTCACCCATTTCACCATGGCTTGTGATCATTTCATATTCATAAATACAATCATATCCCCTCATATCCCATTTTTGATTCACTGCATAGTTCCTAAGTCATCTGCACCTAGGGTTTGTGATCTGAGCAATCCAAGAGCCTCTTGAGCCACTCCAAAGGCAACCAATCACTTCAAAGGGATCCATATGTATTCAAGTATCATATTGCATCCTCTCAGAGTCAAAATTCCAAGGAATCACAAGAACTAGGGTTTGAATGGATGCAGAGCCAAGTTTGACTGCACAGTTGACCTAAAAATTAGGGTTTTGGTTTCAGAGGCCATAACTCCAAATTTTTTGGTCATTCTTGTTTCCATTGGTCTCTATATGGTATAGGGAGTATGCATATCGATTTTCATGAAGAAATTCCATGGGGAAGTCATCTGATCAAGAGTTGACTTTCTGGACAAGTCAGTGCAAAATCAGGGCATCTGAGGCCCCCAATGACCCAACCAATGGGTGATCTTCATCATTTTGAGTGTATATGATCTTTATTTGATCATGGAAGAAGTTTGAAGTTCACAAAAATCAAGGATTTGGAGTTTTTGCAAGTGTTGACTTTTTGGGCATAGTTGACTTTTCAAGAATGCTTCATTTTAGGTCATTTTTCAAGCCTTGATTCTTGATCCAAAAATGCTTCAAATGAAAAAACTTTGGTCATGAAAGTTGTAGATCTCATCTTTCCCTTTTCAAAAAGTACAAGAACATGATCAAATTCTTCTTGGATCAAAAGTTATGGTGTGACAAAGTTGGCTAAAATCATTGATTTTCAAGGCATGCCTCAAATGAGAATTTTGCAAAACCATGAACCAATGCCTTTTGTAACCTCTAGTTCATTTCAAACCATGACACAAACATTCTATAAGTCATAAAAATCAGATTTGAACCAAGAATGCTCATGTATTATGGCTTGTGGGATAAGGAAATCACATGTGAACCATAAAGCAACAACTTGCAAAATCATCATGATCACTTCCCCCACTTGCTGCATTGGCCCTTGAACCAAGCTAGCCCTTTCCCTTCATTTTGCTGCGCATCACACAGCCCATGTACTAGCCTAGAAGCTGCCCATACTTTCTCTTACACAAGAGTTGACAAATTGCAAAAGTGGCCATACCAATCAATAAAGGGCAGGTCACATCATCTGACCAATAGGAGTCCTTTATGCAAAGCAAAGGCAAGCCATTTCATACACCAGGCCAGGCTGAAACACTACACACAACCACATTCACAAAAAACACACCCTTGTGCAAAACCTTTCGAATCTGCCTCCACAAGCCTAAAACATTCAAACCATTTTCACAAATCACTTTACCATGTTCCACTAAGCCTAAACCAACAAAGAACCAGGCCTGAAACAAGCCATAACTCCATTTCACCATTTTCACTCCATAAAGCAAAAGCTTTCGAATCTGCTTCTACAAGCCAAGAACACTCAAACAAACTCCACACATCCACTCACCTTGCTCCCCTGACCAGAAACCACCCACTACTTTGGCCTGAAACCCTCCATAACTCAAATACGATTTTCACATTCCCTTGGTCAGAGCTTCTGCAAACTCACTCAAGAGGCTGTTTAAACTCCAACCAAGTGTGCAAAGCTTCTAAGGGGGATCATTGGGACCTGTTTGAGCTAAAGAACCATCCAGAAAGCTCTTGAATCAAAAGCTCCATCTCAGGTGACTCCATGAACTTTTTTTCCAAAACTCCATTTTCTTGTTAGAATCTTGTTTTGTATGTTGCACTGATCATTGGGATCTATTTACTTTTTGAAATGAGCAAGAAATGAGTATGTTATGGTGTTCTGAAAGTTTGACCTAGAAATTTCTTTGCTTCGATTCTTGTTTGTGTGTGAGTTTAAACATGATTTGATGCTGGATTCGTGCTTAGGGTAGTTAGTAGATGATTTCTGGAGAGTTAGAGCTTCTAAAATGGCCTGGGGAGAGAGATAGCATTTTGAGGTGAACGGAGAAGATGACCGGAACACTGTTCCGGTCATCTGAAAGTGATTAACGGCAGGGTTAGGGTTTAAGCATTGATTAGCGAAATTTGAATCTGAGCCGTGAGATGTGGCGCGCAGTCAATTCCCGCGCGTGTAACTTTGAACCTGGCACGTTGGATCTAATTACTTCTCATTAATTCATTAAAAATTCATTTATTTTCTTTTTCTTTTCATTAGTTTTGCACAATTATTTTAAAATAGTAAAAAGTCCTAAAAAATTATGAAACTTTTTCTCTTAAGCTTTATTAATTTTTATGACCCAAAAATATTTTCATTTTATTTTTTATCATTAAAAAAGTATTTTTAAATATTTAAAAGATTATTTTTAATTGATTAATGAGAATTAATTTATTAAAAATACCTTTAAGTATCTAAAAATCACCAAAAAATTCATGAAATGTTCTAAGACATTTAGAAACATTGTCCAACCTTCAAACCAAATTTCTTTCTTGATCTTGATGCATTTTGAGAATTTTCCATTGAATTAAATCATTTTTTGTGCATTATTTTGATCCAAAGTTCAAAAATGCATTTCTGCCTATTCATGAAGAGTTGGACATTGATTCTTCTTGCATTGCATTGTGTTTGGCATATAGTTTCTAGGATTAAATGGCCATGATTTGGTTCCTCATTTCCAATTTGTTTGGCATTTCTTTTGTTTAGGAACCCTAAAAACCCTAATAACTTGTAAAAATCATAACTTGAGTTTGGTTAAGAGTTGAGACCTCTCCTTTGGGCTTTGGTTTAGTATAGGATTAGGGGTCCTTTGTGTGGCATTTTCAATTTTTCATAATGTTGTTTGCTTCTGATTTTGGTTTTTTTGTTTGTTGTATTGTTCATAAACCCTAATTTGGGCTTCCATATGCATCCATTCTGCATTCTCTTGCATAACATGACTTGCCATGACATTTCAAGCATCCATTTGATTCATTTGACATCTTAAGACATATAGAAAGCATGTTTGATCATTGCATCATGTATTTGCCATGTTGCATGCCATGTGCACTTCATAACTTTTCATGTATGTTCATGATTCTTAACTTGCTTCATTTGCATTCATGAACTTGTATGATCATTTCCATGTGCTGCCTCATGTTTGTGGCACCTCATAACATCATTATCATCATGCTCATGCTTCTGGTTTTGTTTCTCATCATGTCATCTCATCCCATTTTGCATTGCATTGCATTTCTTTTCTAACCTTTTCAGGTGGTAAGTGACTTTGAGAAGTGAATTTGCCTTCACTTCTCATAACTTTTCTTTTCATCTCTCTTGCATCCATTGCTGCATTTTCTATATGTGTTTGAGTTTGAGCTTGCTCATTCTTCTTCTTCCCACTTTCTTTCTTCAAGTGACTTGACTTCTTGAATGAAGCAAGTCACTTTGCTTCTCTTGATCCTTTCATCTGCTTCCTGGTGGTTCCATTGAAGATTTCTCTTGAAAACCTAACAAACCTTAGGAACAACCAAGCATGACAATGATTAGGGTTTTGATTAGTCTCCCCTCTTAGTTTCACCTTTGTGTCTCTTTTGAGTCTTCTCTTCTCATCTCATAATCAGGGACTAAACCCTAAAGGCTTTAAGGCTTTGTGATTAAGCTTATGCCTGCATCCTTCTCTTAAGATGGAGTGTATAACTTTAATCCTAAGTGTTAAACCCTTAATGTGTTTAAATCTGTTAATCAATTCACTTAATAAGTATCAAGACATCACACTTGTAACTTGGGCCTTGCATTAGGGTTCTAATTCTTCCTTAACTGGTTAAGAAGGACTAACCCTAGTGTTAATGGACAAGTCCCCCTCAAGTTGTCTTACAAATCATAAAACTCACTTCTTCATCATATCATTAATTAAAATCCACTTAATCAAAGGCTTGTTTTGTCATGAGTTTAATCCCTAATCATGGATTAAGTTGAGGAGTTTTCCTCAGCTTAAACATTCTCATCTATTATCCTTCTCTTAGGATGGTGTAATGAGTCTGTTTAATCCCTGATTATGGCTTAACCTCATTACTCAACACTAAACAAAAACACCAAAAACATCTAAATAATCACAAGTAGGTTAATGATCTTGATCCTGCATCAAAGGTGATTAAGTGTGAGAATCTGACTTCGCACTTAAGGTACTCTCATTACCCCTAATCAGAGGGAAGATGTGATGAGTTTACTAAATCCATTGGTTTAGGCTTAAGCTCATTGACTTATGACAAATTTTCACAAGCAATAAAAGACTGAAAACTCGAAAACAAACAATAATCGTCTCCTTCGGGATTCTTTTCTCATCTCATTCACTCATAAACGAGAACTTGCTTCTTCCGTCTAATGCAAGACAGTTTGCACCTGAGCCAGACAGGTCATACACTTGAGCATAGGCAAGCAAGCAGTTCACAAGTCAATTTATCTTTCAGTCTCTTTGGGTCGAACTACGGTGTTCTGACTTCCTCATTGCACGAGAGGATACGTAGGCATAACTTAACAGTTATCGAACAAAAGTCTCTGTATATTCCCCCTCTTTCTAGCCTCATTCTTTTAGCCTCATGATCTTGAGCATCTTATTCTTGTTCTTACACTGACACTGTATATATTGCACTTCACATTTCCTTTACACTGACACCTGTACATTTTGTTTTCCAGCCCTTTTACACACAAATTGCACTGACACTACCCCTTTAAAACACAAATCTTTCAAGCGTGGATCCCGTCGAGTACGGCGGACAATCTGGGTGCTAATACCTTCCCAGGTTGTAACCAACCCCCTTTCTCAGTCTCTCTGGTTCGCAACCGTCTTATCCGTATTTTTCTAGGTTTATGCAGCATTACCTTTCCTCCGGGATAAAAATGCCTAGCTGGCGACTCTATTCATCTCCAGTGAGTTCACTGCTGTGTGTTCTCATTGTCCCTCTCGCCGACCGTTCGCGTCTGTACCTTTATTTGACCCAGCTTCATTTATCAGGAGCGACAGCTTGGCGACTCTGCTGGGGACCCTTATATTGCAACCAGGGCTTCTGGTTCTTTTTGTGGGTTCCTCCTAGCTCTTGTTTGATTTGTGTTTACTGGGGTGTTATGTGCTTATTTGTGTTTGTGTATTTGTATTTATTTTGTACAGTTTTGTTTATTGTTTTCTTATAGCTTTATGCATATATTATCATATTGTCATGCTGTGCTGGCTGGATCTGTTGTCTGCTTTGGTGGGTGGGTGATTCATTGAGAGTTAAGGTCCTATACCTGGGACCTGAGTGACACCTAGGCTAGAGTGAATCATATTCTTTCCCATTCCATTTCGGTCTGGTGCGGGAATATGAAACACGGTTCAGATATGGGTTTCTTCTTGAGAACTCTGTGTTGCAGATTTCCTGCAATGCTAGGGCTATCTGGGAAGCCTGCTAAGTCTGGATGACCTTTTAGTATTGACCTTCAGAAACTGAGGTGAATTAGAGGAGGAACTGTTATGGTTATTGTAAACACTGTACCTCCGGGTTGGAAGTGTTTACACTTCTCATAACTGATCCAAGTCTGAGGATCCTTGTTCTAGAACACCACCTGTGAGGGGGTTGGGCTGTTTACAGGTTTGCAGGTACCTTGACCTCAGAATACCCTGTTACTTTGTTTAAGAGTACTCCATTTTGGGTCAGTTCTTGTGATTCTAAACCCGGGACATGTGACTCTTTATTTGAGTCCCCAACCTTGGTTACTGGATTTATAGACCTCCATCTGGAATTCTTGAATACACTTGGACCTATATCAGAGTTTTGATCAGATCCAGCTCAGTCACAAACCCTCGCATATCATTTGCATACATAAACATTGCATCATATTGACATTTGCTTGCTTGTGTTTCAGGGTATCCATCTTCACTTTTGGCTAGTTTTGACCCCATCTTCAGTAGTGACCTATCCTCACCAGCATCTGCTTCAGTTATCACCAGCATCAGCTAATCAGTGGCCCATTTCTTCAGCATCATCATCAGCACTTGTCTCTACTCAGTCTTCAGCATCATGGCTCCTAAAAAGAGCAATATCACCTATCAATTCTTCCAGCCAGAGCTATCAGATATCAGGAGGATTCAGACCCTGATCCCTCCAGATCACATACCATTGTTCAGGGAACACTATGGAGATATACTTGATATGGTTATGGATCTGGACCCTTCACAGAGAAGCCTGATTCACACTTGCATTCAGTTTTATGATCCCCCACTGAGGTGTTTCACTTTCCAAGACTTTCAGTTGGGCCCCCTTTTAGAAGAATACTCATCATTGGTTGGTTTGCCTATCGGGGTTGGAGTCCCTTTCAACCCTGAGATGGTCTTTCCTGCTAATGGAGAAGTAGCAAAGGCTTTGCATCTGGAACCTGTCCTGATTGAGCAGCATATGACCTCTAAAGCTGGAATCCCTGGCTTCCATCTGGATTTCTTGATCTCTCAAGCTACCCTGAAAGCTTCTCTAGGAGAGTGGAAAGCTGTTTGTGCTTTACTGGCCTTGAGCATATATGGAATTGTATTGTTTGCAGATGAGCCTCGATTCATTAGCAAGAATGCAATCCACCTATTCATGCTAAAGAACCCAGTACCAACTTTATTGGGGGATCTTTACTATTCAGTGCATCAGAGGAATGAAAAGCAGAGGGGAAAATTAGTGAGGTGTTGTGCTCCATTGTTCCATACTTGGCTTCTCAGGCATCTACCCAGGACAGATGCATTTCTGAACCCTCATCAGCAGAGCAACTGGGCTAAAAGACTCACTGTTCTAACTTCAGCAGATATCAGATGGTGCACTCAGAGCACCAAAGGCAGGGATATCGTCACCAGCTGTGGGCATTTTCCCAATGTGCCTTTAGTAGGAGTTAAGGGTAGTATCAATTACAATCCCCTGCTGTTCAGAAGGCAACTGGGCTATGCACTGGTTCATACTCCTAAGGCACAAGACTTGGTGGAGACCCTTTATTGTGAGAACAAGATTAATTTGACTGTTGTTAGGCAGGCTGCCTGGGCCTGGGATAATGTTCAAACCAAGGGAATAACCATTTTGGGAAAGTGCAACAATGTGGCATCAGCACAATATTATGAGTGGTCCCGTGCCAGGGCCCAATTCTCTGGGATGCCCTTTACCATAGAAGACATGCCTGAGTCATCTTCAGCACCACCCCCTGCCACTATCAGTTTGGAGGAGTTTGAGAGCTTGAAAGAAAGGAATGAGAAGCTAACCCAGGCTTTGCAGAAGACCCTCCGGGAGAGGAGTGAAGGTATGAGGGAGATTGAGAGATTGGAGAAGTTGAGAGTGGAGCATTTGACTAAGATTGAAAAGTCTGGGGATTATATTAAAAAGTCTAAGGCTGGAGAACAAATTCTGAAGAATGCTTGCAAGGAAGCCCAGTTCCAGAGAGCAAGGACAGACTTGTATCTGAAGGAGAGTCAGGCTCGGTGGGTCAGGATCACCGAGGCTCGTACTTTGGAGGACAAGAGAGTTCAAGACAAGATGGAACAACTAGAAGCTAGTGCAAAAGAACAGCAAGAAGCCCTGACAGCAGCCCAGAGGGAGATATCAGAGCTGAAGATCAAAGCAGGGGTGAAGAGGTCAAAAGACCAAACTCAGCACAAGAAGCTAGCAGCAGCTGTTACAACCCGGAATCTCCTCATCAGGAATCTCACGGAGCGTCCGGCTGATCCTGTGACCGAAGCACTTCTCAAGGAAGTTCGTGAGGATGAGTTTGGTCTTGGTGTTTGACCATTTGTTTGTTGTTGCTTTCCTTCCATGTACTTTTATTTTTCTTGTAATGTATTTTGACCCCTTAGAGGGCTTGTGTTGTAAAATGAACAAGTTGTATTATTTCGCCTTCTGTAATATATTTGTGTTAGTGTGCTTCATCTGAGTTTTCTTCAAGCAACAACAACAGCATCTCCAAAGGTCTGGAAGGGTCAAAACTGAATGCCAAACCGGATACCTTGAGAGCAAATAAGCATAACTGCATTGCATGCTAACCCTTTATTTGTTTTGTAGGTTTTGTTTTATTGTGGCTAACCTCTGTTGTGATGCCTCAGGAACTATTGCTAGGCGCCGGGTATTTCCCCTCAACCGTCCGCACCGTTATCCAACCCGAAACAACCTTCCGGGAATTCAAATGGATCAGATGCAGCAGGACCTTACTGAGGTCAGAAATCAAATGGCAAATGAAAGGCTAGAGATGAGGAATCAAATGACTCAGTTTATGGAAGTTATGAACAACATGGCTCAGAGCCAGGAAAGATTGAGGGCCATGGTGGAAAGGCAGAATCAAGAGGATCCACACATAGGGACTGCCGGCACCAGCAACAATGAAAGGGTCCAACCTCACGTCAACCCTCCAGTATTTGGACCACACCTCCATCCTGAGGTCAATATCCCTGCAAATGTTCAAGGGACAGCCACTGCAGCCAGGGTACTTCAAGAAGACCCCCAAGAGGACCAATTCACGGTAATGGGTGCTGGGGAAGAAGCTTATGATAGAAGATTGGATGAGATAGCTGAGAAGTTGAGGTCCTTAGAATCTCAAAACTCTTTGGGCTTCGACGTCATGGACATGGGCTTGGTAGACGGGGTCAGGATCCCCTATAAGTTCAAGCCTCCTTGCTTTGAAAAATACAACGGGACTTCATGTCCTCGGACTCATTTACAATCATTTCTGGGGAGGCTGAAGGCCTATACAATGGATGAGAAGCTCTGGATGTTCTATTTCGAAGACAGCTTAACCGGAGCGTCAAGAGAATGGTACTCTCACTTGACAAGGGCAACTATTAGATGCTGGAAGGACCTGGCAAAGGCCTTCATCAGACAGTATCAGTATAACTTAGACAAGGCACCCAACAGGACCCTCCTAATGGGAATGTCACAGTCTTCAAGGGAGAGTTTCCGAGAATATGCCCAGAGATGGAGGCAACTGGCTGCTGCTGTTCAGCCACCTATGTCTGAACGGGAAATGGCAGATATGTTCATGAATACCCTTCAGGGAACTTATATTGACAGGTTGGCTGCTTTCTCTTCCACTAGCTTTGCAGATGTTGTCATAGCCGGGGAGAGAATTGAAAGCTTGTTAAAAATGGGAAAGATCTCAGACAACGGTGCAAGCTCGTCCAGTAGTACAAGAAAGCCTTTTGCAGGCCCGAGAAGAACTGGCGAGACCAATGCCATCCATTCAAACAGGGGCAGGCCCCAATATGTTCAAAGGTCAATAGCAGCAGTCACCATTCCTGCTCCAGCTCATCCTCAACCTGTCTATCAACCTCCGCAGCAAAACTATCAGCCGCAACCTCAGTACCATCAGCAAAATCAGTATCCTCCAAGAAATTACAACAACAGCAACACCAACAACAACAGTCAACAAAGGCCATTCCAACAGAGGCCATCTCAAGCTAATAGGGTGATCGATCCGATCCCTATGCCATATGCTACCCTGCTGCCACAACTCCTGAAACTCAACCTGGTTGAGCTAAGGACGTTGGCACCTCCAGACCCCAACAGTCTACCCAGGAACTATGACTCCAACGCTAGGTGTGCCTTCCATTCAAACGCACCTGGCCACAACACAGAAAAGTGCAGAGCCCTGCATATGAAGGTACAAGACCTGGTAGACTCGAAAGCTCTGAATTTCGCACCACCACCCAATGTCAATAAGAACCCCATGCCAAACCATGGTGGTCCCCGGATTAACGCTATTGAAGAAGACAAACCGTCTTATTTAATAACCAGTGTGGGACAGATCAGGACACCATTGGTAGAAATCAAGGCTCAACTCCTGGAATGTCAAATGTTCCCGGGGTGTGAGTTGGGTTGTGCTTACTGCAATATCTCTGTAAATGGGTGCGATAATTTGAGGAATGGCATAGATGGCCTCATTCAGAGTGGCCAGCTTCAGATCACCACATCATTTCCAACAAATCCGACAATCTCATCAGCAGCGGTTTCAGAACCTCCTACAACTGCAACAACCATTGTTCCTGACAATTCTTCGGCTTCATCAACAAGTACTTCATCCATTATCTCAACTG
Source organism: Lathyrus aphaca (assembly GCA_963966055.1). Lineage (NCBI taxonomy): Eukaryota > Viridiplantae > Streptophyta > Magnoliopsida > Fabales > Fabaceae > Lathyrus > Lathyrus aphaca. Next base: position 76,235,112 of record OZ014520.1, read on the forward strand.
ATCAGTTCTCAACGAATTTTCCTGCTACAACTTCAGCTTCACTCCATTTTGAACCTCCTACAACGACAACATCCATTCTTCCAACAATGTCTCCTACAACACCAGCAACCAATCATGAAGATGTCTCTACTGTCACCATATTTTACGATCCTGAAGACAACTCCGTCTACAACTCAGAAGGTGCTGCTCCCACTAGGGCACCAGTTACAATTTATTATGATCCTCAGACTATTACAATTCCTTCAACAGCTGCAATCAGTCCGGTCACCATCACGGTGCCTGGACCCGTACCTTATGAAAGCAGTAATGCCATCCCCTGGCATTACGGCTCTGACTTGTACTGTGAAGGACAAAGAATCACTTTTGAATCATCAACCCCTGCACTACAAATTGACAATGTGGGCGGAGGCGGAGGCTTCACTCGAAGCGGACGTCTTTTCGCTCCACAAATTCAGAGACCCACTGCCGAAGCAGAAGCTGCTGCCAAGGCAAAAGGGAAGAGCCCTGTGTAGGATGAGCAAGTCGTTAAAGAAGCTTTGAAGACACCGTTCGATCAAGAGGTTGATGAGTTCATGCGAATCATCAAAAAGAGTGATTACAAAATAGTGGATCAGCTTCACCAAACGCCTTCCAAGATCTCAATCCTATCACTGCTTATGTGCTCCGAAGCCCATCGGAATGCACTACTCAAAGTCTTGCACGCAGCTTACGTGCCTGAAGAGATCACTGTCAATCAATTGGAAGCAGTAGTGGGAAATGTTAACGTTAGTCACGGACTAGGGTTCACCAATACTGATTTGACAACGGAAGGCCGCAACCACAATAAAGCCTTGCACATAACCATGGAATGCAAAGGTGATGTCCTTTCCCATGTGCTGGTAGACACGGGGTCATCCCTTAATGTCTTACCAAAGAAGGCTCTGGTGAAGCTAGAATATGACGGATTGGCGTTGAGACCCAGCAACCTGGTGGTAAGAGCTTTTGATGGCTCAAAGAGATCGGTTCTGGGAGAGATTGAGTTACCCGTAACGATTGGCCCGCAGACCTTTAAAACTATCTTCTATGTGATGGACATTCAGCCCGCCTACAGCTGTTTGTTGGGTAGGCCATGGATTCACGCTGCTGGCGCCGTGACCTCTACCCTTCACCAGAAGTTAAAATATGAGTGGGAGGGTCAAATCGTTACAATCTGCGGAGAGGAGGACATTTTTGTCAGCCACCTGGCAACCTATAAGTACATTGAGATGGATGGGGAGATCCATGAAACAATGAGCCAGGGGTTTGAAGCCTTGAATGTGAATGAAACATCTGCTGTGTCTGGTACTCCAATGTCATCATACCAACAAGCCCGGAAGGTTGTTGAGGAAGGAACTGCCCAAGGCTGGGGCAAACTGCTATCGGTGGAGAAGAAAGAAGACATATTTGGGTTGGGTTACAGACCAACTCAACAAGATCAAACAGCGGCTGCGAAAGAGCCCAATTTTGTGAGTGGGGGGATGCTTACCCCTGATGCTATCAACTGTCTGGAAGACGAGCTGGAAGAGGAGCGCAACCTGGAAAGCTGGATTCGTCCAAAAATCCCGGGGAGCAGTGTCTCGAACTGGTCTTCCCAGGAAATTATAAGAGTTACTCATGCAGAGTAATTATTATTTCCTGTATTTTTATAAGCATGCATCAAAGTCTTGCATCTTGCCCAAGATGACAAGACTCATTTTGTAATCGGGCCATCTGTACTTTTTGTGCAAACAAGATTAATTAATGAAATATTAGACATCTTTTTGCAAACGAGTCTTTTTCTTTTCGTTCACTGTTTTTCCATTTTTCTTTTTGTACAAAAAATAAATGGCGGTGTTTTCAAAATGACAACTTCATTTCACTTTTCTAAATAAAGATTAAAATTAGATCACTAAAATGAACAAACTTAACCCTTGCAGAGTGTGCCTTCCAGACAGCACCGACAACAGCACGGCTATGACATCGTATGACTTTGACAATCCAATCAATCAAGCTGATGAAGGGGTTGATGAAGAATATGAGCTTCCTGAAGAGCTAGCCAGGTTGTTAAGACAAGAGGAAAAGGTTATTACTCCTCACCAGGAGGAGGTTGAAGTGATCAATCTTGGTACAGATGAAGACGTGAAAGAGGTTAGAATCGGGTCCTGCCTGCAAGACTCAGTGAAGAGACAACTGATTGACCTGCTTCAAGAGTATGTGGACGTGTTTGCCTGGTCTTACCAAGATATGCCAGGGTTGGATACCGATATTGTTGTGCACAAGCTGCCTTTGAGAGAAGAGTGCCCACCGGTTAAACAGAAACTGCGCCGTACTCGTCCAGACATGGCTATGAAAATCAAGGAGGAGGTACAAAAGCAATGGGACGCCGGGTTCCTTGCTGTGACTAGCTATCCACCGTGGGTTGCTAATATAGTACATGTGCCTAAGAAAGACGGCAAAGTAAGGATGTGTGTTGACTACCGGGATCTGAACAGAGCCAGCCCGAAAGATGATTTCCCTTTACCTCACATTGATGTATTGGTGGATAATACGGCTCAGTTCTCAGTATTCTCCTTCATGGATGGATTTTCAGGATACAATCAGATCAAGATGTCACCAGAAGACATGGAGAAGACAACATTCATTACACCCTGGGGCACGTTCTGCTACAAGGTAATGCCATTTGGGCTCAAAAATGCCGGTGCAACATATCAGCGGGCTATGGTAACATTATTCCACGATATGATCCACAAAGAAATAGAATGTTATGTGGATGATATGATTGCCAAGTCCCTTACTGAAGAAGACCATCTGGTAAATCTGCTCAAATTGTTCAAACGTCTGAGGAAGTACCAACTGAAGTTGAACCCCAACAAATGCACATTCGGGGTGAGATCTGGTAAGCTGCTGGGTTTTATTGTAAGCGAGAAGGGGATTGAGGTTGACCCTGATAAAGTCAAAGCCATCCAAGAGATGCCTGCACCGAAAACAGAGAAAGAAGTTCGAGGTTTCTTAGGTCGATTGAACTACATTTCAAGGTTCATCTCCCACCTTACAGCAACCTGTGAACCCTTGTTCAAGCTGTTAAGGAAAGAACAAACGGTCAGGTGGAACGAAGACTGCCAGAAGGCTTTTGACAAGATCAAGGAATATCTGCAAGAACCTCCAATCCTTATGCCTCCAGTTGAAGGAAGACCTCTGATTATGTACTTGACAGTATTAGAAGAGTCAATGGGGTGTGTGCTGGGCCAGCATGACGAGTCTGGTCGAAAAGAGTATGCAATATACTACCTAAGCAAAAAGTTTACCGACTGTGAACAACGTTATTCACTGCTCGAGAAAACTTGCTGTGCTTTAGCGTGGGCTGCTCGCCGACTAAGGCAGTATATGTTGACCCACACTACCTTACTGATCTCAAAGATGGACCCAGTCAAGTACATATTTGAGAAGCCAGCTCTTACTGGACGGGTTGCAAGATGGCAAATGATTCTCACAGAATATGACATCCAGTACACTTCTCAGAAAGCCATCAAGGGCAGTGTACTATCTGAATATCTTGCTGAGCAACCCATTGATGACTACCAGCCTATGAGGTTTGACTTCCCTGATGAAGACATCATGTTCATTAAAGCAAAAGATCATGAAGAGCCTATTCACACTGAAGGGCCTGACCCGGAAGAAGAATGGACAATGATGTTTGATGGGGCTGTTAACATGAATGGTCGTGGTGTTGGTGCAGTACTCATTACACCTAAGGGAGTTCACATGCCTTTCTCGGCAAAACTCGCTTTCAACTGCACTAACAACGAAGCTGAATACGAAGCTTGCATTATGGGTCTTGAGGAGGCCATTGACCTCAGGATCAAGACTTTGACCGTATTCGGAGATTCAGCTCTGGTAATCAATCAAACCAACGGAAAATGGTATACACACCAGGATCATCTGATACCTTACAGGGATTATACAAGGAGGTTATTGACTTTCTTCACAACAGTCAAGCTTGAGTATATCCCTCGGGACGAGAATCAGTTTGCGGATGCTCTTGCTACCATTTCATCCATGATCAAAGTTCAAGCTGCTAACTTTGTACCCCAAATATCAGTGTCCAGACTTGATAGACCAGCATATGTGTTCGCAGCAGATGTTGTCAGAGACGATAAGCCTTAGTTCCATGACATTAAGTGCTTCTTGGAGGATCAAACATACCCACCTGGGGCATCCTCTAATGATAAGAAGACTTTGAGAAGGCTTGCTGGTAGTTTCTTTCTGAACACTGATGGGTCTTTATACAAAAGGAACTTTGATATGGTACTCCTCAGATGCGTCGACAAGACAGAAGCAGATTTATTGATGCATGAAGTGCACGAAGGCTCCTTTGGTACCCATGCTGGGGGACATGCAATGGCTAAGAGGTTGTTAAGATCAGGCTATTATTGGATCACAATGGATGTAGACTGTTGTGCCTACGCCAGAAAATGCCACAAATGCCAGATCTACGCAGATAAAGTGCATGTGCCTCCCAATCCTTTGAACATCATGTCTTCACCATGGCCCTTTGCCATGTGGGGCATTGATATGATTGGCAAGATTGAGCCAACTGCTTCGAACGGCCACAGATTCATCTTGGTTGCCATTGACTATTTCACCAAGTGGGTTGAAGCAGCTTCCTACGCAAATGTTACAAGACAAGTGGTAGCCAGATTTCTGAAGAGAGATATCATCTGTCGATATGGAGTGCCCGAGCGAATCATTACTGATAATGGTTCCAACTTAAACAACAAAATGATGGCAGAGCTATGCCGGGACTTCAAAATCCAACATCACAATTCTTCTCCTTACAGGCCAAAGATGAATGGCGCTGTTGAGGCGACAAACAAGAATATTAAGAAGATTGTGCAGAAGATGGTAGTCACCTACAAAGACTGGCATGAAATGCTACCATTCGCCTTGCATGGGTACCGCACGTCAATCAGGACATCCACTGGGGCAACACCGTATCAACTTGTGTATGGTATGGAAGCAGTCCTACCGGTTGAAGTTGAATTACCCTCTCTGCGGGTACTAATGGATGTTAAACTAAGGGAAGCAGAATGGGTTCGGGCCCGATACGAACAACTGAGTCTGATCGAAGAGAAAAGATTGGCTGCAATCTGTCATGGGCAGCTATATCAGAAGAGAATGAAGAGAGCCTTCGATCAGAAAGTCAGGCACCGAGAGTACCAGGTAGGAGATCTTGTGCTGAAAAGAGTCCTCCCTCCTCATACAGACCACAGGGGCAAATGGACTCCAAATTATGAAGGACCATTTGTTGTAAAGAAAGTTTTCTCTGGTGGAGCACTGATGCTCAGCACCATGGATGGTGAAGATTTCCCGTCCCCTGTGAATTCAGATGCAGTTAAAAAATACTTCGCATAAAAATGACCCGCTGGACATAAAAACAGAATGTAAGTCCAGGCAAAAATAGGGCATCCCGACGAGTCAAAAACAGAATAAAAGACTCGGGCAAAAATAAGGGAAAATAAATAAAATGTACACCCGCTGAGTTGAAAAGCCGCATTGGACAGCTCAGGAAAAAATGGGTATCCCGATGGATTGAAAACCCGAAAGGGCGATCCATGCAAAATAAGGGAATAAGCGAACAACTGCATTCTGAATCCGTCTGTATCACTTGCAACTTGGAAGGCTTCAACAGAATCAAGCTTCAATCAGAATCAGCCTTTTTCAGAAAGCAAGACGAGAAGAACGTCATTGTCATACGAGTCATAGCAGAAGAGGAAGCTCCTTAAAGCGTCGTCAGCACTGCCAGCATTTTGTTTCTCAATTTATAACAATCTCCTTATTTTAGGAGATTTGTTTCCTTGACTGTATCTTGCCTATTCAGGGCACAAGAATTAATAAAATCAGATTTTTCAGTCATGTTTCGTCTTGTACATATTTCGTTTGCAAAGAATGTCTGATGTCTCTAAAACTAATTGCATAAGTACAGATGTTTGTCACTAAAAATAGAAACACATGCTTGCAGGGAATATACTTACTCTTGAGAGTGCTTGACTCCTATGACGGAATCCAGTAAAGGATACCTCGGGACCTTTTGTGCGTCTCCTTATCTTTGCAGGATTGCAGGTATCCAGAACGCGACCTGGGGGCATGCAAGTTACATCCCAGCAAGCTGGCAAATCAATACTCAATTTTAGCACTCAAGGTGCTCTCTCCCCAGCTGAGTTACCAACAATTCTCCCCAGCCATAGTACCAATCATTCTTCCTCAGTAAAATACAGGAGTCAGGGAATCATCTCCCCACAGAATCTTCAGCCTCTATTCAGAAGAGCAACGCAGGGAAGGATCACAACAGAGTGAAGAAAGCTTCTACAAACCCCAGATGGGCCTCTCATTTATTAGAATAGGTCTATCAGTGACCCGTATCCCTAAGCAAATATCATCTTATTAGATCTACCAATGATCTCCTCCCCAGCTGGGATGTCCATTTCAAACAGATCAACTAGGGATCTCTGCAGCAGCGGGATCCGAATCCCAGATTTGTGCCTCTTTGCACAAACATAGCATTTGCATCATATTCACCCACAAAGCGTAGAATTCCGTCTAATACGGAGCATTACGGCAAAAATCAAATACATAGCATAATCATAAGCCATGTTATGAACCAACACTTGTGAATAATAACAGTTCATCAACATACAGAAGAAAAATCCCCACCAGAGTTACCGGATAGAGCAGTTGCCTCACAAATCACAAACACCAGTATATACTCCTTTTGACACCCGTCCGTGTTATATCCCAGCAGAAAGCCAAAGACGTTCCCTTTGCACTCGCATATACTTATATACACTTTCCTGACACCCGGCCGTGTCATATCCCCAGCGCAGTCGCTTACACCTTCATCACCCATACACTTGTTATACTTTTCTCTCTCGACACTCGTCCGTGTCGCTCTCCCCAGCAGTTAAACACTCATCTATATATACTCATGATACACCTATACAGATACTCGTCCGTATCTTATACACAACACTTATCTCCCCACAGATTCGACAATAGTCCTTGTTCTTTGTTAACCAGTTGGTACTCGTCCGTATCATCATCTCAGAACATTGCGTCTAGTGTTTGTTTCTACATGATACTCGTCCGTATCATAGTCTTAAGGATGCTCGTCCGCATCTTTAATCCATACACTGTGTCAAACACTTATGTCTTCTTGAATATAGACCCTCGTCCGTGTCTACTATTCCCCAGAAGAGTCCCTTCAGATGCAACACTTGTCCGTGTTCTCTGTTAACCAGTTGATACTCGTCCGTATCATCATCTCTGAACACGTGTCAGTTTGTTTCTACCTGATACTCGTCCGTATCATAGTCTTAAGGATGCTCGTCCGCATCTTTAATCTATACACAGCATCTAAACACTTGTACTTTCTCTTCTTGGTTGTAAATACTCGTCCGTGTTTACTATATCCCCAGTAGATCGCAAACAAATTTTCCTTTTTATCTGACACTCGTCCTGTGTCATGATAAACCCTGAGAGCAGCCGTACCCTACTGAGTGGTCGTCCTCCACTTCTTGATGGTCGTCCTCCATCATGCTCGTCCGATGGCCGCCCCATCGTTGTTTTAGCAGCCGTCCCCTGCTAGGTGGTCGTCCTCCACCTTTTGATGATCGTCCTTCATCATTTTATCCAATGGCCGTCCCCATTGTTGATTTTGGTTATCTGGCATTCGTCATGAGAAACCTCGAGAGCAGCCGTACCCTGCTGAGTGGTCGTCCTCCACTTCTTGATGGTCGTCCTCCATCATGCTCGTCCGATGGCCGTCCCCATCGTTAACCTTTTCTATCCGATGGCCGTCCCCATCGTTGATATTTTCGGCAGCCGTACCCTGCCAGGTGGTCGTCCTCCGCCTTTGATGGCCGTCCCCATCATAATTCCTTTATTACCCAACAGAGCAGCCATACCCTGCTAGGTGATCGTCCTTCACCTTTGATGGCCGTCCCCCATCATCTGTTTATTTCATTTATTCTTTAACCCGATGGCCGTCCCCGTCGTGGTCCCTTTTCCTTTTTAGCCCGATGGCCGTCCCCATCGTCGGTTACCTTGCTTTATGAACTTGATGGCCGTCCCCGTCATGTTTCATTAACTCCCAGAAAATTTTACAACTTTATCTTGATGGCCGTCCCCATCATAATTTCATTTTCCCCAGCTAGTCGGTCGTCCCCGTCTTAGCTTTACCTTTTATCCCCAGCATGTCGGCCGTCCCCGTCATCGCTTTATTTGGCACGCTTTTCCCAGCATGTCGGTCGTCCCCGTCATTGCTCTATCACCCATTTTACAATATACTTTATTTTTCTTTATAATCTATATCCCTTTTCTTCTTCATTCTGTGAGTGCAAATTTTGGACTGTCTTTGGTATTCAACCACAAGTTATCTTGTTTGCCTGTTAAGCCGTCGCTTACAACCGGCACAGCTAACTCATGCTTGAATAGGGGCAGCTGTAAACACCCCAAATTTGCCCTCACCCATTTCACCATGGCTTGTGATCATTTCATATGCATAAATACAATCATATCCCCTCATATCCCATTTTTGATTCACTGCATAGTTCCTAAGTCATCTGCACCTAGGGTTTGTGATCTGAGCAATCCAAGAGCCTCTTGAGCCACTCCAAAGGCAACCAATCACTTCAAAGGGATCCATATGTATTCAAGTATCATATTGCATCCTCTCAGAGTCAAAATTCCAAGGAATCACAAGAACTAGGGTTTGAATGGATGCAGAGCCAAGTTTGACTGCACAGTTGACCTAAAAATTAGGGTTTTGGTTTCAGAGGCCATAACTCCAAATTTTTTGGTCATTCTTGTTTCCATTGGTCTCTATATGGTATAGGGAGTATGCATATCGATTTTCATGAAGAAATTCCATGGGGAAGTCATCTGATCAAGAGTTGACTTTCTGGACAAGTCAGTGCAAAATCAGGGCATCTGAGGCCCCCAATGACCCAACCAATGGGTGATCTTCATCATTTTGAGTGTATATGATCTTTATTTGATCATGGAAGAAGTTTGAAGTTCACAAAAATCAAGGATTTGGAGTTTTTGCAAGTGTTGACTTTTTGGGCATAGTTGACTTTTCAAGAATGCTTCATTTTAGGTCATTTTTCAAGCCTTGATTCTTGATCCAAAAATGCTTCAAATGAAAAAACTTTGGTCATGAAAGTTGTAGATCTCATCTTTCCCTTTTCAAAAAGTACAAGAACATGATCAAATTCTTCTTGGATCAAAAGTTATGGTGTGACAAAGTTGGCTAAAATCATTGATTTTCAAGGCATGCCTCAAATGAGAATTTTGCAAAACCATGAACCAATGCCTTTTGTAACCTCTAGTTCATTTCAAACCATGACACAAACATTCTATAAGTCATAAAAATCAGATTTGAACCAAGAATGCTCATGTATTATGGCTTGTGGGATAAGGAAATCACATGTGAACCATAAAGCAACAACTTGCAAAATCATCATGATCACTTCCCCCACTTGCTGCATTGGCCCTTGAACCAAGATAGCCCTTTCCCTTCATTTTGCTGCGCATCACACAGCCCATGTACTAGCCTAGAAGCTGCCCATACTTTCTCTTACACAAGAGTTGACAAATTGCAAAAGTGGCCATACCAATCAATAAAGGGCAGGTCACATCATCTGACCAATAGGAGTCCTTTATGCAAAGCAAAGGCAAGCCATTTCATACACCAGGCCAGGCTGAAACACTACACACAACCACATTCACAAAAAACACACCCTTGTGCAAAACCTTTCGAATCTGCCTCCACAAGCCTAAAACATTCAAACCATTTTCACAAATCACTTTACCATGTTCCACTAAGCCTAAACCAACAAAGAACCAGGCCTGAAACAAGCCATAACTCCATTTCACCATTTTCACTCCATAAAGCAAAAGCTTTCGAATCTGCTTCTACAAGCCAAGAACACTCAAACAAACTCCACACATCCACTCACCTTGCTCCCCTGACCAGAAACCACCCACTACTTTGGCCTGAAACCCTCCATAACTCAAATACGATTTTCACATTCCCTTGGTCAGAGCTTCTGCAAACTCACTCAAGAGGATGTTTAAACTCCAACCAAGTGTGCAAAGCTTCTAAGGGGGATCATTGGGACCTGTTTGAGCTAAAGAACCATCCAGAAAGCTCTTGAATCAAAAGCTCCATCTCAGGTGACTCCATGAACTTTTTTTCCAGAACTCCATTTTCTTGTTAGAATCTTGTTTTGTATGTTGCACTGATCATTGGGATCTATTTACTTTTTGAAATGAGCAAGAAATGAGTATGTTATGGTGTTCTGAAAGTTTGACCTAGAAATTTCTTTGCTTCGATTCTTGTTTGTGTGTGAGTTTAAACATGATTTGATGCTGGATTCGTGCTTAGGGTAGTTAGTAGATGATTTATGGAGAGTTAGAGCTTCTAAAATGGTCTGGGGAGAGAGATAGCATTTTGAGGTGAACGGAGAAGATGACCGGAACACTGTTCCGGTCATCTGAAAGTGATTAACGGCAGGGTTAGGGTTTAAGCATTGATTAGCGAAATTTGAATCTGAGCCGTGAGATGTGGCGCGCAGTCAATTCCCGCGCGTGTAACTTTGAACCTGGCACGTTGGATCTGATTACTTCTCATTAATTCATTAAAAATTCATTTATTTTCTTTTTCTTTTCATTAGTTTTGCACAATTATTTTAAAATAGTAAAAAGTCCTAAAAAATTATGAAACTTTTTCTCTTAAGCTTTATTAATTTTTATGACCCAAAAATATTTTCATTTTATTTTTTATCATTAAAAAAGTATTTTTAAATATTTAAAAGATTATTTTTAATTGATTAATGAGAATTAATTTATTAAAAATACCTTTAAGTATCTAAAAATCACCAAAAAATTCATGAAATGTTCTAAGACATTTAGAAACATTGTCCAACCTTCAAACCAAATTTCTTTCTTGATCTTGATGCATTTTGAGAATTTTCCATTGAATTAAATCATTTTTTGTGCATTATTTTGATCCAAAGTTCAAAAATGCATTTCTGCCTATTCATGAAGAGTTGGACATTGATTCTTCTTGCATTGCATTGTGTTTGGCATATAGTTTCTAGGATTAAATGGCCATGATTTGGTTCCTCATTTCCAATTTGTTTGGCATTTCTTTTGTTTAGGAACCCTAAAAACCCTAATAACTTGTAAAAATCATAACTTGAGTTTGGTTAAGAGTTGAGACCTCTCCTTTGGGCTTTGGTTTAGTATAGGATTAGGGGTCCTTTGTGTGGCATTTTCAATTTTTCATAATGTTGTTTGCTTCTGATTTTGGTTTTTTTGTTTGTTGTATTGTTCATAAACCCTAATTTGGGCTTCCATATGCATCCATTCTGCATTCTCTTGCATAACATGACTTGCCATGACATTTCAAGCATCCATTTGATTCATTTGACATCTTAAGACATATAGAAAGCATGTTTGATCATTGCATCATGTATTTGCCATGTTGCATGCCATGTGCACTTCATAACTTTTCATGTATGTTCATGATTCTTAACTTGCTTCATTTGCATTCATGAACTTGTATGATCATTTCCATGTGCTGCCTCATGTTTGTGGCACCTCATAACATCATTATCATCATGCTCATGCTTCTGGTTTTGTTTCTCATCATGTCATCTCATCCCATTTTGCATTGCATTGCATTTCTTTTCTAACCTTTTCAGGTGGTAAGTGACTTTGAGAAGTGAATTTGCCTTCACTTCTCATAACTTTTCTTTTCATCTCTCTTGCATCCATTGCTGCATTTTCTATATGTGTTTGAGTTTGAGCTTGCTCATTCTTCTTCTTCCCACTTTCTTTCTTCAAGTGACTTGACTTCTTGAATGAAGCAAGTCACTTTGCTTCTCTTGATCCTTTCATCTGCTTCCTGGTGGTTCCATTGAAGATTTCTCTTGAAAACCTAACAAACCTTAGGAACAACCAAGCATGACAATGATTAGGGTTTTGATTAGTCTCCCCTCTTAGTTTCACCTTTGTGTCTCTTTTGAGTCTTCTCTTCTCATCTCATAATCAGGGACTAAACCCTAAAGGCTTTAAGGCTTTGTGATTAAGCTTATGCCTGCATCCTTCTCTTAGGATGGAGTGTATAACTTTAATCCTAAGTGTTAAACCCTTAATGTGTTTAAATATGTTAATCAATTCACTTAATAAGTATCAAGACATCACACTTGTAACTTGGGCCTTGCATTAGGGTTCTAATTCTTCCTTAACTGGTTAAGAAGGACTAACCCTAGTGTTAATGGACAAGTCCCCCTCAAGTTGTCTTACAAATCATAAAACTCACTTCTTCATCATATCATTAATTAAAATCCACTTAATCAAAGGCTTGTTTTGTCATGAGTTTAATCCCTAATCATGGATTAAGTTGAGGAGTTTTCCTCAGCTTAAACATTCTCATCTATTATCCTTCTCTTAGGATGGTGTAATGAGTCTGTTTAATCCCTGATTATGGCTTAACCTCATTACTCAACACTAAACAAAAACACCAAAAACATCTAAATAATCACAAGTAGGTTAATGATCTTGATCCTGCATCAAAGGTGATTAAGTGTGAGAATCTGACTTCGCACTTAAGGTACTCTCATTACCCCTAATCAGAGGGAAGATGTGATGAGTTTACTAAATCCATTGGTTTAGGCTTAAGCTCATTGACTTATGACAAATTTTCACAAGCAATAAAAGACTGAAAACTCGAAAACAAACAATAATCGTCTCCTTCGGGATTCTTTTCTCATCTCATTCACTCATAAACGAGAACTTGCTTCTTCCGTCTAATGCAAGACAGTTTGCACCTGAGCCAGATAGGTCATACACTTGAGCATAGGTGTAAACACCCCAAATTTGCCCTCACCCATTTCACCATGGCTTGTGATCTTTCTCATATGCATAAACACAATCATATCATCTCATATCTCATTTTGATTCCCTGCATAGATTCTAAGTCATCTGCACCTAGGGTTTGTGATCTGAGCAATCCAAGAGCTTTTTTTGAGCCACTCCAGAGGCCACCAATCACTTCAAAGAGGTCCATGAGTGTTCTTATATCATATTCCATCTCCTCAAAGTCAAGAATTCAAAAGAATCACAAGAACTGGGTTTGGAATGGATGCAGAGCCAAGTTTGACTGCACAGTTGACCTAAAATTAGGGTTTTGGTTTCAGAGGCCATAACCTCAATTTTTTTGGTCATTCTTGTTTCCATTGGTCTCTATATGGTATAGGGAGTATGCATATCAATTTTCATGAAGAAATTCCATGGGGAAGTCACCTGATCAAGAGTTGACTTTCTGGACAAGTCAATGCAAGATCAGGGCATCTGAGGCCCCCAATGACCCAACCAAGGGGTGATCTTCATCATTTTGAGTGTATATGATCTTTATTTGGTCATGTAAGAAGGTTGAAGTTCATAGAAATCAAGAATTTAGGGTTTTTGCAAATGTTGACTTTTTGGGCATAGTTGACTTTTCAAGAATGCACCATTTTAGGTCATTTTTCAAGCCTTGATTCTTGATCCAAAAAGGCTTCAAATGGAAAAACTTTGGTCATGAAAGTTGTAGATCTCATCTTTCCCTTTTCAAAAAGTACAAGAACATGATCAAACTCTTCTTGGATCAAAAGTTATGGTGTGGCAAAGTTGGCTAAAATCATTAATTTTCAAGGCATGCCTCAAATGGAAATTTTGCAAAATCATGGACCAAGGCCAATTGCAACCTCTAATTCATTCCAAACCAATATGCAAACATTCTCTAAGTCATAAAATTCAGATTTGAACCAAGAATGCCCATGGTTATGGTTCATGTAACAAGACTTTTCACATGTGAACAAAAAAGGCAACAACTTGCAAAACACTCATGACACTTCCCTCAACTGGCTGCCTTGGCCTTTGAACCTTGCTAGCTCTCTCACCACACCATGCTGCGCCAGCCCTAGCCTTTGTACCAAGCTAGTATCAAGCCCATGCCTCTCTTACAAGAAATTTGACTTTTGGCAAAAGCAAACATCCCAATCACCACAGGCCATGTCACATCCTCTGGCCACTTGCATTTGTTTATTGTATCCTTTGGCAAGCCATAACACTAGGCAGGCAAGGCTGAAACAACAGACAACAACACATACACAAAAACACACCAAACTGCATAAGCCTTCGAACCTCTCTGCCCAGCCTTAAAACACTCAAACCATTTCCACACTTCAAATCACCATGATCCATTGAGGAGAAACCAGCCAAGAACCAGGCCTGAAACCAACCACAAAGCCACTTCACCATTTTCACCTCAGCCTGCATTTCTCTTCGAATCACCTTCCACAGTTTACAAACACCCAAACAAACCTTGCAAAGCTTCTCCATTCACCCTCAGGATCACAAACAACCCCTCACAATGACCTGAAAGTGCCTGAAACTCCATTGCCATTTCTGACTGAGCTTGAGCAGAAGCTTTCGAAACTCATTATCCAGCCAACATAAACTCTTCTTGAGCATTCAAACATCATCTGGGGGTCAAGTGGAGTGGTTTGCACTAAAAGAAGTGGCCAGAAAGTCCTCAGGTTGAAAGCTCCAAATCTCAGGTAGCTTGAAATTTATTTTTCCAGAAATTGTTTTTCTTGTTACAAACTTGTTCCTTATGATTCACTGAGCATCCTGGTGTTTTTAGTTTTTGATTTGGTTCTGGAATGAGAGTTTAATTTCTCTCTGAAGCTTGCGTGCCCTAGTTTTTATCTCTTTCGATTCAGCTTATTTAGGAAGAAGAAATTTGTTTTGAGAGAGGGGTTTGGTTCGTGAGTGTGTAAGGAACATTTCCCAATTCTTAGTTTTCATTTTTGATACGATTTGAGGGAGTTTGAAATTTTTCAGGGGAGTTGCTGGCCGGAGAAGACGACCGGAAGTCTTCTCCGGCCACCTGAGAGTGATTATGCCCTAATTACGTGATTAATTGCCATTTGAATTTGAGCCATCAGATGCGTTGAAAAAGTTGACTTCGCGCGCGTGTGGATGGCTAGGATGCAGTCATTAAACCCTAATCAGCATTATTTATTTAATTAATCAAGATTAAGTCTGTTTGAATCTGAGCCATCAGATGGCGCGCGCAGTCAATGTTTTCAAACTCAGACTCAATCTCATCCCTCCATTCTGTTGACTTTCCTTTATTTTCATTTATTTTCATATTTTTCTTATTTGTTTTGTTTAATTTATTAAAAATAGTTAAAAATTCCTAAAAATATTGAAACTTTTTCCTAAGAGTTTTAATAATTTTTATGACACAAAAATATTTTCATTTTATTTTTTATCATTAAAAAAGTATTTCTAAATATTTAAAAGATTATTTTTAATTGATTAATGGAAATTAATTGATTAAAAATACTTTTAGGTATTTAAAAATTACAAAAAAATTCATGAAATGTTCTAAGACATTTAGAAACATTGTCCAACCTTCAAACCAAATTTCTTTTTTGATCTTGATGCATTCTAAGAATTTTTCATTGAATTAAATCATTTTTTATGCATTAATTTGATCCTAAGTTCAAAAATTCATTTCTGCCTATTTGAGAAGAGTTGGACATTGATTCTTTTTGTATTGCATTGTGTTTAGCATGTAGTTTCTAGGATAAAATGGCCATGATTTGATCTTGCATTTTCCAATTGTTTGGCATTTCTTTTGTTAAGAACCCTAGAAAACCCTAATAACTTAGAAAAAATCATATCTTGAGATTGGTTAGGAGTTGAGACTTCCCCTTTGGACCTTGGTTTAGTATAGGTTTAGGGTTTCTTAGGATGGCATTTTCCATTTTTTATCTTAGGGTTTGCTTCTGTTTTGGGTTTTTGTTTGATGTTTGATCCTTAAACCCTAATTTGAGCTTTCATTTGCATCCTTCTTGCATTCTCTTGCATAACATGACTTGTCTTTGCATTTTATACATGCTTGTGTTTCATTTGACATCTTAAGACATGTATAAAGCATCTTTGATCATTGCATCTCATATTTGCCATGTCATTTGCCTTGTATGTTTCATAACTTTTCATGTTCATCCATGCTTCTAACTTGCATCATTTGCACCCATGATCTTGTATGAACATCTCCATGTCTTGCCTCATGTTTGCAGCACCTCATAACATCATTATCATCATCAACATGCTTCTGGTTTTGTTTAGCATCATACCATTTCATCCCATTTTGCACTGCATTGCATTTCTTTCTAACATTTCAGGTGGTAAGTGAACTTGAGAAGTGAATTTGCCTTCACTTCTCATATATTTTCTTCTCATCTCTCTTGCATCCATTGCTGCATTTCTATATGTGTTTGAGTTTGAGCTTGCTCATTCTTTCTCCTCCCACTTTCTTTCCTCAAGTGACTTGACTTCTTGAATGAAGCAAGTTGCTTTGCTTCTCTTGATCTTGTTCATCTGCTTCCTGGTGGCTCCTTTGAAGATTGTTCTTGCAAACCACACAAACCTTAGGCACAACCAAGCATGACAATGGATTAGGGTCTTGACTAGTCTCCCCTCATAGTTTTACCTTTGTGTCTCTCTTTGGGTCCTCTCTTCTCACCTCATAATCAGGGACTAAACCCTAAAGGCTTTAAGGCTTTGTGATTAAGCTTATGCCTGCATCCTTCTCTTAGGATGGAGTGTATAACTTTAATCCTAAGTGTTAAACCCTTAATGTGTTTAAATCTCTTAATCAATTCACCTAATAAGTATTAAGACATCACACTTGTAACTTGGGCCTTGCATTAGGGTTCTATTTCTTCCTTAAGTGGTTAAGAAGGACTAACCCTAGTGTTAATGGACAAGTCCCCCTCAAGTTGTCTTACAAATCATAAAATTCACTTCATCATCATACCATTAAATAAAATCCATCTAACAAAGGCTTGTTTTGTCATGAGCTTAATCCCTAATCATGGATTAAGTTGAGGAGTCTTCCTCAGCTTAAACATTCTCATCTATTATCCTTCTTTTAGGATGGTGTAATGAGTCTGTTTAATCCCTGATTATGGCTTAATCTCATTACTTAACACTAAACAAAACCACAAAAAAACATCTAAATAACCACAAGTAGGTTAATGATCTTAATCCTACATCAAAAGGTGATTGAGTGTGAGAATCTGACTTCACACTTAAGGTATTCTCATTACCCCTAATCAGAGGGAAGATGTGATGAGTTTACTAAATCCATTGATTTAGGCATAAGCTCATTAACTTATGACAAATTTTCAAAAGCAATAAAAGACTGAAAACTCAAAAACAAATAATAATCGTCTCCTACGGGATTCTTTTCTCATCCCATTCACTCATAAACGAGAACTTGCTTCTTCCGTCAAATGCAAGACAGTTTGCACCTGAGCCAGACAGGTCATACACTTGAGCATAGACATATAAGCAGTTCACAAGTCAATTTATCTTTCAGTCTCTTTGGGTCGAACTACGGTGTTCTGACTTCCTCATTGCACGAGAGGATACGTAGGCATAACTTAACAGTTATCGAACAAAAGTCTGTATATTCCCCCTCCTCCAGCTTTATTCTTTTAAGCCTCATGATCTTGAGCATTTCATTCTTGTCCTTACACTGACACTGTATATATACACATCACTTTCTTTTACACTGACACCTGTACATCCTCTTCCAGCTCTTCATGCACAAATTGCACTGACACTACCCCTTTCAAACACCAATCTTTCAAGCGTGGATCCCGTCGAGTACGACGGACAATCTGGGTGCTAATACCTTCCCAGGTTGTAACCAACCCCCTTTCTCAGTCTCTCTGGTTCGCAAACCGTCTTATCCATCTTTTTCTAGGTCTATGCAGCATTACCTTTCCTTCGGGATAAAAATGCCTAGCTGGAGACTCTTTTCATCTCCAGTGAGTTCACGGCTGTGTGTCCTCATTGTTCTTTTCGCCGACCGTTCGCGCTTGTACCGGGATGCAAATCTTTGGGAGCGACAGCTTGGCGACTCTGCTGGGGACCCTTATATTGCAACCAGGGCTTCTGGTTCTTTTTGTGGGTTCCTCCTAGCGCTTGATTGATTTGTGTTTATTGGGGTGTTATGTGCTTATTTGTGCTTGTATTTACTTTGCTTTATGTACAGTTTGCTTTACTACTATCTTTATTGCACTTTGTATATATCATACTGTCATGCTGCTGGCTGGATTTGGTTTTCCTTTGGTGGGTGGGGTTCTATTGAGAGTTAAGGTCCTATACCTGGGACCTGAGTGACACCTAGGCTAGAGTGAATCATATTCTTTCCCATTCCATTTCGGTCTGGTGCGGGAATATGAAACACGGTTCAGATATGGGTTTCTTCTTGAGAACTCTGTGTTGCAGATTTCCTGCAATGCTAGGGCTATCTGGGAAGCCCGCTAAGTCTGGATGACCTTTAGTATTGACCTTCAGAAACTGAGGTGAATTAGAGGAGGAACTGTTATGGTTATTGTAAACACTGTGCCTCCGGGTTAGAAGTGTTTACACTTCTCATAACTGATCCAAGTCTGAGGATCCTTGTTTTAGAACACCACCTGTGAAGGGGTTGGGCTGTTTACAGGTTTGCAGGTACCTTGACCTCAGAATACCATGTTACTTTGATTTGTTAAGAGTACTCCATGTTGGATAGTTCTTGTGATTCTAAACCCAGGACTTGTGGTTCTTTATTTGAGCCCCCCACCCTGGTTACTGGATTTATAAACCTCATCTGGATTTCTTACACACATGGACTTATATCAGGGCATTTTGATCAGATCCAGCTCAGTCACAGACCCTTGCATTTCATTTGCATACATACTCATTGCATCATATTGACATTTGCTTATTTGTTTCAGGGTATCCATCTTCATTTGGTTTTGGTTTTGACCCTATCTGCAGTATTGACCTGTCTTCACCAGCACCTGCTTCAGCTATCACCAGCACCAGCCAATCAGTGGCCCTCTTCTTCAGCATCAGCATCAGTACCTATCTCTACTCAGTCCCAGCATCATGGCTCCAAAGAAAAGCAACATCACCTATCACTTCTTCCAGCCAGACTTATCAGACATCAGGAGGATCCAAACCCTGATCACTCCAGATCACATACCCTTGTTCAGGGAGAGTTATGGAGATATACTGGACATGGTTATGGATCTGGACCCTTCACAGAGGAGCCTCATCCACACCTGCATTCAGTTTTATGATCCTCCATTGAGATGTTTTACTTTTCAAGACTTTCAGTTGGGCCCCTTATTGGAAGAGTACTCCTCATTAGTTGGTATGCCTATCAGGAGAGAAATTCCTTTCAACCCTGAGATGGTCTTTCCTGCTAATGGAGAAGTAGCAAAAGCTTTGCATCTGGAACCTGTTTTGGTTGAGCAGCATATGACCTCTAAAGCTGGGATCCCTGGTTTTCATCTGGACTTCTTAATTTCTCAAGCTACCTTGAAGGCTTCTCTAGGAGAATGGAAAGCTGTTTGTGCCTTGCTGGCCTTGTGCATATATGGAATTGTGTTGTTTGCAGATGAGCCTCGATTCATTAGCAAAAATGCAATCCATCTGTTCATCCTGAAGAACCCAGTGCCAACTTTATTGGGGGATCTTTACTATTCAGTGCATCAGAGAAATGAGAAACAGAGGGGAAGATTAGTGAGGATTTGTGCTCCATTATTTCATACTTGGCTTCTCAAGCATCTACCCAGGACAAATACATTTCTCAATCCTCATCAGCAGAGCAACTGGGCTAAGAGGCTCACTACCCTAACTTCAGCAGATATCAGATGGTGTACTCAAAGCACCAAGGGTAGAGATATCACCACCAGCTGTGGACATTTTCCCAATGTGCCTTTAATAGGAGTTAAGGGAAGTATCAATTACAACCCTCTGCTGTTCAGGAGGCAACTGGGCTATGCACTGGTCCATACTCCTAGGGCACGGGACCTGGTGGAGACTCTCTATTGTGAGAACAAGATCAGTTTGGCTGTTGTTAGGCAGGCTGCCTGGGCCTGGGATAATGTTCAAACCAAGGGAGTCACCATTCTGGGGAAGTGTAATAATGTGGCATCAGCACAATATTATGAGTGGTCCCGCGCCAGGGCCCAATTCTCTGGAATGCCCTTTACCATAGAAGACATGCCTGAGTCATCTTCAGCACCACCCCCTGCCACCATCAGTTTGGAGGAGTTTGAGAGCTTGAAGGAAAGAAATGAGAAGCTAACCCAGGCTTTGCAGAAGACCCTCCGGGAGAGGAGTGAAGGTATGAGGGAGATTGAGAGATTGGAGAAGTTGAGAGTGGAGCATTTGACTAAGATTGAAAAGTCTGGGGATTATATCAACAAGTCTAAAGCTGGTGAACAAATTCTGAAGAACGCTTGCAAAGAAGCCCAGTTCCAAAGAGCAAGGACAGACTTGTATTTGAAGGAGAGTCAAGCCCGGTGGGTCAGGATCACCGAGGCCCGTACCCTGGAAGACAAGAGAGTTCAAGACAAGATGGAGCAATTCGAGGCTAATGCAAAAGAACAACAAGAAGCCCTGGCAGCAGCCCAGAGGGAGATATCAGAGCTGAAGATCAAAGCAGGGGTGAAGAGGTCCAAGGACCAAACTCAGCACAAAAAGCTAACAGCAGCTGTTACAACCCGGAATCTCCTCATCAGGAATCTCACGGAGCGTCCGGCTGATCCTGTGACCGAAGCACTTCTCAAGGAAGTTCGTGAGGATGAGTTTGGTCTTGGTGTTTGACCATTTGTTTGTTGTTGCTTTCTTTCCATGTACTTTTATTTTTGTACTGTATTTTGACCCCTTAGTGGGCTTGTGTTGTAAAACGAACAAATTGTATTATTTCACCTTATGTAATATATTCATGTTAGTTTACTTCGAAAGCAACTTCAACAGCAGCATCTTCAAGGGTCGGGAAGGGTCAAAACTGAAGGCCAAACCGGATACCTTGAGAACAAATAAGCATAACTGCATTGCATACTAACCCTTTTGTTTGTTTTGTAGGTTTTTGTTTTGTTGTTACTAACCTCTGTTGTGAATCTCAGGAATTATTGCTCGCCGCCGGGTATTTCCCCTCAACAGGCCACACAGGTACCCAACTAGAAACAACCTTCCGGGAATTCAGATGGATCAGATGCAGCAGGACCTTACGGAGGTCAGAAACCAGATGGCCAACGAAAGGTTGGAGATGAGAACGCAGATAACACAGTTCATGGAAGTAATGAACAACTTAGCTCAAAGCCAGGAGAGGCTCAGAGCTTTGGTAGAAGGGAGGAATCAAGAGGAACCCCATGTGGGAACTGCTGGCACAAGTAATAACGAGAGGGTCCAACCTCATGTCAATCCCCCAGTTTTTGGACCCCATCTCCATCCAGAGGCCAACATCCCTGTCAATATACAAGGGACTACCACAGCAGGGAGGGTACCACAGGAAGACCCTCAAGAAGACCAATTCACAGTAATGGGTGCTGGAGAAGAGGCTTATGATAGAAGATTGGATGAAATAGCGGAGAAGTTGAGGTCCTTAGAATCTCAAAACTCTTTGGGATTCGACGTTATGGACATGGGTTTGGTAGACGGGGTCAGGATCCCCCATAAGTTCAAGCCTCCTTGTTTCGAAAAGTATAATGGGACTTCATGCCCCCGGACTCATCTACAATCATTTCTGGGAAGGCTGAAGGCCTATACAATGGATGAGAAATTGTGGATGTTCTATTTTGAAGATAGCTTGACTGGAGCTTCGAGGGAGTGGTATTCCCATCTGACAAGAGCAACAATTAGATGCTGGAAGGACCTGGCAGAGGCCTTCATCAGACAGTATCAGTATAATCTAGACATGGCACCCAACAGGACTCTCCTGATGGGAATGTCACAGTCTTCGAGGGAGAGCTTCCGAGAATATGCTCAAAGGTGGAGGCAACTGGCTGCTGCTGTTCAACCACCTATGTCTGAACGGGAAATGGCAGATATGTTCATGAACACCCTTCAGGGAACATATATTGACAGGCTGGCTGCTTTCTCTTCTACTAGCTTTGCAGATGTTGTCATAGCTGGGGAGAGAATTGAAAGCTTGTTGAAAATGGGAAAGATCTCAGACAGTGGTGCAAGCTCGTCCAGTAGTACAAGAAAGCCTTTTGCAGGCCCGAGAAGAACTGGCGAGACCAATGCCATCCATTCAAACAGGGGTAGGCCCCAATATACTCAGAGGTCCATAGCAGCAGTCACCATCCCTGCTCCAGCTCATCCTCAACCTGTCTATCAACCTCCTCAGCAAAGCTATCAACAACAACCTCAGTACCATCAGCAAAATCAGTATCCTCCAAGGAATTACAACAACAGCAACACCAACAACAACAGTCAACAAAGGCCATTCCAACAAAGGCCATCTCAAGCTAACAGAGTGATCGATCCGATCCCAATGCCATATGCTACTTTGCTGCCACAACTTCTGAAACTCAACCTGGTTGAGCTAAGAACGTTGGCACCTCCGGATCCCAACAGTCTACCAAGGAATTATGACTCCAATGCTAGGTGTGCCTTTCATTCAAACGCACCTGGCCACAGCACAGAAAAATGCAGGGCTCTGCATATGAAGGTACAAGACCTGGTAGACTCAAAGGCTCTGAATTTCGCACCACCACCCAATGTCAATAAAAACCCCATGCCAAACCATGGTGGCCCCCGGATTAACGCTATTGAAGAAGACAAGCCGTCTTATTTAATAACTAGTGTGAGACAGATCAGGACACCATTGGTAGAAATCAAAGCTCAGCTCTTGGAATGTCAAATGTTCCCGGGGTGTGAGTTAGGCTGTGCTTACTGCAATATCTCGGTAAATGGGTGCGATAATTTGCGGAATGGCATAGATGGCCTTATTTGGAGTGGCCAACTTCAGATCACCACATCATTTCCAACAAATCCAGCAATGTCATCAACAGCGGTTTCAGAACCTCCTACAACTGCAGCAACCATTGTTCCTGACAATTCTTCGGTTTCATCAACAAGCACTCCATCCATCATCTCAACCGATCAGTCCACAACAAATCTTTCTGCTACAACGTCAGCTTCACTCCATTTCGAACCTCCTACAACAACAACATCATTTCTTCCGACAATATCTCCTACAACACCAGCAACAAATCATGAAGATGTCTCTACTATCACAATATTCTATGATCCGGAAAACAACTCTGCCTACCATTCAGAAGGTGTTGCTCCCATCAGAGCACCAGTTACAATCTTTTATGATCCACAAACGATTACAGTCCCTTCAACAGCAGCAATCAGTCCAGTCACTGTCACGGTGCCTGGACCAGTACCATATGAGAGCAACAGGGCCATCCCTTGGCACTATGGCTCTGACGTGTACTGCGAAGGAAAAAGAATCACTCTTGAAACATCAACACCTGCACCACAAGTAGATAATGTGGGGGGAGGCGGAGGCTTCACCCGAAGCGGACGTCTCTTCGCTCCACCAATTCAAAGACCTACTGCCGAAGCAGAAGCTGCTGCCAAGGCAAAGGGAAAGAGCCCGGTGCAGGAAGATCAAGCTGCCAAAGAAACCCTGAAAACACCGTTCGATCAAGAAGTTGATGAGTTTATGAGAATCATCAAAAAGAGTGACTACAAAATTGTGGATCAGCTTCACCAGACGCCATCCAAAATCTCTATCCTCTCACTGCTTATGTGCTCCGAAGCCCATCGGAATGCACTACTCAAGGTCTTGCACGCAGCGTACGTGCCTGAAGAGATTACTGTCAACCAGTTGGAAACCGTGGTTGGAAATGTTACTGCTAGCAATGGGCTAGGGTTCACCAATACTGACTTGACAGCGGACGGCCGCAACCACAACAAAGCCTTGCACATCACCATGGAATGCAAAGGAGCTGTCCTTTCACATGTGCTGGTGGACACAGGTTCATCCCTGAATGTCTTACCAAAGAAGGCTCTGGTGAAGTTAGAATATGATGGTTTGGCATTGAGACCCAGCAACCTGGTAGTAAGAGCTTTTGATGGCTCAAAGAGATCGGTTCTGGGAGAGATTGAGCTACCTGTGACAATTGGCCCACAGACCTTTAAAACTATCTTTTATGTGATGGACATTCAGCCCGCCTACAGCTGTTTGTTGGGTAGACCCTGGATTCACGCCGCCGGCGCAATAACGTCTACCCTTCACCAAAAGTTAAAATTTGAGTGGGAAGGCCAGGTTGTCACAATCTGTGGAGAGGAGGACATTTTTGTCAGCCACTTGGCAACCTATAAGTACATTGAAATGGATGGGGAGATCCATGAAACAATGAGCCAGGGGTTTGAAGCTTTGAATGTGAATGAGGCATCTGCTGTATCTGGTACTCCAATGTCATCATACCAACAAGCCCGGAAGGTTGTTGAGGAAGGGACTGCCCAAGGCTGGGGCAAACTGCTATCGGTGGAGAAAAAAGAAGACAAGTTTGGGTTGGGTTACAGACCAACTCAACATCAAGCAAAGGCTGCTGAAGAGCCTGGTTTTGTCAGTGGAGGGATGCTTACCCCCGATGCTATCAACTGTCTGGAAGACGAGCTGGAAGAGGAGCGCAATCTGGAGAATTGGATTCGTCCAAAGATCCCGGGGAGCAGTGTCTCGAACTGGTCTTCCCAGGAAATTATAAGAGTTACTCGATCAGAGTAATTATTATTTCCTGTATTTTATAAGCATGCATCAAAGTCTTGCATCTTGCCCAAGATGACAAGACTCATTTTGTAATCGGGCCATCTGTACTTTTTGTGCAAACAAGATCAATTAATGAAATATCAGACATCTTTTTGCAAACGCGTCTTTTTTCTTTTCGTTCACTGTTTTTCCATTTTTCTTTTTTGTACAAAAATAAATGGCAGTGTTTTCAAAATGACAACTTCATTTCAATTTTCTAAATAAGATTAAAATCAGATCACTAAAATGAACAACTTAACCCTTGCAGAGAGTGCCTTCCTGACAGCACCGACAACAGCACGGCTATGACATCGTATGACTTTGACAATCCGATCAATCAAGCTGATGAAGGGGTTGAAGAAGAATATGAGCTTCCTGAAGAGCTAGCCAGGTTGTTAAGACAAGAGGAAAAGGTTATTACCCCTCACCAGGAGGAGGTTGAAGTGATTAATCTTGGTACGGAGGAAGACGTGAAAGAGGTTAAAATCGGGGCCTGCCTGCAAGACTCAGTGAAGAAGCAACTGGTTGATCTACTTCAAGAGTATGTGGATGTGTTTGCTTGGTCGTATCAAGACATGCCAGGGTTGGATACCGACATTGTGGTGCACAAGCTGCCTTTGAGAGAAGAATGCCCTCCAGTCAAACAGAAGCTGCGCCGTACTCGTCCAGACATGGCTATGAAAATCAAGGAGGAGGTACAAAAGCAATGGGACGCCGGGTTCCTTGCTGTAACTAGCTACCCGCCGTGGGTTGCTAACATAGTACCTGTGCCTAAGAAAGACGGAAAAGTAAGAATGTGTGTTGACTACCGGGACCTGAACAGAGCCAGCCCGAAAGATGATTTTCCATTACCTCACATTGACGTATTGGTAGATAATACGGCTCAGTTCTCGGTATTCTCCTTCATGGATGGTTTTTCAGGATACAACCAGATCAAAATGTCACCTGAAGACATGGAGAAGACAACATTCATCACACCCTGGGGCACGTTCTGCTACAAGGTAATGCCATTTGGGCTCAAGAATGCTGGTGCAACGTATCAACGGGCTATGGTGACATTATTCCACGATATGATCCATAAAGAAATAGAGTGTTATGTGGATGACATGATTGCCAAGTCCCTTACTGAAGAAGATCATCTGGTGAATCTGCTCAAGTTGTTCAAGCGTCTGAGGAAGTACCAGCTGAAGTTGAACCCCAATAAATGCACATTCGGGGTGAGATCTGGTAAGCTGCTGGGTTTTATTGTAAGCGAGAAAGGGATTGAAGTGGACCCTGATAAAGTCAAAGCCATTCAAGAGATGCCTGCACCGAAAACTGAAAAAGAAGTTTGAGGGTTTCTAGGTCGATTGAACTATATCTCACGGTTCATATCTCACCTCACAGCAACTTGCGAACCCTTGTTTAAGCTGTTAAGAAGAGAACAGACGGTCAGGTGGAATGAAGATTGCCAGAAGGCTTTTGACAAGATCAAGGAGTACTTACAAGAACCTCCAATCCTTATGCCTCCAGTTGAAGGAAGACCTCTAATAATGTACTTGACAGTATTAGAAGAGTCAATGGGGTGTGTGTTGGGCCAGCATGACGAGTCTGGTCGAAAAGAGTATGCAATATACTACCTAAGCAAAAAGTTTACCGACTGTGAACAACGTTATTCACTGCTCGAGAAAACTTGCTGTGCTTTAGCGTGGGCTGCTCGCCGACTGAGACAGTATATGTTGACCCACACTACTTTATTGATCTCAAAGATGGACCCAGTCAAGTACATATTTGAGAAGCCAGCGCTTACCGGACGGGTTGCAAGATGGCAAATGATCCTTACAGAGTATGACATCCAATACACATCTCAGAAAGCCATCAAAGGCAGTGTATTGTCTGAATATCTTGCTGAGCAACCCATCGATGATTACCAGCCTATGAGGTTTGACTTCCCTGATGAAGACATCATGTTCATTAAATCAAAAGATCATGAAGAGCCTATTCACACTGAAGGGCCTGACCCGGAAGAAGAATGGACTATGATGTTTGATGGGGCTGTTAACATGAATGGTCGTGGTGTTGGTGCAGTACTCATTACACCCAAAGGAGTTCACATGCCTTTCTCGGCAAAACTCACTTTCAACTGCACTAACAACGAAGCTGAATACGAAGCTTGCATTATGGGTCTTGAGGAAGCCATTGACCTCAGGATCAAGACATTGACCGTATTCGGGGATTCAGCTTTGGTAGTCAATCAGACCAATGGCAAATGGTACACACATCAGGATCATCTGATACCTTACGGGGATTATACAAGAAGGTTATTGACTTTCTTCACAACAGTCAAGCTTGAGTATATCCCTCGGGACGAGAACCAGTTTGCAGATGCTCTTGCTACCATTTCATCCATGATCAAAGTTCAAGCTGCTAACGTTGTACCTCAGATTTCAGTATCGAGACTTGACAGACCAGCATATGTATTCGCAGCAGATGTTGTCAAAGATGATAAGCCTTGGTTCCATGATATTAAGTGCTTCTTGGAGGATCAAACATACCCATCTGGGGCATCTTCCAATGATAAGAAGACTTTGAGAAGGCTTGCTGGAAGTTTCTTTCTGAACACTGATGGATCTCTATACAAGAGGAACTTTGACATGGTACTCCTCAGATGTGTTGACAAGACGGAAGCAGATTTGTTGATGCATGAAGTGCATGAAGGCTCTTTTGGTACCCATGCTGGAGGACATGCGATGGCTAAGAAGTTGTTAAGATCAGGCTATTATTGGATCACAATGGATGCAGACTGTTGTGCCTATGCCAGGAAATGCCACAAATGCCAGATCTACGCAGATAAAGTGCATGTGCCTCCCAACCCTTTGAACATTATGTCTTCACCATGGCCCTTTGCCATGTGGGGCATTGATATGATTGGCAAGATTGAGCCGACTGCTTCAAATGGTCACAGATTCATCCTGGTCGCCATTGACTATTTCACTAAGTGGGTTGAAGCAGCCTCATATGCAAATGTTACAAGGCAAGTGGTAGCCCGATTTCTGAAAAGAGATATCATCTGTCGATATGGAGTGCCCGAGCGAATCATTACTGATAATGGTTCTAACTTAAATAACAAAATGATGGCAGAGCTGTGCCGGGACTTCAAGATTCAACATCACAATTCTTCTCCTTACAGGCCAAAGATGAATGGCGCTGTTGAGGCCGCAAATAAGAACATCAAGAAGATTGTGCAGAAGATGGTAGTCACCTACAAAGACTGGCATGAAATGCTACCGTTCGCCTTGCATGGGTACCGCACGTCAATCAGAACATCCACTGGGGCAACACCGTACCAGCTTGTGTATGGTATGGAAGCAGTCCTACCAGTTGAAGTTGAATTGCCCTCCTTGCGAGTCTTGATGGATGTCAAACTGAGTGAAGCAGAATGGTTTAGGTCCCGATACGAGCAACTGAGTCTGATTGAAGAGAAGAGATTGGCTGCAATTTGTCATGGGCAGTTGTATCAGAAAAGAATGAAGAAAGCCTTCGATCAGAAAGTCAGGCGCCGAGAGTACCAAGTAGGGGATCTTGTGCTGAAAAGAATCCTCCCTCCTCATACAGACCACAGGGGCAAATGGACTCCAAACTATGAAGGACCATTTGTGGTAAAGAAAGTTTTCTCCGGTGGAGCACTGATGCTCAGCACCATGGATGGTGAAGATTTCCCGTCCCCTGTGAATTCAGATGCAGTTAAAAAATACTTCGCATAAAAATGACCCGCTGGACATAAAAACAGAATGTGAGTCCAGGCAAAAATAGGGCATCCCGGCGAGTCAAAAACAGAATAAAAGACTCGGGCAAAAATAAGGGAAATAAATGAAAAATGTACACCCGCTGAGTTGAAAAGCCGCATTGGACAACTCAGGCAAAAATGGGTATCCCGATGGATTGAAAACCCGAAAGGGCGATCCATGCAAAATAAGGGAATAAGCGAACAACTGCGTTCTGAATTCGTCCGTATTGTCAAGCGACTTGGAAAACTCCAAAGGACCAAGCTCCGATCAGAATCAACCTTCTTCAGAAAGCAAGACGAGAAGAACGTCATTGTCATACGAGTCATAGCAGAAGAGGGAGCTTCTCAAAGCGTCATCAACACTGCCAGCACTTTGTTTCTCAATTTGTAACAGTCTCCTCATTTCAGGAGATATGTTTCTTTGACTGTATCTTGCCAATTCAGGGCACATGAATTAATAAAATCAGATTTTCAGTCATGTCTCGTTTTGTACATTTTCATTTTTTGCAAAGAATGTCGGATATCTTAAAAGAAAAAACTGATTGCATAAGAGTACAGATGATTGTCACTAAAAAAATAGAAACACATGCTTGCAGGGAATATACTTACTCTCGAAGGTACTTAACTCCTATGACGGGATCCAGTAAAGGATACCTCGGGACCATTTGTGCGTTTCCTTATCTTTGCAGGATTGCGGGTATCCAGAATGCAACCTGGGGCATGCAAGTTACGTCTCAGCAAGCTGGCGAATCATTATCAACTCGGTCTATCTTCCACGTGGCACTGGAAGGTGCCCACTTCCCCAGCAAAGTTGCCAAATCAACATACACTCAATCTCAGCATCTGAAATGCTCTATCCCCAGCTGAGTTGCCTTTTGTTGCTCTCCCCAGCTGAGTTACCAACAGCATCCCCAGCTGTAGTACCAACTATTCTTCCTCAGCCAGAAGTCAGGGAGCCATCACCCCACAGAGTTCCAGCCTCTATCCAGAAGAGCGGCGCATAGAAGATCACAACAGAGTGAAGAAAGCTTCTACAAACCCCAGCTGGGTCCCGTATTATAAGGATATGTCAACCAGTGACCTATATCCCCAAATGAATACATCTCACCAGATCTACCAATGATCTCATCCCCAGCTGAGAGGCCCTTTTCAAACAGATCAGCTAGAGATCTTCGCAGCAACGGGATCCGAATCCCGGTTTTTTTTTTTTTGCATAATCATAGCATTCGCATCATACTATCCCCTCAGAGCGTAGCATTCCGTCTAATGCGGAGCATTACGGCAAAAATCAAACGCATAGCATAATCATGAGCCATGTTCTGAATTAACACTTGTGAATAATAACCGTTCATTATCATTGTACAAAAATCCCCACCAGAATCCCAGCAGAAAGCAGTTGCCTCTCATATTCACAAATACCAGCATATTTCCTTTTGATACCCGTCCGTATCATCACTCCCCAGTAAAGTCGCCTGAACACTCCTTACAAACAAATCACCTGTGTTACGGATACTTCGTGACACTCGTCCGTGTCATATTACCAGCAGAAAGCCAAAGACATCCTCTTTGCACTCACATATACTTGTATATACACTTTCCTGACACCCGTCCGTGTCATTTCCCCAGCGCAGTCGCTTATACTTTTACAACCCACATACTTGCTAATATTATTATACTTTGACACTCGTCCGTGTCACCCACCCCAGCAGTTAAACACTCATCTATACACCACTCGCTCTTATACAGATACTCGTCCGTATCTCGTATATACCATTTATATCCCCGCAGATTCAACAGTAGTCCTTGTTCTTTGTTAACCAGTTGGTACTCGTCCGTATCATCATCTCAGAACATTGCGTCTAATGTTTGTTTCTACATGATACTCGTCCGTATCATAGTCTTAAGGATGCTCGTCCGCATCTTTAATCCATACGCCGTGTCAAACACCTGTGTCTTCTTGAATATAGATGCTCGTCCGTGTCTACTATTCCCCCAGAAGAACCATCAGATTCAACACTCGTCCGTGTTCCTTGTTAACCAGTTGATACTCGTCCGTATCATCATCTCTGAGCATGTGTCAGTTTGTTTCTACCCGATACTCGTCCGTATCGTAGTCTTAGGGATACTCGTCCGCATCTTTAATCTATACACAATACCAAACACTTATACTTTCCTTTCTTGGTTGTGAACACTCGTCCGTGTTCACTATATCCCCAGTAGATCACCAACAAAGCATTTTCTTATCTGACACTCGTCCTGTGTTATGATAAACCCTGAGAGCAGCCGTCCCCTGCTGAGTGGTCGTCCTCCACTTCTTGATGGTCGTCCTCCATCATGCTCGTCCGATGGCCGTCCCCATCGTTGATTTTAGCAGCCGTCCCCTGCTAGGTGGTCGTCCTCCACCTTTTGATGATCGTCCTTCATCATTTTATCCAATGGCCGTCCCCATTGTT
Source organism: Lathyrus aphaca (assembly GCA_963966055.1). NCBI lineage: Eukaryota > Viridiplantae > Streptophyta > Magnoliopsida > Fabales > Fabaceae > Lathyrus > Lathyrus aphaca. The sequence goes on from OZ014520.1 coordinate 76,266,067, forward strand.
GATTTTGGTTATCTGGCATTCGTCCTATGTCATAAGAAACCTCGAGAGCAGCCGTACCCTGCTGAGTGGTCGTCCTCCACTTCTTGATGGTCGTCCTCCATCATGCTCGTCCGATGGCCGTCCCCATCGTTGACCTTTTCCATCCGATGGCCGTCCCCATCGTTGGTATTTTCGGCAGCCGTACCCTGCCAGGTGGTCGTCCTCTACCTTTGATGGCCGTCCCCATCATTTTTCTTTTACCCAACAGAGCAGCCGTACCCTGCTAGGTGATCGTCCTTCACCTTTGATGGCCGTACCCCATCATCTGTTTATTTCATTTATTCTTTAACCCGATGGCCGTCCCCGTCGTGGTCCCTTTTCCTTTTAGCCCGATGGCCGTCCCCATCATTGGTTACTTTACCTTTATGAACTTGATGGCCGTCCACGTCATGTTTCATTAACTCCCAGAAAATTTTACAACTTTACCTTGATGGCCGTCCCCATCATAATTTCTTATTTTTCCCAGCTAGTCGGCCGTCCCCGTCTTGGCTTTACCTTTTATCCCCAGCATGTCGGCCGTCCCCGTCATTGCTATTTGCCCAGCAGTCGTCCTCTGCTCGACGGTCGTCCCCCGTCGCCCACACCTTACAGTATACTTTTTTCTTCTTTACAATCTATATCCCTTTTCTTCTTCATTTCTGTGAGTGCAAATTTTGGACTGTCTTTGGTATTCAACCACCAGTTATCTTGTTTGCCTGTTAAGCCGTCGCTTACATCCTGCACAGCTAACTCATGTTTGAATAGGGGCAGCTGTAAACACCCCAAATTTGCCCTCACCCATTTCACCATGGCTTGTGATCTTTCTCATATGCATAAACACAATCATATCATCTCATATCTCATTTTGATTCCCTGCATAGATTCTAAGTCATCTGCACCTAGGGTTTGTGATCTGAGCAATCCAAGAGCTTTTTTTGAGCCACTCCAGAGGCCACCAATCACTTCAAAGAGGTCCATGAGTGTTCTTATATCATATTCCATCTCCTCAAAGTCAAGAATTCAAAAGAATCACAAGAACTGGGTTTGGAATGGATGCAGAGCCAAGTTTGACTGCACAGTTGACCTAAAATTAGGGTTTTGGTTTCAGAGGCCATAACCTCAATTTTTTTGGTCATTCTTGTTTCCATTTGTCTCTATATGGTATAGGGAGTATGCATATCAATTTTCATGAAGAAATTCCATGGGGAAGTCACCTGATCAAGAGTTGACTTTCTGGACAAGTCAATGCAAGATCAGGGCATCTGAGGCCCCCAATGACCCAACCAAGGGGTGATCTTCATCATTTTGAGTGTATATGATCTTTATTTGGTCATGTAAGAAGGTTGAAGTTCATAGAAATCAAGAATTTAGGGTTTTTGCAAATGTTGACTTTTTGGGCATAGTTGACTTTTCAAGAATGCACCATTTTAGGTCATTTTTCAAGCCTTGATTCTTGATCCAAAAAGGCTTCAAATGGAAAAACTTTGGTCATGAAAGTTGTAGATCTCATCTTTCCCTTTTCAAAAAGTACAAGAACATGATCAAACTCTTCTTGGATCAAAAGTTATGGTGTGGCAAAGTTGGCTAAAATCATTAATTTTCAAGGCATGCCTCAAATGGAAATTTTGCAAAATCATGGACCAAGGCCAATTGCAACCTCTAATTCATTCCAAACCAATATGCAAACATTCTCTAAGTCATAAAATTCAGATTTGAACCAAGAATGCCCATGGTTATGGTTCATGTAACAAGACTTTTCACATGTGAACAAAAAAGGCAACAACTTGCAAAACACTCATGACACTTCCCTCAACTGGCTGCCTTGGCCTTTGAACCTTGCTAGCTCTCTCACCACACCATGCTGCGCCAGCCCTAGCCTTTGTACCAAGCTAGTATCAAGCCCATGCCTCTCTTACAAGAAATTTGACTTTTGGCAAAAGCAAACATCCCAATCACCACAGGCCATGTCACATCCTCTGGCCACTTGCATTTGTTTATTGTATCCTTTGGCAAGCCATAACACTAGGCAGGCAAGGCTGAAACAACAGACAACAACACATACACAAAAACACACCAAACTGCATAAGCCTTCGAACCTCTCTGCCCAGCCTTAAAACACTCAAACCATTTCCACACTTCAAATCACCATGATCCATTGAGGAGAAACCAGCCAAGAACCAGGCCTGAAACCAACCACAAAGCCACTTCACCATTTTCACCTCAGCCTGCATTTCTCTTCGAATCACCTTCCACAGTTTACAAACACCCAAACAAACCTTGCAAAGCTTCTCCATTCACCCTCAGGATCACAAACAACCCCTCACAATGACCTGAAAGTGCCTGAAACTCCATTGCCATTTCTGACTGAGCTTGAGCAGAAGCTTTCGAAACTCATTATCCAGCCAACATAAACTCTTCTTGAGCATTCAAACATCATCTGGGGGTCAAGTGGAGTGGTTTGCACTAAAAGAAGTGGCCAGAAAGTCCTCAGGTTGAAAGCTCCAAATCTCAGGTAGCTTGAAATTTATTTTTCCAGAAATTGTTTTTCTTGTTACAAACTTGTTCCTTATGATTCACTGAGCATCCTGGTGTTTTTAGTTTTTGATTTGGTTCTGGAATGAGAGTTTAATTTCTCTCTGAAGCTTGCGTGCCCTAGTTTTTATCTCTTTCGATTCAGCTTATTTAGGAAGAAGAAATTTGTTTTGAGAGAGGGGTTTGGTTCGTGAGTGTGTAAGGAACATTTCCCAATTCTTAGTTTTCATTTTTGATACGATTTGAGGGAGTTTGAAGTTTTTCAGGGGAGTTGCTGGCCGGAGAAGACGACCGGAAGTCTTCTCCGGCCACCTGAGAGTGATTATGCCCTAATTACGTGATTAATTGCCATTTGAATTTGAGCCATCAGATGCGTTGAAAAAGTTGACTTCGCGCGCGTGTGGATGGCTAGGATGCAGTCATTAAACCCTAATCAGCATTATTTATTTAATTAATCAAGATTAAGTCTGTTTGAATCTGAGCCATCAGATGGCGCGCGCAGTCAATGTTTTCAAACTCAGACTCAATCTCATCCCTCCATTCTGTTGACTTTCCTTTATTTTCATTTATTTTCATATTTTTCTTATTTGTTTTGTTTAATTTATTAAAAATAGTTAAAAATTCCTAAAAATATTGAAACTTTTTCCTAAGAGTTTTAATAATTTTTATGACACAAAAATATTTTCATTTTATTTTTTATCATTAAAAAAGTATTTCTAAATATTTAAAAGATTATTTTTAATTGATTAATGGAAATTAATTGATTAAAAATACTTTTAGGTATTTAAAAATTACAAAAAAATTCATGAAATGTTCTAAGACATTTAGAAACATTGTCCAACCTTCAAACCAAATTTCTTTTTTGATCTTGATGCATTCTAAGAATTTTTCATTGAATTAAATCATTTTTTATGCATTAATTTGATCCTAAGTTCAAAAATTCATTTCTGCCTATTTGAGAAGATTTGGACATTGATTCTTTTTGTATTGCATTGTGTTTAGCATGTAGTTTCTAGGATAAAATGGCCATGATTTGATCTTGCATTTTCCAATCGTTTGGCATTTCTTTTGTTAAGAACCCTAGAAAACCCTAATAACTTAGAAAAAATCATATCTTGAGATTGGTTAGGAGTTGAGACTTCCCCTTTGGACCTTGGTTTAGTATAGGTTTAGGGTTTCTTAGGATGGCATTTTCCATTTTTTATCTTAGGGTTTGCTTCTGTTTTGGGTTTTTGTTTGATGTTTGATCCTTAAACCCTAATTTGAGCTTTCATTTGCATCCTTCTTGCATTCTCTTGCATAACATGACTTGTCTTTGCATTTTATACATGCTTGTGTTTCATTTGACATCTTAATACATGTATAAAGCATCTTTGATCATTGCATCTCATATTTGCCATGTCATTTGCCTTGTATGTTTCATAACTTTTCATGTTCATCCATGCTTCTAACTTGCATCATTTGCACCCATGATCTTGTATGAACATCTCCATGTCTTGCCTCATGTTTGCAGCACCTCATAACATCATTATCATCATCAACATGCTTCTGGTTTTGTTTAGCATCATACCATTTCATCCCATTTTGCACTGCATTGCATTTCTTTCTAACATTTCAGGTGGTAAGTGAACTTGAGAAGTGAATTTGCCTTCACTTCTCATAAATTTTCTTCTCATCTCTCTTGCATCCATTGCTGCATTTCTATATGTGTTTGAGTTTGAGCTTGCTCATTCTTTCTCCTCCCACTTTCTTTCCTCAAGTGACTTGACTTCTTGAATGAAGCAAGTTGCTTTGCTTCTCTTGATCTTGTTCATCTGCTTCCTGGTGGCTCCTTTGAAGATTGTTCTTGCAAACCACACAAACCTTAGGCACAACCAAGCATGACAATGGATTAGGGTCTTGACTAGTCTCCCCTCATAGTTTTACCTTTGTGTCTCTCTTTGGGTCCTCTCTTCTCACCTCATAATCAGGGACTAAACCCTAAAGGCTTTAAGGCTTTGTGATTAAGCTTATGCCTGCATCCTTCTCTTAGGATGGAGTGTATAACTTTAATCCTAAGTGTTAAACCCTTAATGTGTTTAAATCTCTTAATCAATTCACCTAATAAGTATTAAGACATCACACTTGTAACTTGGGCCTTGCATTAGGGTTCTATTTCTTCCTTAAGTGGTTAAGAAGGACTAACCCTAGTGTTAATGGACAAGTCCCCCTCAAGTTGTCTTACAAATCATAAAATTCACTTCATCATCATACCATTAAATAAAATCCATCTAACAAAGGCTTGTTTTGTCATGAGCTTAATCCCTAATCATGGATTAAGTTGAGGAGTCTTCCTCAGCTTAAACATTCTCATCTATTATCCTTCTTTTAGGATGGTGTAATGAGTCTGTTTAATCCCTGATTATGGCTTAATCTCATTACTTAACACTAAACAAAACCACAAAAAAACATCTAAATAACCACAAGTAGGTTAATGATCTTAATCCTACATCAAAAGGTGATTGAGTGTGATAATCTGACTTCACACTTAAGGTATTCTCATTACCCCTAATCAGAGGGAAGATGTGATGAGTTTACTAAATCCATTGATTTAGGCATAAGCTCATTAACTTATGACAAATTTTCAAAAGCAATAAAAGACTGAAAACTCAAAAACAAATAATAATCGTCTCCTACGGGATTCTTTTCTCATCCCATTCACTCATAAACGAGAACTTGCTTCTTCCGTCAAATGCAAGACAGTTTGCACCTGAGCCAGACAGGTCATACACTTGAGCATAGACATATAAGCAGTTCACAAGTCAATTTATCTTTCAGTCTCTTTGGGTCGAACTACGGTGTTCTGACTTCCTCATTGCACGAGAGGATACGTAGGCATAACTTAACAGTTATCGAACAAAAGTCTGTATATTCCCCCTCCTCCAGCTTTATTCTTTTAAGCCTCATGATCTTGAGCATTTCATTCTTGTCCTTACACTGACACTGTATATATACACATCACTTTCTTTTACACTGACACCTGTACATCCTCTTCCAGCTCTTCATGCACAAATTGCACTGACACTACCCCTTTCAAACACCAATCTTTCAAGCGTGGATCCCGTCGAGTACGACGGACAATCTGGGTGCTAATACCTTCCCAGGTTGTAACCAACCCCCTTTCTCAGTCTCTCTGGTTCGCAAACCGTCTTATCCATCTTTTTCTAGGTCTATGCAGCATTACCTTTCCTTCGGGATAAAAATGCCTAGCTGGCGACTCTTTTCATCTCCAGTGAGTTCACGGCTGTGTGTCCTCATTGTTCCCTTCGCCGACCGTTCGCGCTTGTACCGGGATGCAAATCTTTGGGAGCGACAATAGGCAAGCAAGCAGTTCACAAGTCAATTTATCTTTCAGTCTCTTTGGGTCGAACTACGGTGTTCTGACTTCCTCATTGCACGAGAGGATACGTAGGCATAACTTAACAGTTATCGAACAAAAGTCTCTGTATATTCCCCCTCTTTCTAGCCTCATTCTTTTAGCCTCATGATCTTGAGCATCTTATTCTTGTTCTTACACTGACACTGTATATATTGCACTTCACATTTCCTTTACACTGACACCTGTACATTTTGTTTTCCAGCCCTTTTACACACAAATTGCACTGACACTACCCCTTTAAAACACAAATCTTTCAAGCGTGGATCCCGTCGAGTACGGCGGACAATCTGGGTGCTAATACCTTCCCAGGTTGTAACCAACCCCCTTTCTCAGTCTCTCTGGTTCGCAACCGTCTTATCCGTATTTTTCTAGGTTTATGCAGCATTACCTTTCCTCCGGGATAAAAATGCCTAGCTGGCGACTCTATTCATCTCCAGTGAGTTCACTGCTGTGTGTTCTCATTGTCCCTCTCGCCGACCGTTCGCGTCTGTACCTTTATTTGACCCAGCTTCATTTATCGGGAGCGACAGGCTCGATGCGACCAACTGACACTAAGAATAAAACAAAATAAACATTCAAAAAAGAATGTGCAGTGGCTCAATGCGACCAAATGACTTGAGAAATAAAAAGCAACAACATATTCGAAGTGAATGCGCAGCGGCTCAAAGCGACCAACTGGCACTAAGAATAACAAAAGGCTTATTCAAGGTGAATGCGCAGCGGCTCGATGCGACCAACTGACACCAAGAATAATCAACAAAAATAAACATTCAAAGTGAATGCACAGCGGCTCGATGCGACCAACTGTCACTGAGAATGACAACAAGCTTATTCGAGGTGAATGCGCAGCGGCTCAATGCGACCAACTGACACCAAGAATACAACAAAAATATTCAAAATGGAAGCGCAATAGGTTCGAAACCTATTGACACTACAAAAGAAAGCCAAGATACACTCAAAGTGAATGCGCAACAAGTTAAAAAACCGGTTGACACTAAGAATGATAAAGACAAAGTAGTCAAAGTATTCAAAATGGTAAATTAGCAGGTTCAAATGTAACTGCCGACACTGAGGATAAAGAAGGAAATCACATTGACTTAGTAGCGGCTCTATGCGACCAGCTAACATTGGGGATAGAATGGAGATCACCCAAAGATGAATCAACGGCTCTAAGCGACCGGCTAACACGAAAAAGTAACAACAAAATATGTTAGAGTTTTCAAATAAGATAAGACATCCAACCTCTGGAAATTCCTTCAGGAACCATCAGGAGAAAGGTACAAGTATGTGCCGAAATCAAATGGACTTGGATTTTAAGCAAAAGGTTTCAGGACCTGCTTGGAAGATTTGTGCCAATGACAATTGGACTTCAAGGAGATATTGGTGGTCATAAAGACAAATACCAACCACAATCAGAATTCCATGGGGAACACCAGCAATTACTGGGGACAAAAACAAATGGTAAACCACTTCGGGTACCAACAACAATGAATTCTCAAAATGAACACTAATGATATCTGGACTTTGAAATAGACAGACGACAACTGGGGAATAGACAAATGCTAATGTCAAATGCGCATGGTTGGGCATGATGCGAATGACCATGATATGCAAATGTTGACTCAAAAGAGACAAAGAGTTGACAAGACTCAAAGAGGAGTAGGCTCTCAACACCAATACTCAAATGAGCAATATGAAAAACACTGAGGAGATGTCTTCGAACTTGGAAATCATGCTTGGTCCAAGGATCCATCCAAGAGTGTTATCAGTTTTGAACTTCTATGGGGATTTCTGTAACAATAGCATAAAGGTGTTTTTGCAAACCAGGACTTCTTGGGGAAACAGAAGGTTTTTTCAATTTTCCAAAGTCAAAGAAACTTGAAAGTTTTTCAGTATGCTTCCAAAAAAACATTTTTTTTTTTTTTTAAAAAAAACTTGTCATTTTCAAAGTTAAATTGTAATCAAGTGATGGCATTTTGCATAACAAAAGAAAATAAGAAGCTGAACAACAAAATTCATAGGCAAAGTTTGTATTTTATTCAAGAATGGTAGCTTGCTAATGGCAAAAGCTCCATGGGAAGTTACAATTTGAAAATGGCAATGGGGAAAGGTCTACATTGAATCCAACGACCACTACAATCCCTAATAACTAAGACTGCCCGACACCTTGCTTCTGACAAGAGCAATTGGATTGGTCTTCCAGTATGATTCTTCAGTAATGGTAAGCACCATCTGACACAGTCAAATGCCTTTGTCCCTGACTTTTGCCTGGACCGCCCTTTCGGGTTTTCAATCCACCGGGACGCTCTTTTTTGCCTAAGCCGCCCTTTCGGGTTTTCAACTTAGCGAGCTCTTATTTTTTTCATTTTTATCCCTAACTTTTGCCTGGATCTCCTTCATAGGTTTTGATCCACCGGGATACCCATTTTTGCCTAGGTCGCCATTTCTGGTTTTCGACCTATCGGGTTATTTAGGCATAATATTTTTTGACTGCATCAGAATTCACCGGGTGCTTCAGCTGTTCACCATCCATAGTTGTAAGGATTAAGGAACCTCCGGAGAATGCCACCTTCACAACATATGGGCCTTCATAGTTAGGACTCCATTTTCCACGCATGTCTTTGTGGACCGGCAAGATTTTCTTGAGTACAAGATCTCCTTCTTTGAATTCTCGGAGACGGACTTTCTTGTCAAATGCTCTCTTGATGCGCTTTTGGTACAACTGGCCATGGCACATGGCGGTCATTCTTTTCTCATCAATGAGGTTCAGTTGGTCAAACCTGTTTTGGACCCACTCAGCTTCCTCCAGTTTGGTTTCCATCAAGATTCTCAAAGATGGTATCTCTACTTCAATAGGGAGAACTGCATCCATCCCATACACCAGAGAGAAAGGGGTTGCCCCTGTTGAAGTGCGAACTGATGTTCTGTATCCGTGTAAAGCATATGGTAACATCTCGTGCCAATCTTTGTAAGTTTTTACCATCTTCTGCAGAATCTTTTTGATGTTCTTGTTTGCAGCTTCAACAGCTCCATTCATCTTCGGACGATACGGAGAAGAGTTATGATGTTCAATCTTGAATGTCTCACACAGCTCTTTCATTGTTTTGTTGTTCAAATTGGTCCCATTATCTGTTATGATTCGGCTCGGGATTCCATAACGGCAGATAATTTGGTTCTTGATGAAACGGGCAACCACTTGCTTTGTCACATTGGCGTAGGAAGCTGCTTCTACCCATTTGGTGAAATAATCAATTGCGACTAAGATAAACCGGTGACCGTTGGAAGCTTTAGGCTCAATTGCCCCTATCATGTCAATGCCCCACATTGAGAAAGGCCAAGGCGATGACAGAACATTCAAAAGTGTTGGAGGTACGTGCACCTTGTCGGCATAAATCTGGCATTTATGACACTTCCTGGCATACTTGAAACAATCTGATTCCATGGTCAACCAGAAATATCCAGCTCTCAAAATCTTCCTGGACATGGCATGTCCATTGGCATGTGTTCCAAATGATCCTTCGTGGATTTCCCTGATCAATAAGTCTGCTTCGCGCTTGTCCACACATCTGAGCAGAACCATATCATGATTTCTCTTGTAAAGCACATTGTTGCTGAGGAAAAACTTGGACGCTAATCTTCTCAGAGTCTTCTTGTCTAGAGTTGTTGCATCCGTTGGGTACTCCTGATTTTGCAAGTAGTTCTTGATGTCATAGAACCACGGTTTCTCATCAGTTTCTTCTTCGACCAGTAGACAGTAGGCTGGTGCAGTTCTTCGCTCGATTGTAATGAGTGGAGCTTCATTAAGAAATCTGACTTGAAACATAGAGGCCAACATAGCCAAAGCATCTGCAATTTGATTTTCTGCCCTTGGAACATGATGGAAAGTGACTTCGTCAAAGTATTTAATTAACTCCACAATATGGGCACGGTATGGGATCAACTTCTCATCACGGGTCTCCCATTCACCTTTGACTTGGTATATTACCAAAGCTGAGTCTCCATATACATCAAGGATTTTGATTCTAGTATCGATTGCAGCTTCGATACCTAAAATACACGCTTCATACTCAGCAATGTTGTTTGTACATTCAAAACACAATCTAGCCGTGAAGGGAGTATAACCACCATCGGGGTTCATCAAGATAACCCCCACACCATGCCCCATGTAGTTAGAGGAACCATCAAACATCATTTTCCAACGGGACCCTGGCTCGGGACCTTCATCTGGATCTGGAACTTCACAGTCCTTTATCAACATAATGTCTTCGTCCGGGAAATCGAATTTCAAAGGTTCATAATCTTCGACAGGATGATCAGCAAGGTATTCAGATAAAACACTGCCTTTAATAGACTTCTGGGTTACATACTGGATATCATACTCAGATAACAACATGTGCCAACGGGCGAGTCTTCCAGTCAAAGCAGGCTTCTCAAAGATGTACTTTATTGGATCCATTTTCGAGATCAACAAAGTAGTGTGACAAATCATGTACTGCCTGAGGCGTCTGGCCGCCCATGCCAAGGCACAGCAAGTTTTCTCTAAAAGCGAATATCTGCTTTCACAGTCTGTGAACTTCTTGCTTAAGTAATAAATGGCGTGCTCCTTACGACCAGTTTCGTCTTGTTGGCCTAATACGCAACCCATAGATCCCTCGAGCACAGTCAGATACATGAAAAGAGGCTTTCCTGGAGTAGGTGGGATCAAGATAGGAGGTTCTTGTAGATAAACCTTAATCTTCTCAAAAGCCAATTGACAATCAGGACTCCACTCAATTGCTTGATTCTTCCGGAGTAACTTGAATAAAGGCTCACAAGTAGCAGTCATGTTGGAGATGAATCTGGAGATGTAGTTCAATCTTCCGAGGAAACCCCTGACTTGCTTTTCTGTTTTGGGAGCTGGCATCTCTTGAATTGCTCTGACCTTGTCCGGATCTACTTCAATACCTTGCTGACTAACAATAAAACCAAGTAACTTTCCTGATCGCACACCAAAAGTACACTTAGCTGGATTCAGACGCAGTTGGAACTTTCTGAGGCGCTCAAATAACTTCAAGAGATGATTCAAATGATCCTCCTCACTCTGTGATTTGGCAATCATGTCATCCACATAGACTTCTATCTCTTTATGCATCATATCATGGAAAAGGGTGACCATTGCCCTCTGATAAGTGGCTCCTGCATTTCTGAGACCGAACGGCATAACTTTGTAACAATAAGTGCCCCATGGTGTGATGAATGTAGTCTTTTCCATATCGTCAGGATCCATCTTGATCTGGTTGTATCCTGAAAACCCATCCATGAAGGAGAAAACAGCAAATTTAGCAGTGTTGTCAACCAAAGTGTCAATATGCGGAAGAGGGAAATCGTCCTTCGGACTGGCCTTGTTCAAATCCCTATAGTCCACACACATTCTGACCTTGCCATCCTTTTTAGGGACTGGCACAATATTAGCTACCCACTTAGGGTACTTTGCAACTGCAAGGAATCCAGCATCAAACTGTCTTTTGACCTCTTCTCGAATCTTCAGAGCCATGTCTGGTCTTGTTCTTCGAAGCTTTTGCTTTACAGGAGGACAATCTGGTCGAAGAGGTAACTTGTGGACCACTATGTCTGTGTCTAACCCGGGCATATCTTGATACGACCATGCAAACACATCTACATACTCTCTGAGAAGCTTGACCAATCTTTCCCTGATGTCTGCCCCAAGTGTTGTGCCAATCTTGACTTCCTTCATGTCTTCATCAGTGCCAAGATTTATGGTCTCTACCTGCTCCTTATGTGGCTGGAGCTCTGTGTGCTCATACTCAACTAATCTTGCCAGTTCTTCGGGAATGTCACAATCTTCCTCACTTTCATCTTCCGCTTGGTAGATGGGCGAATCAAAGTTAGGAGAGAATGTAGAGTCATTGGATTCAACAGGGTTTTCGTTTATTCTGCATATGATAATGATTTGCTTTTATTAAAAGTGGAAAATAGAGAAATGCAAGAGAAAGAGCTTTTTATTGGTTTTGAAAGATTGCCATCTTCTTTTAAACGTGAAAAGAGAGAAAAACAGTAAATGATCAAAATAAGAGTTTAACAAAATGCCTTCATTGATAAAAACTTTAAAAATGAAAAGGGGCCCTACAAAATACTCCCATAGCCTTGGGCAGAGCTAGGGAACTTGAAAACATTGAAAAAAAACAACAAATTACTTTGACAATGGAAAAATTTCTGGGATCTCGACTGCCTCCCAATTGTCCAAGGCTTCTTCACACTGATACACCAAGTGATTCACATCTTCATCTTTAGAATCTCCATCAATTGCATTGACCTGATAACCAACACTGGAAAACACTTCTTGAATGGTCTTCAGACGTCCTTTAACGGAGGTTGACGCTCCTTCCTTCACATGAGTTGGTTTGTAACCCAACCCGCAACGATCTAGCTTCTGCTTGACTTCGATGACATCACCCCAACCTTCATAGCTTCTTTCTTCAATGGTGGAAATGGTACTCTTCAGCGATGCAAAAGATGGGATACCCTTCCCTTTTGGTTCCTCTACTTCCAAAAGGACAGCATTGGCTATCTCAAGAGCTTGGAAAGAAGTTTCCAAAGCATCTTCATCATCCTCAATATAGCTAAAGGATGAAAGGTTGCTAACCATGAGATCTTCTTCCCCAGATACGGTTACCAGCTTGTTATCGACCACAAACTTCATCTTCTGATGTAGGGTAGAAGTGACTGCCCCAGCGGCATGGATCCAAGGTCTTCCCAGCAAGCAACTGTAATTAGGATTGATGTCCATAACCTGGAAATTGATTTTGAAGACCTGTGGCCCAATCAAAATTGGTAGGTCTACTTCCCCAATAACCGTCCTCCTTGACCCATCAAAAGCTTTTACAATCAGTGCACTGGGCCTCATCTCTCCCCCTTGATAAGATAACTTAGCCAGTGTTCTTTTCGGCAAAACATTCAATGAAGATCCTGTATCCACAAGAACTCTTGCTAAAGTATCCTCTTGACATTTCACAGATATGTGGAGAGCACGGTTATGGTCCAAACCCTCCTTTGGAAGATCCTCCGTACTGAAGCTAAGGTTGTTACACGCAGTGATATTGGCAATGACTCCATCAAACTGATTCACTGTTATATCATGCGTAACATGTGCTTGAGCTAGCAACTTCTGAAGCGCACTTCGATGAGCCGGAGAATGCATAAGAAGTGATAGGATAGATATTTTGGAAGGCGTTTGATGTAGCTGATCAATGACCTTATAATCACTCTTCTTAATGATTCTGAGGAATTCTGCATCCTCTTCTCCCAAGACTACCTCTTTATCTTTGTTGGCAACAGCTGGAATGACTTCTTTAGGCGGAGCCGTATTGGCTTGCTGAGTGTAAACACGACCACTGCGAGTCAAACGACCTGCACCCGCTATGTCAGCACTTGCCACTTTTGAACCTTCCTTCTGATTAGCTTTATCGATCTTCTTATGAACCTTCCCTGTATCATACCTCCATGGAACTGCTTTAGTGTCCTCATAAAGGAAAGGGTTACTCCTTTGTTCAAATCTTGGCTCAGGTATATTGAAAATTGGCACCACAGATTCTGGAGTATTGAAGATAGGTTGAGCTCCTGAAGATTCAGGCAGGTTGAACACTGGCACCCAGGTAGAATCAGATCCAGGCAAGTTGAAAATGGGTTCAATCACTGCCACTTCATTCCTCTTCATATGACCGCTTACTTGTAAGACGCCTTCATCAATCAAATCTTGAACATCTTTCAAGACCAATTCACATCCCCTTGGACTATCAACACAACCTTCACAATTCTCATGACAGCTCTTCAGTATACCCACTTCTACTAACTTCGCATGGAAGTCTCTGAGCGGGGTCTTGATCTCGGTGGCATTGAAAATCAAACCTTCTTCGGACTCATCAACAATAGCATTTATAGACCCATGTTTGGGTAAAGGATTATCTTTGACATTCGGACCAGTATTCCCAAATGACAGAATGTTCTTCTCCATCAAATCTTTCACGATGTACTTCAAAGCATAACAACCCTCCAAATCGTGCCCCGGGGCACCTTCATGGAATAAACAGTGAGCATTTGCGTTGTAATTTGGTGGGAGTGGATTTGGTGGAGGACCCAAAGGCCTTGGAGTAACCAAACCCTTCTTCAGCAGTGAAGGATATAACTCAGTATAAGTTATAGGGATTCGAGGATTAGGAGGCCTTCCACCTGGTCTTCTATTCTGAAAATTGGGATTTGGATGAGGAGCTGGAGTCCTCTGCTGGTAGGCTGAAGCATTGGGTGCTTGTTGATAGCCTGGATTGTTGAGCATTGGTTGATAAGGTTGAATCATTGGAGCCGCTTGTTGGTACATCGGTACTGCTTGAGTTGGCCGATACATGGGGACTTGTGGATTAAATGCTGATTGAACCGCCGCTACATAAGGATGTTGGGCATACTGTTGTTGATGAGCATACTGCTGTTGACGAGGATACTGCTGTTGAGCCATAGGTGAAGGTCTCTGCCAAAGTGGATTTCTTCTTTGACTTGCCATTATCGCATTTGTCTCACCCTCCTTCTTCTTGTGGAAGTTATTGGTAAATTTCTTGCCAATATTCCCACTGCCAGTGCTGGAACTGCCAGATGCACCACTCATTTTTCCACTCTTCAATCCGAGTTCTACCTTGATTCCTACAGCCACTAAATCAGAGAAGCTAGCAGTTATGCTCCCCACCATTCTCTCATAGAATTCTGGTCGCACAGTGTCAACAAACCAGTCAGCTAATTCTTTTTCAGTCAATGGGGGCTCTACTTGAGAAGCGGTCCCTCTCCACCTCTGAGCATACTCTTTAAAGGATTCAGACTCTTTCTGGGACATGCTTAGCAATTGCCTCCTATCGGGAGCGAGGTCCATGTTGTACTTGTATTGTTGGATGAAAGCATCTGCCAAGTCTTGGAAACTGCGAATCTTCGACTGGTCAAGCGTCAGATACCATTTGGAGGAGATTCCCTTTAGACTGTCTTGAAAACAGTGGATCATTAACTTATCATTGTCTACCTGAGCAGCCATTCTTCGATAGTACATCAAGAGATGGTTTTTAGGACAAGTTGCACCCTCATACATATCAAAGGTGGGTATCTTGAACTTTGGAGGTATTACCAATCCGGACACCAGACACATCTCCCTGGCAGCAGCACCAAAGATCTGGTCACCTTCAATCGCTCTTAACCTTTTTTCAAGGGTATCAAAATTCTCCTGCATCTTCACATGTTTCTCATCTCCGTTTTCAGACATATCTGGCGCTTCATACCCCTGATGGTCATTAAAATACGGTTGGGCACGGGTGTGCACAATGTCTTGTGTAAAATTAGCAACGGCATGATTCTCTTCATTAGTCACAGGAACAGTTTGTTGAGCAGCAAATCCCTGAGGAGGAGGCACAAAACCTTGAAAAGGAAATGCCATACCCTGAGAGGGAGGTGCGAAACTTTGAGAAGCTAAGCCTTGGGACGGAGGGAAGAAACCCTGAGCAGCAAATCCTTGGGAAGGAGGTATAAAACTCTGAGTAGCAAAACCTTGAGAAGGAGGGAAGAAACCCTGAGCAGCAAGTCCTTGGGAAGGAGGAATAAAACTTTGAGTAGCAAACCCTTGTGAAGGAGGTATAAAACTCTGAGCAGTAAGTCCTTGGGAAGGAGGAATAAAACTTTGAGTAGCAAACCCTGAAGAAGAAGGAATAAAACTTTGAGAAGAAAAACCATGAGGAGGAGGGACGAATCCATGAGGAAGTCCAAAAGGAGGCCAGGTCACAGGGGTAATGACTGATGATGTAGGCTGGGTCGTTGCAGTGACAAATTCAGTCGTTGCAGTAACAATTTCTGACACCACAGTCCGTTGGGTATCCATCTTCGCTCGAATGACTTGCAACATTTCCATCATCTGACCTATATCTCCACGAATATCAGAAAGCTCTTCGTTAACTCTGTCCATCTCTAGGTCTCTTTCAGCCATCCTCTTTCTGGCTTGAGCTCGAGTGTAGTATTTGCGTGAGAGCCTCAGTGTGAAAGCTGAATTGAGAGCAGATGACGGGAATGAGCTTCATGAAAAAAAATGCAAATGCAATGCCAAATGTATGAGTGCAATGCAAAAAAGAAATTTTATTCAAGGAACTTAAGAAACAACTTGCAAATACCAAGGAAACCATAATAATCAAAAGGATATGATTTCATTAAATTCAAAAAGTGATACAAAGTCTTGAGTACACTTTCAAAAATCCCAAACAAAGTTTAATAAAGATAAAGACAAAGTCCTAAGGAGATTCTCCTAAAAGCCTCAAGTTGAGCTTCTCGATTTGTGCCTTCATCTGAGCCCTTTCAATCATAAGTTGATCCACGATCGACTTCCAAGAAGTGTCCTCTTGAGTGCTGGAGGAAAATAAATCCTCTTGTGCTTTCCTTTTCTTGCTGGATAGCTCTTCTTCTTCCTTCATCTTCAGTTGTCTTCTAAGTTCCTCATTCTCACTACTGATGATCTGATGACGATTCTTCCATGCATTCTTCTCTCGAATCTCTTTCTCCAAATCAATCTTCAGCTTCTCTGCATCATCCATAAAGATTAGAATGGGTTTCTTGAAGGTCATAGGATCCTGGCGAGGGTAAGGCATCTTCAGACTGATTGCCCTATCTCGTACCCATTGGAGATAGGGTTCCATAGAAACACAATTTGGCTTTCCCAAGCTACTCCTCCCCTTCCTATGGATGCACTTCCAAGCTTGCATAATCTGTTTCTTGAGCTCTGGTTCTTCGTCATCCTTAAAGAAAATTCCTTCCACTTCAACACTCTTAGGTTTGTCCTTCAACGGGTACCCGAGTTGACGGCGAGCCAAAACCGAATTATAGCTGATTCCTCCCTTAGTGCCAAGAAGAGGCACATTAGCAAAATCACCACAGCTATCAATAATCAATATTCCATCATAAGCACGATTGTACCAGCTAATGTCAGAGTGGGTAAGAGACATGATCCTTTGTGACCACCACAAACCATCCTTAAGGTTCCAAAATGAAGATGACTTAGGCAAGTGCGAAATAAACCACTCATATAGCAATGATGCACAACAAGTAATCATCCCTCCCTTATGGTGATTCCTCAGATGGATGGAATGATAAGTGTCTCCGAGCAAAGTAGGGACCGGGTTCTTCTTCAGAAAGATCTTGATGGCGTTCAGGTCGACGAAGTCTTCAAAGTTTGGGAAAAGCAGCACTCCATATATCAGCAGAATAAAAGTCGCCTCAAAAGCTTTCATATCCTTCACATCAACAAAATTCTTGGCCTTTTCTATCAGAAACTTTGTAGGGAATCCAAAGATCTTTCCTTTATAAGTCATATTTGCCTTGACCTCAGGAACACTCAAATATGTCGCCTTTGCAATCTCCGCTTCTTCAGGGTCCTTCTCTAGAACAGGGAATGGAAACTCATCCTTAACACGTGATCCCACCAAAACTGAATACTCTTCCAAAGTAGGCGCCAATTGGTAATCAGGGAACGTAAAACAGTGGTAGAGAGGATCATAAAACTGGAGCATCACAGAGAGCAACCTTCCATCCCAATCAGCCTTAAGCAAAGCTAAAAGTCTCCTATGCTTCTCCATGAAGGCTTCTTGATCCAGAACCAAATCTCTTAATTTCCTTAGGTCTTCAAGTTTGGGAGTTTTGAATGTGTACTTGACAGTCTTTCTTCTTCCAAAGTCCATGATGATACCTATGATATTTGCAAAGATAGAGTTTCTGAGTTCCTTGGATAAAAATGGTAAAAATGATGCTTCATGATGCGTGAATGCAACAAACACAAACAAGGCTTAGGTTCAAAGCTTGCATGAGGTCAAAGGTTCAACCCTCCCCAAAGGTATGTACTATGAGTTTATTTGTACCTGTACAACGGGTTCTAAAAGTTCCCAGAATCACTGTCCCATCTTTCGGATATTACCGACTTCCCAACTCGACTTGGTAATCAGTAATATTCTCAAGAGAGTCTCATCCGAGTGCAGTATCGCGTATCAACTATTTCGGATTTGCACCCTCATAGTCATCGCACTACATCCCTAAAAAGGCCAAGTGGGGGTAAATGTTCTACGGTCCTCAGCATTAATGGCTCTCAGGTCGAATATAGTAATGTTTTCACGACTGAACTCGATCAACAAAACTACATCCGAGGAGGCCTCCGCTGAGTGGTGGTGTCTCAAGTCAACTTGGTCGGGACTCAACTCCCTACAAGCCTTCTTGAATATACCACCGTCCTAACTTATTTGCACTCAGGTCCGGGTTAGGACTTATCTCACCACACATGGAACACCCAAAAATCCAAAAATAATAACAAGCAATACAACAACAAATATACAAATATACAAGGTGGGCTTAACCCTCAAAAATAGACATCTCCCCAGTGAAGTCGCCATTTCTGTTGCGGTGAGAATCGGATACCAAGCTATTAAGTGAGCTTGAATCGCAAAACATTTATGTTCACCACCGACTTTAATTTAATCCAAAGGGAAAAGGGATAAAGATCGTAAAAACCCTAAATGAGGAGAAACTAGGTTCGGGGGTTGATTATACCTAGGGAAGGTGTTAGCACCCTAAGCATCCGCAGTATCCTACGGGAACCTCTTGTTAATATTTGTATTTTTATTGTTTATTGCTTGTTAAAACTATGGGAACCTAAGGTTTTATTTCTAATGGTGCTCGCACAACATCGCATCGATGCCTACGTATCGGGTGTAGAATCAGAGCACTCGTAGTTCTCCTAAGGATTAACGAACACTTGGTTACGCTCAAGGTTCGCGGGGGAGGTAAGTGTTATGGCAAACACTCACGTGACTTAACAAAGTCACAAAAAGTTGTAAAATAAAACACTAAGGACCTAATGGCTAAGGACCTAAGGATGAGGGACCTAATTGCTAAGGTCAAAGAAAAAGAAGGGACCTAATTGCTAAGGTCAAAATGGTAACTAAGGGTGGCTAAACTTCCTATGACGTTGAGTCAACTGCAGGAGTCTTTCCCTTTTGGATTTAAATGCGGAAAAAAAGTAAATAAAAAGGTGCAAGCTCCTAAGTCTAAGGCATAGGTTGCCACTTGCAAAAATAGAATGAATAAAATAAATGGAAATGCGAGGTAAAAGGGCTTAGTAACTGGCTATGGCTCGATATGTGGATCGAGAATGCTGGGGTAGAAAACAAGCGCAGTGCATCAATTTGCTTAAGTTAGAAAGCTGTGAAGTGTAGGGAATTGTGCAGATGGCGATCGTAAACGACCGACTTACGTGTGTGAGTGTATGTGAAGTGAAGTTCGCTTGGCGTTGGACCAAGGATTATTATTTTGAAATGAAGTTAGTATGGTCTAAAGACGCGAGAAATAAATAATAAATAAAAATAAATTGCAATGCATTGAAATAGAATAAATTGAATAAAAATAAATTAAATAAAATAAATGGAATAAAAATAAATGAATGAATGAAAATAAATAATTGAATGCATGGCCTCATATGGGTCACGATTAATCGGAAACGATTTATCGTGACCTTGTAATATCATCGGCCCCTAAAAAGAGAAAAAATAAATGGATAGATTATTAAATAATTATCTAACGTATATTTCTTTTTTTAATAATAATTTTTTTTAAATAAATTAAATAGAATAGAATAAATAGAAAAAAATAAAAAAAATGGCCTCAAATTGGTTTAGATAAAATTGACAAAGTCAAATATCAATAAACCACATGTTCTTATCATAGGCCCGCAAAAATAATAATAACACTTATATATTTTTTCTAAACATTTTCCTCTAAACCAATAAACTAACATCAAGTAAAATAAAAGAAATAATAATCAAATAAACTTATAGAAACAATATAAAAAAAAAAATTAATAAATAAAGGGGGTGATGGGTCTGGTGAGTGGAGAGGCTTTCGGATCATGGGTTAGAAAACCCATTAAGCTAATATGAACAAAGAAACAAATTGCAATTAATTACAAACAAAACGGGAAAAAAAAAGGACGATACCCTCTTCTTCTATTCACGCAGAAATATGCACCCTTCTCAAAATACCATATTGCCTCTCTATCATTCACGACAATCTCTCTCGGTGATCTCAACATGTTTCAATAAAGTGGTTCTTTGCTCATGGTGGGTGGTGGTTGTTTTGGGCGGCGACGACGATTTGCGGTTTGCGTTTGAGCTTGAAGAAAAGGAAAGGTTTTTGATCGGTGTCGTGATGGATTTACGGGTCTAAGGAGATGATTGTGAAGGGGTTTCACAGTTTGAAGGGGCGGTTCTTGGGAGGAAGGTTCGGTGGAGGTAAGGGTTGCGGCTGTTTGATGGATTTCGAGGCAGAGATTTTGGACGGTGGCCGGCGGTTGCGAGGGGTTGATTGTGACGGATTTCGAAGCGGTTTTAGGGGTGGCGGCTGGTTTTTTTGAAGGTGGTCTTCAACCGTGGTGGCGGTGGCTTGAGATTTGATGTTTGGTCAGTGGTTTTACACACAGCTTTCTCGATCTCGCAATTTCAGATTTTGGTTCGAATTTGTTTGTTTTTTCGGTTTCACGATTAACAGGTTTGTATTTGGTGGTTTTACAGGTACTGATTCACGTGATTCATGGTGGATTCGGTGTTTGGTGGTTGAAGGGTGTAAGCCGGCGGTTTTGTTTTGTGAACGGCGGCGGTTGCAGTAGGGGGTTCAGATCGGTGATGATTGGAGATGGAAACAGAGGCGAGGCATAGGCTGCGAAGGTGAGCGATTTTGGATGGATTCTCTGTTTTGGGATGTTGTGTTCGGTTGAGTTAATGGACGGTTGATGGTTTTTTTTTTTGAATTTGTTTTGGATTAAAGGTGATGCGTTGACGGTGTGAAGATGGATGGATTTGCGAAACGGGAATGGTGTGTTCACGGTTTGGTAAGGTGAGGTTTTACAATGGTTTGGTGATTTTGATTTGGTTCTGAGTTTGAGGTTTCGGATCTGGTTTCGGTTCACAGCGAGCTATGTGTTTTGGCTGGCTCAGGTTGTTGGCTACAGTGGCGGGACGGTTTTTTTGTGAGGTTATGGTGTTTCTTCTGGCTTACGCGGATAGGTAGTGACTGAGTTTGTACGGTTTGGAGCAGCTAACGATGGTGGTTTGTGCAAAATTGGTTTAGTTTTGGGTTGTCCTGTTTTGGCCTTTTCCGTTTCAGTTTGGTACTGTGTTTGGAGGGTTAGTTCAAATGGTGGTGGCTTGAATAAGAAATGAAGTTTTTTGAAAACAGGATGTGGTATGAAAGGTACGAAGGTTGTGGTGGGTTGTGAAATCATGTGCGTGAAGGTAGAATGGTGGTGAGGCTCGTGTATGGTTTCGGTAATGGTAGTTAGGGTGTTTTCAGCCTCACAGTGTTCTGTTTGGCGGCGGTTTGTGCTTGATGTGGATGGGTTGCGGCTGTGAAAGGGGTGATGTTGAAGCTTTTGAGCGTCGGTGGGGGATGAAGTGTTCGTGTTTACTCAGATTTCATCTCGACAGATCTCTCAAGTCTCGTGCTTCTGTTTCGGTTTCTTTCTCAGTCTGTTTTTGTTGTTTTCTGTTTGTGCCCTCTCACGGTTTGTGTCAATGTTTCACAGATTGAGAGTTCATGGAGAATGGCTTATGCAGGTTTGTGGAGTTCTGTTTTGGGTGAATCCGCGAGGCTAAGGTTTTACAGTGGTTTGGTGATTCTGGTTTTGATTGGTTTGCTGCAGGTTTGATTTTTTTGTAGGTTCAAATGAATCTTGAAGGATAGGTGGTGGAGGGTTTCAGCTAGCTGGTTTGGTTGAAGATGTGTTGAGATTATGGCTTGCGGATGAGACAGTTGTGAAGGTGGTGAGATTTCCGGCTTATGAAAAGAAAGAAAAAAAACTGAGTTTTGGAATTTTTATTCTTCTGGTTTTGTTTCTCTTTTATTTCTTTTGCAGGTTTGTTAGAATGGGACAGTTTCAGTGTGTGAGAGTGAGAAACAACAGAATGAATTTAAAGAACAAACATGAACAAATATGCGAAAAGAAATGAAGGAGAAAGAAATATACCGACCCGAACGTTATCGGGGTGAAGAGTCCACGAGTAGTAAGTGTTGCTTCTCTTTGCTAGTGATCCACCCTTTGTTGTTGTTTAAATTTGGGATGCTTTGATGCTGAACTCTTTCTGTTTTCCTTTATGTAACAGTGGCTGGATTTTTGAGTTTTTGGGGACTGTTTTGTGTTTGATTTATGACTGGTTTTTGAGTTTTTGGGGGCTGTTTTGAGTGTGTTTTAAGGCTGAGTTTGTAGTGTAACAGTTGGGATCTTCTGGTAGTTGTTTTTGAGTGAGTTATAGGGCTGGTTTTGAGGTTGTATTGATGCTGAAATTTGTGTAATTTGTGTGTTGTTTTGGGGCTGCTTGCAGTGTGTTTTTGTAGTGTTGAATTTTGATATAACAGTGTGTTTTATGCTTGTAGGTGAAGGGTTTCAAAAGAGGGACAAGGTCTGAATTTTGCAGCTGTGGGTGGAGTAGTGGAGCAGGGTGTTTGTGTGCTTAGAGCAGGCTTGTCTTGTGCTGCTGAACTGTGCCATTTGGGTGGCTGCATGCTGATTTTGTTTGATTTGGAGCAGGCTGAATTTGTATTCTAGTGCTGAATTTTTTTGTACACTTTTTTTCTATGCAATTGTAATATAAACAAAATAATATATTTGGAATAAAATTGATTATTTACACTATGGTTTGAAATTGAAACTTGAAATGAGAAACTCTAAATTAGAATCTAAATAAAAACTTAAATTAGAAATGAATTAAAAAGAAATAAACTTAAAATCGAAAATAACTCATAAACTTAAATAAATAACTTGGAATTAAAATTAATTTAGAACTTGAGAAATAAATTGGAATTTAGAAAATAAAAATGTGGATATGAGTTAAAATGGGATAAATGGTTAAAAATTAAAATTTGAATTAGAAGTGAATAAAAAGGAATTAAACTTAAAATTGAAATAACTTAGAAACTTAAATAATTGAAATTAAAAATTAACTTTAGAATTTGAGAAATAAGTTTGGAA
The DNA here is from genome assembly GCA_963966055.1 of Lathyrus aphaca. NCBI lineage: Eukaryota > Viridiplantae > Streptophyta > Magnoliopsida > Fabales > Fabaceae > Lathyrus > Lathyrus aphaca. The sequence goes on from OZ014520.1 coordinate 76,289,106, forward strand.
TTTAGAAAATAAACATGAATTGAAAATTATAAATAGAAAATTAACATTAAATTTAGAAGTAACAACTTGAAAATGAAAAAAAATTAAAAAATATTGAAGAATAGAAAATAAATTCAAAAATAAAACTTGAAGATGAAATAAAAATTAATTTAAAAATGCGAACTTGAAAATGAAAAGAAATAACGAATAAGTTTAGAAAAATTTGAAAACGAACTAACAATTAAAGGTAGAAATTGAAATAAAATTTTAAAATAGGAACTTACAAATAGAACGAAAATAGAAATTAAAAATAAAAATACGAAAATGAATTAAAAAGCCATAAATAAGAAAAAAGAAATTAAATTAAAATGGAAGCTAGAAAAAGAGAAGAAAGCAACAGAAAATGAATCGGGAAAAAACCCTGCTAAATGCGATGAATGTATGATTATGATATGAGCGATTAGGGGTAAAATTTGGGGTATGACACCTGTAAACGCAGACATAGTTAAAAAATACTACGCATGAAAAGAGACCCGCTAGGTTGACAGGCCTAGGCAAAAATAAGGGCATCCCGGCGAACCAAAAGGGTTTGGGCAAAAATTAGGGATATATATAAAAAGATGTACACCCGGCAAGTCGAAAACCTGAAAAGGCGGCTTGGGCAAAAAAGGGTATCCCGGTGGATTGAAAACCTGAAAGGGCAATCCAGGCAAAAGTTAGGGATTAAGGCGTATGACTATGTCTCGTTTGGATCACCCATGAAACTGCAACCAGTTGTACTACTTACTCAAGTTCGAACAGATAAAGCTCAATCCAATCGTTTCCGTCTCAACAACAGAAGATGAGATACTTGAAGATAATGGCAATAGTAGAATTGAAACTCAATAGGATTATTTCCCACATAGCTGATTTTCCTTGTTTTGTAAAAACTTTATGACAAAATCCTCTTACTAGGGTTTATGTCTCCTTGTACAAACTTACCCGTGTATGGGTCACTTTTTGATATAAATTCCATCTTTTGAATCCAGATTTACTTTTACCCTATTTACATAAGCGAAACGTCCATTGGTTGTGTTTGAATGTATGTATGTTTTTGAATATGATTGATGTTTACAAGAAATGCGTGTATGCTTAATATGATTGATGTTTACCAGAAATGCATGAAAATGCAGTAATAGTATTTACTAAGGACGAACGAGGGAAGGATTTCAACGAAGCTTCGCCGGTTCATCTCTACAAAACAGCTACAGACCCGTAGTAGGACGAATCCATCTTCATAAAGTCTTATCTCCCCTGGAATTTATATCCATCTCTTTTATCCTCATACGGACATTCGGGAATTTACTTTCCAATAAGGGTACGACGAACGAAGACGGGATGTTATATCTACCCTACTATCAAACGAAGACGAAGGTTATATATACCTTGCTATCCCCAGCATACGGGAGGTGATATATACCTTGTTATCCCCAGCAGACGGGATGTTATATATACCTTGTTATCCCCAGCATCCGGGAGGTTATATATACCTTGCTATCCCCAGCAGACGGAAGGTTATGTATAATATATTCTTCAACAACAAAACGGGATTTATTTTCCCTGGCCAGCAGTTGTTATACGAAGACATCCAGACTCTTCCGACAGTATCATATCATACATCATTTACATCATATCATAACATACATATCCATAAATACATAATACATTTACTTAGGTGCATCATACTATGCATGCATACATATTGCGTAAACTAATATTTCCCTTGCAGGATAGTTATATGCAGGTAAAACAATATCAACGACTTACAACAGGTCAGAAATGATCCATACACTACTCAAGATGTCCTCGAATAGCAGGCAAACGGTCCGTAAAAAGATCCATTCCCTGGTTCAAGACATTTTTCAGAAGAACAAATCCTGACGTTCTTAAGAGCAAATCCTGACGCTCTTTTAGCCCCTTGTTCAAGATACATCTTTCAGAAGAACAAATCCTGACGTTCTTTTGATCCTTAAGAGCAAATCCTGACGCTCTTTTGGCCTCTTGTTCAAGATACATCTTTCAGAAGAACAAATCCTGACGTTCTTTTGATCCTTAAGAGCAAATCCTGACGCTCTTTTGGCCTCTTGTTCAAGATACTTTTTCATAAGAACAAATCCTGACGTTCTTTTGATCCTTAAGAGCAAATCCTGACGCTCTTTTAGCCTCTTGTTCAAGATACTTTTTCAGAAGAACAAATCCTGACGTTCTTTTGATCCTTAAGAGCAAATCCTGACGCTCTTTTAGCCCCTTGTTCAAGATACATCTTTCAGAAGAACAAATCCTGACGTTCTTTTGATCCTTAAGAGCAAATCCTGACGCTCTTTTGGCCTCTTGTTCAAGATACATCTTTTAGAAGAACAAATCCTGACGTTCTTTTGATCCTTAAGAGCAAATCCTGACGCTCTTTTGGCCTCTTGTTCAAGATACTTTTTCATAAGAACAAATCCTGACGTTCTTTTGATCCTTAAGAGCAAATCCTGACGCTCTTTTAGCCTCTTGTTCAAGATACTTTTTCAGAAGAACAAATCCTGACGTTCTTTTGATCCTTAAGAGCAAATCCTGACGCTCTTTTAGCCCCTTGTTCAAGATACATCTTTCAGAAGAACAAATCCTGACGTTCTTTTGATCCTTAAGAGCAAATCCTGACGCTCTTTTGGCCTCTTGTTCAAGATACATCTTTCAGAAGAACAAATCCTGACGTTCTTTTGATCCTTAAGAGCAAATCCTGACGCTCTTTTGGCCTCTTGTTCAAGATACTTTTTCATAAGAACAAATCCTGACGTTCTTTTGATCCTTAAGAGCAAATCCTGACGCTCTTTTAGCCTCTTGTTCAAGATACTTTTTCAGAAGAACAAATCCTGACGTTCTTTTGATCCTTAAGAGCAAATCCTGACGCTCTTTTAGCCCCTTGTTCAAGATACATCTTTTAGAAGAACAAATCCTGACGTTCTTTTGATCCTTAAGAGCAAATCCTGACGCTCTTTTGGCCTCTTGTTCAAGATACTTTTTCATAAGAACAAATCCTGACGTTCTTTTGACCCTTAAGAGCAAATCCTGACGCTCTTTTGGCCTCTTGTTCAAGACATTTTACTCAGAAGAACAAATCCTGACGTTCTTTTGATCCTTAAGAACAAATCCTGACGTTCTTTTGGCCCTTGGAGAATAGGCAAACGGTCTGTACAAAGATCCATTCCCTAATCCAAAATATTTCCAGAAGAGATAATCATCATAAGATTTATTTCTACTAGTCCATCCAACAACTCAAATCATGTTGCATAAATGATTCAGAGATGGCCTATACAAAGACCTAGTACTGATATCCAGTATCAACATAAAGACATCATCATATTCTGATACTTTAGATGGCATCTCTAAGCCCATCACCAGTTCTTCCTGATGGTATCTCTAAGCCCATCTCCAGTTCTTCTAAGTGGCATCTTTAAGCCCACTCAAGCATATACAACCAAACATCAATATCATGCTATGCACTGGTGAGTGCAAATTTTTGGGCTTTTGTGTTCAATCCCCTTCAACCTTCCAGGTCATGACTGGCAAACATACCAATCTAACCCCTCAGGTTTCAGAAAATTGAACAGGGGCAATAGGACCTTAATCACTCAATGAACCCCACCCAATAAGGAAAACACAGATCCAGCACATGATAATGACAATATGAAATGCATAAAATTGTAAATGAAAGCAATAAATAAAGCTGTACATAAAGCAATAAATAAAGCAAATAAATAAGCACAAGTAGCACATAACACCCCCGTAAAAACAAATCAAACAAGCGCTAGGAGGAACCCACAAAAAGAACCAGAAGCCCTGGTTGCAATATAAGGTTCCCCAGCAGAGTCGCCAAGCTGTCGCTCCCGAAGATTTGCATCCCGGTACAAGCACGAACGGTCGGCGAAAGGAGAAAATGAAATGAAATGAAAAGAGTTGCCAGCTAGGAATTTTTATCCCGAAGGAAAGATAATGCTGCATAAACCTAGAAGGACATGGATAAGACGATTGTGAACCAGAGAAACTGAGAAAGGGGTTGGTTACAACCTGGGAAGGTATTAGCACCCAGATTGTCCGTCGTACTCGACGGGATCCATGCTTAAAAGATTTGTGTTTAAAGGGGGTAATGTATGTGCTATCTATGTGCAAAAGCTGGAAAAATAATGTACAGGTGTCAGTGCAAGGAAGTGAAGTGAGGTGCTCAGGAATGAGACTTAAAAAGAAAACTAAAGAGGGGGAAAGAGACAGAGACTTTTGTTCGATAACAGTTAAGTTATGCCTACGTATCCTCTTGTGCAATGAGGAAGTCAGAACACCGTAGTTTGACTCAAAAAGACTGAAAGATAAATTGACTGATGAACTGCTTGCTTGTCTATGCTCAAGTGTATGACTTGTCTGGCTCAAGTGCTAACTTTCTTGCATTAGACGGAAGAAGCAAGTTCTCGTTTATGAATGAGTGAGGTGAGAAAAGAATCCCGGAGGAGACGATTATTGTTTGTTTTTTGTGTTTTCAATCTTTTATTGTTTTTGGAGTTTGTCATAAGTTAATGAGCTTAAGCCTAAACCAAGGGTTATTAAACTCATTATATCCTCCCTTTGATTAGGGATAATGAGAGTGCCTTAAGTATGAGATAAACATCTCAACTTAATTACCATGATGGTGTAGGATTAAGATCATTAACCTACTTGTGATTATTTAGATGTTTTTGAGTTTTTTGCTTAGTGTTAAGTAATTAGTTTAAGCCATAATCAAGGATTAGTGAACTCATTACACCATCCTAATAGAAGGATAATAGATGAGCACACTTAAGCTGAGGAAGATACCTCAACTTAATCCATGATTAGGGATTAACCTCATTACAAAACAAACCTTTATTAAATGGATTTTAATTAAGGGTGAGATTAAGAAGTGAGTTTTATGATTTGTAAGACAACTTGAGGGGGACTTGTCCATTAACACTAGGGTTAGTCCTTCTTAACCAATAAAGGAAGAATTAGAACCCTAATGCAAGGCCCAAGTTACAAGTTAATGTCTTAGTGATTATTAAGATGGATTGATTAAGAGGTTTAAACAAATTAAGGGTTTAACACTTAGGATTAAAGTTATACACTCCATCCTAAGAGAAGGATGCATGCATAACCCTAATTACAAAGTCTTAAAACCTTAAAGGTTTAGTCTCTAATGATGAGGTGAGAAGAGAGAAACAAAGAAGACACAAAGGTAAAAGCTAGAGGGGGACTAATTACAACCCTAATTATCATCATGCTTGGATTTTCCTATGGTTTTTAAGGCTTGAGAAAGATCTTTAGAGAAGCCAGCAATGGAAGAAGCAGATGAAAGGAGGAGAAACAGAAGAAACAAGTTACTTACTTCACTGAAGAAGATAAGTAACTTGGAGAAAGAAAGTGAATGATGAACATGAATGAGCAAGATCACTCTAAGGCAAAGAAAAATGCAGCAATGATGCATAAGAAGAATGAGAAGAGAAATGAGAAGTGAAGGCAAATTCACTTCTCAAGTTACTTACCACCTGCAAAGGTTAACATAAAGGAAGGAAATGAAATAAATATGAGACATGTGCAAAGGTAAAACCAAAACCATAAGCAAAAACATGATGCAAATGGTGCTATGATATGATGCAAAAGCATGTCAAGTGTTATGAATGTTCATACAAAGAGAAAGAATGCAAATCAAGCATGTAGGAAACATGAAAACACATGTATACTTATGAAATGAAATGGATGCAAAGCATAGAAAATGTATGAAGAAATGACCAAGCAATGTTCAATCAATGTCTTAAGATGTCTAATATGGCATACACGTGCTTAGAATGTCATGGCAAGTTCAAATTTTCATGCAATGTAATGTAAGATGCAAGTATGGATGCAAAATTAGGGTTACATGAAAGGATGAGATGCAAATATCAAAAACAGAAGCAAATCACATGATGAAAAATTGCAAATGAACTGAAAGGAACCCTAACCCCATATGATATCACACCCCAAAGGAGAAGGTCTATCTCTTAACCTAAAGAAAGTTGTGATTTTTCTAAGTAAACTAGGGTTTTTGGGTACCTTAAGAGGAAAAATGCAAATCAAATGAAAAATGCAAGATAAATTTGTTACAAAAATATGCTAGATACTACATGCTATATGAAGAACAATGCAAAATGAACCAATGTCAAACCCTTGATGGTTAGGCGGAAAAGAATTTTCAAAGTTAGGGTTCAAAAAAGGGATTTTTATGAACCCTAAATTCAAGAAAAATGTCAAATTTGGATCAAAACTAAAAAGAAATTTGTATGAATGGTTTGACAATGTTTCTAAATGTTCTAAGATGCAATGTAAATTTTTTTGTAATTTTTAGAAACCTAAATGGTATTTTAATTAATTAATTTCCATTAATTAATTAAAATAAACATTTAAATATTTTTAAAATGATTTTTTCATACAAAAAATAAAAATAAAAATGTTTTTGTGTGAAGAAAAATATTTGAAGACAAAATGCAGAAGAAAAATATTTTTGGAATTTTCTAAGTATTTTAAATAAACTGGACAAAATAAATGCTATTTAAATGAAATAAAATGAAAATAAAAGAAAGTAAGACAATCCAATGGACAGGACTTGAACTGGGGAGATCATGGTTGACCAGCGCGCAAATGAGTGGCTGGGATGCATTCTGGTTAATTAATCCAGATTAAATTAATTAATTAAAAATTAGGGTTAAGTGAACAGATCTCAGCCCTCCATACACGCGCGAAACTCACATCTAACGCTCCAAATTCAAACTTGGCTAATCACCTGAGATTAGCCCTAATTATTTTCAGATGACCGGAATAGTACTCCGGTCATCTTCTCCGGCAGCCCAAAATGATATCTCTCTCTCTAAGCCTCTAAAATCTAATCTCTCTGCCCAGAATCAAACCCCACGCATCACATAACAAGAATTATCCATCAAAACAAATTTATTTCACACATTTAAGTTGAATCGAAGCAAATTAGTTCTAGGTCAAAAAATTTCAGAGAACTTATACATGCTTAATACTTGATCATTTTCAAAACTAAACACATCAGGATTATCAGTGAATCATGAAGAATCATTTAGGAACTTAAAAACACATTTCTGGAAAAAATGTTCTTGAGGTTACCTGAGCTTGAGTTTTCTCAGTTTGGAGCTTTTGGTCCTCTTCTCTTGTGCAAATCCACTCCTATTGACCTCCTGATGATGTTGGAATGCTTTGATGGAGCTTAGAATGGCTGGGAGGAAAGCTTGCACTCTTGCTGCACCAAAATCGTGTTTTGTGTAGAGGGGCTTTGAAGCTGGTTTGATGGTTGGTTTATGTTCTAATGATGATGGTGAGTTGAATGGTGAAGTTTGTTTGTGATTTTAGTGGCTGGACAGAGTGTTTCGAAAGCTTTTGCTTTTAGGGTGATTTTGAGAAACTTGGTGATTCTGAGGTTTCAGGCTTGTGTGATGTATGTTATGAGTTGCTTTTGATCCACATAACAATGTTTGATAGGTCAGAAAGTGGGTGGTGGCCTGTGGTGATTGGTATGGGCAAGTTGCCAAAATGTCAACATAACTTGTACTTGAGGTATGGGCTATGGCAAGGGTTGTACAAAGGCATGTCTGGCCTCAACATTGATCAAGGAGAGCCATGGGTTTGAGATTATGCAGCTGGATGGCTTAGAAGCAAAGATCTCATAGGTTTTGCAAATGTTATGTGATTTTCCCCCTTTGAGAAATCTTGAAGTGCAAGGCATGAAAGCAAGTGGTTCTTTGGACAATCTTGGTCACAATGCATTGTATCATCTGTGTATGATGTTTAGAGAGTGATTAGAGGTCACAAAATGACTTGGTTTGTGAATTTGCAAAAAAATCCTCTTTGGTGTGAAAGTGAAAATTATGTGATTTTTGCCAACTTTGCCAAGCCATAACTTGAGTTCCATAATGAATTAGGACCTGTTATTGTACTTTTTGAAAAGGGAATGATCCAATATACAACTTTCATGACCAACAATTTTTCACTTGAAGCATTTTTGGTTGAGAAAGAGGAGGTTGAAATACTTTCCCAAAATTGAAAGTTTCCATTACAAGTCATTTCCATTTTTGGCAACTTTTGGTTTAGCTCAATTTTCTTCAATTTTGTGAACTTCCAAGCACTTAAATGATCAAATAAAGATCATATAACTTTAATTTGATGAAAAATCCACTTTGGTTCCATTGTTGGGGGTCCCAGATGCCCTGATTTTGCTCTGACTTGCTCAAGAAGTTACCTAGTGAACAAATGACTTCCACAATGGATTTCTTCATCAAACTTGGTACATATGATCCTTATAACATATTGAGACCATTAGAAACAAGAATGACCAAGAAATTTGGATTTATGGCCTCTGAAACCAAAACCCTAATTTCAGGTCATCTGTGAAGTGAAACCCTAGCTCTGCTTCCATGCCTTCCAAGTTCTTGTGATTTCTTGACTTACTTGATCTTTGAGGGATATAATATGATGATGGAACACATATGGACCCTCTTGGAATGATTTGAGACCTTTGGAGTGGCTCAGATGGATCCTTGGATTGCTCAGATCACAAACCCTAGATGCAGATGAACTTGAACTAATGCAGTGAAACAAATATGCAATATGAGGTGGTATGCTCATGCTTATACAAACATGAAAGATCACAAGCCATGGTGTGAAATGAGTGAGGGAAAATTTGGGGTGTTTATAACATGCAACAAATAATGAAACATAATTTCTAAAATTATGTTATGGTATTTATATGACAGGAGAAAGTGTTGTGCAAGATATATAGAAAGGAAACTCCATTGAAAGTGCTTGAACAAAGAGCAATAGAAGAAAAAGAGATGAAACAAATGATGGCTATTTCTCCTACATCCCCACCTACCTTCCCACTATTTCTACTCGTGTTATCCTCAATATATTCTCCTTACAGTTTTTAACGTGCAACAATAAAAAATAAAAGGATTAGTAAAGTACCGAATAGTTATAATCAAGATGAACACTAAAACGAGCACTAGAAGGACCTGTCTAACGAGAATGCAACATATCAAATTTCCTTGCCAATTCATATGACCATGCATTACTTCTTGACACTGTGGGCGACATGTTTCTCCTCGTACCTGATGTACGCTTGGGCTTTGTGCAAAAGTCCATCAAGGGTGAGAGGAGGCTCGATCCATACTGCTCGGTTGAGCTCGCTGCCGGGAAGGAGTCCCTTCTCGAGGTGGTACTTCTTCATATAGTTGGTTGTATCCACCTTGACAACCTCTTGGTTAAATCGCTTGATGTATGAGCGCGGTGTTTCATTTCCCCCTGTATGATGACTTCGAGGGTAGCCTTCGTTTTTGGGTGGCGTCAAGAGGCTGTGAAGTGCCTCGTGAACTCCGATCTCATACTTCTCCAGGATGTGTTGGATTTGGGGGCCATGCTTTTGTACCGTGCCATGGCTCCCTTTCTAAGTGTCATGGAGAATAATGTACATTTTACATGTCCCCCAATGTCGTTTTAGTAGTCTAGCATGGCATTGATGTTTTCGACATTATCATTGAGGTCGGTTGTCTCGTCGTACATCACGAGGTGAGGGGGCTTCTCCATGCCCGTCGAGAGTGGAGTCTACATGATGGTCCGAGAAAATGGGCAGCGAGGGTCTTCCTCGTCGCTTCTCAGGGGTGAGTAATCCTCGTCCCTGGGGATCTGGTATCGACGAGGAGATGTCCTTGGCTGGTCGTTTGGCTGCTCGGTGCGCCCCCTGACCTTGTCCTTATTTGGCTCAGGGGAGCATCGTCCCCGTCGAGGAGGGGAGCGTCCGCGTTTCTTGGTCGCCTCTGGTTGAGGCCTCTCGAGCTGAGGTCCACAACTACACCTGTAGGGTGAAGGGATGAGTGATCGGTGAGAGCTATGTCAAAGAGAGGGGGCTCGACGTTCCGTCTCCAGCGTCATAATCATCTCATGCTGTTGAAATAGCATGAGGTCTGTCTGGTTGAACACGTTCGCCATAGCTATGATTGTGTCATCTCCTTCGACTGGTATCAGGATGGGTTAGAAACAAGCCGCGAGCTGAGGCTGGTGGACGCCATTGGTCTCAGGTTCAGGTGAGGGGTGGTAGGTTGTTTGTCCCTTACATCATACTCATGAGTGACATGTTGATCTTCGTCCCCATCTGTGGTGTAGTCGATGAGGCCATAAGCGTGATTGTCTTCGTGTTCGCTGGTCATGCTAGATGGTTGAAGAGAAGAGGTGAACTTTTGGTCTTTTGTTTCAAAAGACGGGGAGAACGGTTTCTTCCCACAGACGGCGCCACTGATCTTACCTGATCAGGAGGGATCTTCCAATGATCAGCAGCTACGGAGATGAACTGAGGTGTGTACCTGCAAGGAACTCTGATACCAAAGTGAGAAAATGCAAGTATATAATAGGTAAAGTAGATAATAGAATGTTCAGAATATCTGACTCTCTGGTGAAAGAGGGTATTTATAATGTGCCCCCAACGCTGGGTCGAGATTCTCCTCATGGGTTGGGTTAGCTAGGCCCAAGGAAGAACTGCCAAGGATTGTGTAAGAGTAGATAAGACCTAGCACATGGTCTTGTCATTGGTCCAACTGCCCCTAAATATCAGGAGATAATAATGGATAGTTGGGTGACATGGAGCATATGCGGGAGACGCCCTCCCCACCTCTCCTTGTTATTGGGTCGTGGATCGTGCCCGACGATTGGGCTTATGCCCGACGCAACTGCGTTGGCATATATATATATATATATATATATATATATATATATATATATATATATATATATATATATATATATATATGTGTGTGTGTGTGTGTGTGTGTGTGTGTGTGTGTGTGTGTGTATGTATATATATATATATATATATATATATATATATATATATATATATATATATATATATATATATATATACATATATATATATATATATATATATATATACATATATATATATATATATATATATGTATACATATATATGTATATATATGTATGTATATATATATATATATATATATATATATATATATATATATGTATATATATATATATATATACATATATATATATATATATATATATATATATGTATATATATGTATATACATATATGTATATATATATATATATACATATATATATATATATATGTATATATATATATATATATATATATATATATATATATATATATATATATATATATATATATATATATATATATATATATATATATATATATATATATATATATATATATCCATTATAAGGTACACTGTGGCTATAGCCACAATAAATTTTTTAAAAATTGGATCAATCATTAAATTAGTCAGGGTGGATCATTGGTTTATTGATCAAATCGTTGGATCACTGATCGACCCACGTGACTAAGCTGAATTAAATTCTACAATTAAGTTGAATAAATTTTATAATTTAATCGAATAAACTAGTCTCTATAACAAAACTATTAGTTATTAAATCGGTCGAACTAGATGATTCGATCTCTAAAAAAATAATGACACCTACCAAATTTAAAAATATCATAACTTTACAAGTTCATTCTTTAAATTCAAATTTTAAAAATAATCAATACATACAAAAAAAATAATACAAAATACAAATCTAAATAAATATTGAAATGAGTAAACTATTTTTTTTTATTGTAAGCAAGAAGTATATTGATAGGAGTACAAAGGGTACTCAATCCTGATTACAAAAGAAACGAGACAAAAGCTCGACAAAACAGGGAAATTACTAACCAATTAACACCTATGACAAATAAAGCAGGGGATTTTTGCTAAATTCGTAAAAGTTACAATTGGAATGAGTAATATCACTAATAAAGTTCATCTCCAAACATTATATTTGATCTTCCAAACCGTATCAATGACGTTCCAACCAGTATTCTTGGAAATTATATCGTTCCTAAGAAACCATAAGTTCCAACACACGACCAACCAAATGCAACCCTCACTCCCGGTTTTGACACGATTGGACCTGCAAAAATGGAACCAATCCAAAAAATTATCCACCAAATAGACTTATAGCATTAAAATCAATCCACTCCGAGACTTCTTTCGAAACCAATTTAGCCACTAGAAAAAGGAAAAAGGAATGCAATAAAGTTTCCGAATTATTGTTGCAAAACAAACACTTAGAATCACTCTTGTGCGAAATTATTCTTCTATAGATTAAAACATGCTTCGTAGGTAATTTTTTTAAGAAACTTCTCCATCCGAACACTTTGATTTTCAGAGGAGCCATAATCTTCCAAATCAAACCAAAAGCAGAATCATACTTGTTCGGGAGGCAAGAGAAGTACGCAAACGAGAAACTAATTTGTAAAAAGAATTAACCGAATAAATTATGTTACCTTCCAAAGACCAAGAGATAATATCCTTCATATTGGAATCAACCCTAATTCTATGGATTACATTAAAGAGATATTATCCTGCCACCGAGACATTTTTAAAGCCGATAACCGAAATAAATTAGGAAAAATCGACTTGAGGCATCCACGATCAGTCCAATTATCGTGCCGAAAAGGAGTGGTAAAACCATTTCCAATTTAAAAAAAAACAATTATCAAGGAAAAGATCTTCCTAATACTTGTTTGAGATTGAGATAATATCCATCCACCATGTCGAATGGGACCTTCATGTAGCACTATTGTAATCGCAACCCAAAATAAAAAGATTTAAATCTCTATAACGAGCTTTCAAAACCTTGATCCATAAATCCTTTGATCCTTTTAGAATTTTCCATCTCCATTTGTTAAGAAGGGCTATGTTGAAATCTTCCACCCTTTTCAAGTTTAACCCTCCTTTCTCCTTTGGTAAACAAAGATCTTCCCATTTAATCCAGTGAGTCCTCTTCTTAACCTCCATACTACCCCAAATAAAGTTGTTTTGAATCTTTATAATATCTTTTCAAATTTTGACCGGAGACAAATAGAAAGATAATTGGAAAATCGAAAGGCTACGTACTAAGAACCGACTTAATAAGAGTGATTCTACCACCAAGACTAAAAAATATACTATGCCAACCAGATAACCTCTTCTCCAATTTAGCCATCATAGGAACCCAAGTTGAAACCCTTCTAGGGTTGGAACCAATTGGAATACCGAGAAAGATAAATCATTTTCTTTGCGTGCGACAAGAAAGAAACAACGAAGTGGCTTCAAGATAGTTAGACGGGGTATTGATACCAATAAGTTTAATTGCAGCATAAAGTAAATAACAAATAAGTACAATGCCTAATAAATTTAATTCTAAAAAGGGAAAGTTGTTCCAAATAAAATTTGAAAAATAATATCAAAACAAAGTCGTTTTTTTAGAAAAAAAAATATTTAACCATCGATTTTAAAAAATCATTGGTTCGTCGATTTTTATCGTTGTTTGATGATTCTGACCGGCTCTCACTAATTTAATAACATATTCATTCCACCTATTAAATCATACTAATGACCCTTCTGGAATGGGTTCAGTCTAATTTTTATAACACTATCATCATCTATTAAGTTTCTTTCTCACTTTTATATAAATAAATCCCTCATATTTGGTTGACCATTTTCATTATAAATATATTATTTTAAACAATATTATTTTTTATTTCAATGTAATTTAATTCATAATTATAATTTCTTGTATAATTAGCATATATATATATATATATATATATATATATATATATATATATATATATATATATATATATATATATATATATATATATATATATATCTATATATATATATATATATATATATATCTATATATATATATATATATATATATATATATATATATATATATATATATATATATATAACGGTCATTAGATCATTACATAATTATGATTAAAATATTTATTAAGTAATAATATGATTGATATAATGATTACTATATTCACTAATTGAGTCCGCATCTCTTTATTTCTTTTTTATCATTCTCTCTTTTCTTTCGTTATCTTGGAAACCAAATAATTCAACACCTACCATATATATATTTTGATCCTTTAATTGTGCCTTACTTATTATATATCTATTTATCCTTAAGTATAATTAAAAAGCTTTTACTAACTCGAGTGTGATTTAAAAATATCCAAACTTGAAATATTATTGATGAGAAGACAAACCTTGTTGAAATGAACTATCATTTCATTAAAATAGTAGAAGTAGACTTGGCATTATATGAATGCCGTTATGACTTTCTTTTAAATATTACATACAAATTGAAATATATAATGTCAAATAGATGTATTACAATTCCGTGGATGATAAATGTGTAGTACAATTTCGTCGTAGTCAAAGACGCAAAATAGGAAAGATTTACTATTGACTATTCAAACCAAAATTTTCTATTATAAGTTGGTCTTGGGCCTAATTTACTATTATATTTTATTTTTCAAAAATTGACTAAGCTATAATTTTCTTTTAAAAGACTATTCAATATTAAATAAGGGTGCTTTGTTTTTATTTTCAAAAATATATATTTTTATATTTTTTAAAATTAATTTTATAAAATTAATTTATAAAATATTAAAAGGTTTTTAAAACAATTTTTTTAATTAAAAATTAATTTAACATTCAGTAATATAAATATATTTTATTAAAAATTAAAGCATAACTAAATTACATAATTTTAAAAAATATATATATTTCATAAATGATTTATCAAAATTATCAAAATTGTTTCAAATTTAAGTGAATCTTTTTTTCCTGAAATTTTGATATTAAACAAAACTCTAGTAAAAAGGTAAAATATCAAACCTTAATCTTACCGTTGAGTTGTTTTGACTTTTAAGTTTTGTTGGATTTGAAGGATAATTGATTACAAGGCTTCCATAATCAATTATTAAACAAGTTTTTTCTCATTATCAATAACAAAGTCAATAGAGGCTTCCAAAATATCGCAAAATCCCAAAATACATAGGTCTGACACGGCCCCCCGTGTCCCCTGACACGGCCCGTGTCAGGTGGCCTGAGGCGTGGTTCTCAAAACAACATTTTCCCAAAGTCCAGAAGGGTGACACAGTCGCCCGTGTCGTGTGACACGGCCCGTGCCACATCCTCTGAGTCCAAACTTCTCCTAAAATCTTCAAAACCATTAACCAGGGGCCTGACACGGCCACCTGTGTCGTGTGACACGGCCCGTGTCAAAGGCTCTGCGTCAAAAATCAGTTTTTTACAAAAAATCACTTTTCTTTCTCCTAACTACACCAATTCAATTCCACTTCATTTTAATTCGTTTCTAGCACTCAAAACAGTTCAATTGTCAAGTTTATCATCACTTATACCTCTAACATCAACCCATCATCTATCCTAACATTTACAGATCAAATTAGGGGAATTATGTCTCTCTCCATCTTCCCCAACCATCTAACCTTATCCCATCACCCAATTCACATCATACACATATACCCAAGCAATTTAACATTAAGACCTAATCATATACCAACAATTCATCATACCATTCACAATTGCATCAAAGATTCATCACATTCAATCATAATTCAACATCAAGATTCACATACATAATCCATCATCATAATATTCATCTAACATTACAAATTCATCCAATTCAATTATAACTCATAAACCCTAAAGGAGTAAGGACCTCCCGATTACCCTTCCATGTTAGATCACCCATATAAACCCTTTCTCCCCCTTACCTCGAAATTGGACGAAGCTTTTCCGAACTCTTGACCTTGGAATCTACAATCCTCGATTTTCCCATTCTTCTCCCTTTTCTCCAGAGCTCTCTGTTCTTCGTCAAAATGCACGATAATAAGAAATCTACCGCGTTCTCCATTTTCATAACATACTCAAATTACACCATTGCCTTTTAGACCTCCAACTAATTATTTTATTATTTAAATAACAATATTATATTAATATACCACCTCATTATCATATTATTATTTAAAAACAAAATAATTCTTTAATCATTATCCCAATTATACTCCAAACTCTCCATAATATTTTATAAAATTAACTTATAAAAATTAAGGCGTTACATTCCTCTTCTGATGTTAGGGCAAGAAAGGGCTTTGTCTATGCTAATCAAACTATTGAGAAACTTATTACAAGGATTTTAAATGAAGATCATGTTGTTGTTGGGGTATCTGTTCCTTTGGCTCAACTTCCTGCTCCTCAGAATAGCCAGAAGAACCAAGATAATGATGGTCAACATGTCGAAACAACTGATGGTGAAACACTTGTTGCTAAAGATGGTGAAATAGATGCTGGAACTGTAACAGCCTGGGCCCCTCGCAAGGCACTCCCGACACTGCCACCTTACGATCTTCTCTACCCCCTTCTCTAGTAGAGTTTTTGCCTTCCATGGGAATCGAACCCTGTACCCTGAGGTTCAAGTACATGTTCAATCCATTCCCACTACCAATTGAGATAGTATCTTAATTGGTAGTGGGAGTGGATTGAATATGGACTTGAACCCCAGGGTACAGGGTTCGATTCCCACAGAAGGAAAAAACTTTACTAGAGGGGGATAGAGAAGATCGTGAGGTGGCAGTGTCGGGAGTGCCTTGTGAGGGGCCCTGGCTGTTACAGGAACACATGCTGATGAAGAAAGTGAAAAAGATATTGTTGCTAAAGATGGTGAAAAGGATATTGAAACATTTGTTGCTGAAGATGCTCAAGAAGATGTTGAAATGCCTGAAGCTGAAAAAGATGCTGAGGCTGGTCATACTGAAACAAAGAAAGTTATCCCTGATGATGTGGTAGATCTTGATAATGATTCTAATAATCATTTCATTGCCAGTATTAACCATAGTATAACCAAAAGGCTTAAATCAAGAAAAGGAAAGAAGGTATTTGAATAAAGTACTCCTAAGAGTAAGGCTGCTACAAGAAAATGTCCCTCCAAGAACACTCCCAAGAATACTATTGTTGGCCCTCCAAAAGGTTGGAGCAAAGTAATCACTAAGAAGAGGAAGGCTAGAGTTCATTCTGACTCAGAGGATGATGTTGAAAGTGATGTCTCAGACATCACTCCTAGAAAGAAACCAACCACCAGTAAAATTGCTGCTAGAGTGTCTAATGCACCTCTAGACAATATCTCTTTCCACTGTATTACTAGTGTAAACAAATGGAAGATTTTTTATCAAAGGAGACTGGTGTTAGAAAGGGAACTAGCTAGCTCTGCTCTTGAGTGTCATGAGGTAATGGACCTTATCTACTTTGTTGGATTGTTAAAAATTGTTTCTAGATTTTCTAAGTGTTATGAAATTCTTGTCAAAGAGTTTATTGTGAGTCTATCTGAGGATTGTGCTAATGGTACTTCCAAGGATTTCAGAAAGGTGTTTGTGAGAGGAAAGTGTGTTAATTTCTCCCCAAATGTGATCAATACTTATCTAGGAAGAGATACTGCTTGTCAACCAGAGTTGGAGATTACTGATAACCAAGTATGTAAAGTCATCACTGCAAATCAGGTTAAGGCTTGGCCTTCAAAGGGAAAATTGTCTACTAGCATGCTAAGTGTAAAGTATGTCATGCTTAACAGAATTGGTGCTGCAAACTGGGTGCCAACAAATTATACCTCTAATATTGCTACTGGGTTGGGTAGATTTATCTACGTTGTAGGGACTAACACCAAGTTTGATTATGGGACCTATATTTTTGATCAAACCATAAAACATGCGGGAACTTTGGCTGTCAAGTTACCAATAACTTTTCCTTCTCTCGTTTGTGGTATAATATCAAATCAGTATCCTGCTATTTTGATTGATTTTGACACTGCTTGCAAAAGAGAAAGTTATCTTTCTTTTCATTATAAGTTATTTCAGGGAACTCATGTCCCTAACATTGATGTGACACTTGTTGGGACATCCACTAACAACAAGCCTACTAACAAGGCTACTATCATTGTTGAACTTAAGGAGGCCTGTAAAGAGATGGATGCAAGAAAAATGAAGTTTAAAATAAATGATAGGTATGCTGGAAAAGGATGTAACTGATACTGAGCAAGAAGAGAATGAGACTGAGAAAACCAGTGATGATGTTGATGCAGGTTCTCAACAGAGTGTTGAAAGTCCTGGTGGCTCTGATGGTGATCATGATAGTGAGGAGGAGAATGTTAGTCTGGAAGATGGCTTTGGTCAATCTGGTTCTGATGAAGATTAAGAAGTGTTTGGCTTTCTGGTAGATTTGTTATTGAAGTTTTTTTGGTTTATTTTATTTTCTGTGGATCTTCTGCTCTAGTTTTCTGAATTTTTGATGTAACTTTTATTGTTATTGGATTTATGCTCTGCATGAGCTTATGTACTAGAACTTCATTGGTTCTATGTTATGTTTAATGTTCTTACTCCATTTCTGGCTAAAAGGGGGAGATAGTTATAGATAGATAGATCTTTATTTTTATCTATTTATGCTGGTGTGTTATGGCTTAGTCTGCATGATTGCTCTACAGGTTGTGTTGAGGGGGAAATTGTTAATCTCTCATCGGTGCATGATTGCTCTACAAGTTCTACAGGTTGTGTTTAGGGGGAAATTGTTAACAATCTCTCATTTGTGTTTTTCTTCTGCTGGTTGTTCTCTTATAGGTGCTTGAATTGTTTTAGCCAAAAAAATTCCAAAGGGGGAGTTTGTAGATGTTGTTGATTGACAATATTTTATGGTAAAATAAGTTGTGTTCTAACGTCATGACATGATGTTTAAGCAATTTGCAGGTGTGAATTTTTAGTGTGTTGTTGCTTTATTAGGATGTTAAGACCAATGTCATGACATCTATGTCTGGTGCTTAAGACCTTATTGACTCTTTTAATTATTGTGCGTGTATTCAGTAATTTGTTTTAGTGCTTTTTGTTGAGAATTATTAGGCACTATATCTAGAAGGTTGTGATTCAGCATGGTTTATTCTTTTCAGAATATTTTATATGGTTGCTATATTTGTTCCTTTATTGTTGGAATTAGTTTTATTATGTTAAAATTGATTCACAACTGCAGCAGGCCCATGCCCATGATTCTTCCTCTATTTAATGGATGCAAAACCTTATTTGAAGATATAGAAAAAAGCATTGAAGTTTGTTACTTATGTTAGGGTTTTACGTGTTCTTAGTTTCCTTGTGAGCCATACAATTATCATGTTGATAATTGTATTGGACTAGGTTTTACTGAGTTATAAGTTGTCCACTCAAAGTTTTTAAGCAAGAATGATTTGTTCTTGACTGAAGCTTTTAAGAAAGATCAAGGTTTGTCTTTGAAGTGTGTCTTCTATTGATTGGTTGTTAGATTGTTATCACTGTTGTGGTTTAGGGGGAGTGAGAGGTATCTCATATCTGAGTGTTGCTTATATAGAAGTTGCATTGGGTAAGGATTAAGTGAAGAGTGTAAACTGGGTGGTTTAACTCTGAATTGATACTACTGATAATGGATTTCCTTTCTTCCTTGTTATCCCCCAGAGTAGGTATGTTTGCACCGAACTGGGTTAACAATTTCTTTTTATCTCTTACAGTTTTTTATGTTTATTTAACTTGTTCATATTTAAATTTGTCATATATTAGTGTCGTAACATCCCATTCGACATCTCATATTTGCTTCTAGAATTTCAAGATCCAATGATTGTTGGTTCGACCATCCATCATTTCTCTCTTTCATTGAAGACAATCGGAAGAAGTATAAGGTTAAAGGTAAAAGTGACTTCATTCTGAAAGAGAAGATGAGGATCTTAAGGGAGGACTTGAAGATTTGGAGCAAGAATATCTTTGGCTGGTATTATTTGAAGGTGGAAGAAAGTGTTTTAGCTATTAATGAAGTCTATGCAGCTTTGGCTTCTGTTGTTGGGGAAGCTGTTGAGACTTTGGTATCAACGTGTGCTGAGAAGGATATTTGAACTCTAAATTTTTTCACCAAGCTATTAAGGGAAGGAAAAGAAGCAACTTTATTGGTTCAGCTGAAACTTTGGATGGCATTACTTTTTCTGTTTTTGGGGTGAAGAAGACCATGCGTGATTTCTTCCTCAACAAATTTACTGAACCTTTATCTTTCAGGCCTGAGTTGGACAATATTACTTTTTAGAGACTTTTTATAGCTCAAGTTGAAATTTTAGAGGCTCCTTTCGTCGAGGATGAGATTTATGACACTCTTCGTAACTGTGATGGCTCCAAAAGTCCTGGGCCAGAAGGATTCAATCTAACTTTCATCAAAAGGTGATGACATATCATGAAGGAGGATATTTGTACTTTTGTAAAGGAGTTCCACTCCCATGGTCTTCTTCCAAAGGCCATATCATATTCTTTTCTAGTTTTGGTTCCGAAGGTGCTGCATCCTCTTGCTTTAACCGATTTTCGTCCTATATGTCTGGTAGGAAGTATATACAATATTATGGCAAAGGTTTTGGCTAATAGACTTAATAAGGTGATTTAGTGTCCCACAACCAAACAACATTTGTCCCAGGAAGGCACCTTTTGGATGGTGTAGTGATAGCTAACGAGGTTCTGGATCTTGCATCGAAAGAAGGCAAAGATTATATGTTATTAAAAGTAGACTTCAAGAAGGCTTATGATTGCATAAATTGGGATGTCCTCAAGTTTGTGATGATTAAGACAGACTTTGGATTTATATGGTTGAAATGGATGAAAGCTTGTGTTTTCAAAGGTTATCTATCGGTTTTAGTGAATGGAAGCCCTACGAACAATTTTGAAATAGGAAGAGGGTTGATGCAAGAAGATCTTTTATCGCCTTGCCTTTTCGTTTTGGTTTTGGAAGCCTTAACAAAGCTGATTTCCAAATCTTTTATTATTGGTGAGTTTAGAGGATTCAAGGTGTCTAACGATACTTTGGTTGAAGTCATCCAATTTGTGGACGATACGTTATTGGTGGGCAAAGGTGGTGGAGGAATATATGAATTATATTGAGAGGGTTCGAGCTCGTTTCAGGCCTTCGTGTTAATTATGGAAAAATCATATTTATTGGGATAAACCTTTCCCCTCACTTTGTGTCAGTTACAACAAACTTCTTAGGTTGAAGGGTTGAAAATCCTCCCTTCACCTTCTTAGGTATTTCAATTGGCATTTATCCAAGAAAGGTGAGCTCTTGGAATCCTGTAATTTCGAAATTCAAGAAGTTAGAATCTTGGCACAACAAAAATCTTAACATGGCAGGCATAATAGTTTTGATCAACTTCATTCTCACTAGTCTCACGGTTTTCACTTTTTCTTTCTACAAAGCTCCTGCTGTAGTTTGGCTAAGATTGACAGGGTTAGAAGATCTTTTCTTTGGGGATCAAAAGATGGCAAAAGGAAGATTTGTTGGTTAAATTGGAATTTGGTTTGCCGAAGCAAAATGAAAGGAGGTTTAGGCATTGAAAGTATTAAGGAATTCAATATAGCATTGCTTTCGAAATGGAGGTGGAGGATTGTTTCAGAAAAAGGAGGATTTTGGAAGAAGCTTTTGAAAGATCGTTACGGGATCTTGGAGAGCATTGTTCTTTCTGATGAAGTTTTGGCGTGCAGAACAAATTCAACCTAGTGGAACGATTTATTGGAAGTTGGTTCTCTTTTATCAGATTCAGGATGCAATTTTAGGGATCTGATTCGCGTCGACCCAGGAAACGACGAGGTAACTTCTTTTCAGCACGCTAATTGGACGGGCTTTGGATCGTTAGCAGGTTTGTTTGCATCTTTGTATCAGTCTAGTGATCACAAACTCAGTCTGTTAAAGGATATGTGCTTGGTGGTAGACGACAGGTGGACCTGGACTGATTTTCTCTAGCCCAACCATAATAACCCTCCCGGATACTACAACCATAGTGATTTTATGTCATCCATCAACACATTCAGATTCGAGGAGAACAAATTGGATGAGGTTTAATGGGATTCAGATGGCTTCAATCAGTTCTCGATTAAGGTGTTATACGAGACGATTATGATGGATGGGGAAGGGGCCGATTTGAACCTTCATCAGGATTTGCTTCCAGTTTTTCATAGATTATGGAGTTTCGGCGCGTATAAAAGTTTCCGGGTGGATAGTTTTTTTGGAAAAGAATTCCAACCAAGTTGGCATTGAGAAGCAGGGGCATGGTTGGGGGGGGGGGTTGTGTGGCCTCTGTCAAGAGAAGGAAGAAGATTTTTCTCATCTTCATTTCACTTGCACTATAGCTAGCAAAGTGTGGCATAACATTAGTGGTTGGATAAAAGGGAACTTTGTTTTTCAAGGGGAGGCTGAAAGTTTTTTTCTTGGACTGGAGCGGAGGGGGATCAAAATATATTCTTAAGGGATCCACTTGGTTAGCAACCATTTGGGTGTTGTGGAAGGATCGCAATAATTTTGTTTTTAATTCTATTAAAAGTAATGTCAACAATATTGGTTGGAATATCAAAATTTTAGTGTGAAAATGGAATAGTTTATGTGAAATTTCTTATTCCAACTCATATTTTCTAGACTTTAGTGCTAATCATATTTAATTTTAATGTGGTGTTGGTTGAGAATTTCCTCTTTCTTTTATAAGGGTTAGAATATCCCTTGTGTTCTTTTGATATTAATTCATTGACCCTTAGAAAAAAATCCATACAGTCTTATAATCTTTAATATACTACTCTCTTTGATTTGCAAATAATACTCAATTTGTACTATTTACAAATATGATGGAATGGACAGAGTTTAAGTATGACATGTTGTCCAAAAAATTAATAGTGAAAAAAGGGTGGACAATCAACTTGGTATATATTAAAAAATCATATATATTTCTTTTTAATTTGGTATCCTCTTTATGTTGTCCTATATGCATGTTCAACGAAATTGTATAACTTTTCTTTGAGTTGCGAACTTGTATACGTATGCATTGAGTTGGATTAGGTATATGATCCAGTAAGATTTTGAATACTCTATGAGATTAATCCTTGGGTCGTCCTTGAATATTTGTTTATTTTTATCATGTTGTAGGTGAATAATTTCAGAAATTCAACTCGATATTTAATTAGTCGTACGAAACATGCTAGCAAAGCAAATGCATTACAAAAGTGGCCATGCCATTTAATTAAGTCTTAGTGGTACTATCTGTCGTAATCATGGTTCTCTAAAGTCTTGTTATGGTTCTCTTAAACTATAGTATAACATAGTATTGTTTTATGTCGTGTACTTCGGTTATGTTCAAATGGACTATTGCAAAGTTACCAGCGACTCATTTATTTATTATACTATGTACGGAACTTTAGAAATAAAATTTATTTATAGGAAGTCTTTTACAGCGTTTTTAGCCGTCTGTGTTTTCTCGGAAGAGTATCTACACCTACGTTGAAGTACGGTCCAATCAATAGAGTCTATCTATGAAGCACGAACTTCTATACGAATATCGGGACACGACACGACATAGACACTCAAACACAGATAATATTATAATATAGGAGAACGACACCATTATATATAAGAGTATTTTGAGATTTATTTATCCATTTATGATTTACAAAGTTGAAAATGTTCTAATCAAACTTAAAGTCTTTAATTCTTTATTGATAACATAGCTTAAAAACATGTTTAATAATTTTAAATTTGTGTGAGATTTGTCCAAAATATGTATAAAGGTGTGCTGAAGCAGAGAAAAAAAAAACAAATTTTATTTGAAAAACTTGTCTAAATTGTCTGACATATGTGTTATGAGTGTTAAACGGGTGTTAACAATTGATTCAAAGAATGTCAAAATAAAGAAAAAAAATCATTTTAAAGTGGACACTTGTCTGACTTTTCCGACACTTCTTTGACTTTTTCGACACGTGTCGTACGGATGTCATACAAGTGGCAGACACCGACGCGTGTTGGATACCGTGACACGCCTACTCCTAGAGGTGTTCGTGCTTCATAGGAGTCTATGGTCAGTTGATGGCAGGTCTCGTTGGGTCCAGTCTGGGCATCTTCGCAGTGCTACAAGAGAACATGTCAGAATCCTCTCTCAAACAAGCCTTCAACTGCTTCCTCGCGAGGCCGGGGAGACCTGTGCCTGAACCACTGTCGCGCACGGATCAAAACGAGTAATTCTTAAAACGGTAGTTTAGCGACAATGACTCGAGTCGTATCGCAAGGATTCTTGTAGTGAATTAACCAATTACAGTAACAATTTATGGGGGTTTAGATTTCAATTTCAAGAAAAAGAAATTAAAATAAAAAGTGATTATCAAATAAGTTAAAACAGTTAATCATACTGATTTTGGTTCCGACTTATCCTCGACTATAGTAACACTAATCGCTAAACGACTTCATCCTATTCAATTATGAGATCAATCAGACTGTAACACCCATATAATATATATCTAGAATAATATCATACAGTGCTAATTTTTTGTATTGACACCATCATAAATACCTACTAGTATGATTCACATTCTTGTCCAAACTCTAAAACTATACAAACTATGGCACAGGACATGGAAACCACACTAAAAGAATAAAAGCTAAGAACAATACAATATCCATTATTGTACAAAGATACAGAAATACACAGTGGAAGACTAAAACTATGCTTCACTTGAAACATCCCGAGCATAGCTCCACTTGTAAATCAAACCTGCAAAAGGAACCTGAAAAACAACAACAATAGTGGGGTGAGATAACAACATCTCAGTGGGTTCTCTATCTTAGATTTCTCTTGGCTCTACAAGGTTCTATCAAACCTAACTCAAGCCCTTGGTTACTTCTCAAAAGGGTCTGGTACAAGGTGAAACAATGGTTCATACAACACGCACACCACTAAACGAGTGAGACATCTACCTCAAGCCTTTACGAATGCTTCCCGTGGGACTAAAGATAACCCACCTCAAGACTTACTCGGGACTATTACGGAGGATTCAATATAACACTAACCTCAATCTTTACGGATGCTTCACGTGGGATTAAAGGTAACTCACCTCAAGACTTACTCAAGATCATCGTCTAAACAGTGTAGCACTTCCCTCAAGTCTTTACGGATGCTTCACGTGGGACTAAAAGTAACCCACCTCAAGGCTTACTCGAGACCTTACGGATGACTCGTGACATACACACCTCAATCAAATACCCGCATCTATACAACTGGTACCTCAATCTTTACGGATGCTCTTGCGAAACACAAAGTAACCACAACGAAACTTATATAAGACTTTACGGAGGATACCGCATAATAAACACCTCTAGCCTTTACGGATGCTTCCCGTGGGACTAAGATCTACTCACCTCAAGACTTACACGAGACTAATACGAAGGATCTTGTAACATACACACCTCAAATCTTTACGGATGCTTCCCGTGAAACTCAACATCACCCACCTCAAGACTTACACAAGACTATTACGGAGGGTCTAGTGTATAGCACACCAATGGTTCTCAACAACCTATGTAAAACTAGGCCTCTCACAAGTTATATCACCCAACAATCCTAGTTGCACTACTAGGCCACACTACTTGTTTATGCCAAGATTTCCTCACTCTTTCTTCATTCTTGATACTTTTAAATTGTAGTTCGTAAACATATAATCCTAGAATTTTAGTCTAGTTACCTCCATTAAACAATTCTCACAATGATCTCATGTATCTACTCTCAATCAATCCTCATGATTAGGCATACCTTCCAAAATTCCTTAACTAACATAATTACAGTTAATCAGAAAAGTTGGATAAAAGTCGGGTAACGTAATATCTCTTAGCGTCATTAATTAGTAAATATTCTTAGTTTCGAATCGATATGTGGAGCACTAAAAACGGATACCCGGATCCCAAGTTATGATTTAAAAACACAAAACAGAACTCCTAGGTCTCGTTGAGCGAGGGCCAGCTCACTGAGCGAGGAACTTCCTGCATTTCTCGCTGAGCGAGCTCTGCGATTCCATAAATCTCAAGCTTACGGGAAACATCATTTACATGCCAAAATCAACCCAAACATCATCAACACAGAAGAATCGATCACCAAACATGTATATGAACATATATTAATCATTATACTTCCATTTAATCGAGTTTTAACCGTTTAATCTATCAATTCTTAGATTTTCTATAAAACCCTAAAACTCACAATTTCAATCAAAACTCAAAGAAAAAGTTTCTAACTAAGAACCCACATTGTCAATGAAGAGGAGGTTGGTGAAGATGAATATTTGGTGGAGAAATGGTGATGATCCAAACATTTCCTCTCTTAGGGTTTTTCTTTCCTCTTCTTCTCTTCTCTTCTCCCTTTCTTTCTCTTCTTTTTCCTTCTTTCTCTTTTCTTTCTCTTACCAACTTTCTTTCCTTTCTTTTCTTTTTATAATACATAACTTGTTTCTCTTTCCCTTAAAACCAATAATGTATATTATACCAATATACGATAGTTAGTATACTAATGGATCCAAATTGAGAATATCCAGAAAATATCTCTGAGTCAGATAATACTAATTTATCCTAATTAATATTATCCAGGGTGTTTAATTAAATACGGTGTATTACACAGACAAACACTTATCAAAATCATACGAAATATGTTCCTCTTTACCGAATTAAGCAAACAATTAAGAATATGAGGACGAATTAACGAATTAAGCAAACGATAACACACAATTAAATTTAGGAACATGTACTAGTACATAAATGACTTTTTACATCGGGCCTGAGTCCGATGTAAAGTCAGACGATGTAGTAAATCAAAGACATTTTACATCGGTTTGTGGTCCGATGTAAAAAATACACCAACCACATCGGTTAAATTTTTAAGTCTGATGTGAAAAATATATAATTAGATTTTTTATATATAAAAGGGGTTTTTTACATCGGTTGTAACTAAAAACCGATGTAAAATGGTTGTTTATTACATCGGTTGCAAACTAAAACCGATGTAAAAAGTGTTGCTTAAAATTATCAAACGCGCCATGTAAACTTTTTACATCGGTTTTGGATATGGGCCCGATGTAAAAATGGTGTTTTTACATCGGTTTTGCTAATAACCAATGCAAAAAGTACTGTAGTAATTCTAATAAATTTGACTATTTTTTAGCAGTTCCCTGTAACTTTTTTGGTACCTGATTTTTCATATTTTTCCAACATCACACAAACCATAATTAGGTCGCTATTTTCCATAGTTTCCCAAAATCACATAGACCACATTTAGGTCGCTATTTTCATATTTTTCTCACCAATCTAATTTCATTGCACCAAATATCTAGTATACACATATATATTCTTCAAAATTCTATAATTGATTTACAAAAGTACTAATATATGATACACACAAATGCACTAAATTATAAGGAGGTTTACACGATGGACTACTACAACAACAAAAAATACACAAATATCCAACCATTTATAAGTCCTTTCCCCCACTTGAATTACCAACTTGCAATCTACAAGAAGATGAGTTGTAGCTTCGGTAGACAACACCAAAATCGAATTTGTTGACAATAAATAATAACACCAATTAACATCAACAGACAACCCCAATGTCAAGAAACTCAAATTATATATATATATATATATATATATATATATATATATATATATCACCAGATAAAGCTTAAACTTTATATAACTCAAAGAAACATGTTTCCCAACGGAGTCGCAAATCATACAAATCATCTTCTGTTAATTCTTTTGGGTCATTAAATAACTACAACATGTAAATGACTATATAGAGTTATTTTTGAAAATTCACATTAAGTTACAAAATGCAAAGTAAATAACAAAGTAAAGCTATTTTTATTACATCATCCAACTATTGGTTTTCTGTGCAGAGACAATATCCAACATATTTCTCATCATATAGTACCCACAATCATTAGAGTTATTTTGTTTCCTTGTCTACAAATGAATGACATTATTAGTGAATACTTATATGATAAAATTAAATTTATAATTATAATTTACACCACACTTACATTGGGTCGAAGTCATCTAGCCTTTCTTCTAATGTCACGTGCCACTTGATGAACCCTTAAAGCACTAATTTAGAAGGAAAAAAATCCATATAAAGCCACATAAAAGATAAATTTACAGTGTAACAAGTTTCGCCATGGTTTCATTAAGTTTCCGATGAAGTGAACAAAAGACGACCATTGTATTGGCTTTTGGACAAATGACTATTAATTGCCAATGATTCTTGTACATGTGTGTTGAAGCACAAAAGTCATAATTTCTTCACTCCATGTCCGTACTCGCCACTTAATTGATTAGCTCTCATCCAAATACGATTCATACCTATGTTCCGAAATTAATGCAAACAGAGTTAAATCATTGAGACACCTACAATAGTCTCTCTCTTGGACATTAGAGAGAACAAAAGTCTCTACGTGCAAACACATGGCATGCATAGAAGAAGAAGTGAGAAGTTATAAAGAATGAAAAGAGAACCTGCAATGTCGTGTGTCGGATGACTCTCGTTTGAGTGAAAAGAGTGACGATGCAACAACAAATTCAGAAATGCTAACAATGTCCCTATGTAGGCAAAAATAAACTGTAAGAAGAAATATGATAAAAATAAAATCAGAAAAATATAAAAACACAAAATTCAATCTAATTAAGCAATATAAGAATTTTAGAATTTTTTTTGGATTTTTTCGAAACTGCAAAAACAGTAAAAAAAATTAATAAAATATAGAAAAAAAGAGAACCTGGAATAATGATCTCCGAATTTTCCCCCTTAGGATAGTCGAAACAGTTTTACGATCAGACACAATTTTTCCAAAACCCGGTTTTTTTCGACTCTAAACGCGAGAAGGCCAAAAACGTGAGGAACCTAGGGCCTAAGCGCAACAACACTAAACCTAAAACTTCAAGGAAAATTAATTCTAAAAATAAATCAAACATGTCAAAATCAATTTTTTACCTCTAGAATCACTTTTGGTCCTACCATCCAAAAGTAAAACCAAACATCTACTAAACTATAATTGCAGTAAATAAGTTTAGTTCAATTAGCTTTTAATCTTCCTACATCAACCCAAAATTTCAATACAATCAAACAACAAGTCACAACACAAAATCTGCATAATCAATTAACGAAAAATAACATCAACCCAGAATCCAAAACCATGAAACCGACCCAAAATCGTAAAAATAACAAACCTTTGAGTGACCGAAAGAAGATGAACAACACTATATTATGCTATGAAGAAGATAACCAGAGAGGAAACAACACCAACAAAGACCGGAACGAAGCAAGTCACGAGGAGCGTGAGAAACACGACCAACGAAGCAAGTCGCGAGGAACGTGAGAAACAGTCGTGGGCGGCTACGTCTTCTTCGTCGAAACAGTAAACATGAAAATATGGAATGCGAGTGTTTAGGGTTTTAGTTAATTAATTAGTATAGAAAGGATTTCACATCGGTAGACATAATGGATTGATGTAACGGCCTAAATTTAAATAACTTTTTAAATCAGTTCACTAATAACCGATGTAACGGCCCAAAATTAAATAATTTTTTAATAAATTTTTAAATCGGTTATAAGAATAATCGATGTAACGGCCCAAATTTAAAATATTTTTTTAATAACTTAATAACTTTTTAAATCGGTTATAAGAATAACCGATATAATAGGATTTAATTATAAATAACATTTTAAATAGGTTTTAAGTATAACTGATGTAAAAGACTTTATGTCAATTTTTTATTATTTACGATACTGCCACCGTGTTATTATTTAATAAAAAATTAAGATATTACATCGGTTGGAACCAATAACCGATGTAAAATCCCTTATAACAATTTTTTTATTATTTACGAAACTGCCACCGCGTTATTTTTTACATCAGTTATCTTTAAGTCTGATGTAAAATCATTTAACCAAATGTTTTTTTTCTAGTAGTGATGCATACAATCAAATTAAGGAAATGATTGCAATCAAATTAAGGAAATGACTTCATAGAAAAAAAATTGAAAAGAAATCGAATTAAATTAGCATTAGAATAACATGAAAGCGATGACACCCGTATTCAACAAGATTTGCCTTGGAAATTAGTTCTCCATGAAAATCGTACAAAAGCAAAGGTGAAATTCGTGAAAAGAAGGTAATTTAAATAGTAATGTGGCTACTAGGTATAGGAAAGCATCAGAAATTCGGGTTATAACCCAACTGGTAGAAAAACATTAAAAAAACGACCCAAAACTAAATATTCCTTAAGGCAGAATTCGGGTTTTGACTTCAACGAATTATTTGACCATATTTCACTCAAAGTCAGCTCTCGACTTCAACATAAAACTTGTAGCTCTTTGTCTTAGCTTTTCAACGCCTGGTACAATGCACCAATCTGATACTCGTAGCTCAAGTTATGGTCTGCATAGAAAACATGTATCAAATCATAGTAAATTATGATCCTAGAAGTTCTTCTAACAAAATTTCCCGCCAAAACTATTTCACTTATAACTCAATTAATAATAATTATAATTATAATAAATATAAATTATTATTAATAATATAATAAAAATAATTAACCCACTAACTCCATTAAATTCAACTCCCATCATTATTAATTTATTTTACTTTTATTTTTCTACTAATTGCCTCCACCATAAATATTATTCACTCTTATGATTTTAAAAACCATTCTCCATTCTCTCAAACTAATCTCCATTGGCGTCTCTCTAACCAATCCCCACTCTATATATACAATACATTCATTATATTTTGCAATATCTTCCTTCTTAGAACATTTTCGTGTGTGATTTAGATTATAATTTTGCTTCAAAATCTTAAAAACATATACTTTCATGAATATGCAAAAGAGTCTCATGCTCATCATTGCAATCAAGAAGAAAAGTTTGTAATTTTTCTTATTTTAAAATACATTTATCATATTTTGCAATACATTCATTATGTCCAACTATTTTCTTTCTTAAAACATTTATGTATTAAATTAATTATTAATGTGTCTTATCTTTGTTTTTCGATTTTTATTTTCTCTCTCTTTTCAAATATATGGTTGTGTTTTTATTTTTGGTTTTGTTTATTGTATATGTAAAGACTTTGAAGTTTTTTGTTTCTTTAGATTTGCAAAGTTAAGTGATTTTAAGAGGCATTTCAATTCAATGGATATTTCCAATATTTACATGCTTCAATCTAGGGGTGGCAAAATATGTCGCCCGCCCCGTTCCACCTAAAGTCCACCAAAAAAATAGCGGGGTGGGCATGCCCGCCAAGTTTAAATGGGCATAAAAGTCTAGCCCGCTCCACCAAGGTGGTGGGTTGGCGGGCGGCGGGCCTGCCCGTCTTTTTTCTTTATTATTTTTTTCTTTCTTTTTTAATAAATTAAAAGGTTCTTCTTTCTACATTTCAATAAAAAGGCATCAAACCAACATTTAAAAAGCATAATTTTTATTAGCCTAAAACATCAACTTTTAGTGAAATAATACTCTCATCATATATAGCATCACTTTTAGTATTTTATATGATCTAAATTCAAATTTCGATCCCACTTTTGTCATTTTTCATTAGTAAAATTCAAAATACTTGCCCAACAATCGAGACTGAGAAAGTAGATTAGTCCTAATAATCTAAAAAAAAACTTATGTACATATCACAAACTATGTTCATAGGCTCTTCCAAATGCTTAAATAGTGTTATTATATAGGTGCGACGGGCTTTGGCGGGCGGACTTTGGTGGGCGGCGGGCCTAAAATTCCAACCCAACCTGTCACTTTTTGGCGGGTGCACAGGCCGGCGCAGCGGGCCACGACCCGTTTTGTCACCCTTACTTCAATTTGTCTGAGGTTTTTAGAAGTGCAATCTATCCTTTTCCAGCCATGACTATCCCAGATGCGACGGTTATACATATCGACACATTCATATTAAATTGTCTGATTTGCTAGAATTTATATCATTCAATCAATTTTTTATGTAAACAACTATATATTATCATTTCAAAAATTATAATAAATAAACATTTTAAATTATTAATAGCCGTAGATGAATGTTAAGATACAAATTTCACTTAAAGTATCATTTATATTATTTTTATATTTATTAATTTTTATTTTATTTTTTATTTTGCAGTTAAAATAATGAAAAATATTATATATTATTTGTTTACTAAATTTATAAATTTATTTTATTAAATTTTATTATTAGTACACATTCTTTGTGCATTGAAAGGGTGGATGACTAGTAACTATTACCGTTGAAATTAAAATATGGATTTAAATTAAAGACAAATAAACTAAAATATGGAAAAAAAATTAAAATAACAAAAATAATAAAATAAACTAAATAAATGCCTAATATAATAGTAGAAGAATGTGCATTAAGATACACTGGTCAAATTCCCTCACACTTGAACTTTTGCACTCCGAGCAAAATAGAATCAAGACTCTTTAAAACAATAACATTCAAATACTCATTTTAGGCTACAAACTCTTCTTCGGTTAAGATTGCATCGATAGGTACTAATCTTGCACACTAAGGATATTGTAAGAACACAAATCTGCAATTGTGCAGTCATAAGCCTCCCTTCTATACAAGCCAAATTGAATCATGTAATTATGCCTAAACATATCTTAATCATCCTTATTTTTGCTCTCTTTCATTCTAATGCAATAACATTAAAGCCGTTATTTATTCATACACGTGGTAAATAAGTTTGTTAATGACTATGATCCATATCTTGTCAAAATTTCAAAATTAACCACTTTAGCAACAATAATTTTCCTTGAAGGTTTCTCAACCGTTAGGCGAAATGACCGGGTGAGGGTAACCTAACTTAAAAGATAGATTCATATTCAGATCTCTTATTAAGTACGAGATCATTCACTTATTGCATCAGTTTAATTACTTAATGTGTGATTTCTAGATGGTGTTGTTTGCTTGATAAACTACTTAAGAGCTATTAAAGGATGAGAACTCAAGATTATGCCATAACAAGTATTTAAATCGATTTCCATATTTGGGAGACTTAAGATGTTATAACGATACCGATCTTATAATTTTTTCCAAATCTCCACAATTTAACCTCAAATTAATCTATAGCCTAAAAATTTTCAAAAGATATACTGTGTTTCTAAGTCTAATTTTTCTTAAAGAAAACAAAACAAAAACAAAGAAAACTAAATGAAAGAAAACAAAGTAAAAGGTTCCTTCCCCCACACATAAAACACACATTGTCCTCAATGAAATAACATAAATAGAAAATAAGAGTGAGTGAGAGAGAGAGAGAGAGAGAGAGAGAGAGAGAGGAAACAACACACCCGAGTAGTCAAGGTGAATAGGTGATCGCATAAGCAGCTTTTCACAAAAGAGCTCTTCTACAGTCTCTTCTTCCAAAGTGGGGATCTCATAGAGTAACTTTGGGCAGCATCCATTGATCTTGAAATTTTTATTAGTACTTTTACCTTTTATTCTAGGATCAAAGAAGAATTTTCGATAAGTAACAATGTCAAATAGGCATGTGTAAGTGATATATTTTTTCACAACATTAAGAAGCAAAGGATTAAGGGGTTGCATCACTACTTTTGTTCCATATTCAACTTCAATTGAGACCCTATGCAACATCATGGATGATCTAAAATCACGAGTATCTAC
The DNA here is from genome assembly GCA_963966055.1 of Lathyrus aphaca. Classification (NCBI taxonomy): domain Eukaryota; kingdom Viridiplantae; phylum Streptophyta; class Magnoliopsida; order Fabales; family Fabaceae; genus Lathyrus; species Lathyrus aphaca. Next base: position 76,322,628 of record OZ014520.1, read on the forward strand.
CAAGGTCCATCCAATTTACTTCTTGTGTTCTTACAATAATTTTTCTTCATATTAAAGTTGAAGCTTTGAAGAATAATATAAATCCCCAGGAAATGGTTAAGAAGGTGGTTGTTTAATGGAATTTTTGGTTGGGCAGCAGGGATGTCAAGAGTTTCATTTATAACTCCATTTGTAAGAAAGGTGTCAACCTGCAGGGCAGCCTCAATCTCAGTACAAACAAAACAAAGGTTAGTGTTGGTACAATCCTCACATGAGTAATTATCATCAAAATCAGACAATGATGGAAAATCAGATAATAACTCAGAATAAGTATCATTAGTAGTTTCAGAAAACAACTCTATTTGAAAAACATAATGCTCTTCCAAGGGCTATTGGTTTGATCCTTGAGCTTGCTGCATAGCATTCTTTAAATTGGCAAGTTGTCCAATTTGTGTCTGCAAAGTCTGAATACTATAATCCACTCATTGTTGAAACTATAGATTATTAACAACCATTTTCTTAACAAGGTCCTCTAATGAAGGTCCTGATGGTGCAGAGCACCCAACATGGAATTCCTTCAGATGCTTATATGAATCCTCACCTGCAAAACCATTAAAACTTGGCAACAAGTGTGTTAAACCAAATTTTAATATGAAAGGTACACATCAACATAAGGATAATAAAGCATTATATTGCACATCAAAAGCAACAACCTCTTTTAATGTTCTTTGTTCAACAATGTTATCAAGAGCAAGTTCAAAATCAAATTAACACATAATCAAATAAAATCACTACAAATATAAAAAAAAAGGAGAATAAGAAAAGCAATTAAAATAAAATATAAAAAATATTAAAATAATGCTAAAAATCTAATCAAATCAAATAAAGAGCGCACAATTTTTTTTATAGATTTTTTTCGAAAATATGAAAATAGAAAATAAATGAAATGAAATTGAAAAAAAAAAGCAGAATTTGCGATTTGGTCAAAATCTTTTAGAATTCTATTCTAAAGGAGTATCGTTTTTTGATTTTTTTCTGATCTTGTGGAAAAATTTCGGAGCAAATTCAAACTTACCTGACAGGTTGGAATACTTACCACTGTACTGCAACCTGAAAATCAACAAGAAAAAAAACAAAAACTCTAATCTAAAATTCTAAAATTGGCTAAAATCAACAAGAATCCCCCGACAATGGCGCCAATGTGAATTGTTGTCCCGCACAGATCAAAACAAGTCATTTTAAAACTTATAGTTTAGCGACAATGACTCGAGTCGTATCACAAATCTTCTTGTAGTGAATTAACCAATTATAATAACGGGTTATGGGGGTTTAGATTTCTATTTTTAAAAAAGCAATTAAAATAAAAAGTGATTATCAAATAAGCTAAAACAACTAATCCTACTGATTTGGGTTTCAATTTATCCTCGACTATTATAACACCAATCCCTAAACGACTTCGATCCTATTCGATTATGAGATCAGTCAGACAAGCGCTTATCAAAATCATACGAAGTATGTTCCTGTTTACCGAATAAAGTAAATGGTTAAGAATATGACGAGTTAAAGAATTAAGCAAACAATAACACATAATTAAATTTATTAACATGCATACAATTGAATTTAATCAATTCTATTATATGAACACAATCTAATTAACCAAACGATTGCAATCAAATTAAGCAAATGCCTTCATAAAAAAGAATTGAAAAGAAATCGATTTAAATTGGTATTAGAATAACCTCAAAGCGATGGAACCCGTAAGAAGCAGGTTTTGCCTTGGGAATTAGTTCTCCATAAAAATCATACAAAAGCAAAAGGGAAATTCGTGAAAAGAAGGTAATGTGCACACTAACGCGGCTGCTAGGTATAGGTAAGCATCACAAATTCGGGTTATAACCCAACTGGGTAGAAAAACATAAAAAAAACTCGGCCCAAAACTAAATATTCCTCAAGGCAGAATTCGGGTTCTGACTTCAACGAATTATTTGACCACCTTTCACTCAAAATCAGCTCTCGACTGCAATATAAAACTTGTAGCTCTTTGTCTTAGCTTTCCAATGCTGGGTAGAACGCGTTAATTTGTTACTCGTAACTCAAGTTATGGTCTGCACAGTGAACATGTATCAAATAACTATTAATGCTAAAATTAAAATACACATTTAAATTAAAGGCAAAAAATAAACTAAATTACGAAAAACACATTAAAATAGCAAAAATAATAAAATAAACTAAAGAAATGCCTAAGTATAATAGTAGAAGAATGTGCATGAAGATACATTGATCAGTGTCGATCTTCACTCTTTTGTTTGGGTCGTTGTTGAGGATGATGACTTAGAACTCGCCATCAGGGGCACATAGGATGGGAAGGCCCTCTGTCGTCAGCTGGTGTCGAGGAGTCGTCTGTTGCTAGTCGACCTTCTCTGTCTTTCTTATTCTCCTATTTCATATTGTCTTTGGTGAAGCGACTGTTGAGGTCGATTGAGTCGACACGGGGTAAGGTCTTAAGTTCCTCCGAGTTGTGCTTACTTGTTGGCAGTTTTGGGCGTCATGTTGATGGAGTTCTTCCCCTTTGAGGCATCTTCGAAGCATCTTCTCACAACTTTTATGCCCCCATGCAGAGTCGATGAGGCCCGCGATCGTATAGTACTTTATTTTCAAATGGATGGTGGATGGTACGACCACCAGTTCGGCGAGAGTCGATCTACCCAAGATGCACTGGTACAGAGAAGGACAATTTATTACCAATATTTGAGTTTTGACCGCTTTAGCGGTCTCAACTGTTCTGAAGGTGACAATTAGTTCTACATAGTCCCAAGACATTTGGTCGCATCGTTAAAGCCTTGCAGATTTGAGCCTACATAGGGTGTCAGGTGTGTCTAGTTGAACTGCAAAGTAGAGAATAACTGAAAATACATGATGTTCAGGGCCGACCCAACACCTATTGAAGCTTAAGGCAAAAGTAAAAACGAGGTTTTTATAAAAAATTTCTAAAATATATTTATTTAAAATTTTACTTTTCGAGCTTTTTGAGATGCAAAATTATTTATTAAACTATTGTAATCAATTTCATTCAATATTTCATTTTCGATTGATAATAAAGTCAATACATTTAATCTTTGTTGAGACATTGTAGATCTTAAATATGATTTTATTAACTTTAATTTTGAAAATTTTCTTTCGACAGACGCAACTGTAATAGGAATTATTAACATTATTCTATAAGCAATATATGCATTTGGAAAATAATCAAGTCTCTTTATATAATTAAGTAATATCAATTGGTGAATCATTTTTCACTTGTATTATTTCTCTTAAAAATTTTAGTTCCATAAATAAATCAGATCCATCAATATCAGATTCAGTGTTATGTTTCAATGATTGTTCAAGGTTAAAACAATTTTCTTTTAAATTTTCAATGTCAATGGATTTTAATATCTTAATACTAAATAGAAAACCAAAAATATCATTATATATTTTAAATTGTTCAAATCTACTTTGAAATGAAGTGATTGTTTGATCTATTATATATAAGAAATAATTTGTCTTAAATAATTCTTCAAGAGATTTTATAACTTCGTTGTCTATAATCTCATCAAATTGTTTTTTCTACGAATAATACGCTTTTCACGAAATTTTGGTTCTATATCCATTTCAATAGCAATTTCTTTTGCAGAAATCAAAGCATTTTCAAATCCATTTTCTCTATATTTTTCAAAAAATGAAACAAGACCTTTCAATTGTTTAATAGCAACATCAATACACATATCATTTGATTGCATATTTTTACTAACAGAGTTTACTGCAAACAATATCTCATACCAAATAGTCATGGCTAACAAAAACTCGAAATTTTCAAGTTCATAAGTCGCTAAATAATCTGCTTCACTTTTAATTTTAGGTTCATCAGTAATTTCAGATAATTTCAATAAAGCATCTCTTACCTGTGAAGTTTGAAATCTCAAAGCTTTTACACTTTCAATACAACTTTCCCAACGTGTTTGTGACAATGATTTAAGTGTTAGGTTGAGGATATGATCTTGTATTAATTTTCCATCTTTTAGTAGAAGAAGAAAATGTTGTATATATACGTTGTAATACTCCAAAAAAAGATGTAGCTTTAGGACAACAATTAGCCATATCACAAATTACTAAGTTTAAACTATGACAACCACATGGAGTGTAAAATGATCTAGGATTAATGTCTAAAAATCATTTTTGCACCTTGATGTTTTTCCTTCATATTAGATCCATTATCATAACCTTGCCCTCTTAAATTATTAATATCAATTCCAATAATATTTATTTCATTCACAATTGCATCAAAAAGACTTTTTCCGGTCGTGTCATTCACTATTAAGAATTCTACAAAATGTTCAACAATTTGAATTGGAGTAGAAGAAATATCCACACATCGTAATATAAAAGACATTTACTCTTGATGACTTATATCCGGAGTACAATCAAGTATAATTGAAAAATATTTAGCATTAATAATTTTTTGATTAATTTTTGTTTTAATTTCATTTGCTATCAAACTTATTAACTCATTTTGTATCCTATGTCCAAGGTAATGATTATGTATTTGATGATCTTTAATTCGACGAATGTGCTCTTGCATTATAGGATCAAATTTTGCAATCATTTCAATTAGACTTAAAAAAATTTCATTATGTTCTTGGTAAATCTTTTCGTTTGTTCCACGAAATGCTAAGTTATTTTTTCCAAGAGTTTTAACAACCGCAATTATTCTTAACAATACATTTCTCCAATGTTCTCTATCTCTATTTATTTGTTCTTGAACATTATGTCAATTGTTTTATTTTTTAACAATCTAATTTCTAAATCAATCCATGAATCCATATTTACAATGTGTTCCTTACTCATCTCATGACTCCTCAATGTATTACCCAAATTTTTCCAATCACAAATGTCATCATTTGCTAATTTGCTTGTAGTAGAAATTGTATTAAATAATTTACAACAAAAACAAAATACTTTATTTAAATCTTGAGAATATATTAGCCATCTTCTTTCACGTTTTTCTTTGTTAGACAACTTTTGAATATAAAATGAGGAAAAAAAGCGTCTTGTGGATTCATCCTTAGGAAAATCTATATCGTTAACTTTAATTGGACCTTTTTTGACTAATAAATCTCTTAAACTTGTACTAATATTTATCCACTGACTTGAATCATATATATTTTTAGTGGTGTCTACACTAGTGACATTTTCATCATTGTTTATAATTTTAATAAATTACTATTGACATTTTCATCATTGTTTATAATTTTAACTTCTTCGACAAAAGTATCTATATTTTCATTTTCGTTGTTTATGTCTATATTGTTAGTTTCTACATTATTAACTTGTTCATTTGATGAACAATCACCTAAGTTTTCAAATTTACTTCTTTTGTTTGTGTTAATAAATTTATCTAAAGCTCCCTTTTGTGATTCAATTAAAGCGTCAATTCTTTTCTTCTTTTTTAATTTTGAACTTCCTGATTCAAATTTTCGAGTCGACATTGTTCTAAAATAAAATAAACCAACGTTTCACAATAATAAATACGTATAAAATAAAAATAAATAAAATTCACTAAAACTAATAAAATAGAAAACAATTAAATTAAACAAATAAAAAGACTATAATTAAAAACTAAATGAGAAAATGTTAAGATAAATAAAACCTGCTTTAATCCTTTTGTGGAGATTTGTTTCTTTTTCTTCTTTAAAGAAACTTCAAAATTGGAAATGAAAGTGGAGACCGGAGAGATGTTTGAATCAATTTGTAAAACAATACTAATAATATAATAATAAAAGAAGTATCCTTTGTGAAAGATAATACACAATGAGTATATATTCTTTCTTTCAGAATAACACAGTATACAAATTGATAAATGAGTTATGGTGTATTAATTTATTTTCTTATTTATATATAGAATAAATATTATAAAATATATTAATTGTAATTTTATTAGTAATTGCACCTTTTATTGGAAAAGTTACAACTCTTCAAACTCCAATTGAAACCAACAGTCACAATTTTTAAATAAAAAAACAGTATATAGAAATAGAAAAAAAATTATTAATAAAAATTTAAAAATAAACAGTAATATATATATATATATATATATATATATATATATATATATAAAATAAAAAAAAATAAAAAATAAAAAAACTAAAACTGATGAGGCTAGGCATATGCCTAGGTTGCCTATAGATAAGGCCGGCCTTGATGATGTCGATGAAGCTTCTCTGATCAATCAGAATGCAACAAACGTCAAAGTTTGTTATTTTTGCTCTCATGAGCAGAGGTATGCAGGAGTTGGAAGATCCATCGGAAAATTCTTCCGATACTTATCGAGGGTTGCATTCTAACTCGGGCTTGTGTTAACGAGATCTTCTAAATATATTTTTCCTATATGCATGTTCAACGAAATTGTATACATTTTCTTTGAATTGTGAATTTGTCTACGAATGCATTGAGTTGGATTAGGTATATGACCCAGTATAATTTTGAATACTCTATGAATTTTATCCTTGGGTCGTCGGTTGAATATATGTTCATTTTTATCAAGTTGTAAGTGAATAATTTCAGAAATTCAACTCAATATTTAATCAGTCGTATCGTGCATACATGCTAACATAGCAAATGCATTGTATAAAAGATGCAATGACATTTAATTAAGTCTTAGTGTCACTGGCTGTCGTAATCATGGTCTCTAAATTCTTCGATGGGTTGATGACTACTATTCGCAATGTCGTAATCATTGTTCTCTAAAACTTCGGTCACGTACGAATGGACTATTACAAAGATAGGAGCGACTCATTCAATCTACTGGTAGTATTAAATTATGTACTGTCGCTCTCATGTTCGATATTTTCAAACACCGGGGCTCTTGTTGGATAATAAAACAAATTTTGTTGAAGCTGTATTTCATTTAATTTCCCCAACTTGCAATAACGACTTATATTTTATTGTATTTAATTTCCCCAAATTGCAATAACAACTGCTATTTTATTTATTTTCCTTATTGACTTATGAATCCTTAATTTTATAGTTTTAAACTTTGCGAATCTTGTTATGAATTACAACAAAATTTAATATTAATTTATAGAATAAAGATTGTCTATAAAAATAATAATTCATACACAGATAATATAATATAATAAAACAAGAACAAAACGAATGTTTGTTTATCCAGTTCGTTCAAACGATCTATTCTAGGAGAGAGAGCAACTCACTATACTCAGAAAATTGTTACAAATGAGTTATAAGAAAATAGTCATCGCCTTCAGGTTCCTAATAACAACCTGAAGGTATCCAAGAACAACCATATTTTCTACCTAAGTGTTTTCCAATCTCTCAAACTCTTAATATATGAATCACTCAAACCCAAAGTGTAATCCTCTCCATTGTTAGTGTAAATCCTAAGATTGTCACACACCAAACATATAAGAGATACATATTTATAATAGGAAATACCTAACAACCAAAGCTCAAAATCACAATTGTATTATACAAGGATCCATGGACCGAACCGAACCGAAAAAGCTCAAAAACCTGAAATCACTATTCACCATGCGGGTGGCATTATTCATCCGTACGGACGACACTATTCATTCGCCCTGATTTTTTTCTGTCTGATTTTTGCGGTAAATGCAATCTCCAAAATATGTTTTCCTTCTCTTAATCAACCAAGGTTTTAAGGCTGATTTACAACAATCTCCACCTTAACTTTAAACAGTATTAATACCAATTTAACAATAAAAAAAATTGCTGCTCTCTACCAAGTTGAAACTCTAATCAAACCTTGACCAAATTCAAGCAACCCTTGAATCTTGATCTCGCCACTTGCATCCACTTGTTTCCAATTACCTTTTTTTGCCTAGGTAATTTAACAAGCCTACAAGTACGATTTTCAACCACCCTTGACTCCACCTGTTCTTAAATTTCTCCCTGAAGGTTTTTCTTCTTTTATTTTGCAGTCCTTCAGCCACATTAAAAACATAATATCCAACGCTAACATAATCGTCCCTTTGAGATGTTACAATAACACTCCTTACATTATCATGAGTCAAATGATAATCAGAGATCTCTATAACTGTTCTCTCACTATTGCTAGCATCCATAGTAGGAAACTCCACCTCAAACTGAGTTTTCTCCTTTATAGTTTTTACCAGGATTCTCCCTTGGTTTTCACTATTCTTCTTCTGAAGAAATTCTCTACCAACCAAGTAAGTTGTTTTAACCTCAACTTTTTCCCCAAAACTCAATAACAACTCAGATGTAACATGCATTTTTATCCCTTGTTTTTTGCAAAATTCATTATACTCCTCTGAAACTTTCCCAAGGCATTCATAACGCCATAAACTCAAATCCCATAGCTTTTCCTTGTCATGAAAGCCTTCACTAGTTATCGATGAATGAATAACAACATTTGAACCTTCTAAAATATATAGACCACATATTTTAGACCGTTTAGAAATAATCATCATCACTCCATGTTCCAGTCCAGTACAATAGTCTAGATAATCAAACATACTCATAGATAACAAATTTTGCTTGAGTTCTGGAACATACCTCACATTGTGAATAAGAAGTTCACGATCATCAAACCTTTTAAGTATGATCATACCAATACCATGAACCTTGCAAGCCTTATTATCACCAAGGCAAACAACTCCACCTTGCACCATCTTCAAAGTTTCAAAGTATTCTATTCTTGGACACATGTGATAAGAGAAAACTGAGTCAATGATCCAACTATCTTCAGTTTCCAAACTCGATACTACTAGTACATCGACATCCTCATTACTTTCCTCACCCAATGCAAGTGCAGCTTGAACAGAATCTTCATTGATCTTTCATTAAGGACAAACCCTTTTAAAGTGGCCAATTTTCTGACAATTAAAATATTTTACCTTTGACTTGTCAGACCTCTTTGATTTGGACATCCATTTACGCTCACCTCATCCTCTTGACACATTTAAGCCTTCACCACTATCTTCAACCTTCAAATCTTTCAACTTTAAAAATTCTTTGGATTTCACCACCGTTCGGACTTCATCCAAAGTAATAGTATATTCCTTACCATAAAGAAGGGCATCCTTAAAGTGCTCAAAGGATTTGAGTAATGAACTCAACAGGAGCAAAGCCTTGTCCTCATCATAAATCTTCACTTCAATATTCTCAAGATCATCGATAATCTTGTGAAATTATGTAAGATACTCAACTATGGATTTTTTCTCCACCATTCAGAATGAATAGAGTTGTTGTTTTAGATGCAACTTGTGAGCCAAAGACTTTGTCATATACAATTATTCAAGTTTTTCCTACATAGCAACCGTAGTTTGCTCCCTGGAGACTTCTCTTAGAACATTATCCCCGAGTCACAAGATAATGGCACTCCTGGCCTTATCCATCATCTCGGTCTTTTGTACCTTTGTAAGCCATGCATGCATTAATGATTCACTCTTTAAAGCATCGATACACTTCTCTTGAATTAAAATTGCTTGCATTCTTAATTTTTGACAACTCGAAATCGTTGTTACTAGAAAATTTCTTGATTTTCCATCTAGTAATCATGATGCTCACTTTGTTCCACGCTCACTAGACCACTTGTTTTGAATCTTGTAGTGAATTACAACAAAATTCAATATCAATTTGTGGGGAAAATAAATGGTCTACAATAATAATAATTTGTACACAAATAATATAACAGAATAAGGCAAGAACAAAACATATGTTTGTTTACCCAGTTCGATCAAACGACCTACTTTGGGGGAGAGAGCGGCTATCCAATTCACTATACTAAAAAATTTGTTACAAGAGATTACAAATGAGTTACAAGAAAATAGAATTCACCTTTAGGTTTCCAAGAACAAGCCTAAAGGCACCCAAAAACAACTTTATTTTCTACACAAGTGTTTCCTAACCTCTCCAACTCTCAATATATGAATCACTCAAACCCAAGGTGTAATCCAAGGTTTTGTTTGTGTTGAAACCTAATACCTTTAAACCTTTGCTCTCCCTTATTGGTGTAACCCTAAGATTATCACACACCAAACATATAAGAGATACATATTTAAAATAGCAAATACCCAACAATCAAAGCCCAAAATCACAATTGTATTATACAAGTATCCATGGATCGAACCGGACCGAAAAAGCCCGAAAACCTGAAATCACTATTCACCATACGAATGAAACTATTCATCCATACATATGACATTATTCATCCGCCCGTGTTTTTTCCCGTCTTTTCGTCCGACTTTCTAAAACTTCTGATTTTCGCGATAAATGCAATCTCCAAAATATGTTTTCCTTCTCTTAATCAACCAAGGTTTTAAGGCATATTTAAAACAAAATTAATTAGACATAATGTGAAAGATCTATTGAGAATGTAGCAAGTGTGAGTAGTGTGTAATAGTCTCACACTGGTTGAAAATGTGAAGAACTAAGCATTTATAAATAAGATAATCCATCCACCTATAACCTTGAGATTTTGGATGAATATGTGGTGTGTCTCTCACAAATGTGTTTCTCTAAAAAGAATAAGTCTCAATTTTGCTACAACAATGAGTATCGTTTTTAATGATAGAATCCTCACCAACCTTCAGATACTTGATTCGAAGAATTCTGACAAGTGGTCCAAACAAATGGTGGGTGGGTGTTCCCACTTATATATACGTAACAATTCTAACCAATGTGAGACTATTACATACACTACTCACACTTGCTACAATCTCATCACTCCTCATCAAGTGTAAGTCTACCAAAATGCCCCCCTCAAGTGGAGGCTCTTTTTCTTCCATGCACTTATACCGTCATTGGATACTCTTTAATTGGATACTTTTTACCCACCAATTGTGGGGATACTATCGATACAAGTAAGTTGGTCCCTTTATCGAACCAAAGGCTCATGATACCATATGTTGGAGGAGTTTTTCACTAGGGAGCATTGAATATTGTGGGACTTATTTTTTTGAGCAACACCTTTGTGAGAGACTCACCACATTTTCACCTAAAACCTTAAGTTGATAGGTGGGTGGTGTTCTGGACTGAGCATGTGGTTGAACCACTGTCGAGCAGGCCCAATCTAATAGCTTGTCGAGGACGACCTAATACAAAGGTCCAATCCTCCATAGTCGTTAAAAAAGACTTCACTCACGTGCTCCTCACCTGAGGATATGTGGCCAACTGCTCCCGCGCATCTCGTGGAGATGTTTCATCCTCCACAACGGGCCAGTCTTCCACTTACTAAAGATAGCAGAGCATTTGACCAAAGAAGATGACCAAGTGCTGGTCATCCCTACTATTACATATGAATCTTGGAAATCTTTAGTTATGGGCCTAAAGATCCAACCCATAGCAGAGACTTTGGCCTAGCGTTAGGAGCACACTATAATACCTTCCCCACAAGAGGGTCTGGTATTCTTAATTATTCTTTAAACCTTTTATACTTGATAATTTTCCACTTTGAAGTCACTTTGGAATCAGAGTGTCTTGTAGGTACACCCCCTCATCTTCTCCATAAATTGTTGAACTTGAAGTCCACGACATGTTGTTGGCCCACGAAAGATCATTTGATCTTGATAAGATCAAGTGGATTCTCTTATTTATAAATACCTAAGACTCCACATTTTCAAACAATGTGGGATTATTAACCACTACTCACACTTGCTACATTCTCAACACTCACCATTAAGTTTGAGTCTACAATGCTCTCCCTCGAGTGGAAGCTGTTCTTACTTCCACACACTTGTACCATCGTTTACACTCTTCAACGGGACACTACTACCCACCAGCTATGGGGATACTTTTGATACAAATAAGTTGGTTCCTTTTCTCGAGCCAAAGGCTCATGATACCATATGTAGGGGGATTTATTTCACTAGGGAGCATTAAACATTGTAAGAATTATTCTAAATCAACACCTTTGTGAGAGACACCAGATATTCACCCAAAACCTTAAGGTGGTAGGTGGGTGGATTCTCCCACTTATAAATGCTCAAATATCCACAATTATAACCAATGTGGGACTATTACCCACACTAATCACACTTGCTACATTCTCAAAATGAGCCTAATATAATTACATAGTTTAAAGATGTGAAGTTGTTTTAATGGAATGACGCTAGGTGTTATCTTATATTTTCGACACACACATGAATTACAGGGTTGAAACAAGGATCATGCAATATAAGTTTATGAAAAGTCGAACTGGTTGATTATGACCATGTTGGTTTTTTATGGATTAAACCTTTCGAAAAACTGGGGTTAATTTTGGTCGAATATTGTTTTGAATAAGAGATTAAAGAGGTTCATTAAGTTTGATACTTATTGAAATTCAGAGTTCTCAGATTGTTTCTCTATGCAGTCAAATGATGTGTAATTGGATTAGACTGGATAGTTGTTCAAGGAAATTTGGGGTCTATCAAAGGCGAAGGTTGCATGGAGACGAATATGTGGCGTTCTTGGTTTAGTCGACCGTTGTAGACGGTTATTTTATAGTAGTATATAAGTAGATGCTTACTTATGTTTTAGGGAACCTGCAATTGTAGACTATTCTACAAAACTCAAAGTATATGTGTTATTGAGAAAATGGTCAAGAATGTATGTATGTGTTCCACTTTTTACAAAGCAAAGTCTATATGTTCAAGCAATTTTCTGCAGCTAGATTACTCAGTCATTTTATCTTAAGTTTATTTGCATTTCAATTTAAGCATAGTTTTTAGTTATTATTCTAAAACTTTTGTATTTCGATTCCGATGTTAAACTTTGTTAAAAACTCATGATTCACAAAAATATGTTCGGAAATATTTTCGAGTTTAATCCCTTAAGTATTAATTGAAACTTGTTTTGTTTACTAAATTTCATAGTAAACAAATTGGCACGCCCAGTGGGACCCTTTTTGTGTGAACTTTTAATTTTGGCTTTTAAAAATTGTTTTTGTAATTGAGGAGTGGTAAGTTAACCAAAAACGAAGTTAGAAAACCAACCAGGAAATACACTAGAACAATGGTTTCTCCCAAAAACAATAATGGAGAACAACCATGTAATATCACGGGGGTAGGCACAGTCACTGCAAGTTTGACTAAGTCAATCCCTTGTATTGTTAACATGACGCCCACACCATCAATGAAGTTTATACCATCAACTTCACTGGGATGGACAATTTTCTCCCCTTCGATAACATAGAGTCACCTAGTGATCCCAGACCAACTATGGCAACAAACTTTAGACCTTTTGCCACAAGTTTCATAATTCTCGTGCATGGACATGAACAACCTTATGGTATGCCAATGTAAATGATGGGAAACCTACATACTAACCCTTCAACATTTTCTGATAATGTTACAAATGCATGTTCGCCAATACTAGCATCTGGGTTGGACATAGGTAACCCTGGTCGAACCATACAACCCCAACTAGGGAAGGGATTTGGTTCCCAATCAATGCCAACATTCACTACAAATTATGTTATGGCAATGAGAGAACATATAGATGAGAGTAACCATGATATAGTCAATACTCTCACTAAATAAATGTTTACAATATTTAACCCATTGATTCATAATATGAATAAGAGATACCAACAATTGGCAACTCAAATGAATTGAATTTCTGACTTCTTTGGCGTGCCTCTAGTGGGAATTCGACCGATAGTGCAACGTCAAGTGTCGAGGCCGATTTGAAATGAAGAAATATTCCTTGAGGAAAACACAGTAATTCAAGGGCAATAATTTATGCCCCATCACTTTTGTTAGTTAATCGAAATAAGAATTATGACCAAGTAGTCCATCAAGTTCGACAAGATAGCTTGTGAGAGAGAATAATCTGTCGCCATAGTCGAAAGGATAATAACGCACAATGGTGCGAACATGGGCCTACAAAGGCCAAACTATACATCTCCCTTATCGGAATATGTGTTACATACTGAGCTTCCAAGGAGATTGAAAGTCCCTAAGTTCACCAAATTTTCTGGTGATACTAATGAGTCCATAATGAAACATATCACTCGATATTTGACTGAGGATGGGAACACAGTGAATAATGAGAACCTAAGGATGATATATTTTCCTAGTTCTCTTATGAAAACGCATTTGCATAGTTTATAACTCTCCCTTCCCATTCCATCAATGTTTGGACTCGTTTAGAAAGGTTGTTCCCTGAGTAGCTTTATATGGGGAAATATAAGATTAGTTGGAAGGCGTTGTTGAGCATGAAGTGAAAGTTTTCTGAGTCAATCATCTATTATATGAACCATTTATGACTATTGAAAACATGGTGCTTTACTCAAGTTCCTGAACATGAACTAGTCAAAATGCCCGTTGGGGATTGGACTATTCCATTATGAAGGAATTAGATACACAATATCTAAGGGATATGACCCAGCTAGCATATAGAGTTCGACAAGTCGAACAATTGAAAGCTGAGAAATCCAAAGTAAACAAAGGTAAGAATGAACGAGTGGCTTTCGTCGATATGGAAGACAATTATTTGACTTCAGATGTCGAATATAACCCTGTCGAATATATATTCCCTAATCTACTTGTCAAAATCAAAAGAAAAAGGTTTATTTCAAAGAATTAAGATGAAGTGAGAATCTGGTAATATATTTTGGTTGAAATACACAATTAAAAGAACTCCTTTGATAGTTAATTTTGATAGACGTCTAAAAGTATAAGGGTGGTGATTAAGAAATTATCAATAGTTCATATTCATGTCAAGATGTCATAACTTATAGGAACAACTTTATTTTATTTAAAGGGATTATTTTTCATGTTTTTAATGGTCCTCACCTACCATAGTGAAAAATTAATAATTCTTCTAAAATTTGGAATTTATACTTCAGACGCACTCAAAATAAAACAAAGGTCAAGTCTCAGACTCAAGACAAATTATATTTGAAGAAATATAAAGGTGAATCTATGTATTTTATACATAGGGTAGTCTCCTTATATTTTATGAAGGTTAATGCCTGAGTCAATTTGATTTTTTTAAATTCGTCAAATCTTCTATATTCCTTCTTTATTTTGAAAAGCATACTCATGATTCAAAGCAGAGCTTGTGAGCAAACTCCATTTTCATCATTTTCAAGATTTGTCACATTTTTTACTACAATACACTCAATTCTAGTACATTGTTCAAACTCTACTCCACTTTATTCAATATAAAAAATTCCCACTTCTCTCGTTTGGTAATTTTATCATTTTCTTATTCTTTTTTTTTGTGATGCATTATGTGGTAGTTAAACGCATAATAGGTTGTTTATGATACATTATATTATAGTTAGACACATAATAGGTTGTTTAGTGAGACATGCATTTATATTTTTTTCAAGTTTGAAGTTTATAGCTTAAAGTATGCTCTATTTTTGTGTTTCTGCATTTTTCTGGTTTTCCCTAGTACGGAAGTTAACTTCCGTATTTTTCTGGTATGTATAACTTGTTTGATTTTGCATGTTCTTTCGGTTCCCCTGATTTCACTTGTTTGATTATGATATGATTTTACCATTTTAATTAAATTTAAAATGTCTCACAACCAAGAAAGATTGAGACATGGAAAAGTGGTCCAACATGTTTCTGTTCGGGAGGAAAAAGTTAGACCCTCACATCTGTTGTACCTCGAAAAATACGATCCTAAAACAACAACAGAGTCGCCACCTAATTCTATTTATTCTAACGAAATAAAATGGAGATATAGACACAACTTAAATGGGATAAGAAATGGTCAACGAAACCACTAATCTAAGTTCGGGAGTCAGTTACGCAAGGGGAAGGTGTTAAGCATCCCTCACGTCCGTTGTACTCAACGGGAACCTCTTAGTCTAATTTGCGCTTAAATATTAATTTATGATATCGTCTTCTTTTTGTTAAGATTGCTTTTAAGGAAATACTTTAGTTATTATTTGTTATGGGGAAAGTTAAGTTTTTTATTATTGTGCTCGCGAAGGATTAAAATCCTTGTGCCTACGTATTCCCTTGTGCAATGGGAAAGTCAGAGCTTCGTAGTTCGTACAACTACGGTTTGTGTTTTTAATGAATAATTGTTTGAAATGCTTTCTAACTGCTAAGAGTTGGCTTATATGCTTGCAATAGGAGGCTGAAGCGCTAACTTTTTTGCGAGATATTTCTATTTAAACAATGTTCGTTTAGAGAAAAATGTTTGACCTTTGTTAAGCTGTTTTAAACGAAAGGGCGAATGAACCACAACACGTGGGGCTAGCCCAGGAGTGATTGCATTCAAGAATTATGTGGAGTGCTAGAATCCAGAATTCAGTTCCTTCGCTGATTAATTATGAAAATGATTTGTATTGGTTGGTAAGTTTTAAATTGTATTTTGAAAGAAAGAGACAAGTCGTCATCTTTAAGGGAGATATCTCGCCTATTCCACCACAAACATTTGAAGAAGAGAAATCGAAAGAATCTTTAAACTGGGATACGAGGATCAACAAGCAATGCCACATTCTTTCTTTGAGAAATAAAACCGGAAGAAGCTTTAAACTTGGATATGAGTATCGACAAGCAGTGCCACATTCTTCCTTTGAGAATAATTGTTTGTAAGATTTGATTTGTGTTTGTGGAGATAGAAGGAATATCTTCCTATGGAAATGAACCATGTCTAATCTTTTAAGGTTGTTTAATTTTTTTGAATACGAAAGAGTGAATGAATTACACCCCGGGGGCTAGCCTCAAGAGTAATTCAATTCAAGAACCCGAGGAATGCTAGATTTTTGAGTTCAGTTCTTCGTATAATTAATTTAAAAGTTTTTGTGTTTTAGGAACGAGAGGGTGAATAAACCACATAGCGTGGGGCTAGCCCAGGAGTGATTTAATTCAAGGATTATGTGGAGTGCTAGACTCCAGAATTCAGTTCCTCCGCTATTTGATTTGTGAATTAAGGATTTGCGATTGTTTTGGATGAATTAGGGTTTAAAGTTTTTAGAAACGAAGGAGTAAATGAAACACAAACTCGAAGGCTAGCCTCAAGAGTGATTCATTAAAGAACCCATGGAATGCTAGATTCCGAAGTTCAGTTCCCCGTTAATTAATTAAGACGCATAAAGTCGTGCGGATGTCGATCACATAGGTGACCGACTTACGTGTGTGTAAAATGTAGGCGAGAATGTTTTAAATGATTAAGTGAATCGATTTCTAGTTCCTATGGGTATTCCTAGCAACGCGAAACGTCAAAATCTAAGCTCGCGGTCTACTTTCTCGCTTGTGATGGCTCAATTTGGTTTTGTTGCGTTTCAGTTCAAGGTTTCGTGATGTTTTTCTCACGGTTTTACAGCTTCATTTCTCTCAATAACGGTTTTGTGTTTCATCTCACGATCTCTCTCGTTTGCGGGTTCGCATCAGTCTCACTCGCGGTGTTTTGTTTGGTCTCAGTTTGATTGTGGTTTTCTGGGTTTAGATCGGTCTCTTGCTTTGGTTCACACGCGGTTTGGAGGTTTGTCCATGGTGTTTTTGAGGTTTTGCGGTGGAGTTTTGGTGTGATTTCGGTTCGTTAGTTTTGTGTTCGAAGATGGTGGCAGCGTGAAGGGGGGATGTGCGGTAATGTTGGGTGGTTGGTGGTGGGAAGATGAAGGCCGGTCTAAAAATTCAGATTGGTGGTGGTGAAATTCGGTGTGTTTTTTACTTTAATGGTTTGTGGTAGTGAACTAATTTAATTATTGATGAGTTCCAGTCTTTAAAAGAGTGAAAGGAGGTACTTTAATTCGAAGTTGGATATCTGTAACTCCCCATATAATAAATACCTAGAATATCATTATACAAGAGTCCATTTGGTACTGACACCATCACAAGTGCCTAATAGCATAATTCACATTCTTTACCAATACTAAAACATAATACAAACTATGGTATAAGATATGGAATTCATACTAAAATAAAAATACTAAGAACAATACAATATCCATCATTGTACAAAAGATAAATACACAGCGGAAACTAAATCTATGTTTCTCTTGAAATATTCCAAGCATAGCTCCAGTTATAAATCAACCTGCAAATAAAACCTGAAAAAGCAACAACAATAGTGGGGTGAGATATCAACATCTCAGTGAGTTCCCTATCTTATGGATTCTCTCGGTTCTACAAGGTTCTATAAAATCATACTCAAGTAGGGGAAAAGGGATATGACCTTGAGTTCACACATCTCACACTATGAAACATTCTCACTATCTCACACGCATATGGGACTACGTCCATGAGTTCTACAAATCCTACTACCACTAGTTAGGGTATTGCCTTTTTACTTCCCATGGGACTCGGTACCCATCTCAAGCTTAAGGTCACTCCTTTCTATAGAATTAGGCATAACACTCATTCAATGTTCGAATCGCTTCATGTGGGACTCAATGTAATACCCACCTCAAGACTTTAACCATGCTTCCCGTGGGACTCAGTGTAATACCCACCATAAGACTTACTCAATTCTTCACGTGGGACTCAATGTAATACCCACCTCAAGACTTTATCGATGCTTCCCATGGGACTCAGTGTAATACCCACCTCAAGACTTACTTAATGCTTCTCGTGGGACTCAGTGTAATACCCACCTCAAGACTTTATCGATGCTTCCCGTGGAACTCAGTGTAATACCCACCTCAAAACTTACTCAATGTTTCCCGTGGGACTCAGTGTTATACCCATCTCAATCCATTTACCATAATAGTACAATAAATTACATGCTAAGAAAACATACTTAGACATCAATTATACAAACAATACCATCTAACAATTTCTAGTTGCATTACTAGGCCATACTATTGGTTTATGGTAAGGTTTCCTCATAATACCTTAAATTGCATGTTTTATGGTTCACGAATTACATTTACAAAATCGGTATTTTTAACCGGCATAATATAAATAAATATTTTCCACTTAAGAAGTAATATTTCCCTCTACCATTGGATAGTACATTGTCATAACTTTCCAACGATATAAAGTTTGCCTCAATCGGATAACCGAGTAAAAGGTTATGAATTTTATAAGAATTGTCATTTTTCAAGACACAGTAGTGGTAACCGGTTACTACCCAGAGGGTAACCGATTACCAGTGTAAAAATACGCCCAGAAACCCAGTTTTCAAAGGGTAACCGGTTACTACCCAGAGGGTAACCGATTACCACTGTACCAGAAGATGAAAAACTCTGTTTTTCACCCATAAAACCCATTAGAACTTAATCATAACACAATGGATCATCCAAGCAATCATAGTAGATTTAACATACATGTAACCCGACTATTTTACCCGATTATTTCAGCATTTATCCGTTAGGTTTCATGATTTAGCAATTTTATCATTTTCTCACAACTTAACCTAACTCTTAGAAAATCAAGAACTCTAAGAAGAAAAATGTTTCTAACTAGAACCCACCTCTAATCATGAAGAGGATTTTGATGAAGATGAAGAAGAATGATGATCCAAGCTTTCCCTCTTCTTAAGTTTCTTCCTCTTCTTTCTCTTCTCTTCTCTTCTTTTTCTTCTTCTTTCTTCTTCTTACCAACTTTCTCACAAACTTAGATTTTTAAAATGAGAAAGAAAAGAAAAGAAATGTGTCTTATACTATTAGTTAGTAAAACTAACTAATAGGTCCAATTTGAGGGTATCCAAAAATGTCTCTGAATCACTTAATTAATAAAACCTCTGAGTCAGATAATACTAATTAATTAATTTGAGTTCGTCGATTGCTCTAATTATTTAAGTTGAAAACTCTCAGAGCACACCGGAACTCTATTAATCTTAATTAATATTATCCATAGCATTTATTAAAATACATGGTATTACATCCTCCCCTCCTTAAATTGAAATTCGTCCTTAAATTTCGTTTAGTCAATAACAACAACATTTTGTAACACTGTCTTAGATCCATAATTGTCCTTACTTCTGTTACATATTCTGACATATTCAAATTCCAATTCGACTTCGCGACTCAAAGTCCTTGTTTCATAATAAATCAAACTTCACGTCCTTACTCATACGCTTGTTCCAACATTGGGTTAACTTCTAACTTACTATTTCCGCAATTCATTTGTTGTTTCATACCGAAATACTTAGTCTCATCTCCTTGTCGGAGAAACATACCATTCTAATTCCTTCTATTGAGTCATAACACAAAAGCATAACACTCCAACTTGATTTCGAGATAACAACACTCGACAAATCTCCACAAGGTATCTTAGTGAAATCCTATCCACACACAGTTACCAACAAATATTGTTATTAAAATCCCTCAATTACTAAAATCATTTCAAAAGTTGTCAAACGACTTCTTTACCAATTCCACTTGGTCCGACATTATACACTGTAACCACTAACATCTGACACTTCATCCTTTCAGTATCTTACTTAAAGACAACACACTAAGAATAAAATTTTCTTACTCTAACACTTATAAGTAATTTATCTCATGATTCTTAATAATCCGAATGAACTCTTTCATTTGTCTCCTTCCAATACACTCTCAAAGTCTAATAGTGGAGACACCACGAATTCTCAAGAAATACTAGGTAGTTTGTAGTCTACGGAGATCACACTTATCCCTTGGAGTTCTCACCAACCAACGAAACAAAACTTGCAGTCATTCAAGGATAGAAAAACTTACTTGCCAATCACACAATATAAACATCAGTCCAAACTTTTCAACGACAGAGATACAGGGGTTATACTATTGCAGTCAAAACTCGTACAATTTCCAAATCCATTCTAAACTCGAAACAATTCATCCAGTTCAGCTTAACGAATCTGATCATGGTTACTATACTCCATATCAATTCTCTTTACAAGATTCTATTCACTTAAGGTTTCTGTTGACACAAGGTCTCCAGTAATAATAACATAGTAATGTCACAGAACTTACAATCATTCGAGAGTCACCATTACCAAACTTAAATCATTCTTAGTACACTTGTGGATTTTATAACACTTGCCTATTGCATACAATATTCCATACACTCAACTTTGAAGACCACACAAAACTTCTCGTTCAAATTCACTTCTTCCAAAGGTCTCGTTCCTTAAACGATTCAATTTACATGCTTAACTTCGGAACATTCATCTCTCACTCTTACCTAGAAGGTAACTTAAAAATCCATATCTCTAAGTACGACTCAACTTCACACATTTGGTATTACTCTTACAGATTCTATAACTGATGTTAAGAATTAACGATACTAGAACTGACCAATTGATGCAAGCCATTTCATCTATATATCTCACCATTCTCAAGTTTATTTAAAATATCTTGGTGTTGTGCCTCTGTCAAAGTATCCATCCTCTTACAAGATGCACTTGTTGTGGTCACAATCAAGAAGATATACTCAAAGAAATCATGAATAGATAAGCAACTACTAGAAACAGACACAAAAACTAATTGCAAATGGTGAGCATAACAGTGGACCTATAAAGCATAAGGGTTTTCATCTATAATCTTTATTTATAAACCATTAATTCACCTCATATTTTAAGCTTCATCATATCCTTTCCCTCGTATATTTGAAATTGATAATGTCTATTTATCAAGAATACCATAAAGATCATCCTTTAATGACTCAGATGTATTATCTTTGACATGATGTAGAGCAATAAATTGTTCCACAACATTCCCTTTGTCATTCAAAAACCTAAAACAAATTTAACACGTTTACTTGGTGGCATAGAGAATAATAGGCATTGAAAATTGGAAAATATAACTACTAACCTCAACATCACCGCCATTTTCTCTTTGACGGATATATCATGTGACTCGTCATTAATGTGCAATTTTTTCCACGGCAGTCAAAAGCATCTCTCACTTGTTCATTCTGAGATTTTACCCAATCTACCATCTATCTAAAATTGCCCTTATTTAGAGAAGTAGAGGCTTCATCATGGCCATGGAAATCCATGCCTTGTGCTATGAGTTATCTTGAACAATATACAGAACAAATCAAACGAATCTTATACAATTCTTCTGATTCCTTGGTTGCTTTAGCAAACTTACTTATCACACTTTGTCTTTTATTATTATAATCATCGTAGTGCTCGAAACATGAGTTGTGTAAACTATTATGACTACCAACGTGACCTTTCAATCCTTGAGATGCATGCTTCCAATCTCTATATCCTTTTTTAGTGAAGACTTCAAAACCAAAGTGCTCGGCCCTCCCAGATTGCTTAAAGAGAAAGCAATAAAAACAATAAGTTGTATTCTTTATCTCATTGTATTCTAACCATGTATAATTCTTATACCATGATTTACTAAATGCTCTTTTAACACTTCCAAATGGAGTACGAGGAAAGCTTGGCAAATTTGGTTGTATTGGACCCTTCAATATATATGCCCTCCTCACTTGGTCTTGAATATTCGGAGCATACTCATTAATTTGTTTCCTCATACCTGGATCACACACAATCTCATTTGGATTAAACTTATTAACCACATCAAACAGTGGTTCTAGTTTGGATTCCGATTGTACAACATTCACATTCTCAATATTTTCTCAATCAACCAAAAATCTCCTCATCTCTGAACAGAAGATAAATATAAAGTAGTAACAAAATTATAATTTCAAAATTTAAAAGAATAAGAATCAAATAAAACAAATAAGACTAAGCAATAAAACAAATAAGAATAAAACAATGTTCTTCAAACAAATAAAACAAAATTTAAAATGATAAGAATCAAATTTTTTTTTTCTCTTCAATGCCAGCCTTGATACAAGTTTCTCTATGATAAAATTTCCAATATTGTAATTAAAAAAAAAATCTTTTTTTGTTTGTTTTGCTTTAATGGGATTTACTAAACATGTGTGGCAAAAACCAAATGAGTACAGACAGTAGGAACCATTTTTTAGAATATGCAGCACTACATAGTGGCAAAAACCAAACAAGTATAATACGAACCACTTTTTCCTTTTCCTTTCAATTATTCATACTATTTCACTTTCTTGATTATGCGTATTCCACCAACTAGTTTTTTGCTTCATTTTGCAAACGCATAAGTTCTGTTTGGATTAATTCCTTCCAAACCCTACCATCACCAATATCCATAATTCAGTCTCTTGTAAAATTCTTATAAAATTTTATAATTAAAAAAGTCATTCTAATAAAGACAATAAATTTCTGAATCAATTTCAATATCTGTTTAAAAGCTGTGAAAAAACCTTATTCTACCGTAAGGGAAGATGGCGGCGGAGGAGAGAAGGAAAGAGAAGATCCGGTGACAGAGGGAAGAGAAGAGACAGAGGAGGAGGGAGGCGATGACAACGACGATGGAGGGAGAGAGGTCGAAGGAGACGTCACTGAGTTACAGCGTTTCCTTTTCATAACCCTTCTTCTTCGTTCCACTCTTTCTTTTTTCTTTTTTTCTTTTTTTCTTTATTAATTTTATTTACTTTTTTTTTAAACATGAATAAAATAATTTTGGGTCGGGCTGAGCCTGGGTAGTTGTCCACCCTGACCTTATGGAACTGCCCTTATATATATATATATATATATATATATATATATATATATATATATATATATATATATATATATATATATATATATATATATATATATATATATATATATATATATATATATATATATATATATATATATATATATATATATATATATATATATATATATATATATATATATATATATATATATATATATATATAAGGGCAGTTAAGTTTATAAAACTTACTCCATATCATGACCATTAAATCATTTTTAATCAATGACTGAAAATAAGTCGTAATTATTTGTCATGTGATCAATAATTACCATGATGCTTTGAACATGTGAGATAAAAAAGTACAATAAATATGTAAGTATTCTTTTAAACATATTTGTTATAAGATTTGAACTTTCAGACGACGATGTATTTTCTTACAACACCCTGAGTTGCTAAAATGTATCAACCATAATAGGAAGATTGTGAAGTTAACGTAACCTGATGAACCATGATTTTAGGATGTCATGAAATTATCTAGGCTACAAGATTTATGCAGAACTGGGTATACTTTTATTAACCATGGTTTGTTGTCTACTTTCGTGGAAAGATGTCACTCAAAGACGTTATCATTTCTTCTTTTGTTCGGTGAAATGTTCATTACACTTGATGATGTGTCATCCCTCATACATATTCCAATCACGAGAAGATTATTAAACTACTCCAAAAATATTGATCTGATGAACTAGACATGATGGTGCAATATTTGGTAGCTTAACCAGGTGATATCCAGGTGGAGATAGATGACACCAGAGGATATCATGTCGGATTTTGATTTCTGAAGAAGGTGTATAGATACCACCTGGATGATGCAGTTGAGGTTGGTGTTGATGATTGACATGTTATGTATCATAGCGTATGTGCATTAAGGTCATATTTGATGTATCTAGTTAGAACGTCTATATCTATGGACAAAAGTGAAAACTTTGTCGATGTCGTCTACATGAGATACTATTTTAACTCAGAGAGTATTCATGAGTACAAATGGGAGGTCTATTGTTTGGTTTACTTATACTTAAAGTTTGGTGAAGCTTGTTTATGGAAGAATGTACAAATGACAACAAGCAACACCCTACTTACGGTAATATATTTTCACATTTATTGTTACTAATATTTCATCTGAATCATTTTAAGGAATGGATCCTCCCACACCTTCCATGTCTCTCCGACTAGGCATATGTGGATGACTACAATGAGGCATTGTCACATGCTTCCTCTTTGATCCCACTAAGAGAGAATCAGGCAATCGAGGCTTTCCGAGTTTATCTTGATCGCATCGCAAGAAATAATATAAACTTTATATCGTACGACGATCCCCGTGAGACACACTCTTTCAATGAGATTTCCTTTTACTCCAAATGGAAGGCTTGTGGATCACAGTTGGTATATCCACATCTACCTGAGCGAGTCATGCACTAATTCAGGTATCTACGGAGTATTCCTAGAGCCCATGTCGTTGTTCCGCCTCCCGTAGTCTGTTATTTAGATGTTGATGAGATATTTTTGAGGTATGTATGAACATCTAGTCCGAGAGGATGTACATAGTATGCCAGCTCCTCAACGATGAAGTGTTGTACACAACTACATCCAATGTTTTTTTAGAGTGTCACATCCTTTCATGACACCAGATGCAGAGGAATGTCCACCTATGCTAGCTAATTAAGAGATATTGGAAGACGACCAGGCTAGAACGGGTCATGCCGTTGATGTGTTGCCGATCTCTCAATGTATTATGGTTATTGGGAGAGCGAATATAGAGAAATGAGGGTTTCAAAAAGGTATTTCTAGGAGGGTCATTGTGGAAGTCATAATAGTTGATGCACGATATGCCTTGCAATATAGGAGGTAGAGGAGGAACAGTGGGGTTAGATATATCCAATAATTGACTTTTTCTTTGTATTTTGATAATTTATATTATGGTTTGTATTTTTGTGAACAATCATGGTTTGCATTTTGAGTTAATATATGATAATTTGATTGAATTACATTTATTTAATAAAATATAATAAATTTATTATCCTGTAGGAAAATTTACTATCCCGAGTATAAATACGAAAATTGACTTCCAAATTATCCACTGAATTGAATTGAGTATAAGTTTAAAATATTAGAACCCCTTCTGTACTATTTAATGGGCCTTTTACATGCAGGCCAAGGCACTTGGGATTGGGCTTAATGAGTAAACCTACCAATATCATTCAAAGTATTTTACACTTTTGCTAAGGATATTGTTCCATATTTAATTTGAAATATTTATATTTTTCGTTGTACTTATTGTAATTTTTTATTTGTTTTTTACCATATCTATTGAACCGTCTAATCTCATTTAAAATCAGTTTTAATAGCTAATGATTTCAACTCATTCCTAATTACAATTATAAAGATCGAACAATGATTATTTCTATTAAATTCAGTGTCAATCATTATTAAATCAATTAACGATCGATAATTGTAAATTCTCGTACACAATAATAGATTGAAAAATCTAAGAAAAAAAATTTAAGGATGCACTAATGCGTCACTTATCATTAAAAAACATCATATTCTTTATTCTTTTAGGATGACAGACATAATATATGTATGTATGAGTTACCCAAATTCTTTTCACAATATATAATATAATGAATTCCAAAATTTTACGTTTTAAAGAAATCTTTACACTATTTATTTGATACTATATTGTTATTCTATCCTTTTTCTACTATATTTGTTTATTATTATTTTAAGGGAAAACTCTTACACATATTTATTTTATGTTAAATTTTACTCTATTCTTTTTTATTTTATTACTATTTTTAAGAAAAAAATATACATAGATAATAAATTATTATTTATTAGTCTGTTTTTGATATGTCAGTTTTTTGTTTCCGGTTGTTATTTGTTTAATTGAGTATATAAAAGGTATTATATTTGCCCTAAAATATAAGATCTCTTTAACAAAATTAGGGGAAATAAAAAATATTATACATATTTATTTGATAATAAATTATTATTTATTTTTTTTGTCTTTTTTTATATGTTACTATTTTGTTTTCACGTTAGTATTTATTTAAATGAGTAGACCTCTTTGACAAATTTACAGAAAATAAATTTTTAGGAAAATGGTATTAAATTCTTTAGCTATAGATATCACTCCCTCCTTACTAATTTATAACTAAAAAATAATATTTATTTTTCAATTATAAATTATAAACAAAAAATATAAACTTAATTTTATTATAAGAAAATTCAATTTTTCCAAAATAAAATTAAATATAAATTATATTGATTTAATTTCTCTCTCAATTTTTCCCTAAACAACAAATAATTAAAATTATTTTTACATCTTCCCCTAAAATATATTTTAAAAAAGAATTTAATTGGAATGCACTGAAAACGGAAAGCAAATAAAGTAATGCAAACTAATGATGTCAATAAATTGACAGTGTAAAACTTTTTACAATATCAGTGCATAATAATTAATCTCTTTAAAAAATATACAAAAATTTAATTTTTTAATAGATTAAATTACAATTTTTGTCACTTATTTTATCAAATTTACGATATTAGTTATTTATTTTCTTTTTAAACAATTTTGGTCATTCATCTCAATTTTAATATATTATTTATATAATATTCATGCATTGTTCATTCATGTACTGAATAACAGTCCACATTTCTTTATCCAAAATTGGGATGGGTGCTAATGATACTCGAATCACTCCAGGGCAAGATACACAAGAGTCCAAGATTACAATCCAATCATAACAAAAGCAAATAGTTGCAATCCAATCATAACAAAATCAAATTTATAAATAAAATAAATGATTTAATCTTAAGAATTGATAATCATAAGGGAAAGAAATATATTTTGAATTTAACATCAAAACAAATGAAATTTTACCCTTTCAAATGACACATGTAACTTTTCTATTTTATTTTAAAAAATATATCTATTTAGATATTTTTAAATAATTCAAACTACCACAAACCAAATAGTATTTATTTCGCTCTTTCCAAATAGTGTTAACTTAAGTATTATTCTATATTTAAATTATCAATGCATTAAAAAATAGTGAATAATTTTCCTATTTTATTTAAAATATTTATTAATCAATTTAAAAATTCAACATCAATTAACACTAACAAGTACTTTGTTTGATCATAAAAATAAAATATATAATAAATAAGTTTCACAAATTTATATAAAAAATATATATGACACATATTCTCACATATAATTCTTACAAATATATAAGATTTTTTTTTCACTAATACATAATAAAAACGACGGAGCAATATTTATCACTCATGATTGAAAAAAAGTGCAAAACAATTTACTTTACTTTTATTAATATAAAAACAAGCCACGACTATTTCTCATTTATACATAAACAATAATAATGATAATTGGATTCATTTCCTATAAATATCTGTAAAAATTATTCATAACATGGATAAAAAGTTAAAAAAAATGGGTATGAGAATGAAAACATAAAATGGATTTGAGTGTCTTAGTATCCATCCTGTCATATATTGTACGACATATATTATTATTATTATTATTATTATTATATATATATATATATATATATATATATATATATATATATATATATATATATATATATATATATATATATATATATATATATATATTAATTTTATTAAATACAGTATTAAATTTGTACTCATTTTAATATAAGTATTTGTTTATTTAAATGAAATATATGTGGATATGAGTGTCTTATTTTTTTTTTTAATGATGGTAAAATTTAAAATGCTATGATAAGTTAGAATTGATCAACTTTTTATTGAAAATATAAATAAATTAACATAAATATAAGTATTTAAGTATTCATAGTGTATGAATACAAATACAAACATTAATGTTTACGTGAGTATGATCTTGAGTATGAGAATTTTCTCAAAATATAAGGATAAATACTAGAAGATTCTTTCATATACCCCTACAATTTGACCTATACCCCTACATTAATTTTTTTTGAACCATAATGCCTTTATATAAATAGTTAAAAGAGTAAATTTTGTTTCCATTTTTACTTTTCACAGCGTTGGCCTACTGAAAGAATTTTCTCAAAATCTTCCCGGAAGACTCCAAGTAAGTCTTCCGGTTTGTTTTTAATATACCGAAACTCTTTGTTTAAGTCTTCCGGTTTATAAATTGTTTGTGTTGCATACCGGAAGACTTTCATTAAGTCTTCCGGTTTTATCTCTTTTGCGCAAATGCATTCCGGAAGTCTTTGTTTAAGTCTTCTGATTTATAAATTGTTTGTGTTGCATACCGGAAGACTTTCATTAAGTCTTCCGGTTTTATCTCTTTTGCGCAGATGCATTCCGGAAGTCTTCCATAAAGAGTTCTGGTTTGATTTTCAAAAAATTGTGTACCGGAACTCTTATATTCAAGTCTTCCGGTTTTCAACTTTTTTTTATTATTTTTTTTTTGCAGTGGTACGCACACGAGGCAGAGATGGTAGGATACATGTTCGCTCTATGGGACGGGGCGATACTTCTATAAGGACACAAGAAGATCATATCGGTACATCTGCAACAGCAGCAGATCCAGTTGGATATCCAGGAGGACCGTACGATACCAGTGTTTTGTTTAAGTACGAGCATCATGTCGCTAGACGTTTATGGTTCGGTGAGGTAAGTAAATTATAATTATTTAGTATTGAATAAAAACTGAAATTTCAATGTTGTATTGTATAATTTGCTTAATTTTATTTGTTTTCAGGAGAGAGGTGCGAAGAAGGAGTTGAAGGTTGCAGGGCATGGATTGAAGCTGACTTATCTGGTTCCACAGCAACTTCCACCAAAGATGGAGGCTTGAATATCTAGGTTCGGTTTAGCTTCTCTACAGAGAACCAGTTTGAAGAAGATAGATGCAAACTTGGTTTCCGCATTTGTTGAGAGGTGGCATCTAGAGACATCTTCATTTCATATGTCGTTTGGTGAAATGATGATTACTCTGGATGACGTTGCTTGTTTGCTTCATATATCCATCAGGGGGTATTCTAGAGCCCTCAACATATCAGTAAAGACCTAGCTATTGAATGGGTCGTTAACTACCTAGGAGTGTCACTGAGACTGGGACTATTCCAGGTCCGTGAGTGCATGGGTTCGTACTACAAGCTGGAGTGGTTATATGATCGATTCGTAGAGCATAAAGTTGCTTCATCGTGGGCATATGCGACCAGATGTTATTTGATGATGTTACTGGATTGCACGATTTTTGCGGATAAGACCTTTACACTTGTTGAGACACGATACATGGCACTATTTAGGGACTTGAATGGGTTATCAAGTTATAGTTGGGGAGCAGCTGCATTGGTGACCTTGTATAGGTATCTTGGAGATGCGTCCATGTTCAGTTGTAAACAGCTCGGTGGTTACCCGACTCTCTTACAGGTATATGTTTAAATTCAATTTATTGGTTGTTTTTATTTTAAGTCTAATGTTAATTTTATTATGTTAATTATGTTATACTTAATTATTATGTTATAATTTTTTTTAACAGTGCTGGATTCATGAATATTTTCCAACACTTGGAAAAAAAGGAGAGAATTGGATACCAGCTAATAATTGTGGTCTCCCGCGAGCGATAAGATGGACATAAAAACAAGGTGCATTAAAGGTGGATGAGTTGCGACCTATTCTGGATGAGCTGACACCTACCGATGTCATATGACGGCCATTCGAGGATCATAGAGTTCACTGTCTATTTGATGAGATTTCTCTATACAGGGGTTTCTTGAGGTGGGGTGACACTATTGTTCCATATATGCCTGACAGTTGTCTTCGACAGTTTGGATACCGTTAGTATATTCCACCTACACCTATTGATTATACGATGGCTGGTGATATCGATGTTGAGTGGATTAGTTACATTCAAAGTGTTGGGCAGGTGATTCGTCCGACAGCACTGGCCACTATCCCATTTGAGACAGATGATGGTGGCAATGGAAATCCTTCTTTCATGTTAACCTGGATACAAAAATAAACAAAACATTATTTAACATTACTCAAAACATTTACTAAAAATATCCAATTATAACAATGTTTACTTGATCCAATGATTCGAGTCTACAAATCCAATGCAATAAAATGAGACATTCAGTGAAAATGTAGTTGTCATAGGGAAGAAAGTCAAGCATTTGAATCCTAAACAGACAAGTACCACATTATACCGATTCACAATCACGTAACCCATGTCTGGTAGAGTCAACCATTTATTTTGTGGTTGAGAACCACTTCCCTCCATCCTCAAAGAATCTCTCACTTCGGCTAACCGATCATCAAATAAATTGGCATATAAAGTTGATCTTTCATTATGTATAATTTCCAACTCCAAGTCTCGGCGAACCATTGGCCAACCATCTTCACCATAACCCCGCAATGAAGCAATGCTCTAAATCCACAATTACCATCTGAAAATACATTGACTACATCATCAATAAATGACCTAATATGATTAGGAAATTGAAGGATGGCCCGCTTAGATGATTGTGAAGATTGTGATAATTTCAACTTCTTTTTCACAGGTTGTGATGGTTGAGATTTCTTCTTTGAATTTTGTGATGGTTGAGATTGTCGTTGTGAAGATTGAGATGCTTGATCAACATACTCATGATACGAAGGGTCTCTATAAACATCATACCCTACAGGTTTTTTGTCTTTCTTTTTGACTCTACCTTTTGTTTTTATTTTTTCAGGTGGTGGTAACAAAGAAGTCGTTGTGGGGAATGCAAGTTCATAAACCCTACTTTTTAATGCCCTTCTTCCAACAACATCTTGTGACCTATACCATTTCCATAACTCATCCATTGCACATTTTATACCCACCTCTGATTTCTCATCTAAGTCTTCTTCCAACTTAATTTCCATGCTTAGTTTCCTCCAATGAACATGCACAACGTCAATTGGTATCGGAATACCATTAATTCTATACCATGCCAACTCACACGTGCAAGGTAATCCATATGTTGCTCTAAGAGTACAGCGAAATTTGTCCTTGTTCGTTCCAACATAATCAATTCTTGTTAACTCTTCAGCAATGCGCCTCAATGCAGCTCGCGACAATGAAGTACGTAAATATGTATAAAATGGACTTAAATACGCATGCGTAACTTCATAGACATTCTTTTGAAAAGAAGCTCTAATGTTGCCAATTTGTATCTTTAAGTTGTCATTCATGACCTCCCAACATTTGACCATGTCACCAATATTGTTACCCAACACCTACTTCAATTTCCAATGAGCAGACTCAACCCTAAAATAATACATATTTAAAATAATTAAGAAAAATAAAAAATATGCAATAATATTAAATTTTGGGATCTAAAAGAAATATACTGATTAGTCGTCGTGTTACCCATATGTAGGACTTGATTAATCCATGCGCAAACAAATCTCTGCCTATGTGGTGTCAACCATGTGTCGTTCACGTACTCAAAAAAATCTAGGACAATCAACACACGTCTGCTCAAGTTCTTTTAAATGTTGAGCATACTCAACCTCATCACTAGCCCATACAACATTTGTCCATAATTTTCCAATTGACTCTTGCATATCACGAGCCACTAATAGTTTCCTTTTTTCACCAACATTTTTGTTTATGTGAAACTGACATAGCAAATTATTCATCCTTGGAAATAGAGTCTCAATAGCTTTCATCAAAG
Source organism: Lathyrus aphaca (assembly GCA_963966055.1). NCBI lineage: Eukaryota > Viridiplantae > Streptophyta > Magnoliopsida > Fabales > Fabaceae > Lathyrus > Lathyrus aphaca. The sequence continues at coordinate 76,354,791 of OZ014520.1, forward strand.
CAAGATCTCTATCTGTCATCATCACTTGTGGAAACAAATCTTTCTTCACAAACAATTGCTTAAGCTTATCTAACACCCAACAAAAACTCTCAGTCTACTCAGACTCAATATACGCAAATGCTACAACAAAAGTCAACTCGGTTGATGTCATTCCAACAATTTCAAACAAAGGTTGCCTATATTTGTTTGTCTTGTAAGTGATATCCATAACTAACACAATAGGAAAAATATTCAACAACTTAATTGAATCGAGATGAGCACAAAATATATCTTTAATAACTTCAGAGTTGTCTCTTTTTATACTCCAATAAGCATAACCTGCAACCTCAATAAGCTTAAACAAATGTTGTACCTCACTTCTAGGACCTCTTATCTCTTTTTCTATCATACTTTTCTTCTTGTATATTTGCGTGATCCGAGTGACACAATCTGGATCTTGCTCGTGCAAGGAATGCAATATATTTCTAGGTGCAACCTTTCTCTTTGTTAAATCAGCAACATGTTGCTTCTGATCCGCTGTTAACCTACCAACAAATGAGTGGCCTTCTAATCTATCAGGTAAATCATGGTTATGAACCCCGTATTTTACATCAATCTTCCATCTAGATCCATCTTTCGCCGGAGTCGACCTGATCTTAAATGGACATCCATATCTTTTCGTCGCACTTTCGATTCCACTATCCTTGTATTTCCCACCTTTATCACAACCAAATATTATTTTGTTACTTCTTCCTCTCTTGCCTGTTTGTGTATCTGAACGAGTGATGATAACAATCACTTTATTTCGTAATCTGGTGTCTTTAACCCATCTTATCACCTCCTCTCGTATAACAAATCTTTCTGACGTTGTAAAAACATCTGACGTATTCACACATATCGATTCTTTTTCGTATATAGGTATTTTCACACCTGCACAATAAAAATATTTTTAATAACAAATTATAAAGAAAATTACAAAATTAAAAAATTAAAAAAAAATAAAAACAAACCGGAACACTTCAATTAAGTCTTCCGGTAGTGTATATGATACAAACCAGAACTCTTACATGAAGTGTTCCGGTACATGGAAACTTGGCAATCAGAAGTTTTATTGGTTCTATTCCGAACCGGGACACTTCCCCTAAGTCTTTCGGTGATAAAAAATTACTAAACCGGAACACTTTCCCTAATTCTTCCGGTTTGAAAAAAACATACCGGAAGTCATATATAAAGTCTTCCAGAACGTGACTTTTTGGGTAAATTTTTCGAAACACTGACGGTCTGACATGAATGGTAAAAAATAATAAAATAAAATAATATCAGGGTTATATTTGGCATTTTAAAAAATTTGTAGGAGTATAGGTCAAAATGTAGGGGTATATGGTACAATCTTCTAAATACTATATTACATTTTCCATTGTCATCCGTAATAGGAAAAAAACATGGGATACGTATTGTTATATTAAGCTCCTATCAAATCTGAGAAAATCAATTATCATAAATATTCAATACTACATTTATATCATATTATAAGCCCTTTTAAATTTGGACACATTTTTATTATTAAGGGTATTGTGGTAATTTTGTTTTGGATAAATAAGTCAGTATCCTTCTTCACTGTTCATTTTTGGTTCACAAGAAAGCTTGAGCTCCTGCACATTACATGGCACACTATATTATAGAGTAACAATTGACACAAGAAAGCTTCAGAGAAGCTATAATGGCGGATCAAGGAAGTGTTCAAGAAGATTCACATGATGTGCCAAAATATTTGCAACCAATGATGTCTATAACTATGCAATCTCACTAGAGTAATACATTTGCATCAAAGCTCTCTATCAAGTTACAATAAAATAAATTTCTTTTATGGAATCAACAAGTGTATGGTGTGATTCTATCACAAAAGCTTCATAAGATTGTGGTGAATCCGACGATTCCAACTAATCTCACCTAATCAGAATAGACCTTCTGGACTAGCACAACTTCAATGGTTGGAGGAGATAAAGGGGGTGTACCTGCAAGGTACTCCGATGCCAATGTGAGAATAGGAACAAAGGAGGAGAAAGTATAGAGAAAAAAGTAGAAGAGTTGGAATACCTAACCCTCTGGTGAGAGGGGGTATTTATAATGTGCCCCCAGCACTGGACCAAAGTCCTCATTGTGGGCTGGATCAGCTAGACCCACGATGAGGAATGCTAGGATCTGAGAAGAAGCAGGGAAGACCTAGCACATGTTCTTCATCATGGTCCAACTACCCCTTGAATCTAGGAAGTGAGAGACTATCATGGGGGAAGTTGACTGAGTGGTACTGAAGGGCGCATGGGGGAGGTGCTCTACACGCCCATCAGTTTGTGGGCCTTGGTGGGTTCTTATCCACTAGATTGAGTCGTGTCTGGCGTAAGGCCCAGTCCAGAACACCAACCATGTTCAAAGCGGACAATGAGAGGCTTATGAACATAGTTTCTTAAGAGTATGAATATTGGATTGTTCAAGATCAAACACTCTTCACATGGTTACTCTCAACCATCTCATAACTAGTTCTCCTCAAGAGTGATCTCTTGCAATCATGCGTATGAAGTATGGAACAAAGTGCACAAACACTTTCACTAGCAAATGAAAGCAAGAGTTCATCAACTCAGAGCAGAATTTAAATCCATTAAGAAAGGCAACATGTCAATCTCTTATTATTTTCTTCGCATTAGAGCTATAACTGATTCTTTGCTTGCCATTGGGGACCTTATAGCTGAAAGAGATAAATTTGATGTTGTTCTTCAAGGTCTACATGAAGAATATAATCCATTCATCAAGATGATGTATGGAAAAGTAGATCATGCATACATCTATGAAGTAGAAGCATTTCTATACATGCAAGAAGCTCAAATGGATAAGTACAAACAAGAACTTGCCACATCAAGTGTCACTACTAACATTGCACATGATGACTCTTCTAACTACTCGGGGAGGAATTCAAGTGGTTATCAGCACTACAAAGGTAAATAACTTGGGTTTAATAACTTTATAGGCAATAGTCATGGTATAATGAACAATGTCACAAGAAATATACCTACTTGCCAACTCTGCCACAAATATGGGCATAATATCATGGACTATTGGCACATATTTGACGAGAACTTTGTACCTGCACTAAGCAAGAATCAAGGACAGGCATCAAGTTCAACTAGAGTTGTACATGCCAATGTGCTACAATCGGGTCAAGACACTAATGTCACTCAGGATACAACATTTCTAGCTCATCGGGGTTCACTTCAAGTTCCACAGGTCATAGACACTCAAACTCTGTTTCCAAACTCAGGTGCATCACATTATATAACTTCCTATGTTTCAAATATTCATGCATGTGTATATCCTAATGAAATGTTAGTAGGAAATGTACATAGATTAAAATTTAAGTCTATAGGTTCATCCATAGTTCAGTCCAAATGCTCATCAAAATGTCAACTTACTCTAGACATTTTGTTACATATTCCTAAAATCACAAGGAACCTCTTATCAATATCAAAGTTTGCAAATGATAATATAATCTATTTTGAGTTTAATGTTAACAAGTTCTTTGAAATTCTGGTATTAGATATGAGATGTCGTAAGAGATGTCACGACACTAATATCTAAACAATGCTTAATGTATGAACAATATAATAAAATTAGTAAATATAGTAAAGAGAACACAAGCAATTGTTAACCCAGTTCAGAGCAAATACGCCTATGTGTGGAGGCTACCAAGCCAGGAAGGAAATTCAATAAATAGAATTAGTTTGAAGATTCTCAGCAAACAACCCCTGGTTTACAATCTTCTCACCTAATCTCTACATGTGCAAATTTTACCTAAGATACCCTTAGATAAGAGACACCTCTTACTCCCCCCAATCACAAGCAGTGATAAAATAGAAAAATACAAAATAGAAGAACACACTTCAAGGACAACACTTGATCTTGCTTAAAATCTTCAATAAAGAACAATACACTCGTGCTTAAAAGCTTAGAGTGGACAACTTACAACTCAATAAAACGTAGTCCAATACAATCATCAAATTGATGAATGAATGGCTCACAACAAACAAACTTGAAAGACTAAACCCTAATTCTTGAACATGCAACTTTAAATATCTTCTATCTATCTTACAGGTAGGGTTAACACGTCTTTAAATAGAGATCAAACAATATTGGCTTGGGCAATAACAGATCTTCAGATTTAATCTTAATTAAAATTGATTGTATCTTTTCAATTTTTTTTTGTACAGAAATAGAAAAAAACTATTCTTCAAAAAGTAACCTAAAGTTCTTGCTTCAAATAATGTCACCAACATGATTTACGCAAGCAACCACTCGTCATAATCACACAAAATATTGCAAATAAAGCGCAACAATCAAAACATAACATTCTGAACAGAATGTTCTGTAAGTACATGTTAGGATATCAACCTTGACATCATGAACTGAACCCTGCAACAATAAAGGAAACCACCTGCAGAATGTTTGACTCACATGTCAAGACATCTAACATTACATCTTGTGGTAACACCTTGTTTTAGCAAAATTGGTGCCAATCATAGAATAACAAACTCCCCCTTTAGCAAATTTTGGCTAAAACAATAACTGAGCATAGAACCAACAAATCAGAGCAATGCAGCAGTAGAAGACAGAGTAAAGACCAGATCATCATGCAACAACCACAAAAATAAATCAAAATTCCCCCTCAATCCAAAGAACCAAAAAATCATATAGCCACGAATAACTACTCCCCCTCAAACCAGAATCACCATGCAGAAAGAACAAAACAAAAGCACACAATAATAAACCCTCCCCCTTTTAGCCATAATTGGACAAACTCCCTAAGGAGTACCCATTAAAACTTACCCAAGAAACTAGCAAAAGAACAACATAACTGAATAAGTAGAAAAAAAACATCAAGAACCATAGCACATTAAGAGTCATATGAGTCAAGAGTGCAGAATAAAAAACATAATATTACAGTCCATGCACATTAAGTGTCAAACACATTCTGAACCCAAAAAGAAAACCAAAAGAACAACCAAAATCAAAAACCAACACCAGCCTAAAAAAAACACCATCAACACCATTAATTTTCTTCATCGGAGTCAGAGTTTCCACTCTCAGTACCATCAGTAGAATTATAATTATCTTCATCATTTTCATTAGTCCCTTCATCATATGTATACTCCTCACCAGATTCCTCTTCATTGTCACCAACATACTCAGTGTTATCACCTTCAGCTTGTTCCAGATTCCTGATAAGTTTCTCCATTTTCAGCTTCCTTTCAGTACAGACACGAATGACCTCTCCCAATTCCTTGCAAGCCTCATTTAATTAAGAAATAACTCCAGTCTTGGTAGTAGTATTCTTCTCAACAGATGTCAAGACAAGTTCTGGGACATGTCTTCCTGCAAACAGTTTGTAATGGACAGACAAATCAGGGCTTCTTGTTGTAGCATGAGCGTTTTTAGGAACTGGATAAGAATAATTCCAAAAATAAGAGATGGAAAAGCAATGATCATTTTTACAACACTTGTTGTAGCATGCTTCATAGTCTGATAAAAAATGTAGCTTCCATAGTCAAACCTAGCCTTGGTGCCAACAACAAAGATGAATCTTCCTAAACCAACTGCAATGGTGGAAGTTTGATTTATAGGAACCCAATTAGCTTCCCCAATCATGTGCAGGATTACATATTTCACACTAAGTTGACCAGCAGATAGTTTCCCTTTCATGGGCCAAGCAGTCACCTGATTTGCAGTGATCACCTTGCAAACATGATTATCAGTCACTTCAAGCTCACTCTCCTCTTTCTCATTCCTTCATAGGTACTTGTTGATCACAACAGGAGAGAAGTCAACACTTCTTCCCCTCATATAAACCTTGCTAAACTCCTCACTTATTTTATTATAAATATCCTCAGGGATGTTCATAATGAACTCCTTAACCAACATATCATATCATTTAGAAAACCTTGACACAGTTTTCACTAAACCAACATTTGAAATTAATTCCATGACCTCCTTGATTTAAACAAAATCTTTTCCTAACTCTCTCTCTCTCTCTCTCTCTAGATAAAACCTTATTTGATATACAAACTTCCATTTTGTCACATTATCAACATAATGAAATGAAATATTATCCAAAGGAGCATCTGGAACTTTGTCAGATGATTTCTTATTCACAGATTTCCTTACATGTATGTTGTCATGGACATCATTAGCAACTTCATCTTCAATTTTAGTATCTGATATAGTCTTCCTCTTCTTAGATTAAGTTTCAACTTTGCTCCAAGATCTTGGAGGGACAACCATAGTCTATTTCTTGCCACTCCTAGAGGGGTGTCCTTAATAACAGACTTTCCTTTCCTTGATTTCAATCTCTTGGATATACCAGGATTCACATTGACAATCAGATCATTATCAAATGGTAGATCATCAAGGTTCACCACATCATCAGAGTCATCATGCATTTTTCACTCTAATCAGGGATAATATTCTTGGAAGACTCCTTCTTCACATCAGATCCATATGTCTCATTCCTTCCTTCCTTCAGCACAAAATCAACCAATTTTTTCAAATTTGCATCACCATTATCTTTTTCAGAGTTATAAATATCCACATTTTTTCACCATTTTTGTTATCCTCAGAAGGTGGAGCAGCAGCAATTTGAGAGCGAGGTGTAGAAATCCCATAAACATTATGCCCTTCATGCAAAATCCTAGTGACAACTCTTCTAATAGTCCTATCAACATACTCACTACCCTCCTTGGTCCTATTTTCAGAAACAGAATCAAGAGGAGTTTTTGAAGAGTTACCTATAGATGCGCCTTTTAGAGCTTATGCATGTGAAGTTTTGGTATTTTTCACACCAGCTTCAGCACAAAGAACCATAGCAAGAGGAACAACATCTATCATGTCGTCAAACAAAATGTTCATTGGTTGAGCCCTAGGTTTTGATGCAGACCCATAAGATTTTGAAGGAGATGAACCACGGTGTTGAGACATCTTAACGTTTTTGTGAGTGGAACAAGTATGACTAAGCAGAGGTCTTTTGGAGATATAAAAGGTAAAGAGGCAGTTGGAATGGGGTGTAGTGTTAGGGTAGCGTGTGAGAATGTTTCTTATGGTGTGTTGAAATGATTGCATTTGATGGAGCCATTTTATTTGTGGGAAATATAAGACCATTTTAATGACATTCCCACTCAACATTAATTACTACAAATCCTCATAAATAAAAATCCTTAATTTTCCTCTTAAAATTTCAAATTGGTTAGCATCCAATGCATTAGTGAAAATGTCAGCTAGCTGCTACTCTATAGCAACATGTTCCAAGGCAATAATCTTGTCTTCTACAAGCTCTCTTATAAAATGATCATGAATATCAATATGTTTGGTCCTACTGTGTTGAATAGGATTTTTGGAAATGTTTATAGCACTCACATTGTCACAATATAATGTCATGACATCTTGCGTGACATTCTATTCAGTCAGCATTTGTTTCATCCGCATCAGTTGAGAACAGCTGCTTCCAACTGCTATGTACTCAACTTTAGAAATAGACAAAGAAACACAATTTTTCTTCTTGTTGAACCATGATATAAGATTGTTCCCCAATAAGAATAATCCTCCTGATGTGTTTTTCTGTCATCACCACTTCCTGCCCAATCAACATCATAATAACTAGATAGCACATAGTCAGATCCATGAGTGTATAGCATTTCATAGTCACATTTTCCATTGACATACTTCAGAATCCTTTTTACTTTATTGATATGACTCACCTTGGGTTCAACTTGGTATCTAACACAAACACTTACAGCAAAAGCAATGTTAGACCTGCTTGTTGTAAGATATAACAGACTCCTAATCATACTTCTATAGAGACTTTGATCCATATTAACACCATTTTCATCTTTAGACAATTTCAAATGAGTAGGAGCAGGTGTCCTCTTGTGACTAGCATTCTCCATTCCAAACTTCTTAACTATATTCTTTGCATATTTACTCTGAGAGAGGAATATAGAATATTCCATTTGTTTGACTTGTAGCCCAAGAAAATATGTTAACTCACCAACAAGACTCATCTGAAGTTCTGACTGCATTTGCTTGAAAAAATGTTGAACCATCTCATCAGACATCCCACCAAACACAATATCATCAACATAAATTTAAGAAATCATGAGTTTTCCTCTTTTTTCTTTGACAAGGATAGTCTTATCAATACCACTTTCTTGTATCCTTGATCAACGAGAAATTTTGTTAGTCTCTCGTACCAAGATCTTGGAGCTTACTTCAATCCATTAAGGGTTTTCCTCAACTTATAAACATGATTGGGATAAGTTGGATCAATGAATACATTAGGTTGTTCCACATAGACCTCCTCATTTAGATATCAATTTAAGAAAACACTTTTAACATCCATCTAAAACAGCTTGAATCTCAGAATGCAGGAAATTCCTAATAGTAATCTGATGGATTCAAGACGAGCAACAGGAGCAAAAGTTTCATCAAAGTAGACCCCCTCAATTTTAGTGTATCCTTGAGCAACCAATCTAGCTTTATTTCTGGTGACCAGCCCTTTTTTATCTGACTTGTTCTTATATATCCATCTAGTACCAATCACATTTTCTCCTTCAGGTATTGGAACTAGGTCCCATACTTCATTTCTCTTGAATGTCCCTAACTCTTATTGCATGGCCTTAATCCAAAATTCATCAGCTAAGGTTTCCATGACATTTTTTGGTTCAATCTTTGACACAAAACAGGAACTTGATATGACTTCTCTTGATTTGGTAATGACTTTTCCATTTAGGTTTCCTATGATAAGATTTGTAGGATGATCTTTCTGAATTCTGATAGAGGGTCCCTTGTTAGCAAAATCATATTCAGATTTTGTATTAGTAGGATTAAGATCAATATTTTTGTATGAAGCTTCTGCAGGAATATCAAAATATGTTCCAACATCTTCTAGAACATCAACTTCCTTATGAAAATCATCAACAACAACATTTATAGACTCCATCTTAACTTTAGTTCTGCAGTTGAAGACTCTACACGCTCTGCTGTTTGTAGAATAGCCCAAAAATATTTCTTCATCACTTTTAGGATCCATATTTCTTCTTTGTTCACGATCTGCCAAAATGTAGCATTTACTCCCAAACACGTGAAAGTATTTAACAATAGGTTTTCTTCCCTTCCATATCTCATATAAGGTAGTCATGATTCCTTTTCTTAAGTTCACTCTATTATTAATATAACATGTAGTGTTCATAGCTTCAGCCAAAAATTGGTAAGGCAATTTCTTTGCATGAATCATGGCCCTAGTAGATTCTTGGATAGAAGGGTCATAAGTGCTTGGATCCAAATGGCAGAATTTATGTCTCAAAATATGTGGTATTCAATGAAATTGAATTTCCATATTATACTTCACATCAGGTGCTAGTCAGCAAGGCCTCAACTGATAATCAAGTGCCCAAGTCTCAAACTCTCCCAAGGCTTAGTACAATCATATCTACAAACCTAAAGTTGCTCAAAGTGAGACTCAACTTGAATCATATCGAGTTGCAAACAATACTCCATTTGTCTCATTAAACTCTAATCATAATTGGTCAGCTACAAATCTCACAAATCATGCCTCATTAGTTAAGCATATCCCAAGCATATCTCAAGTACCTTAAATTCAGATTGAGTCACCATATAAATTAACTACTAATATACCATACCCATACATGCATGAACTTACTCATGCACCAACAACTAAGCCTCTACAAACTGATTTTACTTGTGACTTACTCAGTAAGTCACCTACTGGTATCTCTACATCACTATTTATGTATATCACCAACTCACCTAGCTCTTTGTCACCTTCCTTTCATGGTCAGTCTAATCCCATTACAGTACTCACCAACAATCATGCTATGATGCAAGAGCTAAAATTGGTAATTCTAAACCAAAGGCTTTCCTTGCTCATTCTGAACCTACCACAATTAAGCATGCATTAGCACATCCATAGTGGCTCAATGCAATGAAGACATAATATAATGTACTCCTGATGAATGATACCTGGACATTAACTGAACTCCCACCTCATAGGAAGTCAATTGGTTACAAGTGGGTCTCCAAGACTGATCAGTGCATTTTAATGCACATTCTAACATGTTTGCACTTAAGTATTTCTTTGGTTTTCTTTGTTTATTTTTATATTTTAATTTGTTTTTCTATTTTACTTTATTTTTTGCTTAATTTAATATTCGTACTTAATTTTCAGCTTTAACAGCTTTAATGGAAATGATCATAGCCAGAGTTCCAGGAATCTGATTGAGGCGTTCTACCAGTCGATGGAAAGCTAAGAGAGAGAGCTACAACTTTTATGTTGGAGTCGAAGTCAGATTCGGAGTCATATTTTCCAGAATTTCGTTTGAAGCTGCTGCATTAGTTATATTTAGTTTCGGGTCATTTAGAATTGGGCATGGGTTATGTATTTGACTCAGTTGGGTTGTAAACGAGTTTGTTAGGTTTTTCTATTTAACCTAGCAGACGCAACTGTTCAATACACACTTTTTACGATTTTATTTTATTATTCTTACGCTTGAAAGAACCGGAATGAAGAACTAATTCTGAGGCAAAATCCTGTTGATTACAAGTTCCATCATACTTTGAGGTTATAATAATTTTCAATCCAAATTCTATTCCTTTCAATATTATGATATGTGATCATTGTTTGCTTAATTCGATTATCATATATTAGTGTTGATTTAATTTGATTGTTGTATGATCCTTGATCGTAGTCACGTTAGCGTTTGCTTAATTCGTTATCGTGTTTGATTAAACCGTGTTTGCTTAATTCACGAGAGCTTAAATCCGTTTGCTTAATTCGGATAATAGGAACATACATCACATAAAACCAGTTGCGCTTGTCAATGAATTTTATAATCAAATAGGAATAGATAATCCACTTATGAGGTTGAAATTATAATAACCAATGATAAGTTGGAACCCAAATCAGTAGGATTAACCGTTTTAGCTTATTTGGTAATCACTTTTTATTTTAATTATTTTTTCTTCAAATTAAAATCTAAACCCCCATTAATCGTATCTATCGTTAGTTAATAAGATCAAGAATCCTTGTGAGACGATTCGAGTCATTGTCGCTATACTACGTTTTCAAAAATTACTCATTTTTGATCCGTGCGCGACACGCGGATCAATTTGGCGCTGTTGCCGGGGATTCTTGTTGTTATTAACCGATTTTATAGTTATAGTTATAGTTTTCTTGCTATATTTTTTCTTTTGTTTTTTTGTTGTGTTTGTTGATTTTCAGGGTTGTTATACCGATTGCATTACAGTGATAACTTTTCCAGCCTTTCAGGTAAGTTGGAAGTTACTGTTTCGATTTGCTCCGATTTTTTTCCAGAAAATCAGAAATAAATCGAAGAACAATACTCTTTTAGAATAGAATTCTAAAAGATTTCGACCCTCAAAATCGCAAATTTTGTGTTTTTCTATTTTATTTGATTTATTTTCTCTTTTAATATTTTTTAAAAAATCTGAAATTTTTTGTGCGAGCTTTACTTGATTTAATTAGATTTTTAGCGTTATTTTTATATTTTTTATATATTATTTTAATCACTTTTTTTTTCATTCTTTTTAAATATGTATTGATTTTATTTGATATTGTGTTGAAATTCATAATCATATCATGGCTGATCAAAGAACTCTGAGAGAATTAGCTGAACTTGTGAATTATAATGCTTTATGTATTGAATATCCTGTTGTTGATGCACCTTTCGAATTGAAATTTGGTTTAACACACTTTTTGCCAAGTTTTAATGGTTTTGCAGATGAGGATCTGAATAAGCATCTAAATGAATTAGAAGTAGGGTGCTCTGCACCTTCTGAACCTTCACTAAAGGATCTTGTAAACCAAATGGCTACAAATGATATCAAGAATCAACAACAAATAGATTCTAATTTTCAGACTTTGCAAATACAACTTGATCAACTTACCACTTCGATGAATGCCATGCTGCAAGCTCAAGGATCAAACCAACAACCTTTGGAAGAACATTCTATTTTTCAAATAGAGTTTCCTTCTGAAACTGTTGATGATACTTGTATTAATTTGTTTGCAGCTGATTTTCCATCATTGTCTGATTTTGATGATGTTTACTCTTGTGATGTTTGTAGTGACACTAAAATTTGCCATGTTTGTGCTGAAATTGAGGTTGCCTTGCAAGTTGATATTCTTACTGCAAATGAGGTTGCAAATAAATTTGTTCATGTCAATGAAGCTCTCGACACCCCGGCTTCCCGGAACAAACCATCCATCGAGAAATCACCCTCTTTAGAGCTGAAGCCATTTCCTAATAATTTATTTGAATTTGTGCAGGAAGAGAAATCATTACAGGAACATAAGAAGGGAATTGGATGGAATTTGGTTGACATTTGTGATATTAGCCCATCCATGAGTATGCATAGGATCTCAATTGAAGATGGAACAAAAGTAGCGAGGCATCCCCTTAATCATTTGATTCTTAAAGTTGTTGAAAAGGAGATCATTATCATGTTCACATTCAACACTTTTACTTATCAAAGATTCTTCTTTGATCCTGGAATAAAAGGCGAAGGCACTAATAAAAACTTCAATATTAATGGATATTACCTAAAGCTACTCTATGAGATCCCCACTTTGGAAGAAGAGGCTGTAGAAGAGCTCTCTTTAGGAAATGCGGCTTATGTGATCACATATCCACCTTGACTACCCGGGTGTGTTCTTTCCTTTCTCTCCCTCTTATTTTATATTTATGTCCTTTCATTAAGGACAATGCTTGTTTTAAGTGTGGGGAGAGAATAATTTATTTTCTTTGTTTTTGTTTGTTTTGTTTTAGAAACACTAGGCATTTTTTCCGAAAGTTTTAGGCTATAGATTGTTTTGAGGTTAGTTGTGGAGACTTGGGAAAAGTTCACAAGATCGGTATCGTTTTAACACCTTAAATCTCCTGAATATGGAATTTTTTTTTGAATACTTGTTATGCCATAGCCTTGAGTTCTCATCATTTAATATCTCTTAAGTAGTTTATCAAGCAGTCAACACCATCTAGAAATCACACACTAAGTAATTAAGCTGATACAAATAAGTGAATGATCTTGCGCTTAAAAAGAAATCTGAATAGGAATCCGCCTTTTAAGTTAGGTGACTCTCACCCAGTCATTTAGCCTAACGGATGTGAAACCTTAAGATAATAATAATAATAATAATAATAATAATAATAATAATTTGTTGTTACTAAAGTAACTTTAAAATATTGTCAAGTATGAATCATAATCACTAACAGGCTTATTTACCATGTGTATGAATAGATAACGGGCTTAATGTGATTTCACTAGAATGAAAGAGAGCAAAAGGGAGGATGAGTAAGTTAGGCTTAGGCATAATAATATGATTCAAAATGGTTTGTATATGATGGAGGCTTATGACCGCACAATTGTGGATTTGTGTTCTTACGATATCCTTAGTGTGTAAGATTAGTACCTATCGATGTTATCTTAATCGAAGAAGAGTTTGTAGCCTAGAATGAGTATCTGAATGATGTTGTGTTTCTTGAGTCTTGAGTTTATTTTTGCTCGGAGTGCAAAAGTTCAAGTGTGGGGGAATTTGATCAGCGCATTTTAATGCACATTCTACCATGTCTGCACTTAAGTATTTCTTTGGTTCTCTTTGTTTATTTTTATATTTTAATTTGTTTTTCTATTTTACTTTATTTTTGGCTTAATTTAATTTTCGTACTTAATTTTCAGCTTTAATAGCTTTTATGGAAATGATCATAATCGGAGTTCCAGGAATCTGATTGAGGCGTTCTACCAGTCGATGGAAAGCTAAGAGAGAGAGAGAGCTACAACTTTTATGTTGGAGTCGAAGTCAGATTCAGAGTCATATTTTCCAGAATTTCGTTTGAAGCTGCTGCATTAGTTTTATTTAGTTTCGGGTCATTTAGAATTGGGCATGGGTTATGTATTTGACCCAGTTGGGTTGTAAACGAGTTTGTTAGGTTTTTCTATTTAACCTAGCAGCCGCAACTGTTCAATACACACTTTTTACGATTTTATTTTATTTTTCTTACGCTTGAAAGAACCGGAATGAAGTACTAATTCCAAGGCAAAATCCTGCTGATTACAAGTTCCATCATACTTTGAGGTTATAATAATTTTCAATCCAAATTCTATTCCTTTCAATATTATGATATGTGATTATTGTTTGCTTAATTCGATTATCATATATTAGTGTTGATTTAATTTTATTGTTGTATGATCCTTGACCGTAGTCATGTTAGCGTTTTCTTAATTCGTTATCGTGTTTGATTAAACCGTATTTGCTTAATTCACGAGAGCTTAAATCTGTTTGCTTAATTCGGATAATAGGAACATACATCACATAAAACCAGTTGCGCTTGTCAATGAATTTTATAATCAAATAGGAATAGATAATCCACTTATGAGGTTGAAATTATAATAACCAATGATAAGTTGGAACCTAAATCAGTAGGATTAGCTGTTTTAGCTTATTTGGTAATCACTTTTTATTTTAATTACTTTTTCTTCAAATTAAAATCTAAACCCCAATTAATTATTACTATCGTTAGTTAATAAGATCAAGAATCCTTGTGAGACGATTCGAGTCATTGTCGTTATACTACGTTTTCAAAAATTACTCAGTAAGTCACCAACAACTGAGCCTCTACAAACTGATTGTACTTGTGACTTACTCAGTAAGTCACCTACTGGTATCTCTACATCACTATTTATGTATATCACCAACTCACCTAGCTCTTTGTCACCTTCCTTTCATGGTCAGTCTAATCCCATTACAGTACTCACCAACAATCATGCTATGATGACAAGAGCTAAAATTGGTAATTCTAAACCAAAGGCTTTCCTTGCTCATTTTGAACCTACCACAATTAAGCATGCATTAGCACATCCAGAGTGGCTCAATGCAATGAAGACATAATATAATGTACTCCTGATGAATGATACCTGGACATTAACTGAACTCCCACCTATAGGAAGTCAATTGGTTACAAGTGGGTCTCCAAGACCATAGAAAATTCTGATGGCATAATTAAAAAGTACAAAGCTATACTTGTTGCTAAAGGCTTCCATAAAAAATAAGGCTTTGATTTTCACGAGACCTTTTCACCTGTTGTCAAACCAATTACAATCAGAATCCTCATTACATTGGCCCTCAACAGATAGACCTAAACAAGACCTTTTTGAATATAGATCTTCAAGAGGAAGTATACATGCAACAACCTCCAGGGTTCACTGAAAACAAATCTTCTCTTGTGTTCAAGCTTAAGAAGACCATATATGGCCTTAAACAAACCCCTAGGGTTTGGTATGAGAAAATGCACTAGGCTCTTCTGTAGTTTGACATCATTTCTAACAAATATGACCATTCCACCTTTATCTATCAACATCAAGATGTCACAATATATGCTATAGTGTATGTAGATGACATATTCATCACAGGTACCTCATCCAAACTATTACATGACTTATCAACAAACTTCATCATAAATTTTCTCCAAAGAAGCTAGGGAGGCCAAGTTATTTTCTTGGGATTGAAGTATGTGAACAACATAGTGTTGGTAACGTCTTAAATCAAACTAAGTACATAAAAGATCCATTGATCAAGGAAAATATGGAAGGTTCAAATGGAGTTAACACTCATATGCTTTGGTTTGTTTTGAATGATGTCAATCTATGTCTAGTTTTATGAATGATATAACTTATGTCCCTTAATAATTTCTTTAATGCCTAGTATTCTTAACATAGGTTTTTCAAAATGTTTTAAAATGTTAAATTGCATCAAATTAAGTTTTTTTTCATGATACATACATGTGTGATTCGAGTTACATGTGTGTGATTCAAATCATCAAAGTACTTTTCAATGTGTTTTTTGGTCGAAGTTCATTTTGGTGTCAAGTCCTAGTAATTTGGCTCCAATATTACGGCGAGTCAAACGATCATAAAGTCATAAGTTTATTTTGGCATTTGGTTCTAGTGATTGGAACTAACGGTGGCAAAACGGGTCATGGCTCGTCGGGCCTGCACGCGCACCCGTTAAAAAATAACGGGTTGAGTTGAGATTTTGGATCCACCGCCCATCAAAGTCTGTCCTACTAAAGACAGTCACCCGTCAAAATCTGCTCCACCAAAACTCTCTACCCGCGAAAGTTTGTTGTGCCTATTGTTCAGCTTGTCTCATCTTAAATATATGAACTTAATACCATAACTTGATTTTAGGCTAAGGAATAAAAAAATTATAATTGCAATTAGGCATATATCACTAACATGAATTATAATATTTTAGTTTGCATTTAATCTATTTCATGCATACATATTAAAAAATGACTTTTATATTGGCCCTTAAAATATGGTGTGCTATACTTGTGTTAATTATCCTTATAAATATAGTTACAGACCTTGATCGTTATAGTATTTTGAAAGATGATATTTAGAAAAAAAGACAATTTAAAATTTTGACTTTAATGTATAAAGTTCAGTCAGTATTAAAATGATTGGAAACATGGATTTTATTAAAATGTCATAAATACTTATAATAAGACCTAAATATCAACAATTGTATATAGAAAATACTGTTATTTTAATGCATGTTGATTATATATGAGAAATTTATAAGTTGCTGCTAATTTCATGTTCAAATATACAAATTATTGCCTCTGCAATTTATAAGACGAATCATATATAAGCTATCACAGTAATGAAATTGAATCATATCTAAGCTATAGTAATGAAATTTTCCTATTAAAGGTGATTTTTTTATGTGAAGGAAATTACTCACATCTTTCATAATATTTTTAAATCTTATTTATAATGACATTTTTTATATAATGATTTACGATGTAAATCAATTTTATCTAGTGCGGACGCATGAATCTTATACTAGTTGTTCTAAAAAATAAATGAAAAATCTAATTAAAATATAAAAAATAGTCTATTAATTTATTAAAAAAATAAAAAATAAGAAAATAAATAAGTAGGCGGACGACAATGGACAGCGTGAAAAGGAACGACGTAACACATCGCCCCAACAACTTCTTGATCACCTATTTATTAGATTGAGCGTACATTATTTGAATGTGATGCCCATTTTTCATATCACTCACCTTCCAGTAAAAACTAAGAAGGTGATGTGTCTCGTCCTCCAGGTGCAAAGAGAGAGTCAAGGTAAAGTTGATCATGTTCTCTTGAATAATAGAAAATTAATTACCTCATTTTCATGTTCCTAGAAGCAGTCTTATTTCCTGAGACTCTAAGATCCAAACCTATGAATTTCTATAAATACTTTAACCCTAAGGTTAAAGGAGATGTCAATTTATGACGCAGATATCACATATAAAGCTTTTCACCTTCATGTGTAGATTAGCTCTAACCTCACAACAAACTTAAAAAACCTCAGATAACCTTTAATCATTAGGGATTATCACGTATTGTATTTTTAGCGAGTGCAATATTTAATAACTATTAAAAATAAATAAAAATTTATTATTGATTCCTAGCAAGAACATGTTTAGCATCTAGCTAGTCCAAAAATATGTTTTCTTTTTCCTTCACCTAATTAACACTTTTTTGGTTACATTCACCTAATGTACAATGTGGGCAGTGCCATAAAATTTATTTTAACTTTAATGCTATAGGTTAGTCAGAAGAAATAGAAGTACATTTCCACCATCATGTTGGTTTTTAAAAAAAAAGTAGGGGTGTGAAAAGTTCTTTACAGAATTTGGGCCTATCTGTTGTACAATATTTGGGCCACATTTTGGTACTGTTGCTGCTAACATTCATATGTTTAACGAATTACTTCTTAGGTTAGTCACACAAACAAAATGTTCCAATTTGGTTGAACATAGTTAAAGACTGATTTGCTGCATTCTCCATAAATGTTGAATGCTTAGAAATGAAGCCAAAACCCCTTTTAATAACTTTAACTTAGCAATTTAATTACACCACACTTAGTCAAATTTGTCCCTACATTAACTTCCTCACTTACACCATTTTGGTCCCTAAAACCACTTTTTTTTTGGTGACCACTAATTGAATTGTCACAAAATGACCATTTATAATCCCAACACATCATAGATCTAACAAAAATATATATTGATGTAACACATATTCAGCAGATCGATGTCCGTCTGATCTTCAGTATACGACCTAAAAAATTACATTTAAATTAAACAAAATTTATCATAAATATTTCAACATCGCATATAAGCCGAATTCAACACCCCGAATAATACTCAATTGGTCAATACCACTATTTGGAAAAATAACTTAAAAATCAATTTCCCTATGAACCCGGCACAATTAGCAACAGTTAGCTATATGTTACTATCATTACGTCACATAATAAACACTTGGAGTTATCTTTCATCACTAATGAGTTTTATTAGACATATAATTTTTTTTATTTTGTTTAAGTTACAAATATTTTTAATTTTCATAACAACAACAAAAACCTCATTCCTAACTTGTGACCAAAAAGTGCATGTTATGTAATGTTAGCCCAATGCAGCAGTTGAACTAAACTGTTCCAATTGAAACCTTCAAACCTAACACATGATGTTCCAAATCCAATCTCATTAATATTTCACAAAGTGTTTGATTTGGATATCTACAAAAACAAATGGGAACAGAAGACTTTACCTTCCCAAGAATTAATGACACTTTTCCATATATCATTGATTCACCTCCTCTTTGGAATTCATCTAAAAAGGGAGATTTCTATGAAGAAAAATTGGATTCAAAGGGTCAAAGGAAGAGCTTTTCATCATCAATACAAAATGGAAAGAAATCAAGGGAGTTAGAAGATGAAGAGGTTGTTCCAATGGATTTATTGTGGGAGGTTTTCAATGAAGAGGTTGTTGACTATTCATCCTTAACAATTGGTAACACAACAAAAAATGCTCTTGTTCATGCTAAGAATAAGCCTAGTATGTTGGAGATGTTGAAGGTTTTGAAGAAACTTTTTTCCATCAACAATTCTCATGGTAAATCAAGAAGGAGAATATTATAATTTCTACAATTTCTTTGATGATTATGCTATTGGATTTTGGGTAAGAGTTTTTAATTTTCTTGTTAATAAGGTGTTTAGAAGTGTTTTTAATCTTGTGAGTTAATTGAATTTTGCTTCTTCCATTACAATATATATGCACATGTAAAAGTAAATGAAAGTTACATAGTTTTTCTTTTAATTCATACAAGTTTAATTACTATAATCACACTTTTGTTTTCTTCTTAAATCTTTTGGACTTTAATTGATTATGCATATTTGTGCAATAGTTGTTGGTTTTTGGTTTAAATTATATTAAATTAAGAATAATTTGTTTTGCTTATGTGAAGTTGCTTGTATGTGGAAAAAGTTGATTGGTTCCTAAAGGTTTGGGATAAGATTATGTAATCATCTTATTATATGATGAAATTGCCTTTGACAATTGTTGGTTGGGAACTTGGGATGTGTTATGCTCTAAAGTTGAAAATTTCAAGCCAAACAATGGAATGAGTTGGTATCCAAACTATCTTGTAGTTGTTGATTTAAAATAATGAGTTTAAATTTAAAGATTTTTCACTTGCTTAAGTTTTGTGAGTCTTATCACCATATCATTTGATAAAAAAAAACAATAGATGTTTTTCTTAAATCCTAATCAAGTTATGTAGGCTCTCTTTATTTTTTAAAAATAGTGGATAATTGATAAACTTTCCATAGCAAAAAAAAATTATACGAGATGATTGATTAACTAGATGATAATTGATAGGTGATAAGTTATCATATTAAATTTGTTGTTTTGATGAGACTAGCAATTAATTTATAAATATGAAATGAGATAAAATAATATGTTTAATTAATTTTTAATATTTTTCAATTAACATAATAGAGATAAGTTGAGAGAAAAATAATAAATTATAAGCTTTAAATTATAATTTATTTGAATTAATTTATTAAAATAAAATATAAGCTCATAAAAAGCTTGTGAAAAAAATAAAGGTTATCAACTATGTTTTCTTAAATACATTTGGTTTGTTGTAAAGGTAAATAGGGTGGATGAGGTAGTTCAGTTGACATTTGCTTGTTTGGTGGGGTAAACTGCTGGTCCAGGGTTTGATCCCTGATAACAGTATTTTTGGAATGAAGAACTTGAATATATATAGCTTTGGACTCTTTCTTCTTTCACAAAACTAAGCGACATGGGGCTTCAAAAAATTTGTATCCTATATATAGCATTGGACTCTCTCTTCATTCACAAAACTAAACAATATAGACTTCTTCAACATGTATATTTTCAACCAACCTCGACAATCTCCACCTTAATTGAAAATAATACATAAGATTTCATTGTCTTTATCGACAATCATACTTCATCATAAAGAGTATAGTCACTTGAAGCTACATCGTACTCCAAGAATTTACATTGTCTTCACCGACAATCGAAGTTTTAAAAACTATCATACTCCATCTAAAGAAGAATATACTTCACTTGAAGCTAACCCACTTCAAAAAAATTCACATGTCGAAAACCAGGTTGAAACTTTATGCTGCAGCTTCCATGTTGGCAGGAAGCTCTTCAACCATCGACGCAATCTTGCTCCTTATGTAATCTTAATTGTATCAACACATATTTAACCTGAACTTTCCACAAGTAAAAAAAAATCTTCCATCAATTTCTCTAGCCCAAACTACACAGCGGAATTTATGCGTGCAGCTCAACAACTCTTTCACAACACTACCATTCTTCTCTTATGTGGAAGATCAAACAAAACTGCAACCATAAAGCATACTAAGAACACTTATCCCAGGATCGAACCAAAAGCTCTGATGACAGTTTATAAGAGAAAACAAACCAAGCATACAGAAAAAATGAGTAACATAATCGCAACATAAGAACATCACATGGAAACTCCAAAATCGGAGAAAAACTACGACTGATGTCAAATGACAACCAAAGAAATGACACTATGTGAAAATTGTTACAACACATAGACTGTGGAAAAAATTGGTTTGTCTCATATCCCTTGAGTTTTGATGATAGCAAAGTATTTAAATAACAATAGTATATACTAATGTTTGTTCAAGTGTGCAGGATCATAGAATAAAATTCATATTAAATCTAAGTATTGAGTATGACTCTAAACATACAAAGAAAAACATGAATATCATATTCTGATAAATTGGAAGCTAAATAACTCTCTCTGAAGAAGTCATCTTCCAAATAGGTCTATAAAGAAATATCAGACTCTGAATGAGCCATCCTCTGAAGATCAGACTTTGGAGAAGTCCGCTTCTAGTGATTAGAACTTGAGCCAGTCAAAGCGCAAAGACCAAGGTGACACTAATGGGTTATTGTTCATATCTGAACATACTTTATCACGTGATAATCTAAATATGTAGATTCTTCATGGAGTATGATGGGATATAACTTCTAATTTCTTTAGTAGCAAAGGTTATTCAAACGAGGTTTAACCTAACTTGACAGTTTGGTGAAACATATCATCATTTCCCAATGTATCTATGAAGATTCTCAAAGGACTCAACAATTGCATCTTCAATTACTCTTTTTCTCATTATTTAAGGAACTGAAAGTCTTAAAGAAAAGGGCGAGACTGCAACACATGAATATAATAAGATAAAGGAATACACATTGAATATGTTAAACATAGATTGGCAACCAAAGAGAAGTTACTCTATCAAAGTTTTAGCACAAGTTAAACTTAGGATTTATTATCCATGAATATCTTAGAAATCCTTAAGTCCTAAAAGATTCCTATTGTGTTGTATTATTTATACACCTCTAATTGTATATCTAGTGTATTCACCCAATAATCTTTTATCTTCTAGGTAGATTGTTAGAAGTATCTTACTAAGTGTTTAAGAAAGAAAATCTTTAGCTTATGTGCAAAACCAAGGAAGTCTTGAGCTTGTGGGCTTGAGCAAGAAAGTCTTAAGTTGTGTGCTTGAGCAAAGAAGTCTTGAGCTTGTGGGCTTGAGCAAGGAAGTCCTTGCCTAAACTACCCGTGCAAGACTTCCTGCTCAAGCCCTCAAGCATGAGACCTCTTTCTCAATCACATTGATCGAGACTTCCTTGCTTTTCCTACAAGCATGAAACTTTAATGCATAAACATTAAGTTCATGACTTTTTGCTCAATCATCAAAAAGAGACTTTACTCTAAGCACAGAGGCCAGAGACTTCATATTCTCATAACATAGGAATCTTATATTAACCTTGTGTTCATATATGTGCTTCTTGGATAAACAAATACACAAAGGTTTACACTATTTAGCATATTTAAATTTTTTGCTCCTAAATGTAGAAGAATGAAGTTTTCATTCTTCTTCTCTCCTTGCAAGGATTTCCATCTTGTTGTTTCTTCCTGTTGTAATAAACATATTCACACATTCTATCTTCAAAATGTATGTGAACATGTTTCACTCTACTCTCAAACACTTAACCATTATGGTTATATATTATTTCGAAGTGTGTTTCTCTCAAATCTTTTCAATGAATTGGTATCACATCCATGTGAACACAGTCACAAAATCTTCAACTCACATTCATTCTCTTGAGAGGTAGAGGTTATGCTCAAAGATGTTGTTCCTCATAACCTTCACGGTCCGTAACCCTTTTTGAATGTTTTCAATCTTCATACTTAAATAGATACTAAGAATAGATCTGTTGAATATTGAAAATACCAAGGTACAAATAGTTATTGATATCTATCGTGGTACAAGTAGTCATTGGAGTTATTTAGCTGATGGACAATAGAGTGAGCTAAAACTCAACTAGCATATAAACATTAAGAGTAGTAGAGCAAGGTTTTGAACATTTGGAGAGAGCGGATATTGACAATGTTACTATCACCAGATTTAATATAAATTAGTGTATCATTGTCACGTGATCTTCCTTAGATAACTTCTGATTGGAGTTTTCTTGTAGACATTTATTGAAGCTTGCTTAGAGTCATTGTTATCCTTATACTTAGTTTTCTTGAATCAAAGACTTTTTTTATAGAATTAATTAAAGCATGATAAGAAGCTAAGGTATGTATTTAGAACCTGGATGGAAGAATTCCCAAGTTCTGAGTCTTGTCTTCATCAGAGTTTTGATCAGAACTAGTATGGATAAACACTTTCAGAGTTGATGACTTGACGTAGGAAAATTCCTTTGAAGTAGTGTCTTCAGAATTGCTGATACAGCTTGTTCAGAAGATACAAAGCCGTTCCTTATAACAGAGTCTGCTTACTTTAAATGGTTCAAGTCTTCAGAGCTTTGTTGATATTTTTATTTCTAGTTAAGCTTAGGTTCAACATTTGAAATGCTTGAGTCAGACTCTTCAAAGTCTGAAAGCTTGGTTTTGTTCCTTTAGATTCGAAACAACTTTGTTCTCTTTAATGGTTCTTCTGAGTGATTAACTTGATTAATATCAAGGTTAATTTCTTTTGATCTGCACACTCTAATAACCATTAGTAAACCATATTATTCTTTAAATACTTTATTATCATCAAAACCTTTTAAGGGAATGAACAAATCTTGTTCTAACAATCTTCCCATTTTTTTATGACAAACAAATATATTTAAGAGCAATGATTAATGATTTAATTAACACAGTCTAACATCAAAGTTTGAGGTTTGTAAGCTCCCCCTAAATTTGATAGTCCATTATGACAAGGTTTTTAAACTCCCTTTAACTCCTTATCTATGTTAACTTAATCTTATAACTTTAATCAACAAATTCTAACATCAGGTTGAGGTTTGTAAGCTCCCCTTAAGTTTGAGAGACCTTAAGTTGAGGTTTGTAAGCTCTTCCTTTAGTTTTACAAATCATTAAGGTAGGGTTTTTAAGCTAACCTTAAGTCTTGTCTTTGTTAATTAAGTTTATTATTTAATCCCATTTAAACAAATTACACATAATATAAATAACTTAAATAAATAACTTAAAGCTTATAACTCATAAGCGGTTAATGTAGACACTATTATGTTCAAATGTTTTTCTCTTCTTAAATAATCGATACATTTTCTCCCCCATTGTCATTATCAAAAAGATTTTAAAAGAAAGAGAAAAACAATAAAACTGAAAGAATTTTTAAAATAGTTTAAATGCACAGAATTTTGAAGAAGTTTAAAAACACGATAGAATTTGAAACACACAAAAAATCAATTTAAATGTTTAACAAATTTCAAGGTTGATACCAACATACGGTTTAAAACAAATTGATACCAAGTTGAAATAAATTTTAAAAATAATTTTAACCAAAGAGATTCTTTACTTCTGATCGTAAATCATTATCGTTTTAGTTTCCAATAAGTAATTATGATTTAGTATGGCATGCTTAATTGGTGATTGGTTTTGAGAATATCAAAGATCATAAATTGAAACACACACAAAGTGTTTGAACTTCCAAAAGTTTGTTATAAAATCACACAACTTTGTTCAGGCCAAATCCCAAATCAATATTCATATAAACATTCGTCTGATTCAAGATGAATACAACTTTTGAGCAATATATTACTCCTATTGTTCTAGAGGATCCTGCAGTCTTTGAGGAAACATCTGGTCAGGGGGTCAGGCCCTCTGAAGAGATTCCTTCAACATCGCTTCCTCAGGCACTGAAGCCACAAAAGAATATTAAGAAGAAGAAGTCCATGAGAAGAAGACTCAAATAAGTGATTCATTTCGTTTATGAAGAAGGTGTGGATTTAGAATGGGAAACCTATTTCCATGCTAAGAAATCTAGGGATGATTATGATTAATGTTATAAACATTGTTTTGTAATCATTCCTTTAAGGCAATGAAGTTTTTTTCCCGTTTTAATTTGCATACCATCCTTTTAATCACAATTATTTCCTTTACGTCAATTGATTAAGAAGTTCAGAATTAAAACAAAAGAAAAGAAAACACTGCTTTAATTGATATTTATTTTTCACTAGATTTATTTTATATATCCATTTAACCATAGTAATTGCTTTGGTTATACAATCAGAGGCTAAGAACAAGTACATAAAAAAAAACACTAAACAGAAAGGAAACAAAAAAAATGCACATAAGAGAAACTTAAGGACATGTTGTCTGCCAAAGTAAAGTAGAAGGCAACTCCTAAAGCTGGACATTTGAAGAATTTTCATTTCCCAATGTCATCTATCAACTTCTTTCGCATGTATTGAACTAAATTCCATTCATATTTAAGACATGAAGAGAATAAATCTTCGATATCTTCATTGAGCAGAGGAAGGAGGTCTATTTTATTAAATTCTATTGAATCCAAGTTCTCAAGTGGTTTAACATTAGAAGATGATTTAAAACTGCCCCCTTTGAGAACAAGGATTAGAAATGATAGATCAGATATATCCTTAAGAATGCACATAATTTGTTTCCAAACATGAATATCTGAGATAACTTCATCACCTTCACAGTCAATTGTATAAGCAAAAATAGCAGGCTTACCATCATAAGCTTTAATCCAGAATTTTTTGATCAAAATAGAGCATGTATGACCAAATATCCTTTTGGAGTAGCCATCTAATCCTTGTTTATAAACAAAAATTTGAAGATCTTTTCCAGAAACATATATATCTTCAAGGTTGATAAATATTTTAGTGATGACTGTAACACCCCATTTCTACCCGATAATTATTAATAAAATCAGAGCATAAAATTCCAACAACTCAAATGAGATGATACATTTTCTACTTTTAAAACAAGGTTCAACACTTATTAGTCTTTAAAAAAAATACTTTATTATCACGCAACGGATTCATAAAATTCAACTTAAGAAAGCACAACTTGTATTCAACACCAAAACAACTCAAAACAACACTTCTTTAATAAAACCACTTTAAAATTCAGCATCTATAGAAATATTCAACATCAACAGAAAACATGTGTTATCCCCCTGAGTGCTATGTATCAGAGCGACAACACCGACTCAAATCTACTAAGGTACTCAACTCTACTCTGAACTCCTGCATGTTACCAACATAAGGCAACATTCAAACATAAGGGGTGAGATATCTAATAATATAATCAAGAATATGATAAATAGCATATTAAATCGGATTATATAAACCACCACTTTACAACTCACAAACAATTTAAACAACACAAGATACAACACAACAACATATTATGCAACTTAGAAATACAACTTCGACAAATACATAGAAACACAGAAAACATAACACAGAACCAACTCTGCAACATAACCCGTGTAACCATCGTCACACTAGTGTGACCATCGTCACATTGTGACTGTGACCGTCGTCAGGTCAAGGGGACGGTCATCCCACAGACCAAATTTGCATTCTCTATGTTCCACTCAATATTCATCCCTCTCTGTAATTCCTTCTCAGTTTCCTCTTCGACCACTCAATCAATCAACCAACACACAATTCAACACAACAATTTATAATTTTCTAAGAAGTCTAAAAATAGTATATTTCACCAAAACAGCTTATTCGACAAAACAACTTATTCACCCATACAAAACAATAATTGACAACAACAAGACAACAAATTCATTTCTTAATAAATAGATCATGAAATAAATCTATGTTTTGTTAAGAATCATTATCAAGACATCTTGAGGCACCATAACATACTCAATTAAAAGTTCCTCGGAAATCCTTTTAGCTTGAGCAATTAGATTTCTTTAGATGTCTCAACAGTTTTATATTTAGAATATTTTAATTCTTATTAAAGGAAATCAAGTTGGTTCTTAACAACCTCATTAGATTCTGATTCAGAACCTGGCTAGGATTCAGAGTCAGAGAGTGTGTTAACCATAGGATGAGACTTCCTTGCTCTGCCCATAAGCACGAGAATTCAATGCATGAATGTCTAGTTAAGAACTTTTTTCTCAATCATCAAAAAGAGACTTTACTCTGAGCAAAGAGGCTAGAGTCTTCCTATTCTCATAATAGAGGAATTTGATATTAACCTTGTGTTCATAAATGTGCTTATTGGATAAGCAGATACACATGTTTACACTCTTAAGTAGATTTGAGTTTATTGCTCCTGAGTGTGGAAGAATGATGTTTTCATTCTTCTTCTCTCCTTGTACATATTTTCATCTTGTTATGCCTTCATGTTCTTAATCATGTTCACATATTATTTCTTAATAATGTATGTGAACATGTCTAACTCCACTCTAACATAATTAACCCTTCTTTCTGGTTATATAATATTTTGAAGTGTGTTTCTCTCAACTCATTTTAGTGAACTGGTATCACATCCATGTGAACACAGTCACAAAATATTCAACTCTCATTCATTCTCCACAGTTAAATGTGTTTTACATGGATTAGTTTTGGGATGGGTGACCCTCTGGCAAGTTTCTCGAAAAGCATGTGAGTGAGGACAAAGCATGCTAAAAAGACCCGAGTTGGTTTGTGGGGTCAATTGGTAATCTTGAAAGCAAATTGGGGCATTACAAATATGTAACACCCGAGGCCGAAGAGGGCAGATAGTGGTTACATGTAACACCTGATGGCAAGGGATTGGTTGTCGGTGCGCGAGGCATGATAATGAGACAGTCCTAGCAGCTTCTAGGTAAAAACCGAATTCACATTGAAATGCGAGGGATCCTAAGAACTCCACAGTTAAACGTGTTTCACTTGGAGAAATTTTTGGATGGATTACCTTCTAGGAAATTTCTCGGAAAGCATGTGAGTGAGGACAAAGCATGCTAAAAAAAACTGTGTTGGTTTGTGGGGTCAGTCGGTAATCTTGAAAGCAAACTGGGGCGTTGCAAATGGTATCAAAGTATACCTCACTCAGTATGATGTGGTTCGGAGACGAACCAAGAGGGAGCTGATGGGCATGTAATACTCGAGGCCGAAGAGGTATATAGTGGTTACATGTAAAACCCGAGGGATGGGGAGTGGTTGTCGGTGCACGAGGCATAATAATAAGACACTTCAAACAACTTCTAAAGAAAAATTGAATTCACATCAAAATGAGAGGGATCTTATGGTTGTGCATGTATGAGATTGCATGGTTCAAGGAAAGCTTATAAGGATTAATTGGTACTACCTATACCAACAAGATGCATCTTCTTTTTGGTATTCTGTTCCATAAGAACTCCACAATTAAATGTGCTTGACTTGGAGCAATTTTGGGATGAGTGACCTTTTGGGAAGTTTCTTGTAAAGTGTATGTGTGAGGGCAAAGCATGCTGAAAAGACCCGTGTTGTTTTTTGGGGTCAGTCGGTAATCTCGAAAGCATCGTGGGGCGTTACATTTTCATTCTTCTTCTCTCCTTGCACAAATTTTCATCTTATTATGTTTTCATGCTCTTGATCATGTTCACATATACTTTCTTCAGAATGTATATGAAAATGTCTCACTCTAATCTAACATAAGTAACCCTTCTGGTTATATAATCTTTTGAAGTGTGTTTCTCTCAACTCATTTCAGTGAACTGGTATCACATCCATGTGAACACATTCACAAAATCTTCAACCCTCATTTATTATCCATGAGAGGTTGAGGTTCATCTCCGAGGGATGTTCTAAGAACTTTCTTCTTTGAACATCACTGAATTTTTTCAATCTTCATCCTTAAATAGATACGGAGATTGAAACTACAATGGTACAAATAGCCATTGAAGCTACCATGCTACAAGTAGCTGTTGAAGGTCTTTAGCTGATGGACAATAAAGTGATCTATAAACTCAGCTCGCATAAAGACATTGAGAGTAGAAGAACAGAGTTCTGAACAGTTGGAGAGAGAAGATTTTGACAACGTCACTATCACCAGATTTGACATAAAGTAGTTTACCATTGTCACGTGATATTCCTTTGGTAACATCTGACTGGAGTCTTATTGTAGATGTTTGTTGAAGAATGCTCAGAATCATTATTATCCTTATACTTAGCTTTCAGATTCATAGGATTTTTTATAGAACTAGTTAAAGCATGATCAGAAGCTAAAGTATGTCTTCAAAACCTGGTTGGAAAGAGACTTCAGAGTCTTGAGTTCATAGGTTCTGAGTCTTAACTTCATCAGAGTCTTGATCAAAACTTGTTTGGATAAACTTTTAAAGAGTTGATGACTTGATGTAGACAATTCCTTTGAAGTAGTGTCTTCAGAATTTTTGATGCAACTTGTTCAAAAGATGCACAATTGTTCCTTATAACAGCGTCTGCTTGCTTCAAATGATTCTAGTCTTCAGAGCTGAGCCGATCTTTATATTTCTAGTTAAGCTTAGGTTTAGTATCTAAAAGACTTGAGTCTGAGTCTGAAAGCTTGGTAAAGATCCTTTAGATTCAAAATAGCTTTGTTCTCTTTAATGGTTCTTCTGAGTGATTAACTTGATTCATATCAAGGTTAATGTCTTTTGATCCTTCACATTCGAATAACCATTAGTAAACCCTATTGTTCTTTCAATACTTTGTTATCATCAAAAACTTTTAAGGGAATGAACAAGTCTTTCTCTAACACTTTTAACCTTCATCCTTAATATGAAATTCCACATGACTCAAATCAACTTGCCCAAAGTTACCAACTAACTATCAACTAACTTAGTAAGACCATATGTGTCACTCTAAATAGCCGAACATCTCTTCTAAATCCTAGGCCTTTGATCCCAGTTATTTTGAGGATAGACCATCTATAAAGTGTAACAAGGAAAAAATAACAATTGAATCCAAGCACATATAAATCCAGACTCAGCAACAATCGTATACATAACATTTTTTAAATGCTTGAGAGAAAGCAGGGTGACAACTAAGAGGTATATTTTTCATAGTGAAGATAGGTACCATGTGAACTCTCTCTAATAACCTTGTATCCAAAACAAGCTCTCTTTTGCATCGAGGTATCTCAGAATCCTTTGTATCTAGTTCTAAATTATCTACGATGTGGCTCTCGACCTCCCATGTCCTATGAGAAACACGGACCAAACCATCAAGTTGATGACATGCTCGACTCATGCCATAAATACTCATAAACTTTCCCCTCATTCATTGCTCGACCAACTTAATGACTCCTCCAAAGCCATAAACAAACCCCGATCATGCTCAATGGCTTTTCATATTGCATTTTTTCATTTGGCACTACATAGGGGTAACATCTTAAGATGAGACATCATATGAAAAACACTATTGTTCTCATCCTTGTCATCAGGGCAATAATAGAACCTTCGAAATGGACAATACAAACCAATATTTTATAGTAAAAATCATTGGACCATGCAAATTTATGACTTTCTTTATGCAATACAAAATAAGCCTAGTTGGAGAATTTTACCAGCCAGGTTGTGGACATAAAAAAAAGCATTTCATTATAATTGTATTGCTTCCTTATATTATTACATCATTGTCGCATTTTCGATGGTGAGGACACTGATGTTGAAAATTTTCTAATGATTTGAAAGTTTGAGAAGTTAATAGTTAAACTCATAACTTAAAAAAATGGCAAAATAGCACTAGAGGCCCTTTAAGTTATTTAATTGTACCACTTTGGTCCTTTAAGATTATTTTGTAACTATATGGTTATTTAAGTTTAAAAATGTTTGCACCGTTAACTTTTTTGTAAATTTTCGTTAAGAAAATACAGATGTGTCAAAAAATATGCTTAGGTGAGATTTAACTTAGTTTATTTGGCATTTGGTTTATGTTATTAATTTTGGTTTTTGTTTATGTAGAGTGAAGCTTATAATGTCGGTTGCAGTTTCTTTGAATGGTATGAACACAATGTTAGTGATGAACTCAATTCAGAGTTACATGCCCCAGTTATTTCAAAATGTCCCAAATGTGAAGAAAATGATGTTGAAATTAACATGATTAGAAGATGGAACATTGATAATGAAGAGAGATAAACTAAGGATTTATGAAGATCATGGTGAAGATGTTGAAGATGTTAGGCTATGTCATTGTGTTGTTAGGTCTTATTTTGTTAGTGTTATGTGTTTGTTTATTTTTATTGCTGTAATTTGTAACAAACAAAGGGACATTGAGTCATTGTAATGTGTCTTTTATTTAACAATACTTAATGAAAGAAGTTTGTGTGATAGTACTTAATGAAACAAGTTTGTGTGGCTTTCTGTGAAAATTTTGTTTCCGTCTGTGTACTTAACAAAGAAAGACTATATTGTTACAATTTTAAAAACATGAAAGATGCGAATGTTACAAATTAAAATCTTGAAGGACATGTTTGATACATAATTGTCATAACATAATCAAAACACATTTGTCATTACATAATACATACCACAACTGCTAGAGCATAATCCCAAACAATTCCAAAACACATTTGTGATTACATAATGCATACCATAATAGTCATTACATAACACATACCATAACTGTCATTACATAATCCTAAACAATTCCAAAACACAGTTGTGATTACATAATGTATTCCATAACTGTCATTACATAACACATACCATAACTGTCATTACATAACACATATTTTTCACCAACGAAATACCCTCTATGATTTAAGTCAACATAAAACTCATTCATAACAATGTTGTTCCTGTTTAAATCACCCTAACATAAGTAACATATGTTCTATCTACTTGCATATTTTACTATATCATAAACCTAAACAATAATGGAGAAGAAGTCTACGTACCTGGAAGAATGTTTTCTCCACCTTCAATGTACTTGTGTTTAGATGAAGAAGCAACAATGGATGAAGACTCCGTAGAAGATGAAGAATCAATTTTCGCAAATGGAGGGAAAAGAGAAGATGAATGTTTAGGGTTCAGTAATCTGCGTTTTATCTTCTTCAATTGTGTTCATCCAATGCATAACCTCAAAGCCACATCATCATACTTGAAAAAGACCAATTCATCTAACTCAACTGCCACATAAGCACTATCTATGCCATATATGTTTTTTCTAACGGAAATTCCATAAAAGGTTAACTATGCAAACTTTTTAAAATGTAAATGACTCATATGTTACAAAAAAAAAACTTAAAGAACCTAAGTGGTACAATTAAATAACTTAAAGGACAAAAACATATATTTTGCCTATATATATATATATATATATATATATATATATATATATATATATATATATATATATATATATATATATATATATATATATATATATATATATATATATATATATATATATATATATATATATATATATATATATATAGGCAAAATATATGTTTTTGTCCTTTAAGTTATTTAATTGTACCACTTAAAAATATATATTTTGCATATATATATATATATATATATATATATATATATATATATATATATATATATATATATATATATATATATATATATATATATATATATATATATATATATATATATATATATATATATATATATATATATATATATATATATATATTCCCTTTACCTACTACTAAACTAAGCTAAAGAGCAAGGCCAAATTCTAAGATTTAAAAAATAAATAAAAAAACAAAGAAGAATTTTAAATAATTTTGACCCGTTATATATTTATAATAAATTGAATTGTTTTTAGTTGTTTTTCTTCTTAAAATTGTGATGTCTAAAAGCTTATACTTAAGCCGGGCCTTCATTCAATGAACTCTAATCATCTTTTTAATTCTTGAGGGTGTCTCAACAAATGGCTAAAATATTCCAAATTACTAGAAATAGAGATACTGATTTATTTCCCTAGTCAATTGGTCCTTTTCTACTATAGTATTGTTTTCATACTGGACGTGTATTCTTTGTGAATCTATAGTATTATTCACGGTTTTAATAAAGATAAATCCATCCATTGAAAATGATCATATTATATTAAGTAGACTTAGATAAAATGGAGTAAAGACTGGGCTTAAAAACAAGAGCGTCTCTTTCCAAGTCATTATTTCCATTCTCAACGCGTCTTTGAAATTGAACAATACTATTGTTACCCATATTTTCTTCCATTCAAATTAAACCTTACACCCAATATTAGTGTGACTACAATTATTTTTATTAAAAAAAATATATTTATGAATTTTTTTATTAGAATTAAGTCATTTCCAACTATCCGTCTCACCCGCAATTGGACTCAATAATGGAAGATTTGAAGTACTCCTTCCAATTTCTATTATATAAATGTTTTTTTAATTTATTGAATATTAATATATTTAAATTATTAAATAGAATATAGAAAATAATTTATTAATTTAAAAAGTAAAAAATTTCTTAAAATAAAGATTAGAGAACGATCACATTAAGTTATAAGAGATTTGAACTCTTAAGCATTCAATGACAAATATTCTACTTGTTATTTTCATAAATATTTCTAATAATATAAGATAGAGTAATAGGATCATTTTTATCAAATAATTGCATTTAGGCGCATTATATTTATATGTTACTATATTTGAATGGCAGATTTTACTAAAAGATTTAGCATTCTTTTTAGGTTTATATCCTAAATCAGCAATATTATAGATTGTTTTTTATCACCTAAAAAGATAATCAATTTAATTTGATAAATTTATTAATATCCAAGTCTTCAATTTTATTTTCTAAAATCTTGTATTCTTCCTTTTTTATTTTCTAAGGGCGCGCTTAGCGAGCTCAGACCGCGCTAAACACGAAACTCTCTGTCAAATGGTCTTGCAAGGCGCTAGGAGCACGTTTAGCGAGCTACCAACATGCTTCAAAAATCAAATTTCTTCAAAAATCTCCCCAAGATCCTTCCATGCTTCATACTTCCTATTCCAGTAACAAAACCTATAATTAAAAACACAAAAGTTAAATATCTAAGTCTAAAAATGCATTAAAACTAAATTACGAATAAATATTGGAAACAGCGGGGAAAAAAGCATTGATTATCACAAATAGTATTCGAAAGGTTCCAAAAACTAAACTATATATTAACTCATTCTAACACCTAACAACTCTCCCCAACTTGCTTCATTGTTTGTCCTCAAACAAAAGTACGATTAAATAGAAACAAGTTGAACTAAGAATAAGACAACACAAACAAAATTTGATGGTTCAAACTTAAATTATGCACAACCAGTAGTGTTCAGCTTATCACAGAATCAAAACATGGTTATGAACTAACGTCTAAACAAAAGTAACAAGCAACATAATAATAAGAAATAAAATGTTCAAACGGGAATCAACTAATTTACTCAGATGAGTCATGACCACTATCTACAAGGGAAAAAACACTCTCATAGTAATTGTGCCAGCATCCAGAACAATTCATGCATTCATCTAGCAATTCAATCAAGGAAAACAAGAAAACAAAGATCACTAAGGACTTCTCAAGGTTGTAACTTGGCAAGGGTGAACAAGAAAGGGATATATATATATATATATATATATATATATATATATATATATATATATATATATATATATATATATATATATATATATATATATATATATATATATATATATATATAAAGGCTAATGAAACAAAGTGGCTATGAAAAAAATTTCAAAATTTTGAAGAACATGTCGACTTAATCAAATATCAATCCAATTCACTATTTTCCTTTCTTTTTCATTTCTTTTCTTTTCATGGTGCCCTCTCTCATATGATTCAATTTTTTTTTTACTTTTCTTTTTTAGCAACTCACGTTTGAGTGCAAAGCATAACAAATAACATTTTTCAATTTTTCTTTCATTTTCACAAGAGGGACCATTTTTACCACGACAATTCTTTTTCACACCACAAGTACTCTCTCCAACTTTAAAACATACCAAAACATAATGGCAATGTTCTTCAAAAAAAATATGTTCAAACAAAGGGTTAAGTGCATAAAGACAAATAGAATGAATTACAACAATTTCTTTTTAACAACAACCACAAATGGTTTTCTCGACATTTTTACCGACATTTGACTTATGATTCATTCTATTGTGGCGAAGGCTCAAAAATGGTTAGCAAATGCTCACACTTCTCACCGAGTAAAATAAAGCTTACAAGAATTGGTGATTTTTCTCAATTTCAAACAATGCCTAGATCACTTCTATGTTTCCAAGCTTTACAGATAAATATAAGACTAAGCATGAATCGTATGAGCTAAACAACAACTACACAACACTTTCTCTTGTGAACAATGAAGGTCACTCACATTTATGATTTTGTCCTAAATGACTCACATAAGAACATATATGCAAAATAAAATAAAGCTTGAAATTTATGTAGAGCACCAAGTTCATACACGTGCTAACATTATACAAAGCACAAATAGAGTACCTTAGTGTGCAACAATTGAGAATTATATCATCACCAACAAAGATTGGTGTCTCACATCACTTTTGGCAAAAGAAAATAAACCTTATTTAATCAGTCAAAATACCTTAATTTAAGAACACACAAAAAAAATTAAACTAAAAAGCATAATCAACAAAACCTCATCCGCCCGGATGGTTTCATAATCAAAATAAAGTCATAACAAGAGAATCCTCATATGCACTGATGGAAACATGAAAACTACAACAACACATCCGCCCGGATGTTAACTACAATAGTTTCTAATCTAACAAAAATAAAAATCTAACAATTTATCAAAATACCAAAAGGAGAGAACGATCAAATCCCATCAATTCGAACTCCAAGTAAACTTCTCATCCTCAGCATCCTGGTCTTGATCCTGATCAACACCCATATCATTACCGCCATGCATATAAGCAGCCTCCCCTAAAGAACATGTCATGTCCTCATGCCATCTAGCAAAAGCCATTAAATCCTCACGGGATCTAAACGGGTGGTACACATGAGGCTCCTAGAAACGAAGATAAAGCTGATCCATAGAATCATGCATAAATAGGAAGCCACGCTGCTGAGCCTCATGCATGGCTCAGTTGGCCTCAACATTTGGATCAACATCATACCTCGCAAGAGCGGCAACAACAACTAGCACATCATCATCAATAGTCTGCAAACAAAAACGGGTTGTTGTACCCCAAAAATGTCCCTCATATCTTCAAGACAATATGTTTCAATAGGGCTCCTAATGTTCATAAGATTCTCAATTGCTCAAAGGAACTCAAGGTTTCATCAGACAAAGCCTCCTCCTAAGTAATAGATCTCAAATTAGGTTTTGGTGTTTCTCAAAGTAAACTGGAATTTCCAAGGATCAAGTGGAATTCATGATATCCCACATACTTCAAAGGATCCTCATGTCAAGTTTCAAGACTTGCCCTACAAGTGTGGCCAGTCAGATGCTCAAATAATTAATAATCAATGAACTTGGGTAAAAAGTCAATTGTGGTCAACATACAGTCAAACTTCAAAAAATTTAGTCAACATCAATATTATGAAGTAAGATTCATCATTTGATCAAGGGTTGATCATGACTCATCAAGAAAACCTCAAATTCATCACAAGGCAAAAGTTGCTAAATAAGGGTTTCTTAAGGGGAAAGTCAACTGAACTTTGACCAGACCTAACTTTCACATACTTCATCAGAAATTTCCCATCTAAATCTAATTGTGAAGGAAATTCAATTCCCTACAACTTTGTGTCTCACAAGCCAAGGCTAGAAATGCTTCATTTGAGATATATGGGCCAAAACATTACAGGTCCTCTAAAAAGTCAACAAAAAATTAACTTTTTCAAAAGCTCATAACTTGAACATGGAAGATCAAATAGTCATGGGACCAAAAGGAGTGATTAAAGGACACTTTAAGCTTTCTAAAAAGTCCAGGGAAATATTCATATGATAAAAATTGAGGAAATTATGCATTGTTAAAGTTGAGCAAATTTGAGGAGGTGTATAAGGCAAACAATGATCAAAGTTGAGTTTTTGCCAAATGGACCTATGTTTTCACAATCCAAACTTAACCTTAAGATGATCCACGACCTATAAGTCATAAATTTTGATTTTCTTTGTTTATTTTATATTTTATTGGATTTAATTCATTTAAATTCAATTTTAATTAAAATAAATATTAAAAAATCAAATATTTGATCTATGGATTATTTTGGGATCAAATTTTGAGACTTATTTACATAATATTTGATCCAAAATTCATGCAAAACAAGAGGAGTAAGATATGATGGCCAAATATGACCAAAATAGAAAGTTTTCAAATCAAATTTCAATCAAATCCTATCATCCCAAAATAAATTGAACCCAAGCCCACAAGTTGATCTAAATCCTTCCTCTATAAATACATAACACCTTCAGATAGCAAAGACACAAATTTTTGATCAAAGAGAGCACACAAAACTTCAAAAAATTCAAGAGTAAGTAGGATTCGATTTTAGGGTTGCAGTCATTCTCAAGGATATTTGAAGGTCCAAACACGTTCCTGAGGTTCCTCTGAAGGTGTCCCAATCATCACCTTGCTCCAAAGACTCTTACAAGGCCATAACCAAATTTATTTTTTTGGTTTATTTTTTCAATTTTTCGATTTCATACTTTTACCATGATACATCTAATTTGTTTGCATATTTATGTTTTTTATGATGTTTTCAAGCTATCTGGGTCATCCAATTGGAGTTTAGGTGCAAAAATCGTGAATTTTCATTGTTAGGGTTCAAGGTCGTGTGTTTGGGGAACCCTAGCTAGAAACAATTTCAGACCAAATTGAATGGACCAATGAACACAAAGGATTATTCCCAGTGTCCCTCCCTCTATTTTTTGACCTCTTTTCTTCTTTCTTTTTTATTTGTTTTTCCTTATTTATTTTTTTCTTTTATTTTTCATTA
The DNA here is from genome assembly GCA_963966055.1 of Lathyrus aphaca. Lineage (NCBI taxonomy): Eukaryota > Viridiplantae > Streptophyta > Magnoliopsida > Fabales > Fabaceae > Lathyrus > Lathyrus aphaca. The sequence goes on from OZ014520.1 coordinate 76,392,479, forward strand.
AAATTAATTATTTAATTCAATTAATTTTTTAACCAACAAGAAAAATAGGTAACCTAATAATGTTTTTTCATAAAATGCCAAAAAAATATTTTTTTCACATAATTAAATCAAATTAGATTTATTTTTTTCAAATTAATTCTTTTTAATCAAACATTTATTTTTTTAATAAAAATCAATTAATCAAAATCTTAATCAATATTTCCTTTATATTTTTCTTTTCAATTTTATTTTATTGTTTTAGAATAATTGTATAGGATGCGCGGAATTTGTAATAATTTATTTCTCTTGCACAATTTTATTTTCATCCAAATAATGTAACTGCTAAAGTCTTGTAATAGTTTTAGGTTTTATTTCCATACTTTACGTTTTCTGTCGGGTTTTATTTATGTATCTTTCCCGAAGCCATGTAATAGTTTAAATTAGGGTTTATTTTCCGCATTATAAACTGTTAGGTGTATGCTTAATAAGATTGTATGGTAAGACTAAAATCAACCGTTAGCAAATCCTAATTTCCAAGACTAAAATAGTTAAATTAAATACACTTGCACACTCATACCTCTAGGGTAACCTCTCTTTGTTGCCTTATGAAATATGGTCAAGTCCCTCGAACGTAGGGGTATCTTACTTGTTGCCTAAAGAAATAAATCATCACAGTTTCCTTTCAAATAAAAGATCATAGTCTCTCGTTGTCCCTTCAAAGTTGCCTTCGAATAAATGATCGTATCCCTACGAAAAAGATCATAGTCCATCGATGTCCCTTCAAAGTTGCCTTCGAATAAATGATCTCGTCCCTACAAAAATGATGATAGTCTTTTTGAATTGTTAAGGTATCCCTACATATTGCCTTCTATGACCATAACGATGATCCTACGCTTGTCCCTTCAAATCCAAGGATAAGACTACTTAATAATTGATAGTAAGGACAGTTATATCCCTAAGAAAATGAAATAACAAGAAAGACTATACAAACTTAGGGTAAGTAACTCTTAATGCTTGCTCACAACTTTCAAAACAAATATTTTTACACCCCACTCTCTCTTTTTCAAAATACTTTCAAACAAGTAAACACTTTGTATACATTCATACAAGAATCATTACAAAGTTAAATCTTTACGAAAATATTTTAAACCACACACTACACTTTTCAAACAAAACAAATAAAGTGAGCTAAGAAAACAAGAGCCCATGGATAACCATGGATACAAAGGGTGCTAACACCTTCCCTTTGTATAACTTACCCCTCGAACTCAAAATCTTTTAAAGGTATTTCATGTTCTTTTATGCCTTTCCTAAATTGGATGGAATAAACGTCGGTGGCGACTCTTGCTTACCGCAACATATTTTGCGACAAATATTAAAAGTCAGTTCTCATACCGTGTTACACGGGTGATAAAGGCATCATCTAAATATTTGATCTTCATTGTCCCGTGAGTGAGAAGTGCCACACCAACCCTATGGAAAATACCCATGATCAAGCAAGGATACATCAAAGTACAAGCAAACCTAGCACTAAGAGGGATCGAACTCAGGAAAATTCTCTTCAGCTCATTCGCAATAATCCTAGCTAAGTCCATAACCTTATATGAATCCAAAATACAATAGATAAGTGCAGCAGCTTCCATAGTAATGGAAAAGGTGTGGCTCCTAGGTTTTAAGTTGTGCAAACCATACACATAACGAACTGAGCTTTAGTCTTCAAAGCTCCCCTCCTAAACTTATGTGGGGCTCCATTAGCCCCCACACAGTAGGTTTGGTTTTCCATACATAAATCCTGTCTCAACTCCTCAGGGTTCCAATTCCTTCTTGATAACATCCAACCGTAGTCACATAACTCATCATCCTTCATAACTATATGGTTTCCTAGGTAAGCGTCGATCGCTGCCCTAGAAAAGTGAATCCCTCTCCCCTCACCCAAGTTTTAAACTCAAAGGGAGCATCACCAATAAGAAGGGAATTTGTAAAGAATTCCCTCACTATATCCAAGTGATACTCCGGATAAGGAGCAAACAGTTCATCCCAACCACACCCCTACAGATAAGACCCTGTAATCATATACTCCCCCTCCGGGGTAATCTGAATAATCTTATCAGGCCAAATCGTTCTTCTTTCTAATTGTGGGTATCGAGCCTGCTGGGTCAGACCAATGAACCTGTTATATTATATCATTATCATATACACTTTTGTCATTCATTTTGTCATATACACTTATATCATATCATTATTTATTTGCTAACTTTTTTAATTTGAAGTTTTACTTCCACTTAAATATATCCAAAATATAGTTAATGCATTTTATAGCAATTGACAACCACGGTTATACAAACTTATCATGACTAACTTTTATTTCATGAAGTGGGTTCAAACATCTAATTCATAAGTTCCATATAAATACACCATAGAATTTATTTCTATTCTTTTAAAATCAATAATTTTTTTACATATCTAACACATGCATAGCAAATTATATGTATAAACTAATGTTTCATGTTTACAAATGTTTATGATATATCCAAATAAAATTGACAATACAAAATAAACAATTATTTCACTTCATTAATATTTTCTATAATCTTTCTCCATAAATATTTGTCAACTTACGATCATCTAAAATGACCCAAATTACTTTTAATATCAAGATGAACATTTTCATATTATGATACACATATAATATGAGATAAATCATTTTAAATATAATAATTTTTTGCATAAATAAAATTATACAATTTAAACACGTCTTTGATATTTTTAAAATTTTATTTACATCATTTTATGTTACCAATACATGCACCATACATTCAAATTCATGATTTTTTTTCCACCAAATCATTTCATCCAAAATTAATGAATTATTAATTAAAACAAATTACTTGCACTAAAGAAAAATATTTGACATACATTTTACATTCACGTTTATAGGATAAACTATTCATCATTTTTTCATTTCACATATTTGAATAATTTATAAGTCATGCATGTATAAATTCAATATCACATGTTAAACTTAACATTAATACACATTATTTTCATCATATAATATTATATATGGATTTAAAATATTATATGAATATGTATTAATTTAATAGAATTATTATGTACCTTTCACCATGGTTATGAATAAGAAAACATTAATTCATTTCTCCATCAAAGTTGCAACCATAAATTAATCACAAAAAATCATAAATCGAACCTAAAGATTGTTAGAACGTATGTTGGGGGTCTGTTGCAAAATATGAACCAGGAGAAGATGATGAAAACGGTATGATGAAAGTTATACAAAATAAATTCCAAAGTGTGTGTTTACACTAAGCTTTAGGTTCGATTCTCCCACGTCAATTTAGGCAAATTAGATGCAAATGGGTTAACCGACGAATCCCCTTCAGGATACTTTGGAAACCTTAACATGAATCGCATATTCACATCAAATATATCGATCAATGATATTTTACAGAATAAAGTTCTCTCATTTATTCTTGTGCACTAGAAAAATAAAAGAATGACTTAGATATTTGACACTTGAAACAAATGATTTTTGTGTGTATTTTATTTCTAACAAGTATCTCTATTTATAGAAAAACTTGTACTAATTGGTGAGGAGAAACAATGTTTCAATGATTTAACATGACCATTCACGAACCATTATACATCAATAATAACAAACATTTTCATGAAAAGTTGTTTTAGTCTAATGGTGACACCATATGACCATACACCTATTCACTATAAGGTGTCTCATTTGATTCCAAGTAATTGCAACTTTTGACCATATTTGTTAGTGTGATACTTTAACAAATAATTTATAAAATTAATTAAATCATTAATATTTTGGAAATTTATCCAACATCCTTCTAGGTTTTCCTTCTCTATTTTAAGTTCTTTGTTCCTTTTTAAAGATTCAGATTAAATATTCAACTAATTATATAGCAGTTGTAGAAGACTAATCGTTGGAAGAGATAACTTGAACAAGTGTCTTTGTTTCTCCATAGTACAAGAGACGTTGAAGATAGATACACCAAAAGATCTTGATCCATTGTGTAACATGTTTAAGCATTGCATCGTCCGTGAAATATTGTATTATAGAGCCGTTGAGAGTAGATATGTGTATTGCATGTCAACTCTTCTTGAGTCTTCTGAACTCAGACTCTAGCTGCCATAATGATTTGACAATGCAACTTGCTTTTTGCGGTACAGATAGCTTTAGCTTTATTACTAATTATGAATGATCATCATAAGTTAATACATTCACCAAGTGTAGAGACAATATATTGCTTCTTCTGATATTGGGGCCTTTAGCTTCAGAGTCTACGTCAGACATCACTTAGAGAGTGTTCTTCAAATTCTGAATCACCATAAGCTAGTAACTCAGCCTCTCTCATGTGCGTCCTCATATCAGATCTTGAATATATATCTTTAAGCTTTAGAACATGCATACTTAGAACATATATTAGATAACATTATTGTTCTTTTAATAATGTTTTATCATCAAAACCCAAATGATATATTTCATGAACAAATCTTGTTCTAACATACAGTTGATCTGGAAAAAAATTATTTTATCTATGCGGTCAACATTTACTCGTCATGCCATATATAACGGTGTAAAAGGAAATTATAGGCAAAGCTTATTGGATTAAAATCCATTTTCCATGTAGGTGAGTGGTGTGTAGGCGGGGATTTTAATTCCATTAAGAATTTAGTGATTGAATGGGTCTTAGAGCTCAAACTAATAACTCTGAAATCATTGAATTTTCGGATTTAGTCTCTGAAATAGATCTGGTCGATTTTTCGACGGTGGGTAACAAATTCATGTGGTTAAATTTTGCAAGAGACTCAATGAGTAGGATGTATCGCTTTCTTATCTCTAAAGGATTAATTGATAAATGGAGTTTGAATTGTTAATTTTTTGGTCGCAAGGAAATCTCAGATATTTGTCCAATTTCAATTAAAGCCAATCAATTAGATTGGGGCCCAAAGCCTTTCCAAAAAAAATTCAACCTGGCTAGAACATCCTGGTTTCTTATCAGTTGTAGAAGAGGTTTGGAATTTGCAAGATATTTGAGGCAAGAAATTTTTTATGTTCAATGAAAAATTAAATCATTTGAAGTCAAGATTAAGAGCGTGTAATGTTGAAGTATTTGGGAAATTAGATTTACAAGTTGAAGAGGAAGTTAAATATTGCAATTCACTGGATTGGTTGGTGGTAAATGATGAGGTTTCTTTGAGATTCTATTTATCTGAGAACAAAATCGAGTTCCATAGCTCAGATTGGCAAAAGTTCCATCTTCGTGAATTAGTGATCATTCAAAAATCAAGATGTATATGGCTCAAGGAAGGAGCTCAAAATTTGAATTTTGTTCATTCGTTCATGAAGTATAGATTTTGTTGTAATAGAATTCTAGCACTAAACTCGGGAGATAATATGATAGAATATGTATAAGGTATTAAGTCTTTGGCCTAAAGTCACTTTAAAGATATATTTCAAGAACCTTCACTTTGTAGGCCAAAGATAGAAATAGCTTTGAGGCTCCTTTTATATTAAAGGATATCAAAGAAGTTATTTGGAGATCAGTTGGTGACAAAAGTTGGAGTCCATACGGTTCTCGATGAGTTTCTTTCAGGCTTACTGGGAAATCATTAACCATGATCTTTTTCAATGTGTGAATTATTTGTTTGCATGGTTATCTACCAAAGGCAATATAGGCAACTTTTATTGCCTTGATCCTAAATAATCACAATCCACAAAGGATGCATGATTATCTCCTGATTTATCTGATAGGAAGTATTCATATAATTATTACAAAATTACTAGCAGAAGATTAAAGAAGATCATTGGTAAGCTCGTATCACTCAATTAATCTGCATTCCTCCATAATAGTGGCATGTTAGATGGAGCAGTAGTGATAAACGAATTGGTGGAGTTTGCTAAAAGAAATAAGAAATAATTTTTCCACTTCAAAATTTATTTTGAAAAGGCCTTCGACTCAGTTTCTTGGGATTATTTACTGTATATTCTTAAACATATGAAGTTTAGAACCAAATGGATCAAGGCTTGTGTTTGTTCCATCTTTATCTCTCTCTCTCTCTCTCTATCATGATAAATAGACGTCCAACTATTGATTTTCAAGCAATGGGAGGGCTTTGTCAAGGGGACCCTCTTTCCCTAACCTTTTTCATTCTTGCAGCCGAAGCTTTGACAAGATTGTTGAAAATGCACGCTTAAGCCTCATTTTCCATTCATTCAAGTTGGCATGAAATTTTTAGTTCGATCTTCTTGAATTTAAAGATTATACGTTGATAGTTGGTCAGGCCATTTGGGAGAACTTATGGTATATTAAATTTATTCTACGCAGATTTGAATTGGTTTCAAGATTAAGTGTAAACTTCCACAAAAGAAAAATTTTGGGTTTCAATGTAGATTATGATTTCTTGATGGCGACATATGACATTTTAACTCGTGCAATCAATCCCTTTCCATTTTCTTTTCTAGGCACTTCAACTAGGGTAAATCTTGAAGACGCTCATCTTTGGAACCTATTCTTTCAAAGATTAGAAATAGGTTATCTTCATGGAATGGTAAATTTTCCGGGCTTAGAGGTCGAGTGACTCTCTTAAATTCAATCCTGAACTCAATTCCTCTCTACTTCTTCTCATTCTACAAAGCTCAAAAAGCAGTGGTTCGGGAAATTATTAGAATTCAAAGAGCATTTCTTTGGAATGGTGGAAAAAAACAACAAAGAATTAATTGGGTTTCATGGTTTACAATTTGTAAATCTAAAAGTGAAGGGGGTCTAGAGGTAAAACATTGTAAATTATTCAACTTGTCTTTAATAAGTAAATGGGGCTTGGAAAATTTTGTCAGGCGATAGATCGACTTGATATCCATTATTATCCTTTAAATATACAAAATTTATTCTTGAGATTTTATGTTAACATGAGCAAATCCTCCATATGGTAGATGGACCTTAGGATTTCCTTGAGGTTTTATGGCGGAGACTCTAATTGGTTTAGCAATTGTATTTCTTGCAAATTAGGAAATGGCTAAGCAAACAATATTTTGAGACACGTGGTTAGGATCAAAATCTTAGAGAGAGCAATTTCCTAACCTGTTTGGTTTAGCGCAAGGTTCTAGAACAAAAATCAGTGAATCAGGCAGGTGAATTAATAGTGTTTGAAATCGGGTCGTGGATTTTAATCTTGAATTGGTTCATGGATCAACAAGGACTGATTGTGATGATCTTCAACACATTATGGCTAATATTAATTCTATTCATGATGGGTTTGATAAATTTGTTTGGAAGCACAATTTGTTTGGATAAATTTGTTTTTTTTTTCAAGTTGGTCTCCCTAACTTGTTTAGGCCCACAATCGTAATTGGATCAAGATCTCTCTTCTACTCTAAAGAGTGTTTGCAAATCAAATGTTCTTTGCAATATTCAAGTTTTTGCGTGCAGGCTCCTCCTCAGTAGACTTCAAACAAGAGATGAATTAACAAAGTGAGGAGTAATTTCAGGAGTTTATAACCTTATTTGCCCTTTGTGCTTAGGGTCGTCAGAATCACACTCTCATGCTTTTGAAATTTCTTTGAAATGAAGGATTAAGAAGTTTTTGTTACTATTGTGCCTATTAGTTTGTTTGTTGGTCTATTTTGATAATTAGAAACTAAAGTTTATTTAAGGGAGAACATAAAGGTGTAAATGAAATTATCTCTTTGAGGAAATCGCTTCAGTTGGATTGATTTGAATAAAGACGTAAAGATAACCTAATTTGTGATATGAAAGATAGACTTTTACATCATTTACTATATATTCATAGTCTAGTTGTATTTTCTTTATATATCTATTAATTCATTTTGAATTTGGTTGAGTACCCATGTTTAATAAAAGCTTATAAAATAAACTACTTTATCAATTATTGATTATAACTGTTTTGTTTTCTACCTAACATAAACTCTTACTGATGATGGACGGTTAATTTTGATACGCGTTTTCTAATGGTTACTACGAGTTTGAAAGGGTCACACCCAGTGATTACTGTTGCATTAAGTCAGAGTCCAAGTCTAAAGTCAAAGTCAAGTTCAACAATAATTAATTATATTTTGTACTCTTAGAAAATTTAGACACAACCAGCTTTTTATGTTGTCTGTTCTTTGCAGTGTTACACACTCCCAATACACAACTTTTTCTCCATTCCCTCATTTCCACCAAATTTCCTTCCACTAACTCAACAAACAACACCAAATTTAAACATATCTTCCACAAACTCTCATTCCATTTCCACCTTTATTAGTATTCTCTTCCACCTCAACAACATAATCAAATATACATGATATTCATACTATTATAACACTGGAAGCTACAACCATAACATGAACATCAACATGGTCAGGTATGAATACACAACCACTTTACTAGTTATGTTTTTGTTCTGTCCTATAGTTTTCTCTTTGTTGTCTCAAAACCAAACACAAACCATGAACACTCTCTCCAATCTTGTTAACATCCCTGATTGGAATACCAACAAACACCCCAATCCATGTACATGGAAAGGGGTCACTTGTGACCTTTCCAATTCATCTGTCATCAAAATTGTTCTGTCTGGCTTTTCTCTCTCTTCACAATCTCTTCCTGTGTTTTGCAAAATTGAAACTTTGCAGCTCCTTGATGTTTCTAATAACCATCTGAACTCTATCCCAGATGGGTTTATTTCCGCTTGTGGAAAAATTGAGAGTTTAAAGGTTTTGAATTTTAGTGGAAATGTGTTGAGTGGTATTTTGCCTACTCTTCATGGTTTTGGTGGATTGGAATCACTTGATATGTCTTTCAATCACTTGAAAGGAAGCATTGGTTTACAGTTAGATGGAATGGGTAGTCTCAAATCTCTTAATCTCAGTTACAATAATTTCTCTGGGAACATTCCAATTAACCTTGGAAAGTCTATGGTTTTGGAGCAGCTTGTGCTTTCAAACAATTTTTTTCAAGGAACAATCCCTGAACAAATTTTGAGCTATAAAAATTTGATTGTGATTGATTTTAAGGCAAATGATCTTTCTGGGTCTATTCCATTAAATATTGAAAATCTTTCCAAATTGGAAAATTTGAGTCTTTCCTCTAATAGACTAGTTGGCAAAATCCCAATGACAATTAAGAACATAACAACTCTTGTAAGATTTGCAGCTAATCAAAATAATTTTACTGGTTCTGTTCCTCCTGGAATTACAAAATTTCTCAGGAGTTTGGATCTTAGTTACAATAGTTTATCCGAGTCTATTCCAGAAGGCCTTTTATCTCCACTACAGCTAGTGCTTGTAGATTTGTCTTATAACAGATTACAAGGGCCTGTACCTGCAAACATTTCACCTAGTTTAGTCAGGTTAAGATTAGGTAGAAATTCCCTGACAGGAGAGGTTCCTTCGAATACTTGCAATGAAGCCGGACATGATTTGACATACATGGAGCTGGATAATAATCAGTTGACCGGTTTGATACCTCCTGAATTAGGTTCCTGTAAGAAATTGGCCTTGTTGAATTTGGCTGAGAATCGATTGACTGGTGCTTTGCCACCAGAACTTGGAAATCTTGGCAGTCTTCAAGTCTTGAAGCTTCAAAACAACAAGCTTAATGGTACTATTCCGATTCAAATTTCTCAATTGCAAATGTTGTCTACCTTGAATTTGAGCCAGAATTCTCTGGATGGACCGATTCCATCTGAGATGACAACAAACCTTACATTGCTTTACTTGCAAGGGAACAAACTTAACGGGTCTATACCTCCGTCCATTGGAAAGTTGGGAAAACTTTTAGAACTCCAGCTTGGAGAAAACCAGCTAAGTGGTGATATTCCAAAAATGCCTTTGAATTTACAGATTGCGTTGAATCTCAGCAGCAATCGCTTTAGTGGAAATATTCCTTCAAGTTTCGGCGATTTGGTTAACCTAGAAGTTTTGGATCTCTCAAATAACAATTTCTCTGGTGTAATTCCTGTATCTCTGACCAAAATGGCAGCATTGACACAGTTGCAACTTTCAAATAACCGTCTATCAGGAGACCTTCCTTCATTTGGTTTGTACGTTAATGTTGAAACAAAAGGAACCAGTGTCAAGAACAAAAGAAATATCCCAGACAACAATTTTTCGAGAACAAAAAAGAGTGGAAAATCTGTTGTCGCTGCTGTTCTTATTGCAATTGCTGCTGCTATTTTTGTGGTTGGTGTGGTCACCCTGCTGGTTGTATTGATTTCACGACACTATTGTAGGGGTAACAATGAGCGTGTACAGGCAAGTGAAGGTGAAAATTGTGACCTTCAGATCATCCAGAGTAATTTGTTAACTTCAAACGGGATCCATAGATCGAACTTTGACTTCTCCAAGACCATGGAAGCTGTTGCCGAAACATCAAATATAACTTTGAAAACCAAGTTTTCAACTTACTACAAGGCCATTATGCCATCTGGATCGATCTATTTCGCCAAGAAGCTGAACTGGTGTGACAAAATCTTCCCTGTGAGCAGTCTTGATAGATTTGGGAAAGAGCTAGAAGTATTGGCAAAGCTGAACAATTCAAATGTGATGATTCCTCTAGGCTACATTGTGTCCACTAACAATGCTTATGTGTTATACGAGTTTCTCTCGAACGGATCTCTCTTTGATGTGCTTCATGGAAGCATGAAAAACTCTTTAGATTGGGCTAGCAGATACAGTATAGCTGTTGGTGTGGCTCAAGGTCTATCCTTTCTTCATGGATGTGCCTCTGGTCCAATACTTCTCCTTGATTTGTCAAGTAAAAGTATTATGCTGAAATCACTCAAGGAGCCTCTAGTTGGCGATATTGAACACTACAAAGTGATCGATCCTTCAAAGAGTACTGGGAGTTTTTCTGCAGTTGCTGGTTCTGTTGGCTACATTCCTCCAGGTCAGAACTCTTTCTATTTCTTTCCAATTTGTCTAATTCCATAAACATTTGAGAGACTCTTTCTATTTCTGTTTTGAAGATCTAAATTATTTTGTTTGTTGATTTGGCAGAGTATGCATACACAATGAGAGTAACAATGGCAGGGAATGTGTATAGCTTTGGGGTCATTCTACTGGAATTGCTGACAGGAAAACCTGCAGTGACTGAGGGAACTGAATTGGTGAAGTGGGTTTCGCGTAACTCAAGAAATCAAGATCACTTTCTTGATTTGAATGTTAGTAGAACATCACAGGCTGTTAGAAACCAAATGCTTGCGATTCTGGAGATTGCTCTTGTTTGTGTAAGCACATCAACAGATGCAAGACCAAAGATGAAGACTGTGCTAAGAATGTTGCTGAATGCCAGATGAAGACTGTGCTAAGAATGTTGCTGAATGCCAGATAAAGATTTTGTTTTGGATGGTATATTGAAGAATATATACAAAAGATATTGAATATCAAATACAAGGAAAGTTGCTTAATCCTTCTATAGTGATGTGTAAATTAAGCTTTTTTTTGTTCTTCATGGTATGGCAGTTGTGTAAAGTGAATCTGTTTTCTGTCTTATATATTTAGAATTTAGATCATTTAGTCATATATATAAACACTATTTTGGTGAAACCAGTTTTTCTGTTACAGTCATTGTTATCAATACAAAATGTCACGACAATCATAAACACTATATTTTACTAAATAACTTAATCATTGTTCAACCTTGCAGTGTTTCAATTTTCTAGACAGAATCTAAAACAAGTTTCATGCTCTCACATAAATAATGGACATTATTCAGACAATAATGAGCAACCAACAAAAAATTATAATCAGACAGTAGTGCCGAAAAATGAAAAATGGCATATTTGACTCGATCTCATTTAAGAAACTAGAACTTGACTTTCCTATTCAAAACTCTACTTCAGCTCTTGGCACAATCCTGAGTAGATAGAGTAATTTAGCTTCTCGGATTGTGCTTCTCAACAATTAAAAGTCCGTAATCCACGACGAGAGGAATCATAAGTTCTTTTTTCTTTTGTGTATGCAGCATTAGAATACTGAAAAATGAGACTAGAAAGTAAGATCTTTAGGGTCTTCAATGATCTGTGACAGGGTTTGCAAGAAGAGAGCTAGATCGGAACCGTAGATTACTCGATGATCTGCCGTAATATTGACCTGCGAATTTGTATTCCTTCAGTTACGAAGAGAACAGAAGTCTGGAAATGGATTTACAATTATTTAACCAAAAATAAATAAGTTATACCTGCATTTGGTTCTTCAGGCCAATGCGACCATCCTTGGTAGCCACAACAGTTGGCTGTGATGATCCAACTGCCATAATTGCTCCCTACAAAAATAAATCCATAGAAGGATCAAACTCAAGTTGCCTATCACTGTTCGATTTGAACACAAATAAGATTTTACTCACAGTTCCAGGTGGCAGAATAGCATCGAAGCGATCAACACCAAACATTCCCAGGTTGGAAAGGGTGAAAGTACCTAGAGAAACAACAAAAATCAGTGAGGTAGGGAAAATATCAGAAATAAGAGTTCTTTAAATTAGCCCAAAATTGAATGTCAGAGTTCAACTAGAGAAACATTATATAGCTTGTTCTTTTGGTAAAAATCATAAATTTGTATCTTGCTTCTTCAAGAGATTTCCATGACAGAAACATGTTAATATATGAGGTAGAATTGTACTAGCAGCAGCAATTTATAGTCTACAAAAAATTGATGGATAAAGATTCTCCTGAACATAATAACCACCCCTCTATTCTATAACTTAGCACTCAAAAAATGAAAATTGAGAATAGCTCAAAAGTAATCTTCAGTTGTGCCTGGGAATCACCAACTTGAACTTGGGTTTCTTTAGACTATAGTAATAACTTAATTCTTCTAAAACATGTTGATTGGATTGATCAAAACTTGACTTCAATAATTTAGAAATTAATTTATCGAAGCGAGAGGTTATGCAAATGCTGAAATCAGTCCAGGAGTCCACAAATTACATTTCATTTGTGTATGACTGCATTTCAAATCTAAAAGCTGAAGCTACTAACAGTTCAACTCTAAAACATGGCCTATGTGCAAAGTTAGCCAAACTTTATGTTAGGATTATATCCACTTTTTCCAAGAATATAACCAAGTAGGTTTTGGAGACTGGAACTAACTCTACACAACAGCCCACACAGCAATCATGAACTACACTGTTGTCATTTAATTTTTGAAAGGTCCGAGTCGTTCTTTTAATTTTGCACAAAGATGTGTCCTAATATGCATATAGTAAGGCTCGAATGACACTAATGTTAAGTTAATTATCAATAACCCTAATCCCCTACCCACAAGTTAAAGGATTCTATGATAAATGGGACAATTCAAAGAGATACAATAAATATATAATTATGGCACCTGTGGTGTATTCCTGAGGCTGCAGCTGCTTAGCTCGGGCCTTATCAACCAACTCCTTCCATTTTCTTGACAAAGAATAGACATCAACCTAGAATACACATCAAATAAATTTTTCAACAATTGAGCACAGTTTAACGTTAGTTTAGAAGCAGCTCAAAATAGAGTATCAAGCACCTTATCAGCATCCTGAAGCACTGGAGTAATAAGTCCACCATCTATAGCCACAGCAACTGCAATGTTGATGCTGCTATTGTATGTAAAGCTATTACCATCCCTACAACTAGAGTTTATGACTGGGTGTTTAGCCAGCGCGAGTGCTGTAGCCTTGGCAAGCAATGCAGTCATAGTAACTCCCTTTGATTTAATCTGATATGTCATAAAACATAATAAATCAATAACATGTTAAAACCTTAAAACAACAACTTCATGAAGATCATACATGACTAGAATTTCTAATAATTTAGCTCAGAAACTCATCAATAACACTAGCTAACTTTGCTGATGGTTTCTTCGCCAGCATTTCCGTTCTCTAATCCTTTGTGTGAACTATAATCCTAACTAAACTATCCATTTATATATAATGTCAAAAGAACCAATGTAATAGTCATCTAGCTAGCATCAAGCACAATCATTAAGAGTGATTTAATGAAACAAAACGAGACACAAAAAATCACCTTCTTGTAGAGAGCATCAAGTGCATCAGTGGTGAAAGTGTAACCAACTCTGAAAGTGGGAACACCCAAACTATCCGCCATGTTCCTACTCACAGCATTCTGCATTGTCGTAAACGGCACCACAGTTCCCAATTCAACTCCCAAAACCGCAGTCTTCACCGGCTCGGTCGCCGCGGCCGCAACACTCCCTTCTGAAGCTGCAAATGCCTCAACATCTTTAGCCACAATCCTCCCTGAAGGCCCAGTCCCAACAATTTGAGCTAACTCCACCTTCAATTCCTTAGCCAATTTCTTCGCATAAGGCGACGCCACTACTCTCTTCCCTCCCTCCGAAGCCGGATGTTTAGACACAACCGCCGCCGCAACAACTTTCTTCGGTTGAGATTCTACAGGTGCAGGTGCAGGTGCTGGTGCTGGAGTAGAAGAAGATGGCGAAGAGGATGAAGATGATGAAGAAGAGAGGGCTTTAGACCTGGCTTGTTCAATTTCTTCCTCAGTCTCAGCGAGAAACGCGATGGGAGATCCAACGGCGGCAACACCACCTTCTTCAACAACAATAGCAGCAAGGATACCATCGTAAAAAGTCTCGACATCCATGTCAGCCTTATCGGACTCAACGACGACAACACTATCGCCTTTGGAGAGTTTATCGCCTTCTGATTTGATCCACGACACGATTTTGCCCTCGGTCATAGTGGAGCTTAGCGCAGGCATGAAAATCTCTCGGATCTTGGCACGGACAACGAAGTTGTAGGTAGGGGTTGAAGTGCGGTGGAGTGAAGTGGGAGTGCGGCGGAGGACGGTGGAGGAAGGGAGGAACGAAGTTCGAAGAAGATGAGACATTGTTGGAGGTGAAAATGGGAATTGGATTGAAACGAGGAATGTGAAATTGTGTTGTTTTTGTTTAAGGGAAATAGAAAGGTTGTTTCCTCGTGTTCATCGAAAGATGGCGGAGGTTTCAACTACTTATGTCACTGAATCTAACGTCGCTTACTTACAACTGTGTTTTATGGTTTAGTGTTGGTTGGTTTTATTTTTATTTTTTCTTAACCACTTTTACGGCCCATGCTCATACAAGAAAAAAAAAATGTTTATCGTCTACTTCCTTCGATTTTCAATACCTCAACATTTAACTAGTCCTTTTTTTCTAATTAAATTATGAGGAAATTAGGTTTAATATTTTGATATTAGTCTGTAATTCTATAAAATGTTTCATATTAGTCTTTTTTATTTAATAAGCGACGAATATATCGATTGATTTTTTTAGTTTTTCAATCGTTAATAAGATAAAAAGACTAATATATAATGTTTTAAAGAGTTAAAAGATCAATATGAACTTTTTTTTTAAATTAAAAAATCAAAATGATCCTTGCGATTAAGATACAGAACTAAAAAAAAGGTATAAACGCAACAAAAAAAAATTACTATAAATAAAAGAGAAAATATTATTTATGCTACGAGAAATTCATAATCCAAGTCTTGTAACTGACTACCGCGAGGTGTCACTGATTATAGTAGTGTGAAATAAAGTAATAGAAAAGTTTAAAAAGAAAATTTGTGTTGGTGTAACCGGTTACGCATTCGCAGTTCTGTAACTGGTTATCACTATGGTATTTTTAGAAGTTGTTTCAACTGGAACCGATTACATGTTTTGTGTTATCGGTTACAGGTCCGAGAATTTATCTTTTCTATTTTTTTGATGATGTAACTTGTGTCTTAATCCACTTGTAAACATTTATATACCTTTTAGTTATTGTTATCAATGTTAATGATAACACTCTCTCTCTCCACACTAAATTTCTCCATCATTCACTAATCTTGTATTTTCAAGTTCTAACATTTGGTATCAAGAGCCTGTTATGATCCACAAACACACCTAGTGTGCAACATGAATTATGTCTCCAATGAAAGAATCTCTACAAACCTACTCATCCTTTATGCGGAAAATTATGACAAATAGTGCAAACAAATGAACGGGTTATTTGGCTATTAAGATATTCTTAAAGTCATCAAGAATGGGGTGAATGCTTTTGTCGAACGTTCAATAGATGCACAGAGAGAAACACATAAGGAAGATAAGAAGAAATATTTCAAGGTGCTATTTTTTATCCATCAATGTGTGGATGGTGACAACTTTGAGAAAGTTGGTGATTGTGAATCATTGAAGCAAACGTGTAAATGTTGAAAGTGTAATTCATTATGTCATATTTGATTTAGATTTGGTTTTAGATCTAGATTTAATTTAGTTCCAAAATAGATATTTTGGGCTTTTATAGTTTTTGGGTTTTTGGCTTGAGGTGCAAGCAATCTTAATTCTATAAATATGGAGTATCCCTCTTGTAATCAAATAAAATCACAACATTATTACACTCACGGATCTGCAGTTGTAGAGTGAGTAAGAATATAAAGAAAAATTGCACAGTTGTGGGTAACAAACTTTATCTCTCCCAAATTTCCTCTTTCAAAATTTCTTCTTTATTATTGTGGTTGTGCAAGAACCCTTCTTGCTCATCAAAAAAGGTTCGAAATTTCCATAGAGTTTGGGTTAATTCCAACATCGTGTATCTAGAGCTCCGGTTTGAGCGATTCGAAGGCAGGAATCGTGATAGGGTCTTGTGAAGGAAGTAACAACGCTGGCAGAGAACGCAATAGATCAAGAAAAGGTTGTGCACAAAAAATTGAACTAGAAAGATTATAAAACTCTCTTTATAATCCATCAATGTGTTGATCCAGATAACTTTGAAAAGGTTAGTGATGCAGAATCATCAAAAAATGTGTGGGAAATTCTGGAGAAGTCGTTTGGAGATGCAAAGAAGGTGAAAGAGGTGAGATTACAAACTCACAAAAGGGCTTATGAATTGCTTCATATGGAAAACAATAAAATCATTACAGATTTCTTCACAAGAGTTATGAAACTTGTGAATCAAATCAAAGTATGTGGAAAAGTGTTAACGACGAAAGCAGTTGTCTCAAAGATTTTGAGATTGTTAGCTTCAAATTTTGACCACGTGGTAGTAGTCATAGAAGAGTCGAAAGACTTGTCAGTATTGACGAAGGAAGAACTTCAAGGAACACTTGAATCTCATGAACAAAGAATGGCTGAAAGAGAAGCAGCCAAGTCGAAGAGTGATGTGGCTCTACAGGCTCAATTAGCAAGAGATAAGAAAGGAAAAGGAAAGGTGTCTAACAACAAAGGCAGAGGTGGCTACAGCAATTCGACTGGTCGAAATCAACAAGAAGGAGGCTGGTCGAATCAAAGAAAATCCTGGAATCAAGGCAACCAATGAGGTGGTGCTGCAGGAAGAGGAAAGTCAAAAGTCAAACAAGAGTCACATTCACTGTTACAATTGTTAGAGGTATAGTCACTATTTTAGTGATTTTCCTAAACAATAGACGAATCAAGAAGGTGATGCAAAGATGGCGAAACATGAAGAAGAAAAGATGTTGTTGATGGTCACAACAAGAGATGAAGAGAGATTCCAAGATCAATGGTACTTAAACTCGGGATGCTCATCACACATGACCGGTAAGAAAGATTGGTTTTTTTAACATGAAGCCCTCGACGAAGAACATGGTGAAATTTGCAAATGACAATACTCTAGCAGCTGAAGGTATTGGTGACGTTCTAATTATGAGGAAATATGGAAAGAGATCAGTAATTTCCAATGTGTTGTAATACCATACAATTGTCAGAGGTATGGTCACTATTTTAGTGATTGTCCTAAACAATAGAAGAATCAAGAAGGTGATGCAAAGATGGCGAAACATGAAGAAGAAGAAGAGTTGTTGTTGATGGTCACAACAAGAGATGAAAAGAGATTCCAAGATCAATGGTACTTAGACTCAGGATGCTCATCACACATGACCGGTAAGAAAGATTGATTTTTTTAACATGAAGCCCTTGACGAAGAACATTTTGAAATTCGCAAATGACAATACTCTAGAAGCTGAAGGTATTGGTGACGTTCTGATTATGAGGAAATATGGCAAGAGGTCAGTAATTTCCAATGTGTTGTACATACCATACATGAAGAGAAATTTGCTCAGTATACGGCAGTTGGTAAAAAAGAACTATAAGGTGTCGATCAAAGACAAGATGATGAGAGTTATCGATGCAGGTGGTAGGTTGATCTTGAAGGCTCCAATGTCTCAGAATATGACCTTCAAGATTGAACTTAATGTGATGGAGCACAAGTGCCTTGCAACTGCAACTAGCAAAGATGTATGGATGCGGCACTATAGACTTGGTAATCTTAATTTCAAAGACATCAAAGATTTAAAGAGAAGAAATATGGTTTCAGGATTTCTAGAAATCAATATCCCAAACGAAGTGTGTGAAGAATGTGTTCAGTCAGAATAACACAACAATAGATTTAGCAAGGATGCATGAAGCAGGTCGAAGGAATTTCTTGAAGTCATATACTCTGATGTATATGGTCCTATCCAGGTGGATTTGATTGGAGGTAACAAATACTTTGTCAGTTTCATAGATGATTTCAATAGAAAATTATGGACTTACCTAATCAAGAAGAAAAGTGAAGTAATCGAAGTATTTGCCAAGTTTAATCTATGGTCGAAAGACAAAGTGGTCGAAAGCTCAAGATTTTGAGGACTGATGGTGGGGGAGAGTACGTGTGAAAAATTTCAATGCATTATGTGTGAAAGAAGGAATTGTGCATGAGGTGGTGCCACCCTACACTCCACAGTAGAATGGAATTGTAGAAAGGAAGAATCGAACCATCATGAACATGGTGAAAAGTATGTTTAATGGAAAGCATCTACCCAAAAAATTATGGGGAGAAGTTATGTCGACTGCAACGTATATTTTGAACAGATGTCCGACGAAGAAGCTAAAAGGAATTACGCCAGAAGAATGTTGGTCTGGTGTCAAGCCTAGCTTGAGTCATATGAAGATATTTGGATCTATAGCACATAGACATGTGCTAGATCAGTTGAGAATGAAGCTTGATGATAAGTCTAGTCAAATAATTCTGATAGGATATCATTCGACTGGAGGTTACAAGTTGTTCGACCCAATAAACAAGCAGGTTGTGATCAGTAGGGACGTGATCATAGATGATCTTAAGGAATGAGATTGGACTGAAAATGTCAAGAAAGATTCAGTTGGAATCTTATATGAAGAACTAGTTAGTGAAGTTGAAAGAGATGTTCGATGTGAAAATGTTAGAGGTGAAACATGTCTAAGCAGACCTCAACAAACAAGACACATACTTGTAAGGTTGTAAGAATGTGTGATTACATTAGATGATTTGGTCAATGAAGAAGGTGAGCTGGTACACTATGTTTTCTATGCAGATGTCGAACTTATCAATGCAACTGAGGCATTGAAAGATTTGAAGTAAGTGAAAGCAATGAATGATGAGATGAAGTCAATTGAAGTCAACAACACTTGGTCACTTGTCGAATTGCCTCAAGGCAATAAGGCAATTAATGTGAAGTGGCTATACAAGGTGAAATTGAATCCCATAGGGGAAATGACTCGACACAAGGCGAGGCTTGTGGTGAAAGGATTTCTTCAGAAGGAAGAAATCGACTTCGATGAAGTATTTACACCTGTTGCTAGGATCGAAACAATCATGTTGGTTGTTTGTTTAGCAAACATGAATAATTGGCACACATGTCAGATGGATGTGAAATGTGCATTCCCCGATGGCCCATTAAACGAAGAAGTTTATGTTGCATAACCAATTGGGTTTGTGAAACAAGGCAAAGAAAGAAAAATGTACAGGCTGCATATATCTCTGTATGGACTTAAGCAAGCTCTAAGAGCTTGGAGCGAGAAGATAAATGGCTTTATAAGGGAGGAGGAATTTTTGAAGTGCACAACAGAGCATGGAGTATATGTGAGAAGAAGTGATGGTGAATTTCTTATGATATGTCTATATGTCGATGATCTGTTGATAACAAGAAGTTACAAGAAGGAGATCGAAGATTTCAAACGTGACCTGAGCAAGGAATTTGAAATGGCAGGCTTTGAAATCTCTCATATTTCCTTGGCATCAAATTCTACAAGAGTGATAGAGGTTTGATGATGCACCAAAAAATATACATAAGCGAAATACTTAAGAGATTTGAGATGCAAGATTGCAACCCAACTTCGACTCCAGCTGAGCCTAGATTGCAAATGTCAAAAGATTCAGATTCAGATGATGTTAACCCAACCCAATACAGAAGACTTATTGGGTCACTAAGATACCTTTGTGACACAAGGCCTGACTTAGCATACAGTGTTAGTATGGTGAGTAGATTTATGCAGAAGCCAAAGATATCATACCTAGCAATGGTGAAGAGGATACTAAGGTATCTGAAAGGAACTCTCGACTATGGCATTTTGTTTCATACGACTGATGAAGGAAAATAATTCAAGATAGTGGGATACACCGATCAAGTTGGTGTAGTGATGCTGAGGATCGAAAATCCACAATTGGATATGTGTTTATGTTAGGCGGTGCACCAGTTGCTTGGAGTTCGAGAAAGGAGCCAGTAGTAGCATTGTCATCATGCGAAGCAGAGTACATAATTGTTTCTCTCTGTGCATGTCAAGCAATATGGATGGTTAATTTGGTCGAAGAGATTACATCGAAGAGTCATGGAGCAATCACCGTGAAGATCGACAACATGTCAGCTATAAACCTGGCAAAGAATCTGATAGCACATGGCAAAAGCAAGCACATCGAAACGAGGTTCCATTATCTTCGAAAACAGGTAGCGGAAGGGAATATGAACTTGGAACACTATAGAATTGAGAATCAGATTGCAGATATCATGACGAAAGGAGTACAGGTCGAAGTTGTAACGCCCCGAAAATCTAAATTAAACATTTATTTATTTATTTATTTTAGAAGAAATTAAGAAGTTTAGTGATTTTTGGTGAATTTTGGAGCAAGAAGGAGTATTTTTAAATAATTTAATAGAATAAATAATTAGTGTATTATTTATATTATTATTATTAAAAATGTTAAGAAAATGGCAAGGTGGTCATAAAGGAAAAAGAGTAAGGAGAATTTTGGTAATCTATGGAATGGAATATTTTGTCTAACAAGGGAAGACCGTTCAGTTTCTAACTTACCGTGTTTCTGTGAAGAACGTTGAAGAAGAGAATAGGAGAAAAGCTTAGGGTTTTGAAGGATTGCTAGGATATCTTGGAGAGAGAAGGAAAAAACTACGAGTTTCTCTAAGATATGGAGAGTTTTCATGTTTTATTATAGTTTAATAGGATTTGGTTATGAATAAATTAAGTCTTTGTGGATTTTGGGTAATTGTGGTGTTTGAGGATGTAGATTGAATTATGGATGGATAATTTTGATAAAATATAATGAAATAGAATGTTATGTGTTGATTTATGTGTATTGTGTGAGCATAAATGTAATGAAATATAATGAAATAGAATGTTATGTGTTGCTTATACATATGGATAATTATGGGCAACACTGAATTTTTGGGTATTTCGAGTCGAAAACGCAGCAGAAAAATCACTTTTTAAAAAATCGGGTTTGTTGTCGCATCCTGACACTGTAAACACCCCAAATTTGCCCTCACACATTCACACCATGGCTTATGATCATTTCATATGCATAAACACAATCATACCATCCCATATCACATTTTTGATTCACTGCATAGATTCAAGGTCATCTGCATCTAGGGTTTGTGATCTGAGAAATCCAAGAGCTTCTTGAGCCACTCCAAAGGCCATCAATCACTTCAAAGGGGTTCATGTGTGTTCTTATATCTTATTACATCCTTTCAAAGTCAAAATGCAAAATAATCACAAGAACTGGGATTGGTGTGAATGCAGAGCCAAGTTTGACTGCACAGTTGACCTAAAATTAGGGTTTTGGTTTCAGAGGCCATAACCCCAAATTTTTTGGTCATTCTTGTTTCCATTGGTCTCTATATGGTATAGGGAGTATGCATATCAATTTTCATGAAGAAATTCCATGGGGAAGTCATTTGATCAAGAGTTGACTTTTCAGACAAGTCAGTGTGAAATCAGGGCATCTGAGGCCCCCAATGACCCAACCAAGGGATGATCTTCATCATTTTGAGTGTATATGATCTTTATTTGATCATGGAAGAAGGTTGAAGTTCACAAAAAATCAAGAATTTGAAGTTTTTTGCAAAGTTGACTTTTTAGGGCATAGTTGACTTTTAAGGAATTTGTCAATTTAGGTCACTTTTCAAACCCTACTTTTTGATCCAAAAATGCTTCAAATGGAAAAACTTTGGTCATGAAAGTTGTAGAATAAATTTTTCCCTTTTCAAAAAGTACAAGAACATGACCTAATTCATTTTGGATCAAAAGTTATGGTGTGACAAAGTTGGCAAAAATCACTAATTTTCAAGATATGCCTCAAATGAGAAACTTGCAATTTCATGTACCAAGCATTCTTGTGACCTCTAATTGACATCAAACCATTACACAAGCATCATGTAAGTCCTAAAGTTCAGATTGGACCAAGGTTTCCTCATGTTTTATGGCTTTTAAGGCAAGAAAGTTTCATATGAACAAAAAGGGAACCAAGTTGCAAAAGCTCATGATCACTTCCATCCACTTGCTGCATTGGCCATTGAACCTTCCTAGCACTCCACACACACCTTGCTGCGCAGCCCATGCCTCTTGTACCAAGCTAGAACTTAGCCCATACCCTCCTTACAACAAAGTGGACTTTTTGCAAAAGTAAACATCCCAATCACAGCAGGCCAGGTCACATCACCTGACCAATGGGAGTTCTTTATGCAAAGCAAATGCTAGCCATTTCATACATCAAGCAAGGCTGAAACACACAAGAGCATAGCATTCACAAAATCACCCCCTCAAGCAAAAGCCTTCGAATCTCTCTACACAACACACCAACACAAAAACCAATTCCATAGATCAACTCACTTTGCTTCACTGAGCCAAAACCAACAAGACTTAGGCCTGAATCAAGCAAGAACATCATTCTTCCATTTTTCACTCTCAAAGCCAAAGCTTTCGAAACTCATTCCACAAGCCACAAACACTTGAACAAACTCCACAAACCTTCTCAAAACATCACCCTGATCACAAAGAACCACTTACATTGGCCTGAAACAGCTTGAATCACCATCACCATTTTCAACTGAGCTTGAGCAGAAGCTGTGCAAACTCCCTAACCAGCCAACTTAAACTCCTTCTAAGCATTCAAGCATCATCAGGGGATCAAGTGGAGTGGATTGCATCAAGAGGGGAGGTCAGAAAGTTGCAGGATTGAAAGCTTCGAAACTCAGGTAGCTCAAGAACTTTTTTTCCAGAAATCATTTTTTAAGTTCTTAAGTTGTTGTTCATGCTCCCCTGATCACATATATGTCTTTAGTTTTGAAAATGGTGGGAAAATGAGGATTTAATTGCGTTCTGAAACTCTGTGACCTAAAAAATGTTTGTTTCGATTCATGAACTTGAGGGAATATAAATGTTGTTCGTGATGGGGTTTTGATTCAGTGGGTCATGGGAATCATTTTTGTATGCTTGGTTTTCATTTTTGTTACGTTTTGAGGTTTCTAGGGATTTTCAGGTGGGGTTCCCACCGGAGAAGACGACCGGAAGTCTTCTCCGGCCACCTGAAAATCATTAGGGTTTAATCAGGTCATTAATTCCATTTGAATCTGGAGCGTTGGATGGATTTGACTGGTTGACTTGCCGCGCGTACGAGTGGCCCAGATCTGTTCATTATGCCCTAATCCTTTTAGTTAGTTTTAATTAATCATAATTAAATTAATTTATCCAGAGTGAATCTTGGCCCTTTAAACGCGCGCGTGGTCAACCATTTCAAACCCAGACTCAATCCTGGCCCTCCATCCTGCATACTTCCATTTATTTTAATTTTTATTTCATTTCTTTTCATTTAATTTGCATAATTTATTTAAAATAGCAAAATTGTTTTAAAAATTATGAAACTTTTTCTCAAGAGTTTCACTAATTTTTAAAACACAAAAATATTTTTATTTTCATTTTTAGCATTAAAAAAGTATTTTTAAATATTTAAAAGTTTATTTTTAATTGATTAGTGGAAATTAATTTATTAAAAATACTTTTAGGTATTTAAAAATCACCAAAAAATTCATGAAATGTTCTAAGACATTTAGAAACATTGTCCAACCTTCAAACCAAATTTATTTTTTGATCTTGATGCATTTTGAGAATTTTTCATTGAATTAAAATCATTTTTATGCATTAATTGGATCCAAAGTTCAAAAAATCATTTCTGCCTATCCATGAAGAGTTGGACATTGATTCTTTTTGCATTGCATTGTGTTTAGCATGAAGTTTGTGAGATTAAATGGCCATGATTTGATCTTTCATTTTCAATTTGTTTGGCATTTCTTTTGTTTGGAAACCCTAAAACCCTAGAAATCTTAGAAAAATCATAACTTGAAAGTGGTTAGGATTTGAGACCTCTCCTTTGGGCATTGGTTTAGTATAGGATTAGGGGTCCTTTGAGTGGCATTTTCAATTTTTTATCTTAGGGTTTGCCTCTGATTTTGGTTTTTGTTTGATGTATTGTTCATAAACCCTAATTTGGGCTTCCATATGCATCCATCTTGCATTCTCTTGCATAACATGACTTGCCATGACATTCCATGCTTCCATGTGATTCATTTGATATCATAAGACATATTGAAAGCATGTTTGATTATTGAGTCATGTATTTTCCATGTTGTATGTCATGTGCACTTCATAACTTTTCATGTATGTTCATGGTTCCTAGCTTGTTTCATTTGCATTCATGAACTTGTATGGTCATTTCCATGTGCTGCCTCATGTTTGTAGCATCTCATAGCATCATTAGCATCATGTATATGCTTCTGGTTTTGTTTCTCATCATGTCATCTCATCCCATTTTGCATTGCATTGCATTTCTTTTCTAACCTTTCAGGTGGTAAGTGACTTTGAGAAGTGAATTTGCCTTCACTTCTCATAACTTTTCTTTTCATTTCTCTAGCATCCATGCTGCATTTTTGTATGTGTTTGAGATTGAGCTTGCTCATTCTTCTTCTTCCCACTTTCTTTCTTCAAGTGACTTGACTTCTTGAATGAAGCAAGTTGCTTTGCTTCTCTTGATCCTTTCATCTGCCTCCTGGTGGTTCCATTGAAGATCTTCTTTTGCAAACCTCACTAACCTTAGGAACAACCAAGCATGACAATGATTAGGGTTTTGATTAGTCTCCCTTCTTAGTTTTACCTTTGTGTCTCTTTGTGTCTTCTCTTCTCATCTCATAATCAGGGACTAAACCCTAAAGGCTTTAAGGCTTTGTGATTAAGCTTATGTCTGCATCCTTCTCTTAGGATGGAGTGTATAACTTTAATCCTAAGTGTTAAACCCTTAATGTGTTTAAATCCTTTAATCAATTCATTTAATAATCATCAAGACATCAAGCTTGTAACTTGGGCCTTGCATTAGGGTTCTATTTCTTCCTTAATTGGTTAAGAAGGACTAACCCTAGTGTTAATGGACAAGTCCCCCTCAAGTTGTCTTACAAATCATAAAATCCACTTCATTATCATATAATTAAATAAAATCCACTTAATCAAAGGCTTGTTTTGTCATGAGTTTAATCCCTAATCATGGATTAAGTTGAGGAGCTTTCCTCAGCTTAAACATTCTCATCTATTATCCTTCTATTAGGATGGTGTAATGAGTCTGTTTAATATTTGATTATGGCTTAATCTCATTACTCAACACTAAACAAAAACCACAAAAACATCTAAATAATCACAAGTAGGTTAATGATCTTAATCCTACATCAAAGGTGATTAAGTGTGAGAAGCTGACTTCACACTTAAGGTATTCTCATTACCCCTAATCAGAGGGAAGATGTGATGAGTTTACTAAATCCATTGGTTTAGGCTTAAGTTCATTAACTTATGACAAACTTTCAAAAGCAATAAAAGACTGAAAACTCAAAACAAACAATAATCGTCTCCTTCGGGATTCTTTTCTCATCACCTTCACTCACAACCGAGAACTTGCTTCTTCCGTCTAATGCAAGACAGTTTGCATCTGTGCCAGACAGATCATACACTTGAGCATAGGCTAGTAAGCAATTCACAAGTCAATTCATCTTTCAGTCTCTTTGGGTCGAACTACGGTGTTCTGACTTCCTCATTGCACGAGAGGATACGTAGGCATAACTTAACGGTTATCGAACAAAAGTCTCTGTATATTCCCCCTCCTTTCAGCATTATTCTTTAAGCCTCATTGTCATGAGCATTTCACTCTTGTCCTTACACTAACACTGTATATATCACACTTCACTTCTTTCACACTGACACCTGTACACTCTTTTCCAGCTACTTTATACACAGATTGCACTGACACTACCCCTTTAAAACACAAATCTTTTAAGCGTGGATCCCGTCGGGTACGACGGACAATCTGGGTGCTAATACCTTCCCAGGTTGTAACCAACCCCCTTTCTCAGTCTCTCTGGTTCGCAACCGTCTTATCCATATCTTTCTAGGTCTATGCAGCATTACCTTTCCTCCGGGATAAAAATGCCTAGCTGGCGACTCTATTCATCTCCAGTGAGTTCACTGCTGTGTGTTCTCATTGTTCTTTTCGCCGACCGTTCGCGCTTGTACCGGGATGCAAATCTTTTGGAGCGACAGCTTGGCGACTCTGCTGGGGACCCTTATACTGTAACCAGGGCTTCTGGTTCTTTTTGTGGGTTCCTCCTAGCGCTTGATTGATTTGTGTTTACTGGGGTGTTATGTGTTTATTTTGTGTTTATAAATGTTTTATTTTTGCTTTATGTATAGTTGTTTATCTGCTTTCTTTACTGCTTTACATATATCATACTGTCATGCTGTCTGGCTGGATCTGGTTTTGCTTTGGTGGGTGGGTGTTCCATTGAGAGTTAAGGTCCTATACCTGGGACCTGAGTGACACCTAGGCTAGAGTGAATCATATTCTTTCCCATTCCATCTCGGTCTGGTGCGGGAATATGAAACACGGTTCAGATATGGGTTTCTTCTTGAGAACTCTGTGTTGCAGATTTCCTGCAATGCTAGGGCTATCTGGGAAGCCTGCTAAGTCTGGATGACCTTTTAGTATTGACCTTCAGAAACTGAGGTGAATTAGAGGAGGAATTGTTATGGTTATTGTAAACACTGTACCTCCGGGTTAGAAGTGTTTACACTTCTCATAACTGATCCAAGTCTGAGGATCCTTGTTTTAGAACACCACCTGTGAGGGGGTTGGGCTGTTTACAGGTTTGCAGGTACCTTTGGCCTCAACATACCCTGTTACTTTGATTTGATTAAGAATACTCCATGTTGGAACAGTTCTTGTGATTCTAAACCCTGGACATGTGGCTCTTTATTTGAGCCCCCCACCTTGGTTACTGGATTTATAGACCTCCATCTGGAATTCTTGAACATACATGGACTTATATCAGAGCAATTGATCAGATCCAGCTCAGTCACAAACCCTTGCATATCATTTGCATACATAAACATTGCATCATATTGACATTTGCTTATTTGCGTTTCAGGGTATCCATCTTCATTTGGTTCTGGTTTTGACCCCATCTTCAGTATTGACCTATCTTCATCAGCACCTGCTTCAGCCATCAGCTATTTGTTTCAGTCACCTGCACCAGCCAATCAGTGGCCCATTCTTCAGTGTTATCATCAGCACCTGTCTCTACTCATCTTCAGCATCATGGCACCTAAAAAGAGCAACATCACCTACCACTTCTTCCAGCCAGAGCTATCTGACATCAGGAGGATTCAGACCCTGATCACTCCAGATCACATACCATTGTTCAGGGAACACTATGGAGATATACTTGATATGGTTATGGATCTGGACCCTTCACAGAGAAGCCTGATTCACACCTGCATTCAGTTTTATGATCCCCCTTTGAGGTGTTTTACTTTTCAAGACTTTCAGCTGGGCCCCTTATTGGAAGAATATTCATCATTAATTGGTATACCTATCAGAGGTGGAGTCCCTTTCAACCCTGAGGTGGTCTTTCCTGGTAATGGAGAAGTAGCAAAGGCTTTGCATCTAGAACCTGTTCTGATTGAGCAGCATATGACTTCTAAAGCTGGAATCCCTGGCTTTCATCTGGATTTCTTGATCTCTCAAGCTACCCTGAAAGCCTCTTTAGGAGAGTGGAAAGCTGTCTGTGCTTTATTGGCCTTGAGTATATATGGAATTGTGTTGTTTGCAGATGAGCCTCGATTCATTAGCAAGAATGCAATCCATCTTTTCATCTTGAAGAACCCAGTGCCCACTTTATTGGGGGACCTCTACTACTCAGTGCATCAGAGGAATGAAAAGCAGAGGGGAAGATTAGTGAGGTGTTGTGCTCCATTGTTCCACACTTGGCTTCTCAGGCACCTACCCAGGACAGATGCATTTTTGAACCCTCACCAGCAGGGAAACTGGGCTAAGAGACTCACTGCTCTAACTTCAGCTGATATCAGATGGTGCACCCAAAGCACCAAGGGCAGGGATATCATCACCAGCTGTGAGCATTTTCCCAATGTGCCCCTAATAGGAGTTAAGGGTAGTATTAATTACAATCCTCTGTTGTTCAGAAGGCAACTGGGCTATGCACTGGTCCACACTCCTAAGGCACAGGACTTGGTTGAGACTCTTTATTGTGAGAACAAGCCTAATCTGGCTATTGTTAGGCAGGCAGCCTGGGCCTGGGATAATGTTCAAACCAAGGGAGTAACCATTCTGGGGAAGTGCAACAATGTGGCATCAGCACAATATTATGAGTGGTCCCATGCCAGGGCTCAATTCTCTGGAATGCCCTTTACCATGGAGGATATGCCTGGACCATCCTCGGCACCACCCCCTGCCACTGTCAGTTTGGAGGAGTTTGAGAGCTTGAAGGAGAGAAATGAGAAGTTAACTCAGGCTTTGCAGAAGACCCTCCGGGAGAGGGGTGATGGTAGGATGGAGATTGAGAGGTTGGAGAAGTTGAGAGTGGAGCATCTGACTAAGATTGAGAAGTATGGGGATTATATCAAAAAGTCTAAGGCTGGAGAACAAATTCTGAAGAATGCTTGCAAGGAAGCCCAGTTCCAGAGAGCAAGGACAGACTTGTATCTGAAGGAGAGTCAGGCCCGGTGGGTCAGGATCACCGAGGCTCGTACCCTGGAGGACAAGAGGGTCCAAGACAAGATAGAGCAGATGGAAGCTAGTGCAAAAGTGCAGCAAGAAGCCCTGGCAGCAGCCCAGAGGAAGATATCGGAGCTGAAGATCAAAGCTGGAGTGAAGAGGTCAAAGGACCAAAGTCAGCACAAGAAGTTAACTGCAGCTGTTACTACCCGGAACCTCCTCATCAGGAATCTCACGGAGCGTCCGGCTGATCCTGTGACCGAAGCACTTCTCAAGGAAGTTCGTGAGGATGAGTTTGGCCTTGGTGTTTGACCATTTGTTTGTTGTTGCTTTCATTCATTGTACTTTCATTTTCTTGTGATATATTTTGACCCCTCAGAGGGTTTGTATTTGTAAACAAACTATGTACCATTTTGCTTTTGTAATATATGTGTTAGTTTGTTCCATCCAAGTTTACTTCGAAAGCAACATCAACAGCATCTTCAAGGGTCTGGAAGGGTCAAAACTGAATGCCAAACCGGATACCTTGAGAACAAATAAGCATACTGCATTGCATGCTAACCCTTTTGTTTGTTTTGTAGGTTTTTGATTTATTGCCACTAACTCTGTTGTGATGTTCAGGAACTATTGCTCGGCGCCGGGTATTTCCCCTCAACCGTCCGCACCGTTATCCAACCCGTAACAACCTCCCGGGCATACAGATGGATCAGATGCAGCAGGACCTTACTGAGGTCAGGAACCAAATGACCAACGAGAGGTTGGAAATGAGGAACCAGATGACTCAGTTTATGGAAGTGATGAACAACTTGGCTCAGAGTCAGGAAAGATTGAGGGCCATGGTGGAAAGGCAGAATCAAGAAGATCCACATATAGGAACTGCTGGCACCAGCAACAACGAGAGGGTCCAACCTCATGTCAATCCCCCAGTCTTTGGACCCCATCTTCATCCAGAGGTCAATATTCCTGCAAATGTTCAAGGGACTGCCACTGCAGCCAGGGTACTTCAAGAAGACCCCCAGGATGATCAGTTCACAGTAATGGGTGTTGGGGAAGAAGCTTATGATAGAAGGCTGGATGAGATAGCTGAGAAATTGAGGTCCTTAGAATCTCAAAATTCTCTGGGTTTCGATGTCATGGACATGGGCTTGGTAGACGGGGTCAGGATCCCCCATAAGTTTAAGCCTCCTTGTTTTGAAAAATACAACGGGACTTCATGCCCCCGGACTCATTTACAATCATTTCTGGGGAGGTTGAAGGCCTATACTATGGATGAGAAGCTCTGGATGTTCTATTTCGAAGACAGCTTGACAGGAGCTTCAAGAGAATGGTACTCTCATCTGACGAGAGCAACTATCAGGTGTTGGAAGGACCTGGCAGAGGCCTTCATCAGACAGTATCAGTATAACTTAGATATGGCACCCAACAGGACCCTCCTAATGGGAATGTCACAGTCGTCAAGAGAAAGTTTCCGAGAATATGCCCAGAGATGGAGGCAATTGGCTGCTGCTGTTCAGCCACCTATGTCTGAAAGGGAAATGGCAGACATGTTTATGAACACCCTTCAGGGGACATACATTGACAGGTTGGCTGCTTTCTCTTCCACTAGCTTTGCAGATGTTGTCATAGCTGGGGAGAGAATTGAGAGCCTGTTAAAAATGGGCAAGATTTCTGACAATGGTGCCAGCTCGTCCAGTAGTACAAGAAAGCCTTTTGCGGGCCCAAGAAGAACTGGCGAGACCAATGCCATCCACACCAACAGGGGCAGACCCCAGTATGTTCACAGGTCTGTAGCAGCAGTCACCATTCCCGCTCCAGCTCACCCTCAACCAGTTTATCAACCTCCGCAACAAAACTATCAGCAACAACCTCAGTACCATCAACAGAATCAGTATCCTCCGAGAAATTACAACAACAGCAACACCAACAACAATAACCAGCAAAGGCCATTCCAACAGAGGCCTTCTCAAACCAACAGGGTAATCGATCCGATCCCTATGCCATATGCTACATTGCTGCCACAACTCCTGAAACTCAACCTAGTTGAGCTAAGGACGTTGGCACCTCCAGATCCCAACAGTCTACCCAGGAATTATGATTCCAACGCCAGATGTGCCTTCCATTCAAATGCACCTGGCCACAGTACAGAAAAGTGCAGAGCTTTGCACATGAAGGTACAAGACCTGGTAGACTCAAAAGCTCTGAATTTCGCACCACCACCCAATGTCAATAAGAACCCAATGCCAAACCACGGTGGTTCCAGAATTAACGCTATTGAAGAAGACAAACCGTCTTATTTAATAACCAGTGTGGGTCAGATCCGGACACCGTTGGTGGAAATTAAGGCTCAGCTCCTCGAATGTCAAATGTTCCCGGGGTGTGAGTTGGGGTGTACTTACTGCAATATTTCAGTCAATGGGTGCGATAACCTGAGGAATGGCATAGATGGTCTTATTCAGAGTGGCCAGCTTCAGATCACCACATCATTTCCAACAAATCCAGCAATCTCAACAGCAACAACTCCATAACCTCCTACAACTGCAACAACCATTGTTCCTGACAATTCTTCGGCTTCATCAACAAGTGCTTCATCTGTCATTTCAACTGACCAGACATCAACAGATATTCCTGCTACAGCTTCAGCACCACTCCATTTTGAAACTACTACAACCACAACATCCATTCTTCCAACAATGTCTCCTACAACACCAGCAACAAATCATGAAGATGTCTCAACTGTCACAATATTTTATGATCCTGAAAACAACTCTGCCTACAACTCAGAAAGTGTTGCTCCCACCAGAGCACCAGTCACGATATTCTACGATCCACAGACTATCACAATTCCTTCCGCAGCTGCAATCAATCCAGTCACTATCACGGTGCCTGGACCAATACCTTATGAAAGCAGTAATGCCATCCCGTGGCATTACGGCTCTGACCTGTACTGTGAAGGACAAAGAATCACTTTTGAATCATCAACCCCTGCACCACAAGTAGACAATATGGGAGGAGGCAGAGGCTTCACTCGAAGCGGACGTCTCTTTGCTCCACAAATTCAGAGACCCACTGCCGAAGCAGAAGCTGCTGCCAAGGCAAAAGGAAAAAGCTTGGTGCAGGAAGAGCAGACTATTAAAGAAGCTTTGAAAACACCCTTCGATCAAGAGGTTGATGAGTTCATGCGAATCATCAAGAAGAGTGATTATAAAATAGTGGATCAGCTTCATCAAACGCCTTCCAAGATCTCAATCCTATCATTGCTTATGTGCTCCGAAGCCCATCGGAATGCACTACTCAAAGTCTTGCACGCAGCTTACGTGCCTGAAGAGATCACTGTCAATCAGCTAGAGGCTGTAGTTGGAAATGTTAATGCTAGTCATGGACTAGGGTTCACCAATACTGATTTGACAACGGAAGGCCGCAACCATAACAAAGCCTTGCACATAACCATGGAATGTAAAGGTGCAGTCCTTTCCCATGTGCTGGTAGACACGGGGTCATCCCTCAATGTCTTACCTAAAAAGGCCCTGGTGAAGCTAGAATATGACGGATTGGCGTTAAGACCCAGCAACCTGGTGGTGAGAGCCTTTGATGGTTCAAAGAGATCGGTTCTGGGGGAGATTGAGTTGCCCATAACGATTGGCCCGCAAACTTTCAAAACGATCTTCTACGTGATGGATATACAGCCTGCCTACAGCTGTCTATTGGGTAGGCCATGGATTCACGCCGCCGGCGCCGTGACCTCTACCCTTCACCAGAAGTTAAAATATGAGTGGGAGGGTCAAACCGTTACAATCTGTGGAGAGGAGGATATTTTTGTCAGCCATCTGGCTACCTATAAGTATATTGAGATGGACGGGGAGATCCATGAAACGATGAGCCAAGGTTTCGAAGCCTTGAATGTCAATGAAACATCTGCTGTGCCTGGTACTTCAATATCATCATACCAACAAGCCCGGAAGGTTGTTGAGGGAGGAAACGCCCAAGGCTGGGGCAAACTGTTATCGGTGGAGAAGAAAGAGGATAGATTTGGGTTGGGTTACAAACCAACTCAACAAGATCAAGCAGAGGCGGCGAAAGAGCCCAACTTTGTGAGTGGGGGGATGCTCACCCCTGATGCTGTCAACTGTTTGGAAGACGAGCTGGAAGAAGAACGCAACCTGGAAAGCTGGATTCGTCCAAAGATCCCGGGGAGCAGTATCTCAAACTGGTCTTCCCAGGAAATTATAAGAGTTACTCATGCAAAGTAATTATTATTTCCTGTATTTTTATAGCATGCATCAAAGTCTTGCATCTTGCCCAAGATGACAAGACTCATTTTGTAATCGGGCCATCTGTACTTTTTGTGCAACAAGATTAATCAATGAAATATCAGACATCTTTTTGCAAATGAGTCTTTTCCTTTTCCGCTCACTGTTTTTCCATTTTTCTTTTTGTACAAAAAATAAATGGCAGTGTTTTCAAAATGGCAACTTTATTTCACTTTTCTAAAACAAGATTAAAATCAAATCACTAAAATGAACAAACTGAACCCTTGCAGAGAGTGCCTTCCAGACAGCACCGACAACAGCACGGCTATGACCTCGTATGACTTTGACAATCCAATCAATCAAGCCGATGAAGGGGTTGAAGAAGAATATGAGCTTCCCGAGGAGCTAGCCAGGTTATTAAGGCAAGAGGAAAAGGTTATTACTCCTCACCAGGAGGAGGTTGAGGTGATCAATCTTGGTACAGATAAAGATGTGAAAGAAGTTAAAATCGGGGCCTGCTTACAAGACTCGGTGAAGAGACAACTGATTGACCTGCTTCAAGAGTATGTGGATGTGTTTGCTTGGTCTTATCAAGATATGCCAGGGTTGGACACCAACATTGTTGTGCACAAGCTGCCTTTAAGAGAAGAATGCCCACCGGTTAAACAGAAATTGCGCCGTACTCGCCCAGACATGGCAATGAAGATCAAGGAGGAAGTACAAAAGCAATGGGACGTCGGGTTCCTTGCTGTGACTAGCTATCCACCGTGGGTTGCTAACATAGTACCTGTGCCCAAGAAGGACGGCAAAGTAAGAATGTGTGTTGACTACCGGGATCTGAACAGAGCTAGCCCAAAGGATGACTTCCCATTACCTCACATTGACGTATTGGTGGATAACACGGCTCAGTTCTCGGTATTCTCCTTCATGGACGGATTTTCAGGATACAATCAGATCAAAATGTCACCTGAAGACATGGAGAAGACAACCTTCATCACACCCTGGGGCACTTTCTGCTACAAGGTAATGCCATTCGGGCTCAAGAATGCTGGTGCAACATATCAACGGGCTATGGTGACATTATTCCACGATATGATCCATAAAGAAATAGAATGTTATGTGGATGACATGATCGCCAAGTCCCTCACTGAAGAAGATCACCTGGTGAATCTGCTGAAACTATTCAAGCGTCTGAGGAAGTATCAACTGAAATTGAACCCCAACAAATGCACATTCGGGGTGAGATCTGGTAAGCTGCTGGGATTTATTGTAAGTGAGAAAGGGATTGAAGTTGACCCTGATAAAGTCAAAGCTATTCAAGAGATGTCGGCACCGAAGACAGAAAAAGAAGTTCGAGGGTTCTTAGGTCGATTGAACTACATTTCAAGGTTCATATCTCACCTTACAGCAACCTGTGAACCTTTGTTTAAGCTATTAAGAAAAGAACAAACGGTCAGGTGGAACGAAGATTGCCAGAAGGCTTTTGACAAGATCAAAGAGTACTTACAAGAACCTCTAATCCTTATGCCTCCAGTCGAAGGAAGACCTCTGATAATGTACTTGACAGTATTAGAAGAGTCAATGGGGTGTGTGCTGGGCCAGCATGACGAGTCTGGTCGAAAAGAGTATGCAATATACTACCTAAGCAAAAAGTTTACCGACTGTGAACAACGTTATTCACTGCTCGAGAAAACTTGATGTGCTTTAGCGTGGGCTGCTCGCCGACTGAGACAGTATATGTTGACCCACACTACTTTATTGATCTCAAAGATGGACCCAGTTAAGTACATATTTGAGAAGCCAGCTCTTACCGGACGGATTGCAAGATGGCAAATGATCCTCACAGAGTATGACATTCAATACACGTCTCAGAAAGCCATCAAGGGCAGTGTGTTGTCTGAATATCTTGCTGAGCAACCTATTGATGATTACCAGCCTATGAGATTTGACTTCCCTGATGAAGACATCATGTTCATAAAAGCAAAAGATCATGAAGAGCCTGTTCACACTGAAGGGCCCAACCCGGAGGAAGAATGGACTATGATGTTTGACGGGGCTGTTAACATGAATGGTCGTGGTGTTGGTGCAGTGCTCATTACACCTAAAGGAGTTCACATGCCTTTCTCGGCAAAACTCACTTTCAACTGCACTAACAATGAAGTTGAATACGAAGCTTGCATTATGGGTCTTGAGGAAGCCATTGACCTCAGGATCAAAACATTGATTGTATTCGGAGATTCAACTTTGGTAATCAATCAAACCAATGGCAAATGGTACACACACCAGGATCATCTGATACCTTACAGGGATTATACAAGGAGGTTGTTGACTTTCTTTACAACAGTCAAGCTTGAGTATATCCCTCGGGACGAGAATCAGTTTGCAGATGCTCTAGCTACCATTTCGTCCATGATCAAAGTTCAAGCTGTCAACTGCGTACCTCAGATTTCAGTATCCAGACTCGACAGACCAGCATATGTGTTCGCAGCAGATGTTGTCAAGGATGATAAGCCTTGGTTCCATGACATTAAGTGCTTCTTAGAGGATCAAACATACCCACCTGGGGCATCATCCAATGATAAGAAGACATTAAGAAGGCTTGCTGGTAATTTCTTTCTGAATACTGATGGCTCCCTCTACAAAAGGAACTTTGATATGGTACTCCTCAGATGCGTTGACAAGACGGAAGCAGATTTGTTGATGCATGAAGTGCACGAAGGATCCTTTGGTACCCATGCTGGAGGGCATGCCATGGCTAAGAAGTTGTTAAGATCAGGCTATTACTGGATCACCATGGATGCAGACTGTTGTGCCTACGCCAGAAAATGCCATAAATGCCAGATTTATGCAGATAAGGTGCATGTGCCTCCCAATCCTTTGAACATCATGTCTTCACCCTGACCCTTTGCTATGTGGGGCATTGACATGATTGGCAAGATTGAACCGACTGCTTCGAATGGCCACAGATTCATCCTGGTCGCCATCGACTATTTCACCAAGTGGGTTGAGGCAGCCTCATATGCAAACGTCACAAGACAAGTGGTAGCCAGATTTCTGAAAAGAGATATCATCTGTCGGTATGGAGTGCCCGAGCGAATCATTACTGATAATGGTTCCAACTTGAATAACAAAATGATGACAGGGCTGTGCCGGGACTTCAAGATCCAACATCACAATTCTTCTCCTTACAGGCCAAAGATGAATGGCGCTGTTGAGGCAGCAAATAAGAATATCAAGAAGATTGTGCAGAAGATGGTAGTCACTTACAAAGACTGGCATGAAATGCTACCGTTTGCCTTGCATGGGTACCGCACGTCAATCAGAACATCCACAGGGGCAACACCGTATCAACTTGTATATGGTATGGAGGCAGTCCTACCTGTTGAAGTTGAATTACCCTCTCTACGGGTACTGATGGATGTTAAACTGAGTGAAGCAGAATGGGTTAGGTCCAGATACGAACAACTGAGTCTGATTGAAGAGAAAAGATTGGCTGCAATCTGTCATGGACAGTTGTATCAGAAAAGAATGAAGAAAGCCTTCGATCAGAAAGTCAGGTACCGGGAGTACCAAGTAGGAGATCTTGTGCTGAAGAGAATCCTCCCTCCTCATACAGACCACAGGGGCAAGTGGACTCCAAATTATGAAGGACCATTTGTAGTAAAGAAAGTTTTCTCGGGTGGAGCACTGATGCTCAGCACCATGGATGGTGAAGACTTCCTGTCCCCTGTGAATTCAGATGCAGTTAAAAAATACTTCGCATAAAATGACCCGCTGGACATAAAAACAGAATGTAAGTCCAGGCAAAAATAGGGCATCCCGGCGAGTCAAAAACAGAACAAAAGACTCGGGCAAAAATAAAGGAAAATAAATAAAAAAAGTGTACACCCGCTGAGTTGAAAAGCCGCATTGGACAGCTCAGACAAAAAATGGGTATCCCGATGGATTGAAAACCCGGAAGGGCGATCCATGCAAAATAAGGGAATAAGCGAACAACTGCATTCTGAATTCGTCTGTATCATCTACAACTTGGTAAGCTTCGAAAGGATCAAGCCTCAATTAGAATCAACATTCTTCAGAAAGCAAGATGAGAAGAACGTCAAAAGTCGTACGAGTCATAGCGAGAGAGGAAGCTCCTTAAAGCGTCATCAACATTGCCAACATTTTGTTTCTCAATTTATAACAATCTCTTCATTTCAGGGGATTTGTTTCTTTGACTGTATCTCGCCAATTCAGGGCATATGAATTAATAAAATCAGATTTTCAGTCATGTCTCGTCTTGTACATTTGTATTTGCAAAAATGTCTGATGTCTTAAAGAAAAACGATTGCATGAATACAGATGTTTATCTGCAAAAGTAAAAACATGCTTGCAGGAAATATGCTTACTCTCAGAAGTATCCTAACTCCTATGACGGAATCCAGTAAGGGATACCTCGGGATTACCTTGTGCGTTTCTCTATCTTTTTCAGGATTGCAGGTATCCAGAATGCAACTTGGGGCATGTAAGCTTCATCCCAGCAAGCTGGCAAATCAACACTCAATTTTAACACCCGAAGTGCTCTCTCCCCAGCTGAGTTGCCTCCCATGACTTCCCCCAGCTGAGTTTGCCACTTGTCGCTTATCCCCATCAGAGTTGCCAGGCATCACAGAAGGCACCTACATCCCCGGCTGAGTCAAGGATCCTCTTCAACAGAATCCCTAGGGAGGTCTCTCAATGATCTCTCTTCCTCCCCAGCCGAGTTGCCATCTCGCCCTCAGCCGAGCACAAAAGTCAGGGAACCATCCCCCCACAGAGCCCCAGCCTCTATCCAGAAGAGCAACGCACGAAGGAATCACAACAGAGTGAAGAAAGCTTCTATAAACCCCAGCTGGGTCTCTCATTTATAAGGATAGGTCTATCAATGACCTATATCCCCAAGCAAATATCGTATCATCAGATCTACCAATGATCTCACTCCCAGCTGGGATGTTCACTTCAATCAAATCGATCAAAGATCTTCGCAACAACGGGATTTGAATCCCGGTTTGGTAGCTTTGCATAATCATAGCATTTGCATCATATTCACCCACAAAGCGTAGCATTCCGTCTAACACGGAGCATTACGGCAAAAATCCAACATATAGCATAATCATAAGCCATGTTTTAAATCAGCACTTGTGAATAATGACAGTTCATCAACGTACAGAAAAATCCCCAACGGAGATCCCCCAGCAAAAACAGTTGCCTCACATTCTCAAACACCAGCATATACTCTCTTTGGCACCCGTCCGTGTCAGTACTCCCCAGCGCAGTCGCTTGCACTTTCACAACCCATATAATTGTTGATACTATACTTCTCTCCTTTTTGACACTCGTCCGTGTCACTCTCCCCAGCAGATAAAAACTCATCTATACAATATTCGCACTCATACTTATACAGATACTCGACCGTATCTTGTATACACCATTTATATCCCCACAGATTCGACGTTGGTTCATCTTCTTTGTTAACCAGTTGGTACTCGTCCGTACCATCATCTCAGAATATGCGTCAAGTGTTTGTTTCTACATGATACTCGTCCGTATCATAGTCTTAAAGATGCTCGTCCGCATCTTTAATCCATACACCGTGTCAAACACTTTTGTCCTCTTGAATATAGATACTCGTCTGTGTCTATTATTCCCCAGAAGAGTCCCTTCAGATTCAACACTCGTCCGTGTTCTTTGTTAACCCGTTGATACTCGTCCGTATCATCATCTCTGAACACGTGTCAGTTTGTTTCTACCCGATACTCGTCCGTATCATAGTCTTAAGGATGCTCGTCCGCATCTTTAATCTATACACAACACCTAAACACTTATACTTTCTCTTCTTGGTTGTAAATACTCGTCCGTGTTTACTATTCCCCAGTACATCACCAACTAACAAATTTCTTTTTATCTAACACTCGTCCTGTGTTATGATAAAACCTGAGAGCAGCCGTACCCTGCTAGGTGGTCGTCCTCCACCTCTTGATGGTCGTCCTCCATCATGCTCATCCGATGGCCGTCCCCATCGTTGATTTTAGCAGCCGTCCCCTGCTAGGTGGTCGTCCTCCACCCGTTGATGATCGTCCTTCATCATTTTATCCAATGGTCGTCCCCATTGTTGATTTTGGTTATCTGGCATTCGTCCTATGTCATGATAAACCCTGAGAGCAGTCGTCCCCTGCTAGGTGGTCGTCCTCCACCTCTTGATGGTCGTCCTCCATCATGCTCATCCGATGGCCGTCCCCATCGTTGATATTTTCGGCAGCCGTACCCCGCCAGGTGGTCGTCCTCCACCTTAGATGACCGTCCCTCATCTTAACCCCAACAGAGCAGCCGTCCCCTGCTAGGTGATCGTCCTTCACCTTTGATGACCGTACCTCATCATCTGTTTATTTCATTTATTCTTTAACCCGATGGCCGTCCCCGTCGTGGCCCCTTTTCTTTTTAGCCCGATGGTCGTCCCCATCGTCGGTTACTTTACTTTATGAACTTGATGGCCGTCCCCGTCATGTTTCATTAACTCCCGGAGAACCTTACAACTTTATCTTGATGGCCGTCCCCATCATAATCTTTTTATAGCTAGTCGGCCGTCCCCGTCTTGGCTTTGCCTTTTATCCCCAGCATGTCGGCCGTCCCCGTCATTGCTTTATTTCCCGCACTTTCCCTAGCATGTCGGCCGCCCCCGTCATTGCTCTTTACCCAGCAGTCGTCCTCTGCTCGACGGTCGTCCTCCGTCGCCCACACTTTACAATATACTTCATTTCTTTTTACAATCTATATCCCTTTTCTTCTTCATTCTGTGGGAGCAAATTTTGGACTGTCTTTGGTATTCAACCACAAGTTATCTTGTTTGCCTGTTAAGCCGTCGCTTACATCCTGCACAGCTAACTCATGTTTGAATAGGGGCAGTTGTAAACACCCCAAAATTTCCCTCACCCATTCACACCATGGCTTATGATCATTTCATATGCATAAACACAATCATACCATCCCATATCACATTTTTGATTCACTGCATAGATTCAAGGTCATCTGCATCTAGGGTTTGTGATCTGAGAAATCCAAGAGCTTCTTGAGCCACTCCAAAGGCCATCAATCACTTCAAAGGGGTTCATGTGTGTTATTATATCTTATTACATCCTTTCAAAGTCAAAATGCAAAAGAATCACAAGAACTGGGATTGGTGTGAATGCAGAGCCAAGTTTGACTGCACAGTTGACCTAAAATTAGGGTTTTGGTTTCAGAGGCC
The DNA here is from genome assembly GCA_963966055.1 of Lathyrus aphaca. Lineage (NCBI taxonomy): Eukaryota > Viridiplantae > Streptophyta > Magnoliopsida > Fabales > Fabaceae > Lathyrus > Lathyrus aphaca. The sequence goes on from OZ014520.1 coordinate 76,433,125, forward strand.
ATAACCCCAAATTTTTTGGTCATTCTTGTTTCCATTGGTCTCTATATGGTATAGGGAGTATGCATATCAATTTTCATGAAGAAATTCCATGGGGAAGTCATTTGATCAAGAGTTGACTTTTCAGACAAGTCAGTGTGAAATCAGGGCATCTGAGGCCCCCAATGACCCAACCAAGGGATGATCTTCATCATTTTGAGTGTATATGATCTTTATTTGATCATGGAAGAAGGTTGAAGTTCACAAAAAATCAAGAATTTGAAGTTTTTTGCAAAGTTGACTTTTTAGGGCATAGTTGACTTTTAAGGAATTTGTCAATTTAGGTCACTTTTCAAACCCTACTTTTTGATCCAAAAATGCTTCAAATGGAAAAACTTTGGTCATGAAAGTTGTAGAATACATTTTTCCCTTTTCAAAAAGTACAAGAACATGACCTAATTCATTTTGGATCAAAAGTTATGGTGTGACAAAGTTGGCAAAAATCACTAATTTTCAAGATATGCCTCAAATGAGAAACTTGCAATTTCATGTACCAAGCATTCTTGTGACCTCTAATTGACATCAAACCATTACACAAGCATCATGTAAGTCCTAAAGTTCAGATTGGACCAAGGTTTCCTCATGTTTTATGGCTTTTAAGGCAAGAAAGTTTCATATGAACAAAAAGGGAACCAAGTTGCAAAAGCTCATGATCACTTCCATCCACTTGCTACATTGGCCATTGAACCTTCCTAGCACTCCACACACACCTTGCTGCGCAGCCCATGCCTCTTGTACCAAGCTAGAACTTAGCCCATACCCTCCTTACAACAAAGTGGACTTTTTGCAAAAGTAAACATCCCAATCACAGCAGGCCAGGTCACATCACCTGACCAATGGGAGTTCTTTATGCAAAGCAAATGCTAGCCATTTCATACATCAAGCAAGGCTGAAACACACAAGAGCATAACATTCACAAAATCACCCCCTCAAGCAAAAGCCTTCGAATCTCTCTACACAACACACCAACACAAAAACCAATTCCATAGATCAACTCACTTTGCTTCACTGAGCCAAAACCAACAAGACTTAGGCCTGAATCAAGCAAGAACATCATTCTTCCATTTTTCACTCTCAAAGCCAAAGCTTTCGAAACTCATTCCACAAGCCACAAACACTTGAACAAACTCCACAAACCTTCTCAAAACATCACCCTGATCACAAAGAACCACTTACATTGGCCTGAAACAGCTTGAATCACCATCACCATTTTCAACTGAGCTTGAGCAGAAGCTGTGCAAACTCCCTAACCAGCCAACTTAAACTCCTTCTAAGCATTCAAGCATCATCAGGGGATCAAGTGGAGTGGATTGCATCAAGAGGGGAGGTCAGAAAGTTGCAGGATTGAAAGCTTCGAAACTCAGGTAGCTCAAGAACTTTTTTTCCAGAAATCATTTTTTAAGTTCTTAAGTTGTTGTTCATGCTCCCCTGATCACATATATGTCTTTAGTTTTGAAAATGGTGGGAAAATGAGGATTTAATTGCGTTCTGAAACTCTGTGACCTAAAAAATGTTTGTTTCGATTCATGAACTTGAGGGAATATAAATGTTGTTCGTGATGGGGTTTTGATTCAGTGGGTCATGGGAATCATTTCTGTATGCTTGGTTTTCATTTTTGTTACGTTTTGAGGTTTCTAGGGATTTTCAGGTGGGGTTCCCACCGGAGAAGACGACCGGAGGTCTTCTCCGGCCACCTGAAAATCATTAGGGTATAATCAGGTCATTAACTTCCATTTAAATCTGGAGCGTTGTATGGCTTTGACTGGTTGACTTGCCGCGCGTACGAGTGTCCCAGATCTGTTCATTATGCCCTAATCCTTTTAGTTAGTTTTAATTAATCATAATTAAATTAATTTATCCAGAGTGAATCTTGGCCCTTTAAACGCGCGCGTGGTCAACCATTTCAAACCCAGACTCAATCCTGGCCCTCCATCCTGCATACTTCCATTTATTTTAATTTTTATTTCATTTCTTTTCATTTAATTTGCATAATTTATTTAAAATAGCAAAATTGTTTTAAAAATTATGAAACTTTTTCTCAAGAGTTTCACTAATTTTTAAAACACAAAAATATTTTTATTTTCATTTTTAGCATTAAAAAAGTATTTTTAAATATTTAAAAGTTTATTTTTAATTGATTAATGGAAATTAATTTATTAAAAATACTTTTAGGTATTTAAAAATCACCAAAAAATTCATGAAATGTTCTAAGACATTTAGAAACATTGTCCAACCTTCAAACCAAATTTATTTTTTGATCTTGATGCATTTTGAGAATTTTTCATTGAATTAAAATCATTTTTATGCATTAATTGGATCCAAAGTTCAAAAAATCATTTCTGCCTATCCATGAAGAGTTGGACATTGATTCTTTTTGCATTGCATTGTGTTTAGCATGAAGTTTGTGAGATTAAATGGCTATGATTTGATCTTTCATTTTCAATTTGTTTGGCATTTCTTTTGTTTGGAAACCCTAAAACCCTAGAAATCTTAGAAAAATCATAACTTGAAAGTGGTTAGGATTTGAGACCTCTCCTTTGGGCATTGGTTTAGTATAGGATTAGGGGTCCTTTGAGTGGCATTTTCAATTTTTTATCTTAGGGTTTGCCTCTGATTTTGGTTTTTGTTTGATGTATTGTTCATAAACCCTAATTTGGGCTTCCATATGCATCCATCTTGCATTCTCTTGCATAACATGACTTGCCATGACATTCCATGCTTCCATGTGATTCATTTGACATCATAAGACATATTGAAAGCATGTTTGATTATTGCATCATGTATTTGCCATGTTGTATGTCATGTGCACTTCATAACTTTTCATGTATGTTCATGGTTCCTAGCTTGTTTCATTTGCATTCATGAACTTGTATGGTCATTTCCATGTGCTGCCTCATGTTTGTAGCATCTCATAGCATCATTAGCATCATGTATATGCTTCTGGTTTTGTTTCTCATCATGTCATCTCATCCCATTTTGCATTGCATTGCATTTCTTTTCTAACCTTTCAGGTGGTAAGTGACTTTGAGAAGTGAATTTGCCTTCACTTCTCATAACTTTTCTTTTCATTTCTCTAGCATCCATGCTGCATTTTTGTATGTGTTTGAGATTGAGCTTGCTCATTCTTCTTCTTCCCACTTTCTTTCTTCAAGTGACTTGACTTCTTGAATGAAGCAAGTTGCTTTGCTTCTCTTGATCCTTTCATCTGCCTCCTGGTGGTTCCATTGAAGATCTTCTTTTGCAAACCTCACCAACCTTAGGAACAACCAATCATGACAATGATTAGGGTTTTGATTAGTCTCCCCTCTTAGTTTTACCTTTGTGTCTCTTTGTGTCTTCTCTTCTCATCTCATAATCAGGGACTAAACCCTAAAGGCTTTAAGGCTTTGTGATTAAGCTTATGCCTGCATCCTTCTCTTAGGATGGATTGTATAACTTTAATCCTAAGTGTTAAACCCTTAATGTGTTTAAATCCTTTAATCAATTCATTTAATAATCATCAAGACATCAAGCTTGTAACTTGGGCCTTGCATTAGGGTTCTATTTCTTCCTTAATTGGTTAAGAAGGACTAACCCTAGTGTTAATGGACAAGTCCCCCTCAAGTTGTCTTACAAATCATAAAATCCACTTCATCATCATATCATTAAATAAAATCCACTTAATCAAAGGCTTGTTTTGTCATGAGTTTAATCCCTAATCATGGATTAAGTTGAGGAGCTTTCCTCAGCTTAAACATTCTCATCTATTATCCTTCTATTAGGATGGTGTAATGAGTCTGTTTAATCTTTGATTATGGCTTAATCTCATTACTCAACACTAAACAAAAACCACAAAAACATCTAAATAATCACAAGTAGGTTAATGATCTTAATCCTACATCAAAGGTGATTAAGTGTGAGAAGCTGACTTCACACTTAAGGTATTCTCATTACCCCTAATCAGAGGGAAGATGTGATGAGTTTACTAAATCCATTGGTTTAGGCTTAAGTTCATTAACTTATGACAAACTTTCAAAAGCAATAAAAGACTGAAAACTCAAAACAAACAATAATCGTCTCCTTCGGGATTCTTTTCTCATCACCTTCACTCACAACCGAGAACTTGCTTCTTCCGTCTAATGCAAGACAGTTTGCATCTGTGCCAGACAGATCATACACTTGAGCATAGGCTAGTAAGCAATTCACAAGTCAATTCATCTTTCAGTCTCTTTGGGTCGAACTACGGTGTTCTGACTTCCTCATTGCACGAGAGGATACGTAGGCATAACTTAACGGTTATCGAACAAAAGTCTCTGTATATTCCCCCTCCTTTCAGCATTATTCTTTAAGCCTCATTGTCATGAGCATTTCACTCTTGTCCTTACACTGACACTGTATATATCACACTTCACTTCTTTCACACTGACACCTATACACTCTTTTCCAGCTACTTTATACACAGATTGCACTGACACTACCCCTTTAAAACACAAATCTTTTAAACGTGGATCCCGTCGGGTACGACGGACAATCTGGGTGCTAATACCTTCCCAGGTTGTAACCAACCCCCTTTCTCAGTCTCTCTGGTTCGCAACCGTCTTATCCATATCTTTCTAGGTCTATGCAGCATTACCTTTCCTCCGGGATAAAAATGCCTAGCTGGCGACTCTATTCATCTCCAGTGAGTTCACTGCTGTGTGTTCTCATTGTTCTTTTCGCCGACCGTTTGCGCTTGTACCGGGATGCAAATCTTTGGGAGCGACAGACACGAGCCGTGTCACACAACATGGGCACTCGTGTCAGCTTGATGGTTGGGGCTAACAAATTTTTTTGTTTCAGTGTGCCTGACACAGGCCGTGTCACAAAACACGGGTGGTCGTGTCAGGCCACTGTATCTGTTGTATTTTGTTGGTTTGGGGATTTTGAACGCATACCTCTGACACGGGCCGTGTCAGGTGGTTGTATTTGTCGTTTTTTATGTTTCTTAATGTTTTTCTCGAGCTGATTTTTGTTGCCGAGTTGTTTGTTGATGTATAGATGATAAAACATGATTGTATGATGAATACTTGTTGAATATGAAATGAATGACGCACATATTGATTTTAGATGATTTGAGGAGAATTAACATTATTGCATTTCACAGCATTTTATGTTGGGGCTTCGACCTATTGGTAGCTTCAATCCCACTGTTCGGATTAAAGTGATATGTTGTTTATGATGTGCTCCCTTGTGGAGGGTTGATGGCCAGTGTCCATCCATGGAGAAATCGGTACCACATACATTCTTTGCATTTCATTATAGTTGACATTGCATATGAATGAACATAAATGTATTTGTGTTGTGAAGTTTTGTTGATGAAGCTATGACATTGTTGTTGCTTATTCCGTTTATTTTCTGCGTCCATATATTATTATAATGAATTGTGATTTCTCACTATGCCTGCTTGGAAATGCTGCCTCATATGTGAGTAACTTGCAAATAACCAAGAGAAGATTTGCGATGCTAGAGGATGTAGTCTTGGGGGTGTTTCTTTCATCGCTTTAGTAGTGTTTTAGTGGTTTCCTGCTATGAGATATGTAACATTGGGTTGAGATCGTTTGCGAACCTCGCGTTTTTATGTTGGTTTATGTTGGAATATTTTTATGTTGTTGATGATCTTATGAATTGGATACATTTCCCTATGAAGAAGTTTTATTCAATTAAGTTAAAAAGTATGATTTCCGCTGCATAATTGTTGATTTATGTTAATGATAAATGTGTAATTCGTGTTACGAGACAAGACAATGAGTATAATGATGTTTTGAATATGTGTGGCACATTTCTTATTGATTTTTGGTCTGATAATATGAAATATTATTCGAATATTATTTTTAGGGTAAAAGGGTGTTAAAGAAGTATTCAGAAGACTAAAAGCTATGATGAATCTAGATAGCTTAGACACAATGAATTGGGTGGTGTGTTGAAAGTGCAATTCATTATGTCATATTTGATTTAGATTAGATTTAGATTTGGTTTTAGATCTAGATTTGATTTAGTTCCAAAATAGTTTTTGGGCTTTTGGCTTGAGGTGCAAGCAAACCTAATTCTATAAATCAGGAATATCCCTCTTGTAATCAAATAATATCACAACATTATTACACTCACGGATATGTAGTTGTAGAGTGAGTAAGAATAGAAAGAAAAATCTCATAGTTGTGGGTAACAAACTTTATCTCTCCCAAATTTTCTCTTTCAAAATTTCTTCTTTGTTATTGTTGTTGCATAAGAACCCTTCTTGCTCATGAGGATTTGCATATGATGTGTGGTGTTGTGATTGTTAGGGCCAAAATTAAACCTTGTGGTGTATGTCTACAATATGGAAAAAAATAATCAATAAATATGAAGCATATGTATAAGCATCACAATAGCATCGATGCACTTACAATTATTTTGTTTACCCTATATGGACCTAATCAATATACCTAAAGAGATTAAGTATGCATTGTATGCCTACTCGCTATTTTACCATATTAGTTCATGAAATCTATTGGTTAGACACTATCACAACCTAAAAATTATTACTTACTTCTAAGAAGATCAAACTCAAAAATAAATGTATGGTAAGAAATCACAAAAACTAAAAATATTATAACAACATATTCATTAGAATTCAAAAGATTACTAATTTTATTAAACTTCACATTATCCAACAAATGAGGTTTAGCTCATACTGAGTAAAGTAAGTACAACAAGAAAATATCCTAAGTTATACCTATATAAACTATGAGAATATAAATGATAAATATACTCAAAGCACTTCAACATATTGCAATTTGTCAACTACAAGTGACCTTGGGTTATAATCTCTTAGTTTTGTACTCTTTCAGAGCTTATGGGAACAAAGGAAAGAATTTTGAAACTTTATGTTGCTCTTCTTTTTCGATGCAAAATTTCCAAATTTTGAACTTTTCTCGAATGCCATTATAGTGTATATTTATATATGTTTTCTCAACTATAAAAAATATTATTTTTTGTCCTCAGTCCTTTGCAAATATCCATTAACCATAGCCTAATAAGAAAGCATATTCCTTTTTGATAATACATGTGTTAGTATAGTACAATTGTACATGAGAAACAACATCATCTTTTTGCAGCGCTACATATCCTCTAGTAGCTTTTGGAAACTTTTGTCCATCCTTATCCATTAGCATGACAACTCATCCCTAATTCATTCATCTAAAATCTTATTCAAAATAGTGCTAACTTCAGAAGTCATAACCATAACAACTTCTTTAGACTTAAAGTTTGTTAGGAATAAAGCTCACATAATTGTCATGACATGGGTTATTCATAATTTCAAAACTTGCACCGTAAAAAGCTAAGATAAATTCAAAAATGGAGCACCTAATGTGATAATCACTAGACAAGACAAATTCCTTAAGAACGCATAAAACTAACTTTAAAAACTTAAGAAAAAGTGATGAATTCAACTATTTGATACTTAAATGACTCACATAATGGATTTATCACATGTGCAAGGATACATAAATACTTTATAACTCCATAACATTTATAATATTAGACATGTTACTCGATAAACTACCTTTATTATGCATGATGAAAATTTGTTGACTGATCCTGACGATATTTCTAACAAATTAGTTTCCCATTTTTAGGAGATTTTTAATAGCAACAATAATTTCTTGGATAATAGTTCAATTGAGGAAATCATTCATAGCCTTATTTATGAACAAAAAAAAAAGAATCTCCTTACTAGAACTTTTAGCAAATAGAAGGAAATGTATGCCATATTTTCCATGAACACTGATGGAACTCTTGCACCTGATGGGTTTGGTGCTTATTTTTCTAGTATTTTTGGGATATTATTGGTGAAAAGTGTCATCAAAATTATGTTTATTTATAACTTTATCATTTATACTTGACTAACTTCTCTTCTCATATTGGTTGATAAACGAATTAGAAAACTCATTTGAGATGGAAATCTCAATAAGAGGATGATGGTTATTGTGGCTTGGAAAGAATGTGAACTCATATAAAAAAAATATAGCCTTGGTCTTAGATACTTGAGGTACATTAATGAGACTTCCTCTCTTAAGCTGACTTGGGATTTCCTATCTTTTGATAATCAATGTGCCACATTGCCCCGAGCTAGGATTCTCAAGGATAACGAGACCATTATGTTTAGTAGTGTTTTTATTAGATAATCACGAGTTTAGTTTTATTTGAAAAATATCAAAGATAGTTTGTGCAAAGGTAAATTATGGTGAAATGTATGTGTGATTTAGGTTAAAAGTTTGGATAATAACCAATTGAATGCAAAAGATAGACTTTAGATGAAGATAATAAAAGAAATATAAAGTAATTGAAGTAAATGACATTTAATGTAAATGCTTTGAATACAAAAAGATTTGTAGAAAGTTTAAAGGGTAGACGAAAACTCACATGTCTCACAAACTGTTTCGCTATATGACTTAGGTTGCCTCCACACTTCCTCAAAGATATAACTGCTGAAAAACCAAACAAATGTGGCAATAAGTGTCTCTAAAAGCCTTACATGCCTCATTCGAAGGCATATACATCTAAAAATCGCATAGTCATATGACTTAAAAATATCAAAAGTCTTTAACACTTAATAGTGTCAACTTCGACTTCGTGTTGAAGGGTTGTTATGTGATTTTTCAAGATTCAGAACATGTTTAGAAGAGAGAGAGAGAGAGTGATCTTAATCTTATGGATCTGTTCCTGAGACTTATCCAAACCATTCTTACCCTCGACTCGGCTTACAATTCAGATAAACCAACATGTCAATACAACCAATATATCGAAACTTTTGGCTTAAGCTTTAGACACTTAGTAATACCAACATAAATTAAATATGATTTTGTTGACTTTTCACTTAGCTAAAAATCTCAAGCTAACACATCATGCATCATATTGAATCATCGATCTGGTGTGGTGTTAAGATGATAATGGATAATTTTAAGGACAATAATCCTTGGGAGGTTAACAAATGTGACAAGGTTAATTTCTGGTGTAATAACTAGAATGAAGACTCTATGGTTGTCAAGCTACACGTCCATTTAATTCAACATGATCATTTAACTACAAAGGTTAATGATTTAATTTATAATGACATATGGATTGTTCCTCATAATATTATGTTAGCCCATCCTAATATCATCCATATTTTTCATGATGTCATTATTGCTTAATTTGAGTGTCAAGATCATCTCATATGGAATCATTCTATTAATTTAACTATTACTTTCATATATGCTTATCAATTTTGTTCCACTCTTACTCAATAGTTGCCTTGGGCCAACTTATTTAGCATAATTGTGTCACTTTTCCAAAGTCTAACCTATTTTGAAGGATTATTTACAACAAAGTAGCTACTAATGAAAATCTGAGCAACAAAGGTTTTCACATGGTTTCTCAATGTGACCTATGTCACAAAACCAATGATATAATGCAAAATATTTTCTTGGATTATCCTTTTGCTTCTAAGATTTAGGTTTGGTTTAAAAAAACTATCATTTATAGATTGATAGAAGATATTTTTTAGCTATTTTTGCAAATATACTTCTTGCATTTATATAAGCAGTGTATAATTGTGATTTAACTGCTATTTTGAACATTGCTAATATTATTTGGTTTCATATGAATAGTTATAAATTTGACAACAAAGTCACCCCTTACAAGCAACCCATTAATATGGTTATTGCAAATGTTTTTCTAACTAGAAATATGATTAGAGACACTACTTCATCTATAATTAAAGACTTTATGATCCTCAAAGCCTTCATGGTTGAATTCCACCTGCTAGAGCTCCTTAGATCATTGAATTTTATTGTAATCTTTCAGTTTGTTTATGAATTAAATATAACAATGATAACAATACAAGAGGGACCCATGGACAAAAAACATGTGGTGTAATTTTTTAATAAATAATAACATTGAAGGTTTAACCTGTTTTGCATCTTATATTAACATTTCAACATCACTTGATGCAGAGCTTATTGGTGTTATGTCGATGGGTCATCATGAGGGAAAACATTCACATTGGGTCAAACACTCACCTAAAGGTCAAAGACTCGTCCAAACAAGTGAGAGAGACATCACATATTCACTCAAAACCTTAAGGTGATAAGTGCATGGGTCCTCTTATTTATAAAGTGTTTAACCTCCACTTTTCTAAGTAATGTGGGACTTAGAACTCACATATGTTTCTCAATAATTTCCCCCCTCAATTGTGAGTCTATCCATTATGCTCTCTCTCAAGCAGAAGCTCTTTCATCCACATGATTGTACCGTTGTTAAGATAACCCTTATCTCATCATGGGAACTTCAACGAGACACGCGACCTGACCATCATGTCAGGAAAACTTTTGACACAAGAAGTTGGTCCCTTACTTGAACCAAGCTCTGATACTACTGATGGGTCATCATTATGGGGAAAAGCACTCACATTAGATCAAACACTCATTTAAAGGTCAAAGACTCACCCCAAACAAGTGAGAGAGAGAGACCACATATTCACCAAAAACCTTAAAGTTATAGGTGTATGAATCCTCTTGTTTATAAAGTGTTCTACCTCTACTTTTATAAGCAATGTGGGACTTAGAACTCACATTTGTTTCTCAATAATTTTATCTATCGAATCGACTTATAAGAAATGTTGGATGTTTCTTTGGTTAGAATTTGTTTCTCAACTTGTAAACTTGACATTTAAGAATAAGGAAATTGTTCCTCGGAATCTCGTTGCTAGATGCCTTAATAGTTTAGAGATTTTCATGTATTTTCATTTTATGGTTTCTCATATTTATAGAAAAGGAAAACAATGTGTTGATAAGAATTCCTCAATTGGTCTAAATAGTTTTAGTTTCACTTGGTGAGAGCATTTTTTTAATGATGTTTCTAAATTTACAATTGTAATAGGATTAGCCTTCATGATTTAGATTTAAGTAATGATTATTTCTTGTATTCAATTCACACTTCATTTCTCTTCACTAAAA